>CM020506.1:18665000-19865000 GCA_009823395.1 Thamnaconus septentrionalis | reverse complement strand
CACGGGGGTCTGCTGGAGCCTATCCCAGCTGTCTTAGGGCGAAGGCAGGGTGACACCCTGGACAAGTCGCCAGTTCATCGCAGGGCCACATAGAGACAGACAACCATTCACACTCACATGCACACCTACGGACAATTTAGAATATTCAATTGACCTCACATGCATGTTTTTGGAGTGTGGGAGGAAGCCGGAGAACCCGGAGAGAACCCACGCAGACACGGGGAGAACATGCAAACTCCACACAGAAAGGTCACAGGTCCGGGCCCCGGAATCGAACCCACGACCTTCTTGCTGTGAGGCGGCAGCGCTAACCACTGCGCCACCGTGTCGCCGAAAGATTTTCATTTCATCTTGAATTTTTTAGCACAAACATTTCCCCACCCGCAGAACAACACAAAACTAAAACCAAAGAGCCCCAATATTAAGGACAAACGAAACAACGAGACAAAACCCAACAGCGCACATCAGACAAACAAGCTCGACCTCAATATCTTTGCATTTGATCGAATAATGTGTAAAATAAAAAATAAATGAAATAGATGAATAAAGAAAGGGAAAAGAGCATAAAGCAGAAAAGCCAAGGAGTCTCACACTAAGTTGTTTGTTGTTTGTTTTATAAACTTAATGATTGTATTATTTTTCTGTATATCAAGTCATCTCAAAGGTCCCATTATGCAGGAATTCACCACACCAGTGTTTTCTCATGATGATGCAGTGTGTGTCTGCCACCTGTCAGTGAACTCCCCAGAAATGAGAAAAGTCCGACCTTCACTTTTCGCTGCTCCGTTCTTTAGAAAGTATGCGCAAGACAGGTAGTTCTGGAAATACGGAACGGTGATGTCACAAAGGGCAGTTGTATCTCTCCTCTACTCCAGTTCCATGATACATGTCATGGATGTGTGTGATGGTGCTGGAGGGGTGGAGCTTGGTCTTATATTTTACCCCAGATATATTGGTCTCTCTAGAGATTTCTGAGGTCTAGGTGATGGAAAAACTTGATGAAGGTAAAAAAGAGATATGGAATTGACTTATGAAATGATACTTATAACTTATATTCTTCTACAATATTGGTAAAAAAAAAAAAAAAAAAAAGAAAAGAAAGAAACACTGTTTATTGTCAGGTGTATTTGTGTTATTCTGCTTGACTCTAATGTTTAAGAAGATCAGCTCACACTGCAGGAAGTCTCCTCTGGTTCTCGGTTCCACAGTCAGGTCGTCATGGATTTCAGGAAGACCTGATGGACATGTTGGAGCAACATTAAACAGTGTCGGACTCTGTGTATAGAGCATTATTTATTTGTTTATTTATTCTGAAAAGCATTTAAACCATGAGTGTGAAAGAGTAGTTCAGTGTCTGGCTCTATGTGTGCAACCAAGACAGTGCGCTGACACACAAAGGTGTATGAAACTAACAGTAGTCCTCTGCAACATAAAATGCACATCACTATTAAGGTAAATTCACTGTATATTAAAATGGAAACGTAAAAAATAGTAAATTTATTTCATACAATTGGCATTATTTATTGGAAAGTGCAGGAAAACATTTAGTGATTTAGTGGACTTTTCTCCTTAAGCTCTTTTTCCTTTAGTTTTTCTAATGTTGTGGCTTTTTGCCGTGTCCCTTTAACTTGCAAACAAACCGATGGTTGGTGAAGAAGTGTCTCGCTGCACGTCGTCCCCTGTCTCTCCATTCGAGCGTCGTTCTGGCTCCTGCTGGTCTGTTGGAGTAGTGCAGGCCAAAAGATAAGCAAATTCTGCTCTAACGGACAAAAAATATATTCCCAGTGTAATACTGACGCTCACCACTTGGCGTAAATGCGAGAAAGTCCTCCTCGCAAAGTTTCATCAGTTGCCTCCCGAATTCATCCACGGTTCTCTTTGTGAGCTCGAACTGGCTGTGCGGCTCCGCCCAGGTGTCGCAGGGGGCGCCGAGAGCGTTTTTACACAGTCGCTGGCTCTTGGGCCATTGCTGCATAAAAGAGGCAGAGACATAGAAATGCAACGGATGTTGGATGTCAGTCTATCAGTCATGTCAGCGCACGTTCAAAAGGTGAATAGATGGAATGTTGTGTGGTTCCAAAATTATGCTCCACGAAACTGAACCTGTGTGTGTGTGTGTGTGTGTGTGTGTGTGTGGGTGTGTGTGTGTGGGTGTGGGTGGATCATCACATACTGTAACACATATTTCTGACTCGATGATTGGCCTTGATTTTGTTCTTGGGGAATCAAGACACTCAGAGACGAAATTGAATGCACTAACCCTAACAATGTGGATTATTATGTGAATGTTTATTATCAATATCATATTATATTGATGTGTATATATGACATTATTATAACTATAATATATATCACCCTGAAAACATTTAATAAATACTTACAACTACAGTAACAATTAGAATAATAAACATACAAAGAACAAACGGGTCTTCGCCTTGCGATGACCTGCTCTGACTTCAGTGCTGGTCTATCGCCGAGGCTCAGTCCCGAATAAATAATCAGAAAAACTGTCATGGAGACATTTCAGGTATCTTCTTATTGGCTGCGTTCAGATTGCAGGCAAATCTGATTCAAATCAGATTTCTTCTCAAATCAGATTTTTAGGACTGACTGTCTACATTGTTTTTAGCAAGTGTCCAAATGGGATCTGGTTCTGTTCAGACTGGGCCACATTATTGACCCATCTGACAGGTTGCTGTAGCAACGACGTCGAAGCGGAGGCGTCGCCCAGCGTAGTGTGTAGTGAGTGACGTCACGGACAGTCAGAACCCATCGGTGTGTTTGGAGCTGTTCACACTGAGAGGCATCTGTCCAAATGCCATTTGAAACTAAATGGTTTCAATCCGTTTTGCAAAAATCGGATGTCATGTGACTTGTGACTGTTCGGACTACAAAAGAGCCGTCCGGTTTCAATCTGGACGGGCTGAAAATCGGATTTTGGCTGGCAGTCTGAACGCGGCTATGTGAGTCATGATCTCAGCCTGTGGCCCACCAAGGAAACATTTTTGGCTCCGAGTGCGGACGCTGGCGTATGCTTCATACTTAAAGAACAAAAGATTTTCATTTCACTGTCAAGTGGCTCTGCTGAAAGGTTTTCGTCCAACCCTGACTGCGAGGTTTACTGTGATGACGGCACCTTCAAGAACGCAGCGTCGTCGTCCATCCGCGCCAGTCGCTGCAGATCAGCTTTCCTCTTCTTCATCCTCCTCAGCTTGGCCTGCAGGCTCGACAGGCAGCGCTGGCCGCTGGCCGCTGCCTCCTCCTGCTGAGCCTTGATCGTCCGCCTCAGTGACTCGAAGCGGCTCTGCAGGGAGTCAATGACGCCGATGATGGTGCTCTCACAGTAGTCCTCTGTTTGTCTCGCCTCGCCCTGTCACATGTACACATGGTTTGCGTTCCCCCCCTCCTTGTTACAAACACGCACATAGAATGTAAAGACACTCTTGGCACACATCGTCCCCACCTCAAGTCCTTTCAGCAGCATCGTCAACTTATTCACTTCCTTCGTCTGTTTCTGGATGCTCCGCCCGGCTTTCACTTGCATCTTCTTCAGCTGTTGCCGGAGCCACGGCATGAAAACCACAGACAGATAGAATTGAAAGCTCTACTATGTCTAACATATCAATCAAATATCGTGTCTGCAGTACGATGAACAAGAATTTTTTTTTTTCAAATCAATGTAAGCCACTAAAATTGCGTTGAAGGTTAAGTGTGTAATATTTGGAGATTTTGAAGAAGAAACGGCGACATGTGGTTACATTTTAGATTGCAGCGTCTTTCACTTTCCCTCCCCATCCTGCACTTGCCAGTGAGCTACGGTGGCCTGTGCACACAAACCTTGATTCCTCAACCACCTTCTTCTTCATTGATTTATTTGAATATGCAAGCATTCACCCTAATTGTGAACAGAGCTGTCAGGCAACCTGGATTGTCCACAACAGGCTTCCTTAGAAATACGGTATGGCATATGGCAGCTAACTGGAAGCAAGACCCTTGTTCTATGTATATTCTTATGTATATGAGAAGCGTTCTAAGGGTAGGAAAATCACTATTGTACTCCGATTATACACTTTTATTAATGTATTTATGGGCAGAATATTAAGCTTTTGCCTATGTAAAAATCATGCAAATGTGTTTGTCTGTGTAGAGACGAGACTATCCACATTAACACACAGCACTCTGAAAAATCATCAAGATTATTATTGTAACGGTACGGTGAATTATTGTTGTGTTTATGTTCTATTCTCAGTTAAGTTGTTGTTTTCACCGTTTTGTTCTGCATCTGTCATAAGCCGTCTGGTAACTCGGTGATTGATGGGGGGTCGGCGGGAGCTGGGCTGAAATGCTTGTGTGGTACTTTGCTACGAGCGGAAAAGGAGACCGTGATTGAGTGAGAGAAGTGGCTTTTCTTTTTCCTGTTGCTTTGGCGTTGGCTTCGGACCACAGAAGCCTGTGTTCCAGTTTACAGAATAAAGCCACGAAACTGACTAACTTCTCCGAGCCTGTGTCGGGGAGGGGACGCTACATTATCAAGAATCATCAAGAATGTAATCAGGAATCTTTCCTCAGCAGTTTGCTCTACATTCCCCCGTTTCGACAAAATCTCGCCAGCAGTTATAGTTCCATTTACCTGTTTTTTCTTCCTCTCCACTCTTTGAAAGCATGTTTTGGGGCAGTTCTGCCGGCCCTCCATGGCTGCTCCTGAACGCCTCTATGTCTTCTCACTGCCAGCCAACCCTCTCGGGGTTTCCCGCTCATCAAGTCGAGTTCTCTAGTTTGTCAGAGCAGCTGAAAGCAGTTGACGGTCCTCCCCCTGTGTGATCCTAGTTCTCCTGAAAGCTCCGCATTCAAGACTTCAGACGGGAAGTGGATCCCTGAGGAGCGTCTCTAGGCTGCACCTCAACCTCGTAGTGACCGTTGGGAGACAGTTCGGGCGGGCTCCGAGATCAGTTCCTGGTTCTACTGGTGGGTTTGGTTTCCTGCTGTCGGAGCAGATGGGAGTGACAAAGGTGTTTTGATGTCATCAATGTCATTGTATCTGTTTTGAACGTGATTCAAAACAGATGTCAGGAGACTTTTGCCTGTCCCCTGACATGCTTTTAATTGTGTATCTTTTGTGATTAGCGTGCTGTATGTGTTGTGTGAATTATGTTGGTTTCACTTTCAATTCTTGTTTTGAATTCTCTCTCTCCCTTGCGGAAACAGCTGCTTTCTGATTGGTGGCTGCCTGGTGTATGCGGTTTTTTTTTTTTGTTTGTTTTTAAGTGACGATGTCGGTTTGTTCGGGTTTTGTGCATTAATTTCACCAGAAAGCTTATACTTTTATGTGATGGTAACAATAAAACAAAACTATGATACGCCATAATCAAAAGCACTTCACTTCACATTTGTGCAATAACTCCTCATTAGACTTGTACGAGTCACCACACTGCACTATTGCATTAAGCCGCAGTGAAAGTGGGCCAGAAGGGGACTAATTGTGTCTGGATGGAGCGACATCACAGATAAAAGTGCTCTTCTGTGCTTTACAGGTTTGAAACAATCAACTAATCAGACTAATCAGATAAATGCGCACAAACTCGGCACAGAACAAAGTTCCCTCATCACCAATAATACATTTAACAGACAGACACAAAGGAGCAAAAAATGTCAGAATGACACACACAAAAGGACTTTCAGAATAATTTTATTACAGTATTTGAGTCAACATAAAACAATTATGTCTTGATAAATAAGTTCACAATTTACATGTAAGCTTCTCACATCAGACTTTAAAAAGAAAAAAAAAAACCACAACAACGTGGAAAACAGAAAAGGACAAAGGAAGCTGTTTTGTTACCTGGCAGTTAAATGAAGACGACACCTTCACAGCAGCTCTTTGATAGTAACTCAGAAACATCTAAAACCAGCAGGTGTCCTCTCCACCTCAAATCATGTGCAACCATTTCTGTCTATAGCACAAAAAAAATTATGATACACAAAAAAAAAAAGAAAAAAAGAGCGAGTTTGCATTTGCTTCTATGAAAGGTTGTATTGTGATTCAGGCATGTGGTCCAGTGAAGAGTGAGTGCCGTCTCCGTGGTCCCAGAGCGACGGTGCTGCCCGAGGAGCTCGACTAACGCACCACCAAAACACACGCGCACACACAAGCAGCACAGCAACAACAGAGTTTGAGGGGAAAGCGCACGTTTCTGCCCGTCAGGCTGGAACTGATAAAAACAAGCGGTCATATTTACACAAGCGAGGGGGCGTTTCTTTGATTGGAAGAGGGGAGGGGAATTCTTGAGGCGTTCAGTATTTTTAAAGTAAATCTCAGAACATCTTGAATGTAATGATCCCTGGATTGTAGTTCATTTCTAAAACCCGCTGCAAGTACATTTTTAAAAGGAGAGGGCAGCGTGCAGTGATGTAGTGCTTTAAGGTCAACCGCTCGGGCGAGGCGGGAGAGACGCGCGGAGCCGACGCCTGCGTGACTGAGGGGCCTGCGGGAGGTTCAAGTTTTAAAAAGATCAGAGGGCGTCGTCAGTCGAAATAGAAAAAGTCTCAGTTCGTCGTGTAAAGCATTTGGTCGGCGGCATGATTTCAAGTCACGGCACCTGAGCCACTTTCAAGATTCACTCCTGGCGTGAGCGGTAGGGCGCACGACCCGCCGACCTCTGACCCCGCCAGAGCTTCCCAACTCGTCCCTCACTGCAGCAGCTCCTCCCACGAGATGGGCTTGGAGAAGACCTCGCGCTCCAGCCAGAGGTCGTAGTTCATCTCAAAGTCCTCGGGCAGGTCCACCCGCTGTCCCAGGACGCTCTGCAGGCAGTTGTCCACGGGCAGGAAGTCCGGGTTGCTGTGGTTCTTGTCGTAGCGCCGGCTGTTGAAGCGCTCGATGTTGGCCCGCAGGGCACACTCCTCGGCCTGGAAGTCCCACGGCCGGGCGTCCAGGTCTGCTCCACCAGGGACAAACAAGAAGGCGGAGGAGTTTTTTTTTTGTTAAGAGCAGAGTCTTTTATCCAAACAACGTCCTGCGACGTCACGGCAGCGTTTCACGTTTTGAAGTGAACGAGGAAAATGAAATGAGTTCAAGCCCGGCTTCTCCGGATTTACGACAATCTGAATTATTTTCAGCTCAGCAAATCCTCAGAAATGATGGTGCAGTGCATGATCATAGCAACGAGATGTATTTTGAGAGTGTGGAAATCTGACACACCACTGGAGATCGAAGCCTACCCCAAGGGCATCCTGATTTTTGCATAACTGGAACTTTCAAGTGGACGTTTGACTCTGACAACACATAAAGCTTCTCTTTCTACATTTTGCTTTTGTATGTTTTGATGCATGTCATATTTTATTTAGTTATTCACCCTTTCTGTTTACGTTTGCCTATACTGTGTTATTTCAACTGTTAAAAAAATTCTGACAATAAAAATATTTTGAAAAAAAAGCAGTTTTCTTGCATGAAACTACTACGAACTTTGCCTTGCATGCATACGGCATGAAACCATATGGTGACAAAAGTGTATATTATCAAGTTTGACCTCATTTTTAGAAGATTATCAATAAAGAACGGCATTATTTTATTCACGGTTTGCTTAGAGGCTGCAGGGACAGCGTTGCAGCACAGTAGAGTCTTCAGTTCAGTTCACATGTCAAACTAATTCAGCGAAAACAAAGCTAAAAAAAAATTTCCTTGGAATACACTTTCAAAGTATGTGTTGCTCTTCTAATAATATATCTAATAATAAATATCTGTCTGTCACATGTCATGGTTAGGGTCTATTTAAGAGATCTTTCACTACTTTTAATCTAACCTGCTCTGGCAGCTCGGCAGAGGTTTGGTCTTCACAAAAACTGCAAACCTCCTGCATTTTTCACTCACCGTTGCCGTAGGCCCAGTCGTCGTTGAGCCGGTGTCGGACCTTCTGGTAGATGGCAGACATGGTCTTCATGTTGCTCTTCCTCCACTGCCGACCCAGGTATTTCGTTTGCACTTTGAGCAGCTTCAGCACGTACAGCTGCATCATCGCCTGCTTGACCTTGAGCGCCCTCTTCAGGATGGGAGCGGACTTGAACACGACCAGCATCTGGCAAGAAAATTGATCTCGTTCAGGGTTCAGAGGCGAGCGAAAAGATTAAAAATAAATCTTGTGATGTTATGAACTGTGGCTGTTTGAGTTCTCACCATTGTTCTGGAGTGCTTCCACTTGGTCAGTTTGTTGAGGATCCTCAGCAGGTTGATGCAGGAGAAAAGATTCCTCCAGCAGAACTGATTGTTGTCTCCCGCTTCCTGCAAAGCACAACGGTGGCTGTTTAAAAAGCAAGATTCTGGCATGACTACTTTCTTAAAGGGACACTCACCAAACTCTCTGCAGTCAACTCTGGGAGCTCATGCACCACACAGTAAGGAAAGTCCAGAACGGAAATGCTGTTGGAGACAGAGAGCGGTGAAACAAACGCTAACCGACAGCATCGGCGGGAGTCACGTTCGTGTTCTGCGATTCCTAAATTACCCGTTTTTAGCCGTGATGTAAGACATGATGTTCTGGTTGAAGAACTTCAAGATGAGGGGGATGCAGTTGGCAAACACCAGGTGCTGAGCCATGTACTCAAACTGAGAGATATGACATTGGAAGGACATGATTAGTGCTGGAGGTGCAAAGTGTGGATCAAGAGTTGGTCAAATACTTTGGTTAACTAGCTAATAGTTCGATATTCTGGATCAGCAGAGGTGCAGGGCGGAGGTGTTTAGTTTTTCCCAAACCTGATAGATGTGGTTCAGCTTGAAGTGCTTGAGAAGCAGCAGCAGGATGGCAGAGATTGCCTTCACAATGATCTCTTTGTGCCGATTGACATCCACGCCGAGCTTCATGCTCTGCAGCACGGTCGTCCTGCAGGGGTCAAACATTCCCATCTTTCACCTTGATGCTGTTTATTTTGGCCAGACAATCCTTTGTTTCTCCGTTTATTCCCATATTAAAAGACAGACTTGACAAAATAACTGCAGGGAAACAGCAGCTTTAACCAATCTTTTTTTTTTTTTTTTTATCTGACTTTGAAGTGCCTTTAAAAGGAGGTAATATTTATACTTACGGCATTTCCTCCGGCAGCACGTCTGCCAAGATGTTGATGGAGTCGGTCTTGGCTTTGGATGTGGGAGCAGCTGCCAGGAGGATCTTCAGCAGGGCGATCTGCAGTTGACACACATCAGAGACTTAATTACAACCATGTCAGGTTGGAAACCTCAAACCTGTTTATGAACAATAGGTGAACAGATAACAGATCTAAGCCATGTCTCATATCATATCATTTCATTTCATAACCACCACGGCCATTCAAAATGTTTTATACAATGCCAGTTTTGATTCCGTGGTTTTGATACTGGTTCCAGAACAATACTTGATACTGACTGAAACTTGACAATACTGATTAAAGATGCTAAAAAAAACAAATTTGAACACAACAAAAACACTTTGCCATTAAAGCACTTTATTCTCCATTCTACTGGTGATTCAAATCAGGTTGGTTGTATCCCTCTGGTTGTCTTTTGCTGCTACATCCTTGGCACAAATGTTGCACTTGGATGATTTTGATCCACACTTTAGAATCTTTGCCATGCTAACTTTCACTCGAACGGAAGTTTGCTTTAGATGGCCAATGTGAAAGACAATCATCAGGGACTTCAGATCTTCTGCCTGAGTGGTTGCTTTCACACAAAATATTCCAACATAAAAAAAACAGTACAAACCATATACTGAGGCAAACTGGGCAGAATCCCCTGGTAAAGGAGCTCGATGGAGGACATCTCCACCTCCTCTTCACCCTGATGAAGGACAAAGAACAAAATGTCTGATTTTTAGAACCCTTGCCAGTCCTGTGCCACAATAGCGAGCTGAGACTCCACACCTGCAACACTTTATCTGAACACAGAGGGCAACATTTTCACAGTGTAAGCGAGCTGTATTAAAATAGCTTGTTTCCACTCACTCCAGACAGAGGGGTTTTCTGAAACTCCTCCTCCTTGGCCACCTGTATCTCCGCGATGGAGACGTACTTGTGCTGCAAAAAGACGAGAGTTCAATCTGTGACGATCGTTTCAACGTGTCGAGGGTTTGTTGATAAACAGCGGGAAGCAAAAAATAGCCCAGACAGCAAAGCGAAGTGCAAAGTCACACCTGCTTCAGCGTCTTAATGCTCTCGTGAATTGGCCTGGGCAAACCGACAACTGTGTCTGTGTCGCTGTAACACAACAACAAGAACAAGAACAGCAGCAGGCTCACTTTAACAGAACAGACAAACCTGTGGAGATTCTATTTGGTAACTTCAGGTTCTGGAAACTTACTTGCCCAGCGTGTAACCGATAAATTTACTTCTGCTTGATTCCAGGAAGTTTTCAATGTCCTTTTCTCTGTTGGAGCGAGCAGGTAACGGTAAATAACTGACGTTGTGTCGCTGGTTTTGCATACGAGAAAAAGAATCATCACATTAGACCCCGCACCTGACTTTGGGAGCCCACGGCAGGCCTTTGGGAAGGACACCCTCTCCGCCGGAGGGTGAGGAATTGGGGGAGGCATCACCTCGTCCCTCTCCAGGGGAAAGGTTTCCGCCTCCAGCGAGTTGTCGTTGTCGTCGTTGTCGTCTTCGTCCTCGCGAGCGTCGTCGGCCTTGTAAGGATCTTTCTCGTTGAAGGCGTCCAGGTTGTCCTGTTTGATCAGCGCCTGCGCGACACACAGGCAAACCGTGAAGACGTGCAACCGCGACGGAAGGAGCGCTTGAAGAGGAAGTGCAATGTTGTGTGTGTTGATGCAAGAGGCATCCTTTCCAAATGAAGACAATTTTATAAAGGAAAATGCAAAAACAAACACAGATGACTAAACCGCTACAGCCATGATTTAGAAAAAGAGGGGCGTTAATTGTATTGAGTAAATACTAACACACAAATTATAAACAGCTCTTTTCACCTTCAGTGGTGGGAAAATGTTTCAGGAACCCTTTAAGTGATCTTAACCTCAATTATTGTCATTAAGAATGATGACTTTGTGTTTCAAAAGATTTGGCCGCGTGGAAATTATTTTGTTTTTTTATTGTTAATAAGAAAACTGAACTCCTCTGGTTCAAAGGTGTCAAACTCAAATACACAGCGGGCCAAAATTTAAAACTTGGACAAAGTTGCCAACATTGATATTCATTGAAAAAAAAATCTTCCTCCAGTGAACCTTTTCATGTGGAAGTTTCGCTTCAACACTGAATATGGAACAAGCTAAGCTCAACAGTACAGAAGAAGTAACACTTTTTCCACAGGCTCATAATAAATTCAAAATTCAAATAACAACAACAAACCCATTAACTAATAATAATATCCTTCGATGAACGTGCAACCTTTCAAAGCCTTGCAGCCTTGAAAAAAAATGTTCTTTATAGTCTGTTAAAGTAAGTCATCTGCCAGAATACCAGCCGAGCATTCTGGGATTTGTAGTATTAGCAGTAAATGTGCTGTATAATACTGGCAGGCCAGCCCTAGTAGCCATTTACCATCACCTCACGGGCCAAATATAACTACACTGTGGGCCAAAAAGTTTGACACCTATGCTCTAGTTCCTGTAAGTCCTGTAGTTGTACTCGAGTTCTCTGGATGTGTTGCAAAGGGACGCCTTCATGCTGCTGTTCCATCCAGGTCTGAGCTGGACGGAACAGCGCAGCACGTGCAGGCGACTGGAGACTTTAGACTGACTCTCAGCGCAATACAGTGCATCACAAATGCGTTAAGTGTCCAAAAACATTTCTTTAAAGCAGGACTCGTGTGTGACAGCCTCTGCAAGACTCTACCTTGTGCTCGCGACGGGCCCGTTTCTGCTGCTGCTCTATGAGATCGGAGGCGGAAGCTGGGGGAGAAGCCGCCCTCATGCTGCGAATGACTCGAATGCTGTCCTCCGGGAGGGGCGGGAGGCCCAGCTCCTCGCGCCTCCCCACCTTGATGCTCTGGAGCTGCTGGAAGCCCCCGAGAGTGAACTGAGAGAGGAGACAGGATTTCACACCTCAGCGTCCGCTGCACCGTCGTGGTCTCTCGCAGGAAGGAGAACTGCGAGCGGCACAGCAGCGAAGGCTCACCAGAACGCTCTTCCACAGCAGCAGTAAGACCTTCTTCATGGGGAAATGAGGGGCGTGTCCGCTGCAGAACTTGGTGACCATGCCGAAGAGCATGACTGAAATGGGCTCGTTGTTGAAAAGAGGAGAACCTGCGGCCAGGGGGAGCGAGGGGGCAGAAACAGGGGAGTCAGGAAACGGAGTTGTCGGGATTACTCCATAAAAGTAATCCAACTACTACCGATTACTCCTTTAAACAGTAATCTAATTACTTCTTTAACTACTTTGTTTCATAGGTTATAAATTACTAATTACTTTAGTCAAAAGAAAGATAACCACATCTGTCGACCCGGCAGGGAATTAAATTCCACAAATGTGTAGCGTTCAACACATTCCGTGCTAGTGCCAGTGCTGCTAACGTTGCTGCTGTTGCAGCTGCAAGCGCCTCTGTGATCTCTGTCAACGACTGTAAACATCCACTGGGTTAAATATATCCTGCACTTGCCACACTGTCACCCTGCGAGCAGCACGCAGTTTGTCATTATTTGAGCCGAGCAACGTAAAAATATTTTCCTTTTCACACATTTTAGAAAATGTTGATGGCGGCGATGAGACAGTGACGGCCGCCCCCTTTAAGAGCGGATATGCTCACATTCTTGCATAACAATTGTTGATTTTCATTCTGTGCACTCTCTGACAAGTTTACAGTAGCAGTATTTTCAAAATGTTATCTAGGCATAGATGTCTACTTTTCTAAAGAGAGGCCTTGTCACTGTATTTTATCATTTCTAAGAAAATGAGTGTTTAACCTTTGACTGACATTTGGTCTAAGCTCATAAATTGTAGCAACAATATTTGCATTTTTCTTTTGAATGTTACCACTGTTTCACTGTTAAAGCTAAATATGTTCATGTTGTCTTGTGCAGACATTTTGGAAAAAATAAAACGGTTGTTTTTGGTGCCAACGACTGTGTCGAGCACTTTTTCCTCTCAAAAAAAAAAAAAACACTACTCGGGAATCGTTAGGACAATCGATAAGGAATTGGATCGCTGAGCAGAATCGACAATGGCATTGATATTATGTTACGCCCGGGTCGCGAGCGCCGACTCAACGCACCCAGTTCTGCTCTGAACGTCTCCCTGATGATTTTCCACTCTGGTTTGTCGGCTGGGTCGTCCTGTTGTATGGTTTCCACCATCAGGTACATTATGTTGAGCAGCACCCTGAGGTCCGTGCTGTCGGCGAGCGAGATGGCCGGCTTCCTGACGGCGCTGCTGCAGGCGGCGCTGTTACTGCAGAACAAGAAAGTGAAACGGTTTGATTTTCAGTCGATTGTTCTTCAAAGCTAACACAGAAACATTTTGTGCTCCGACAGCAACCAATCTGTTTAATGACCTACATTTAGCAAACATTGTTGATCTGACCAAATATATATTTATGCTACTTTAGCCAGGGTCATGGAAGATGTTTGTGAGATGAACATACTCAATCTCCATGTTCAGGAGTTCCACCAAAGCAGAAAAGGTCCCCACGTCGAGGAGCAGAAAGATGTTGTATCTCATCCAGTACTGCACCTCAGTTTCTGAGCTGCATTCCGCAAACGTTCCTGAAGAGGAATAGTGAGAGACAAGACTGCACTGACAGATCGCTCGTGCTTTCACAGCTGCCTTAAAGGAAAACCGTGGTGTTGGTCTACTGACCCTGAGCCATGTAGAGTATCGCCCTGGCCACCTTCAGCCTCTTCTCCCTGGCTATCACCTCCAGACCGTCCAGCAGGCGCATGGCGTGAGCCCTGTGCTCTGCCGCGTCCAGCTCTGTCCACTTCTTTTCAGAAACTAAGGATGGAATAAAATGGGTGGAAATCAAGCAAAAATGCTTCTTCAATCCCACATTCGTTGTTTGGGATCCAAAGTTTCATACACACCATGTTCTCTGAACTCCACCTCGAAGCACTTCCTGTTGAGGACAAACTCTGGTCCTTCGGTGTAGCTGTACAACTCTGAAAGGTGTTGAGAGAGCAAGCAACTTGAATGCACTGCACAGTACAAGAGCTTTTGCAGGTGTGACTGACTGTGATGGCGACACGCACCTGACAGCTCGGAAGCCCACTTGTCCGTGTCGGCATATTCAAACTCCAGGTCTGGAGACTCAGACAGACCCTGCACGCAAACCACACACGGCTATCGCCGTCAGTTATCAGGACTTCACCGCTCCATTATGACAGCATTGTTTGCTTTCTACGAAGGCCTAAAAGTATAGTACCATTTTACAGTAAGGCTTGTTTTAGAAGAAGATGCTGATTTTGTTGCCAACAGGTCGCTGCTGGAGTCTGGCCCGTCACTCACCACCATCAGCTGGCTAGTCCCTGCTAAGCTACACCGCTGTTCACCATTGCGGAAGTAAACATAAGGATGAAAATGAGTGTCATCCAGTTTCTTATTCTTTCTTATTTCTGTAATAAAAGGCTGTGATTAGAGTGGCTGCTATTAAGTCACCTCGCCGAAACGTTTCAAAATACCACTTGAAGCTAAAGCTAGCTCTGTTTGCTAAGTTGGCTAACGTCATGAGTTAGTGCAGAATAAGGAAAAAGGCCTCAGCTGTTTGTGAAAAATAGAATTCTCAAGACTTCAGGTCACTTACCTCGGAGTCTTTTCTAGCATTGCGGGTAAATTCGCCCCTACTTTTGTTGGGAAGCATAGCTCTCTGTTTGTTGTTTATAGGAAACCCACCACCGTTCCCACCTCCGTCCATAATTTTCTGGGCGCTGTATCCTCTCGCGAGGCCAGAGGTGATCTACGAGAATTGGATTGCGTTCGTGGAAGTTCAGTAACGCAAGTTCTCTCTCTCTCTCTGCAAGAATCAATGTTTCACAGACCCATGGGACGTCATCATCGGATTCAGAAGAGGCCCCTTGACAAAAGAGTGCACTATAAAAAAAAAAAAAAACCTGGGCAGATTATTGAATCTCCTGTCTGTCACTCTCTCTCTCTCTTTCTCTCTCTCTGTGTGTACAACGTATTTATAATAATAATAATAATAATAATAATAATAATAATAATAATAATAATAATAATAATAATACACGAGTAATTTGTAGATTTAAACAGCAGTTTATTAAAAGGAAAGTGTGTACATAAATTCAGGGTGTGTACAGCCTAACTCGCATTTTTCACAAACTAAACAGTGTTGAAAATATAAGTATACATTGTAACATATATGAATACATAATTTGCAGAACACAATATCTGCTAAAGAAACCTTAACCAGCCAAGGTGTGCACCTGTCAAATCACAGTGGTTTTCTTTATCATTTTAATTTGACAAGGTAAACAGTTTGCTCCAGTATTAACACATTCATTAGTCTCGATAGAGAAGTTAAAACTAGAACAGGACAAATCATCCATTAAAGTGAAACAACCCCGTTATATATGGCAATTTCAAGTGCTAATATTGAAAGACGGTGGTGAGTTGCTTGTTTGTTAATTTATTTCTTTTTATGACAAAACCAAGGGCAAACCATAGCCAATACAATTGATGTAAAGAGTATGAAGTGAATGTACATCTGTGTATAACTTTCCTGCAGTATTTGATATCTCTGTGTAAGTAAAACCCAAACAACATCAACCCTTTAACACTGAAAAATGAAAGTTTGTCAAGAATAAAACTGAATATATTTTGCTGCATAGGCATTAGAGTATATTGCAGAATAAATATTTCTGTTGGGCGTCACTGTGTCCAAGCAACGGACAAATGGATGAAAATGACTAAGTGAGTAACAAGGCACTGTCAACTGACCAGCATGGTTAAAACAACTCATCTTTCTGACAATGATGTTCTCACTGATGTCCTCAGCTCAGATGTTTGTGAAGCTCCTAACCTAAAGATAAGCCCATAGTCCCGTGGGGTTGCATGGCAAGATAACACAATAAAGGAATAAGAGTGGGTGACACAAGTCAACCAACTGAAAAAATATTAAAAGGACTATGTGAAACTGTGCTGAGGAGGTTTACATTGTGTAAAGGGTTATGCAATACGTCTGAGAAAAAGAGTTAAATAGAAACTTGCCAGGGCAGAAATGATCTGCCCACTGAAGCCGGTGTGAGAAACAGCATGATCAAAATCACCCACAGATGTGCATTAAATTCAGCAAAAACAGCAATTTTCTGCAGACTACAGAATTAAACCTAAGTGTGTTGAAGATATCACAAGTAATTATGTAGCATGATACATTTGTGCACATAAGAAGCTTCACAAAACAGTGCTCAAGCCTTTAAATTAAAAACTGACAAACAAACAAGTAAAGTATAATACAACAAGCAGAACTAATTCATTGATTTATGTTGAGGCCCAGAGCACTGATCAATACTTCAATTCATTATACTTTTGTTAAAAGGTTCAATAGAAAAGCATCCGGTTAAAACGGCCACTGTGGTGTAACAATACAGCATCAGCACACTGAAAGTCACCACAAGTCATTCTTGAAGGCGTGCCGTATGTTTTCAGTGTAAAAGTCATTTCACACTGCTTCTATGAGGTCTGCTGCGTGGATTCCACAGAATAAAATATGGCTGCAGATGATCTGCAATGATTCGGATCGTTAAACGTCAAACTCTCCCGAGCTATTTTGCTACAACAGGGACAGTGTGTTGGAGGATGACCATGAGACTATTATCCTTCGGTGTTCATGTTCGTGTAAAATCATGTTTGACAGTTCCAAGAAAACCAAAAGTCCCTTCTTAACAAGATACTGATGTTCTTTTGTTTTTGCCCTGCGAAAGCAACATGTGGATGTGGATGGTCGCGGAGAGAATCTTTCCTCCGAAGCTCATGGATGGAATGTATCAAGAATGTGGAAAAGCTGCGTCAAGAATGTTTTTTGTTTTTTAACCAAACTGCAACATTTACTTGTTGCAGCCATTTGGCACGACATACGGATATATAATTTAATATACAGTAAATATGTAATCTAAAATAACCAGCAAAGGTGAAACGAGATACAATGCGAATATACACTACTCACAAAAAGTTTGGGTGATTGGGCTTTGCAAAGGAATTTCAAAATGCACCTATTATATTCACAGGAGAACTACTGAAAAAAAAAATCTAACATTTAAAAACAAAATTGAGAAGTTGACATCTTTTGTTGCGGTATACCCACCGTGCTTAAATGCCCTCTTTGTCATGGTACAATTTCAATGTTGCATGAACATTTAGCGTGAATTTCACGCCCCCCCCCCAAAAAAAATCACTTTTTCTGAGTAGTATATATTCATGTATTACAGCATATGTGTAGTCTAAAATAATTAAATGGCCAGCAGAGATGAGACAACAACATACAACGTGAATATAGTTAAAAGTTGCTTATAGCTTTTGTACTGTTCCGTCTGAAGCAACCAGAGGGGAGAAACTGGGGATTGTGGTTAGTACAACAAACACCATATATATATATATATATATATATACAAATATATATATATATATATAGATATATATATATCTATATATATATATACGCTGTGTATCCTGTGAAACACATACGTACAATACATAAATCTTTCTGTTGTAGTAGGGATGGGTTCATGTTGGATCTCGTCCAGTGAGGTGTGCTGACATGGTTTCCCTGCCGACTAATATCTGCAAAGGGCAAAGTCGAATTTAGTACAACACACAAAAAAAAAAAAAATAATGGAACAATAGCAAAACACAGGTTGTTTAAAACCTAAGATAACAAATAACAACACCATCCTAGCCTGAGTATCCACGTATTGTTCCACAAACAGCTAAATAATCCCTTTTATTGTCATCCTGTGTTATTGCATTTCATCTAGCCAAGTCCTGCAGCAGAAAGTCGCAAGCTTTCGAAAAGCTTTCTAAAACTTCCTCCTGTTTGCCTGCTGAACCTGCCTCCCTTATCCTGTTATTCAACTCTTGTAGAACTCATACCAAATAAGGTCAAACTTGTGTGTGACTAGTATTCTTCCTTTTCTTTGAAACATATATAAGGGGCCGCCCCCAAATGCATCTGTGCACTCTTCCACAGATGGTCTCAGGCTCTGCTGAATTTGCACCTTCAAGCCTGAATAAAATGCGCAGAACCTCATTCATTGCCTAGATTTTCATTTTTTCCATAACACCTGTTAGGGGTCAAAGTTGGGTCAGTTGTACCTGTAATAGTTTGGTTTGAAAGGGCCATTCTTATTGAGGCCCAGGTATTTGGCCTGCTCGTCGGTGAGCTCCGTCAGGTGGGCCTCGAAGGTGGCCAGATGCAGGCTGGCAACGTATTCATCTGCAACGCACCGGCATGGTTAAAATCACACAAGGGGATACAGAGCAATGAGCGTAAGCTGCTCGACTCTGCATCCGCTGGGTCGAGCAGCGAGACGTCACCTGGTTAGATTGCCAAAGAGACAGACAGTGACTGACTAGTTCTGATCAATATTCAGAGAACACGGAGCCTCACCCATCTTCTTAGGGAGCAAGTAGACGTCCTGCTTGTATCGTCCCTCTGGGGCGTTGTAAAGCTCGATGAGAGCCAGAGCCTGAAACACAAGCGTTGGAGTTTATTCACTTCACAGGCCCGCTTATGAAAACTGACTTTTCAGCTTTCAGCTCTTTAGCAGGTCTTTCTGCATAACTAGCATGCCATCTGACACACCAAGCATGAAAAATGTCAACTTGCGCCTTTGACCATTTGGATTTTGCTCGACTTACTAAGTAAGAATTTGAGCTGTGTATCATAGTGACGCAGGTTCTCTGTAGATTTGCAGAGAAGGTGTCATTGCTCCCTGGCCTTGAGAGCTAGTAGCCATATTCTCCGCTCGCTAGCTAGCACTAGCAGTGAGCAGCTTGCCAATCACTGCTAACTCAAACTAGGAGGTTTTTTTTTTTAAACAAACAAACCTTGTTTATTGTTGGAAGTAGACCACCAAAATGAATTCATTAAAATGGTCATAATAATGGACTCATTAAAAAAAAATTCAACAGGCATGGATTACGGTACAGTTACAGGATAGTATCGAAGAGATACCGAGCGTACCTTTGTAAAATATAGCGAGAGGTTGGATGTACTGCGTAACCAAGAAATAATGTCTATCCTGCAAGTCCCAAGTGAATGTTACAAACAAGCACTGTTTGTCAGCGGCGGTGTTATAATTTAGTGCAAGCCCTTAGTCAGCGCTGACATGTTACCTGAGTGGTGGCGGTGATGGACAGAACAAAGGTGGGAACAGTCGAGCAGCTGAGGTTGAGCAGACGCCCCTGCGGGTGCAGAAAAAACATGTTTCAGTGTCAACAGGATGTTGTGAACTGCAGAGGCTGGTTCACTAAAGCAAAACTAGGTTCTAGGGTTTGAGATGGTTCCACTCACAGCAGCAGAAGCCAGTATTGTAAACGTTCTTTGCATTGCATTCGTTTTAAAATGAAACGCAAATCCTTATTTTTATTTTTACACAGCATAAAAGAGAGCTGAGCTAAGGTAACCTCCATTACATGCTCATTGCCATCACGTGTTTATTTCATACTAGGCAGCATCTACGAAGCAGCCTGCTACCTCAGCCAGAAGGATGACTCTTTTGCCGTCGGGCCAAATCACGTGGTCCACTTGGGAGCGCACCCTTTCCCAGGTCAGCTCAGGGGTCCGAAGGCTCGCCTAGGACACACAGTCGACAGCATTCTGGGATGAACATTATGGATCGATGCAGTTTAAGAGCAGATATAAGAAAACAATTCTTGCCAAATATGAAAAAAGGAGCTCTAAGCAACGCTTTATCACTTCTGCATGCATATATTTCAATGTATTTCTGCTCTTTACATGAAACAACATGCGTAAAACAGACTATGGCTATGTCAATTAATGGCGAGGTCATGGCCAATTGAGTGTGTTGCTGTGGATTATATGGGGAGGGATTGGGAGTTCGGGATATGGTAGGAGGCTGGTTTGGTTGTTTGTTAATCTGTTATACTGTTGTAGTTGTTTATATTATTTCAGCGTAATTACACACATATATAAATATACATATATATAAATATAGATACACATATATATATATATATATATATATATATATATATATATATATATATATATGTGTGTGTGTGTGTGTATATATATATATATCTATATATATATACACATACATACATACATACATACATACATACATACGGTATGTATACACACACTCACACATCTATATACATATACATATCTTTTTGTATTGCATACACTATGATGTCATGAGGAAGGGGCAGGACTAAAAAAGCTTTCGTGTCCTTCTGTTCCCTCTGTTGATATTTCTCCTGGTTGAGAAGATCTCGCTGTGTTGTGGGTTTGCTGACATTTCGTCACTTTCAATTTCATGGCTCTACTTGGTCTTGACGGCTCTGAGGCACCATAGTGTCCCTGCGGAGTGTGCACTGGTTACCACATCGATCTCGGTGTTGGAGTGACCCATGTTGCAAACGATAGAGCCGTTTTTCATGCGATCCAGTTGGTCTCTGGTCACCACGTTCTTGTTCCCTGCAGAGTCACAACCATTCGCCATCAATGGCAGGCAGATCGGCGGCTCGTTGGTGTGTCGAATATTGAGTCTATTATTCAATGACTCAAAGCATGGTTTCACTTGAGTTACCTGTGCATGTGATGGTGATATCAACCAGACGAATGACTTCATTCAGCTTGACCACCTTGAATCCGTCCATGCTGGGACAAAAAGATGTGTGTTCAGTGTTAAGCCTCAGAAAGGGCGGCAGAAGTGGCAGCTTGAGTGCTCATCCCCAGGGCTGTGACAGCAAAGCATGATCGCCACCAACAACAAGCCCCCTCACATGCAGGTCATTTCTCTTTCGTCTAGTTAACAGCGTACCTGTCATCAATTCACCGTCTTACATTGTTGTGCAGTGTTTGTTTTTTTTCTTCAGTAAATCTGCCAGGACTATTTCAAATGAATCCCATCATGTAAGGTGTTGGGTGGTTCTTTTCTGTCTGCAATGATTATCAGTTGACCTATTGTTCACCTTGATTTTAGATTAGGTTTCATTTCCGTCTTCTCCTCTATCTTCCCCCTTCCTGTCTAACATGCTCATTACTTCATGTGACAAAAAAGGATGTCACGTACTGCATGCGGAAATTGAAGAATGCACCCAGGTCCGGTCATAATAATTAGGGATTAAACTACAAATGAGTTCAAATATCACATAACAGTGATAACTTTTTCCTTTTAAAACATTTTCAGAGCAGGCACTTGTGCTTTACTCATTAATATTACAGACAGAGGACCCAAATACAATACAAGTTTTGCTTCAACCTGAGTATGGAACATCAACCTGAATATCGTTAGCCTAATAGCATAGTTGCCTAAGTCATATTTGAACGTTTTTGGAAAACAAGAAACAAACCCATTTTTTAGCAAGGACGTTTTTTTTTTTTTCAGATATCACAATTTGGCCAAAAAAATGACGTTGGCAGTTATGCTATTATTAACGATATGGAACAATTCAGCAGCCTTCTGTTTTAAATTCCAACAGTAACCCTTTTCCACACATCCAATACTAAATGTAAATATAAAATAACAAAAATAAACCAATTAAATCATAATAATATCCTTCAGTGAACGTCCAAAATACCAGCAGAGCATTCTGGCATTTGTAGTATTAGCGGCACACGTGCAGTGGAATGCCATCGGGCCAGCTCAAGTAGTGATTTTGTCTTTAGCCTCGCGGGCCAAGTATAGTGATACTACGGGCCAAATTTGGCCCACGGGCCAAAGTTTGACACCTGTGAGCTAAAGTCTACATCACCGCAGCCTCACACAGCTCCCGGCTGGGTTAATGTCATACTTAACGTTAGTTATTTCACAATACGTTTGTTGAATAATTGACGATGGCCGTGAGGCCGCGCGCATCCATACGCGGCCGCCCGCGCGGCACTCGGCGGGGGAGGAAACGGCTCGCTCACCAGGCCTGCAGGCCGCAGATGGGATCGATCTCCGTCACGTAGACGATGGCTCCCAGAGCTTTCAGAGCCGCGCAGCAACCTTTGCCAACCTGCAAGAGACAACATGATACCGTGTTTGCATGTTTGCACAGACGCGTGTCTATCACCGAAAGGTTGAATTTTAAATAGTCTGTGACGCGATGGCAGCGATCTGCGCTCCAGAGTCCCCGGAGTGTGTGTTTCAGCACGGCAGTGTGTCACCATGAATGTTTTCACGTTTGCGCGAGCGAGCCGGAACGCTCGAAGAGGGATCTCACCTCGCCGTAGCCGCACACCACCACCTGCTTGCCTCCGAACATGACGTCCGTGGTTCTTTTCAAGCTGGGGAGGGTGTTTGAGACAAACATTAACACATTTTGCGGAGGTGGAAAACTGCCAGTCAGTCATCATCAGTTGGCGTGACTCCAGAATCCGCCGGTCTTCCATCGGCAGCGTGAGCGCTCGAGGGGAAATTGGAAGAAAAAAAAAAACACGTACCGGCTTGTCCTCAGGAGCCACTGCCGTGTTTTCAGTGGACTTGAATCATTTAGTAAACAAAGAAGATTGTACCCTGAAATATCCCACTGCAATAAATCATTTAATGCCGTGGCTGATTATGGAACGGCAGCTTCGTGCAAAGACCGGCAATAAATTATGAGCAGGCGCAGTGGTGAGGACAACTCTGCTCTTTATACCAGCGCCGTTCAAGACGTTACTACAAGGTCATCAGACTGCACAGTATGTGAATCTGAAGTCCGTCCCTCTATGTCTCCACCCGCAGATCAGGGTTCTGGAGTCAAACCCGTTTCACCGACAAAGTCGCATTCTTCCAAGCTGGCCCACTGTTAAATGGCTGCTCAGCAAACAGAGTGGTGCGCTGCGTTTCAACACGTGCGGCCCACTCTCACTCCAAAGTCCAACTCACCCGTCCAGGATGGACTCCCTGCAGCAGTACAAGTTGTCAAATTTCTGCTTGGTCACAGAGTCGTTGACGTTCATGGCGGGCACGCACAGCTTCCCGGCTTTGGACAGCTGGTACAGCCTGAGGGGAGGGTGGGGGTGGAAACGCTTGACTTCACCTCGGTCGCATTAGGGAACGCCATGTAACTTTGGTGTCTTGCTCAGGCGGGAGCTGACCTGTGAACCCCGGTGACGCTCTCCTCCACGATGCCCCTGATCTTCTTGAACACGTTGGGGTACTTCTTGTACATCCAGTGGGTCAGGTCTCCGCCGTCGTCGAGGATCTAACGGACAACAAGTGAAATCCCCTTCAGAGTGTAAATAAAGAGACATCAATGGTCGTGTACATGTACTGTGTGTCAGAGAGAAGAAGAAGAAGAAGAAGAAGAAGAAGAAGAAGAAGAAGAAGAAGAAGAAGAAGAAGAAGAAGAAGAAGAACAAGAACAAGAACAAGAACAAGAAGAACAAGAACAAGAACAAGAAGAACAAGAACTTAAAAAACTGTATAGTGCAAAGATTGAGAATTATATTAATTAAAGAAATATGGCAATAAAAAATAAAAAATACAATATTTGTAGGTATAAACAGAGAAGGAAAAAAAAGAGTTCTGTATGTTGGTTGTATCTGTATCATTGGCAACGTTCAAAGTACCATGTTGGGCTGCCAGCCCTCAGTGTTGATGCAATGGTCAATGCACCACCAGAAATCATCCTCAGATTCTCCCTTCCAGGCAAACACAGACACCCCTGCAAGAGAAGGAGAGGAAAAATGTTTTGTGAATATCATTTTTTATTCACTGCATAAACATGCATGTGGGGTAAATTTAGAAATTGGCCGAAGGAGTCAGTGGGGGTGTGAATGTTTGGATATGGATATGGATGTGATTGATATTGATTGATAAACTTTATTCCAGACTCTATACCAGTGCTTCCAGGGGGACGACAAATATTTTGTGTCACTTTGAGCAGGCACCATTAGGGCCACGATGACTCCATTCTTTGATTGGCTAAGTCGACGCATAAAACTGGACATAACCTTTCTAAGAACAGCATAAAAAGTGGGCACATTACTGCTAACAAACACAAGGCTTGCACTCGTGCATCTTGGAGACCTGAGCAGGATCCTAAACGCATCATTATATGCCGCCTGGAGTTTTTTCATTTTTGCAGCACTGTACCAGCACCACAGGTGTGCTGTATGCAGTGAAGTACAGTAGGACCTAAGTAGAGCAATCTTAACATCATCAGTACACTTATTACATTGTCGTGCAAGCATGTTGGCTTGTGCATAGAGTTTGCAGCACTGATATATGATGATGTGATATGGATATGGATATGGATAGATGTTTGATTCACTCATATCTGGTAAAAAAAAAAAAAAAAAAATGCATGAGGAATTCAGGTTAAACTGTGGGGATGGCTTAAGACTATCAACTGCCTTCATGGGCCCTGAAAACTTCCACTCCACTCTTAAAGGGCCTCTGTCTCCAGCCAGAATTGAGCGCATAGCTGCACTGGCACATAGCAACCTTGCACAAAAGACTCCAGTCCTACAGTTAAGTCAGTTACCGAGCTAATGTCGCCGTCCCATTAAACATCGCCACCCATTACCCGAGCGCCCTGGATGCTGACATGGCAAAGACCGGCTCGGCTCGCGGGAATCACACAGGACGGCAAATCCTTCCGCTTCTCGCCTTCACACATCTACCTTCCTTTCTCCCACTCACCCGCCTCGGAGAGAGCCGCTGCCACTTCGTTCTGCGTGGAATAAATGTTGCATGCAGTCCAGCGGCACTGAGCGCCGAGGGCCACCAGAGTCTCAATCAGCACCTAGAGCACACAAGAAGGAAGGAAGTAAAGCTATTAAATAGAATAATTCTAAGTGGAAGATTAAATGACAGGAGTTTGATCGGGTGATTCTTAATCGCTGCGTCTTAAAAGAGTTAAGCCGGCTGTGTGCTATAATGGAAGCCAGGTCGAGTTTTCCTCAGCGCTTTGATCATTTCAGACGTCTGAAGCTCTTACGGCAGTCTGGGCAGTGATGTGAGTGCAGCCAACAATTTTGGCACCAGCCAGTGGTTTCTCACTGTGGGCTCTCTTCCTGAGGGAGATCAGAGCCGACATATCTGAAATGAGACCACAGGGATTTGATAAACAGTGGGGTTTTATTTAAGGAGAAATAAAGGGAGGGAATTCATCCACCGGACACATTTTGCATTTTTAACAATTTAGTAACAACAAAGTGACAGACGCGTTGATCTCACCTTGCTCGGCAATCTCAATCTCACGCCGGCCAAATTCCGCCTGCTTGATGTTCTTGACGCAGAAGTCGCTGCTGCCCTTGGAGTTGACCTGAGTTCGGTCCCGGGGCGAGGTCTCGTCGTCCGAGCTGTCCGTGTAGGAGGCAGCTGGAGAGGGAGCCAGGTTTTCAAACCGCCCACGCAGGAGAAGCAAGCGGGAAACAGACCCAAGCAGAAGCTTGAGGAGCCGGGTTTTTTTCTCTTCCTCAACATAAAATAATCATCTGCACATACATGCCTGTGTAAAAACACTCTGAACATATGAACTGATGCTCACCAGAGCTGTAGCTGTCAGTGGACGACTGGGAGATGGAGCGGGACAGGGAGCGACGGCCCGTCTTCGTGGGGAACCTGCTGAACTCCTGCTTGTCCTCCACAAACTGGATCTGCTGTTATAAAAATAGAAGGAGACGCCATGTGCTTGAAACGCTTATTTAAAAAAAAAAAAAAAAAAAAAACACAAAAACTTTTCTTCTCTGGCTAAATGTGGGAGGCGCTCCGACCGGCCGCAGTCTATCCAAGACTTCACCGTCACCAGGCGCAGGGTCGCCAGCGCTTCACATTTACAGCACACACACACACAGACCAGAGGAAGGAAGGTGTCTGTAGTTGTTGTTGTTATGTGTACTGAGTTTCACACCAGGTCATCGACCTAGTAACAGGAAAAGTGGTAACCAGAAGCTTTGTTCACGTCATTGGGGAACTAATCAGATTTAGAAAGTCAAACATCAGGTATGTTGACACCATTAGTCAGCACTTTCAGGAATACGTTGGCGTTAAATCTTTGTTCCGGCTAGACAGGAGAATGGGGTCATGGGAAAAGATAAATTGAGCCTGTAGTTTACAAGTAAAGCAAAAAGCAATTTTCCGTCCTTAACGTATCTAATCGTCGCTGTCTGTATCGCTCAGCCTTATAAAATTCTTACGGGGTCACTCTTTTGTGCCTCAGCGTCGGCCTCAAAAACCCAGAGACCTTCACATACCAGCGAAACCAACACGGCAACCGAGGAACAATGTGAAGCTGTTTTCTTGGGATTAAGGTAAGAGGACGCCATATATTTTCTCCGTAGACAGGAGAGCATGCAGGGCCCCAAAGCCCGGCTCTTGCAAAACGCACCGACGTCTGGCGGATTTTGTGCCCGTCACCCAGAGTTTTCCAGGAACACTGCATATTTCTAGGTGATCAGTTAACTAGAAAGGCACTGAATACGTCTTTTTCTGCAGGCGGACACTATTTTTGGGTGTTAATTAACCAGAGGTCACCTATGAGAGAAGATCTCAGCATGAGCCGATCATTTCCTGTGTCTGGGGTCACTGAGAGTGTAAACCACATAACTGCGAAAACAATCACCTTATTTGTATTTGCAAACATGTTGGCACACGCTAATAACACTTTCAGCACTGTTCTGGATATGATGTCCTTGTCACATGGTTATAAATATGTGGATCAATTCATATGAATTACAGACGTTTAGACGTAAAATCAAAACCAGGAAACTGAGCCATACATGACGTAAATATGTAGGTATGTTAGAAGTGGTTCAGCTCAAATGGGCACCAATACGCCGTATAACTGATCCGTCTTGAACTTTCATTGTCCTTTAATTTAATCTGGACAATAACGTTTCTCTTACTATCACGGCAGGCTACATATTCTATCATTGAAACTTAAAGCGACTTGATAAGAACATTCCTCTGAAACTTTTTAATCCCACAATACTGTAAATCATTTGAGGTGCCCAAAAGAACTGCGACCTTGCTGCAACACTCACTGAGCCTTCTGATAGGAAGAGGGTGAGAAGTCACGGCAGACTAGAATGTAAGTAATTCTGTGTTGACACTTCTCATTAATCACATTTACAACTTGACTAATTTGCTGACATCTTATTTGTTCGCGATATGCAAATAGTAATATTTAATTCCATAATTGCAATTGGTGTGATTGCAGCTTCCAGTTGAACATCATTGTATCGTTGTATCATACATATTGGCCTACTTAAAAAAAAAAAAAAAAAACAATGTGGTTAAATGAAGTACGCAAATACTCTCCACTCGGAAGACACAGTAAAAACTCTTCCTTGTTCCTTGAAGGTTGCAGGTCACATCCTTTAGTAATCGTCTTTTGTCCTGTCACTGACTGACGCACTCAGGCAGCGACATTGAGCAATTCTTAGGCGACTCTTGACATTGTTATATCAAAAACGAAAGGGTTTTCACACTTTTACACCCAGAGACTTTCTTCAAAATCAGTGACGTGACAGCCGCAAAACCTTTGCCTCAGAAAATATCTGTCAGCATAAAAACAACTTTAGACTCAGGGGCTGTTATTCCTCTTTGAAACAACAATAGCAACATTTCCTGATTCCCCCAAGATCAAGACAGTCAAAGAGACAGAGCATGACTCTCTCTGCAGCTCTGTGCTGGGAATCAATACTCATTTGCACGTGTTCCATTTGAACTAAAAATTCCCATCCCATACTTGATGTGTTGAAAAAAAACAATAACTAATGAACGACTAATTCAGCTTCTAAGTGGCAGAGCAGGAAATTGCTTCACAGTGGGTATATGTGGGCGGCTACAATGGCTGTGTGCAATCCAAAAAAATATTTAATGCACGTATGCAGCGATGGATCACGTTCGCTGGATGCTGCAATTGTGCACAGTTGCTCGGCATACACTACTTGTTTCGCTGTGTTTTTTTTTTTTTTTTTTTGCTTCGGCTCTTACCTTTTTGACGGGTTTGTGCGTGGGCACGGCGCTGAAGGCTGGCGACAGCTCGCCCATGTTCACTTCGGCGTTCTTGCTCACGGTCATGGCTGAGTACTTCTCCGCGACGTTCTCGCTCTCCTTCGCCTCTTTGCTCGCCTGTTTCACCTCCAGCTTCGCTTCACCGGCCGGTTCTGACATGTTGACCCTGACACTCTCGAAACTACGATACCCGCACGCAAAGGCAGCAGCGACCGTGCGGGGAAGCGTCTCTCTCCGGGAGCAGCAGCGCACGTAACACGCCAAACGTTAATATTAACCGCGCGCTGCTAGCAAAGAGCTACTCCGCACGCGATTGACAAATGTATATTTAAGAGGATATATTCGGAGACTTGGAAGAGGAGCTCGGAGTCGGACGGCTGTCTGCTTGCGCCACTCTGATTTGGCGCTGACAGATTGGGGTTTTTCCTTCTTGTTATGATGCGTGCAGCCGCGTTGCTTCCCCCGCTGGCTCAGCTGTCACCTGGCTGAGTAACTTTGAAGGCGGGGCTTAGCGCTGTGAGAAGGCGTTGGATTTGCACAGACGCGTTAACGGTGCATAGGAAAACAGAGACGTTTAACGGTTTACGGTTTTTAACTTGGATTTTTCCACTACACTGACCATTAGTGTTTACAGCAGCTAAGGCTTACATCTACGTATAAAACTTACGTTTGCACATTTTTTTCTGTGCAATGTCCAAGTACGCACCTTTATTGTACGTAAATTCGTGTTTTTTTTCTGGCGAGAGCAAATGATGCGTGTAAAGAAGTTTCAAATATACTTTTAGACGCGCATCAATAATACGATTACCTTGTTTTCAATCTATCCAAGGAAGCATACATTATTTTTCTTGTCTCGAAGCATGATTTACAGATACAGCTTTTCAGATGTATGAATCATTCCTAAATGTGAAAGTGCACCAATTTAGATTATTTTTGGAATAGTCCAATAAATAATCTTAGGGATTACATTTATTTATTTATTTTTTAAATCCTTTAAACAATTCAGGGCTTTGCAAACAATGTAAAAACAAGAAAACCAACTAATTATATTTAAAAGCATGTACGGTCACTGTGACTGAGTATAAACATAAAGTTTATGTAGGTTAGGTTGCGAATGAGCTATTTGAACTGGCACATTTTTATTGGGGGTCAATTGATTTAAAAAAAAAAATCAACGACAACAAAAGGATGGGTGAAGTTAAAAGCACACATTGAGATCGTTTGTTTTATGCTTGTCAATGACTGATTAAATAATAATAAATCAGTAACAAGTAGTGTGTTGGTTAACCTGAACAAATCACCCTAATAAACCCACCACCGGAGCAGGAAGCGGGTCACCAAACTTAGAAATACGCATTTTCCGTTACGCCATTTTCCATCGACCATCAAGAAGAACGGACCGCTCGAAGTAACGCGGACAATTTGAGCGTGAACTGCAACCCACACGGTACAATTCTCTCAATGGAAAAGCATGACTATCCACTTAATTTGTTTTCTTCCCCCGCTATCATTCAACACTTGCATCTCTTTGCATGTTTATCCTTTTGTTTTATAACTGTAGCAGCTAGCCGGGTGCTACTCTTCCACGCTAGGCCTCAGAAAGGAGACAGCCATTTTAACGCCATTTTCTTTCATCACCATCTGCCTATCTTTAGTTTCCAGGTGCCGATAAAAATGCCCACTGATTGGGGAAATCGTTTTTGCCAGTCAATGAAGGGGTTTCATTTATTGTTTTCTTGAAACTGAATGCTGAATGTTGGAAAATGGCATGGTGTGTTACTTTGCAAGGGGCTAAAGCTAGCTTATTGTCGGGCTCCTTGCTCGACCAAAGGCCCACCTACCAAGCCCCCCTGTGTAAATATTGACTTGTATACAAAGTTAACAAGTGTCGCACTCTTTGCACAGTATTGCCCCCCCAAAAAACACTTCAATTTTCAGTCGTTTGGTGGATTGTTTATTTATTGGTGATGCGCCTTGCTTAACGCAGGGCACAAAGTGCAATGCAACTTCGGGAGCGTGTCTACAGTAAAGCTGGCCATCCATCCATTTTCAATACGTGCTTATTCCCGCACTCAGGGTTGCGGGGGTCAGCTCTAGCCTATCCCGGCTGTCAGTTTATTTAAAAACAAAAACAAAAGTGCATTATCTCTCAGAGAGGAACCTAAGGATGAAGTGCACTGTTGACTTTTCTCTTTCTGTTTGCAGATCCAATCATGCATCGTGACTGCCCTCTTGACTGTAAGGTGTACGTGGGAAATTTAGGCAACAACGGAAACAAGACTGAGTTGGAGAGGTCGTTCGGCTACTATGGTCCCCTCCGCAGTGTTTGGGTGGCCAGGAACCCCCCAGGGTTTGCCTTTGTTGAGTTTGAAGATCCAAGAGATGCAACTGACGCCGTGCGTGAGCTCGATGGAAGGTAGGCTGGAGTCTGAAAAGTGCGTGTGCAAAGTCCACCACCCGGTTGAGCGCGCCGCAATGGGGATAACGACGTTTGTTGTTGTTGTTGTTGTTTCACAGGACATTGTGTGGTTGCCGGGTGCGGTAGAACTGTCCACTGGTGAGAAGCGCAGCCGCACCCGTGGTGCTCCTCCTTCTTGGAGCAGGAGACCAAGAGACCGAGATGACTACAGGCGTCGGAGCTCACCACAGAGACGAAGGTGACCCATCTTGTTGTTTGTCTTCTTAAAATGCTTAAGTATATTAAGCTGAGTTATTAATGCTACCCTCCTACCTTCAGTAATTTTTTTCTTCTCAGAGCGTATGCACATTTAAAGTATGATTTACTAGGCTATGCTTTTTTGAACATTACAGTCAGCTCTATTTAGTCTCTCCATTTTACTTACTGCAGACACCTAAAAGGTGGATAGAAAAAATATTTAATCTTGAAATTATAGTATTATATACTACTTTAAATTATTCAATTCTTATTTTTATGCACTATTTTTTTGTGCATTGTTGCATCTTAATTGGGATTATAAGTGGGCATATTATGTTTAAATACAATCAGCTTAAAACTTTAGGAGGGGTAAAATGGCAAATGTGTGTGCATTTTTTTATTTTTGTTTGAGGATGCTTTTTATTTTTCATCTATATTAATAAGAATGAAACCCGTTGCAGAGTCACCACCATGCCTCTTCTCACCACCCTCTGAGTCAATCAACTAGTCCTCTTTCAGCATCATGTGACTGCTGACCATCGTGACCCAATCAGCTTGGCTGGTGCTGTCACATGACCCGGCATGGCCAGTCGTCAGGTTGCACCAACCCATTGGTTCCTCAGCATGCCGTTCTCAACCTCCTCCTCCTTCAACCTTTACCCAAACGGCAGCGGTCCACCTCACATTCTCGACCAATCAGCGTATCGCGTTCCCAAATGTCTACAAGCTACCATCAGCAGCCTTCGGCTTACCAATTAAAGCAGGAAAAAAGCCACAGCCAGCCCCCATCTGCCTGCCACCTAATCACCTTGCAGCATCTGGCCAGTCCTATTCAGCCAATTCTGCCTACCCGGCCGACAGTCTGCCTACCTTTCGTCATATCTAGCTTGTTGAAAACCAAAAATACTAGTAAGTTATCCTGCTTCATTCAGTACACTGCTGATAACAGTTATAAAAGTGAAGACATAGCTGTTTGTTTCTTTATATTGTTTTCTTTGTTCTTTGCATTTTTTTTATTTGTCTTGCTAGTCAGTCTGGATCTTGACATTTCGAGAAATTTGATCCTAAACATTCATCTGGTCATGGGGATTTGAGCAGCACTCCTCAGCTCCCCCAATTGAATAGCAAAAAGGTTTTTAGATTGTCAAGTTGTCTCTGGTAGTTTCTAGTTAATATGCTCCTTAAGTGCAGTGGACCAGTCTAATACAGATGGTGGCCTCTGTTTATACCTGTAATTACACAAATGCCAGTCCAGCAGTTAAACTGCTTACAGTGGCAAATGTTTCAGTTTTGTTCTCTTTGATTGTTGTGTACACTTGAGGTTCAGTCATCCCTCCAATTCTGTTGGAGAGGTGGAAAAATTCCTTATTGCCCGCCATCTTTATCCACTAGGTCCATTGCAAGTGACTTTATATTTTGAGCGAGATAACTGTTCTGGAAAACATCTCACATTCATTTTCTGTTTGACTTACTCTAAAAGCCTGTTATCGTGGGCGTCCATGTAGAAGTATACAGTTGTCACTCTGCGGCAGACGAACTCTGGTCTTTTTCTTGACATTTGTGATTTCCCTGCACAGATCACCCCGCAGGAGGAGCTTCAGCCGCAGTAGAAGCCGGTTTGTCAACCCCTTCGTTCATTTTGTCCTCCTTGCAAAACATTTGGTGGATTGTCTTCCCCATCCTGCATGTGAAAATAATAGATTTGCATCAAACTCTCACAAACCTCATTATTTATCCCACTTGGGGAAGCTACTGTACATTCAGAGTGAAACGCTAAGCCTACTTACTCCACATAGCATATTTTGTTACTGAGCAAAGTTGTCTTCCACTTGTCTTAATGTGATTTAACCCCCCCACCCCCCTTCTTTGCCTACACCAGGTCTTTCTCTAGAGACAGGAGGAGGGAGAGGTCCCTCTCCCGGGACAGGAACCATAAAACCTCTAGATCCTTCTCACGATCAAGGAGGTATGATGCTTTCAGCCTTCAACCGCTGTAGAAACTTTGACTGCATATGAAACTCAGCGCGGCGTTGTACAGCTACTGACCTCTCCACGTCTACTCCCCCTGTACCTCCTACAGCCGCTCCAGGTCGACTGACAGGAAATGAAGAAACATCAGTCACATCTAAAGGGAGCAGACGATGAACACTTGTACCTTTTTTGTCATTCAGAAACATTGAAGGAGTTCATCATGGCCACCGTGGTCATTTTGTGTCTTTTTTCTTTTTTTCTTTTTAACAATCATTCATTTTTAGAGTCCCTCCACCTGATGAGGTGGTGATTTTCAAATACTATGAGTTGGTATGCGCTGGTCTGTTCCGACAGCCCTGAAAACATGGTGCCACCCAGCATTCCAGCTTGTCAGTTTCAAATCTCCTGTGAGCTTTCGTTTTTGTTTTTGTTTATGAATGTGACATTTAGTTAGCGTGAGTAGTCCTTCATTTTCTCTGTGTAAATGGCAGCATTTGGTTTGTTTTTAAATGGAAGCGATGGGATGTTTTGCGGCAAAGTCCCACATTTGGTTCATATGAAGCAGTTTTCAATGTGATGCTCTTTCTTTATATTAAAACTCTCCATCTGTTATTTGAAATAAACACCTTACTCGGATGTAAAGCGACAGATATTGACTGAATTGATGGGAAGTGTAATGGCACAAGTAAAATGTTTTGTCTATTTTTCCATTATTTTTCTTTTGATACAATGTTGGAACGTCTTGATTAAAACGCCCGTTGATTAAAACTGATGCTTGTGACTTTTTTTTTTTTTTAATAGATATAAATCCTCAGGCAGGCGCCCTCTTACATACGTTTATTTTCCAGAAGATGGCGCCCTCCACGTAGTCCAGTTGTCATATGTTAACCCTTGTGTTGTCTTGTGGGTCAAAAGTGGCCCATTACCATGTTTAGCTGTAGAAAAAATACCTTAAACTATCTTTTTCCAACTTGAAATTTTTTGTTTCTATGTGGGCTGTACACCACTAGGGTACTGTGATTGTCTTATGGGTCATTTTGGACCCGTGAATTATAAAAGCATTTAAACACCAGACACACAAACTCTGTCTAATACACACACACACATATCAAAGAAACTGGATTGATGTACGAATTGAGCTTGCATTTGACCTGCACTGGCACTCTTGATCTGCAGCTAACCCCTCACATCACACAAGCTCCCAAACAAAACAAAAAACAATCTCAGACATAAAAACAAATTCAGTATAGAGATAGATATAAAGCAGACCTGGGCAAAGTACGGCCCGCGGGCCACATCCGGCCCACTGCGTGTCCCTGTCCGGCCGCATGAGACCTGTCATGAATTACATGATATACCGGTCGATCGCGAAGATAGTTTAGCTCGATCACATGGAGAGAGAGAGAGTCGCGAAGATACTTCCGCGAGACTTTAGCACGATCCACCATCAACCCCCTCAATGAAACTTTCCCGGGACCCCCCCGGACCCTCCCAAACTCCCTCCACTCCCCGTCAACGAAACTGTCTCAGGACTTTAGCACAAAAAATTTTCACAGAGTCAAGCAACATTTTGTTGTTTTGTTGTGTTATGAGTGAAGTGTTTTTTATAATTCACTTCCTAAAAAATATAGAATAGAAGAGAAACTGTTGACAAAAAAGTTCCAGATTGTTAACTGTTTTTCCCCTCTGAATATAATTAATTCAGAAGTGATTACTTCACATTTATATAATAGCAATAATAAACATTTATTGTGTAAAAGAAAACTGTTAAGACAGTTGGTTTGTGGGAAAAAAAGATTAAAAAAATGATTTAAATTGAGTTATGAGCAAAATAGATTTTGGATTCAAAATTCAATTAAATTGCTTTATTTTGGGGATTTGGTAGGGCGGGTCATTTTTGACCCATAGGACAAGGGGAGTAAACAGAATGTTAAGATTGCACAAGTGTTAAAGAAAATGTAATACTGGACAGAAGGCGACTGATGTTTTAAATTATTGTCTAACATTGTGTTTGATTTCAAACGGTCAAATGTTAGCTTAGTTTACCGCTCTTATTTTTCCTATCATTGATGATTTATATAATCAAAACATTGTCAACACTAATAAATATCTGCACTTAAAACTGCGAAATTATCAGCACTTATGCATAACTGGGGGGGAAAAAAACAAAACTTTTTATTTCTTTATCTTTTGAGCCTACCTGGAAGTCGACTCTTATTTAAGGCCATAACGTGGATGGTAACATGTTACTGTAAAGAAAGGAGTTGACAAGGTCGTGTGCAGGATATTTTCCCTCCTTTTCTGTCGGATACGCTGTGCGTTTCTTATGCAATCCAGCAGGGTGGGATTTCACGCTGCTAGGAGGCGTGAAAGGCACATAATAGCACTTTATATGGGTGGTTCTTATTCCATAGGTTAAAAGAAACATGTCTTAGAAGAAGCTGGCCGTCCGAGCTACATTTTGTCAGATCTAGACACGATTTCCCAATACAAATAGCGTTGGGTTGTCTCTTCACATAAGCGTGGACTGTTCGCAGTGAAAGTGCTTTTGTGACACAACTTGCAGACCTCTTCTGGTTTCCACGCACGCACTCAAACCCGCAGTCAGTCAGCCACAGTTCTCAAGCTGCCGTCCAATTATTGCGCTGGGTTCCACCCCTGCGAGAGCCGCTTCCTGTTCACGCACACGGTCCACGTGAACCGGCGAGGCGCTCGAGTAGAACGTTGCTCAAATCTGCGCGCGCTTTTCCACGTGACGTGACTCACCGCATCCCGTCCACGGCTCGCGGGTCTTCAGACATTCCCTCGCAACTCGCGGGAATCCGCTCGCAGAGTGGAGGAATTTCCACCCGGTTATGTAACAAGACGCAGCCTATACGTTGAGTCGTCGGCGGAGTGCAAGTGCACCAGCAAGGGCCTGTCTGAACTGAGCACGGACTGGAGGACGACTGTCACTTAAACCACGTTTGCGGTTATTGTAATGACACACTTTTATTGAAATCACCTGGATGAACGCCCATTAAGCAATCCACTACATTAATCTTCAGGCACAGTTACAAACTGTTATAACCATTTGCTGTAAAATGATTAGAGCACATTAATGTATAGGGATAAATACATGTATGTCTACAATGAGAGAACCTTCTTAGCAGGTGTTTTGTATTTTCCCAATCATGCAGCTTAATTAATCCTTTTCTTTTTCCTTCACCACTTTATATTTACAAATTTAGAATTTACCACAAACTTCACGATAAGAAGAGTCAAGCTACTTCTTTGATAGCTACTAAAATAAATGTTTAACATTGACTTACTCTTCAAATGTATTATCATGGCCAACATTTACTTCGTTAAGATACCGTGCGAGACACCCCCACTGTTTTTCACTTTTACATTGGGAGGATAATAAAGCTACACAGAGCTGAACTCCCAGCGGCAACCTTGTGAGAGTAAATAGTTAACTATGCGACCATGTTTAACTCTTTACACACCTCAGCTGTGACATGCAGCTTGTCACAATGGGCACTGCATAATGGAGCACATAACGAATAAGATCATTTAATGAGAGGACTCACAGACCTTCTGCACTGTGCAGCTGCCTGAACGCAGAGAGATAATAGAGGGTCCACTCAGTTGCACAAATATAGTGCCTTGTTTGGTGGTCACAGCTGCTGCCGAGTGACCAACGAATTGTGTCTCTTATTTGGCTGCAGGTTCCAAGTTTGACAGTGTGTATTAGCATTGACTGTGGCTGTCCTGTGGAGTCGCTGTAGATGTTTGGACTTGTACCAAGTCTGAATGTGTTGCTCCTGTGTACCATAAGTGTCTATCTTAACAAAGAACTTACAAAGCTGTACAAAGCGCTGTACTGCACAGTAGTTTGGCTCCTGCTGTTTGTGTGCTGGGAATCAGACGAAAGGGCACCATGGTTTGAATGCAAAGCCTATAGATTTGCATCTCGCCCAAACTCTTGCTGGGAATAACAAGAAAAAGAATTCAAGTGAAAGAAGTCTGGGTAGAGTGGGTGCAAAGCTAGTTGCAACCAATTTAAAAAGAATTCAGCGACCCTTTGTCAAGAGCCTGAAGTCAAGTACACTGTCACATTGTAAGAACGGAAGACTAATTCTTTGAAAGGGTTATACCATTATTTTTTATTCAAAAATAGAGTGCAGCTATGCTGACACACCTAATGTAAATGCTTTTTTTTCATACTTGATGTCTTTTTATACTTCAGATCTCACCAAACCATCACTCCAATACATTATTTCCAATCGTTTCCAGAAAATGTTGTGTAAATGTATATGACTTTAAAAAGATAATTAAACTTTTTACAGTTTTCACACATGACATCGCAGTCAAAACATTTTCAACTAAATTTAGAAGAATATGAAAATTCATAACCAAAAAGTTTTTTGACTAGGCTATTCAAAGATTTGTACTAGAGTAAACAGGTGTAAAAAGTATTAAACTGCTAATTGACAGTCAGTGCATAACTATTTTCACCCTTAAACGGTTAGTTGCACTTAAAAAAAAAGAAACTATCATAATGTAGGCTTTTAAAATTATTGTAAAATCGTAAAAAAAAAAAAAAAAAAAAAAAAGGGGGGGGCGGGGGACTATCTACTTGTTTTGTTTGTTCCTTTGTCTGTGTTCTTTTACATGTGATTTGTACATTTGCACACACCGCGACTAATACCAATATCCATTCTGTGCTTCTGCAATATTGTACAACAATGTATATTTGTTATACCGAAAAATCAATAAAAATATCTTGAACCAAAAAAACAAAACAAAAAAACAAGGGCACTATCTATCCTAGGTTTACCAATACACTCAGCCAGGTGTTCATTCATTCTTTCATCCATTTTGGGTATTAATGATATTGGGCTGCTCCACATGAATCATAAAAACAAAATTTGGACATGGGTGCATAAACTTGAAGATTTTGAGAAAGAATCTTCAAGTTGCAATTGTTTTATTTTTAATGGAATTTTCAACACAAATAACATACAATTCAACTTATTTTGAACAGCTATAGTAGAGTAAAACATTTAAAATGTGTATCATAGCACGAAATAATCAGAACAAAACTTGACTGAAGAGTTGTTGTTTTTTTCTTTGTTTTTGTGTTGTTTTTTTTGTTCGTACTGAGCCAATTGGACTCTCGTCTCTTCATTGCCTCGTTCCGGGGAACATCCGGGACACCGGCCCGCTCGCGCATGCGCACTACAGATACTACAGAAACCGCCTAGCGAGTGAGGGGCCGAACCTAATGCCCTGACTATACACTAAACTGGAGTTTCCTTAGGGTAAGCCAGCACTTCACGTGTACACGTGTGTTTTATCTGGCGAAATCCACGTGTGTGTGTGGAGCAGCAGGTCCCGCCCCTTCCACGGGAGACCGGGTCACCGCCCATTAGAGTTCATAAATTCAGCCCCGCGTCTGCGAGAATACTTGGAGGAACTATCAAGGAAGGGTATTTATCGCCGAGGTTTCCTTTTGATTCATTCGAGGAGTTGGGTCGTGAAAACGAACGCATCGATAGTTATTATTCACTTCGGCGCTGCTGTGCAAGGACAACAAGGCGAAGAAATAAAGAAAAAAAGAAGACTGGTACCATCAGCTTCATTCATAAAGTTGGAAACGACCAGAATTCCACTGGACTGCACGATAACCAATGTAAGTACCAAAGCTACTTTTTCCTCATCTGTTAGCTTGTTTTGCAGTTGGATTCGTCCAGCGGTGGATCCAGATAACATGTATACACCTCCTGATATCGACCACTTTCTCGTTTCTCAAATACTAAAAATGATTTATAATATGATGTTTTAACTAAGACATCCAGCTTCAAAACGATGGTGTTGAAATGTCTAATTACCCCTCTTCCCTTTGTGGATACGACGACGAGTAAAACCGACAGTTTAACTTCACCCTCTGTTGTTTCTTTCTATTCGTTTGACACAACACCCTCGTGAACCCGCAGCGGATTGGTGTCAAAAGTTATTTTTACGCGACGGTTTGCTTCTTTGTTGTTGGCCACGGCTCCAGACGTCTGAGACAGCCCACAATTTGACCGGCCGACACGAGCTCCGTCCTCACGTGGAGCGCCGCCGCGAGCTCGGGGTGGGCGGGCAGGCAGGCGGGCAGGGATTCGACTTTCGCGCGAGCGAGTTTGAGCCGGGAGCACGCGCCACTCTCCCGCCACTAATCTTGAATCTCCGCCCCGCCCCCACGCCCAGTTTCCGTAGTGACATCACCTCACGTGAACGCTAGTGGCTGGAAAGGGCTGGTAGTTGTTTTTTTTCTCTCCCTCTGTCTCTGGCCTTATTCGCTTACTGTGAGAAGTGAAGAGAGGCGTTGCATTCATTTTTTTGGGGGAAAGTTGTTTGTTGTTAAGTGTTAATGAGGTGTTGCTGCAGTAACCTTTAACCTGACACCAGGCAGGTCTGCGGTCATGTAACAAGCGGGTGGGCAGTGGTATTTGAAAATACTATCAAAGGTAAATTTACGCAAAAAAAGGCGGGCGGTGTATAATCTCAGTTTGAGTAAATAATAGATATAAAAGATATAAAAACACCCCCTCACCAAAAAAAAAAAAAATTGTACTCAAAAGAAACGTCTTTTAGTGTCTCGTATTAACACTATGTTAACTGGACTGACCTCTTAGTCTCTCTGGACAATGAGGGTGGGAACCTTACTCAGCCCTTCCTGAACTGTCTTTAAGAACAAATGAGTCTCCTGGGACAGGTCGAAACTTCCTGTAGTTCCAACATCACGTTGCCGTTACCATTTCACCTTAAAATACTTTACACCAAGTTACCTTCCACCGAACTTACAGGCATGTCAGGCTGGCAAAAATATTATTGACAAACTGAAAAATGGACTGCGGCAGCCCATTGAAATGAGTAGTTTGCCCTGCTGCTCAGTTAACGTTGGAGCGTCTTACACCGCCACCTTGTGGTGGGTACAGCCCCTAACTGTGAACTTGTCCGCACATGCCTCGCTGAGATTATGTCCAGGCATGTACCAGCGATCTAGCGGAGGAGGGACCAGTGAGTCACTAGTTGTCCTCAACATATAAAGCGCTCCCCTGTGACACCAGCCTGAGATGCTCTGTAGTCTTTATCGAGGGGAACTTGTACACGATTGGCGCCATGGTAAGACCTTTTTCGACCCTTTAAATTGAGATTTAACATCTCATAAAGGTTTCATTGAACTTGAGATGAATTTTGGTACAATTGTTGCTATTGTATTGATGTTTATTGATGTTTATTTGTTGTCGTTGCTGTTTCTCTGATGGATCTTTTATTCTATTTAACCAATTTTAATCAAAATACTTTTTGTTTTTGTTTAAATCAACTGAATATTTTTGGTTGATATATTTAAAGTAATGAAATATGTCAGTAGCAAGAGCTATTTTGAGCAACAAAGTCACCCGTCAGCTGATCATTCCTAGCTGACGGGTGAATCAGGTGGTTTAGTCCCAAAATACCCCAGGAGGAAATGACATTGTCCACATCAACTCTGTCAATCAAACCGCGTTTTTAATCAGTTGTTTTCTGCCTTCTTTGTATCAGATGACCATTCCATTTATTCTTTAAAAGTCTAATCTCATGCGATACCATCTGGTCTCTTTGTCCTCCACAGTGCAAGATCATGGCAAGCAACAAGCGAGTTCTGGGTGCTCTGAGGAACGGCCCCGTTCGAAGAAACCTCTTTGGGCCGGTGGACCGTGAGCAGCTGCGGCGGGACTACCAAGCCGCCCTGAGCAAAGACCTGGAGGAGGCTTCAGCCCGCTGGAGCTTCGACTTCATCCGGGATCAGCCGCTGAAGAACGGCGATTTCCAGTGGGAGGGCGTCCCTGGCGCCAAGGTGCCGCTGCTTTACAGGTCCCGCGTGCCCAACGTGGAGGTGCCGGAGAGGCCCGCCCAAGCGGCAGCCGCGGAGCCCGAGGTGAAGAGGAAAGATGGGGCGCAGAGCGAGACAGAGAGCGAGAGCGAGAAGGAGAACAACGTGCCCGGCTCGCCGCGGAGACGCGCAGTCAACCTGCTGAAGCAGGAAAAAACCCCCAGGAAGGACGGGCGCGAAGGGCTGAAGAGGAAGCAGACAAACATCACAGGTACACATTAAGATCCAACCAAGTCACTGGGGGGGGGCACGCACTCTCAAATTAAAAACATTAAAGAGGTAGAAGTCCAAACCAGTTTGTGTTTGATCCTTGACGCCTGCCAGTAAGATTATTATTTTACAAAAATGTTTTCATTTCAATAAGATGAACATGGTAGGCGGATTTAGGCTTTACACCACTGCTGTGATGTTAATTGGGATACTGTATTCAGTAGTTTTTCATTTTCTTTGGAGGCATCCAGACCCACCCTGGGGTTTGAAGGCCTCGATGCGTTTCGTGTCGTGCTCTGGCTCAACCTTCCTTCTTTGTTTCTGTCTGAAAACAGATTTCTACGAGGCCAAACGGCGAGTTGTTTGGATGCCGCGCAAATCTGGCGAGTGACGATCCGCCGTGCCAGTATCCCAGAAGAGCCGCTCTCAGGAACACTGTGTGCTGTGCATGGACTCTGCCTGCACAGTCACTCGCCAGAGAAACTTGCACCAGTGACTCATCGGACACCAGTGGGGATTTGGGCTTTGCACCAGCGCTATGAGGTTAATTGGGATACTGTATTCACTCTAAGTGGGTTGGGGGGGGTGGTTTTTTTTTCCCCTAGTGCTAAGAAGGGGACATTTGAGCGGAGAAGATTAACTGTAATCTCCTAAATCAGTGGATTTATACTCATTTGGATCATGGGGATGCCAAAAGTGTTGACTGACATTTTCCTACTGTACATCCAGCCAGGCTAAATAGCAAACAGGAGAAGTAAGTTATAAACATGCTGTTAACACTTGAAACATACGCAGTGTTGGTTAGAATCATTCCAGGTGGCTGCAACAGGGCTAGTCGAGAGAAACTAAGAGGAAGGACGAAGCCCGGTGGCTTTTTTTTTTCTTGAATTCTCTGTTTTTTGTCTACAGTGTTGGGTTTATATGTCCTCAGCACAAAAGGCCCTCAGTTTCATTTTATTCCACTCATTCGTATACTTAACATGCTGATGTACAGTTGAATTTTTTTTTTACCATCATGTACTCGTCAGAAACTTACTTGAACAACTTTTGATATCCTGTGCATGCTGTTGCTTTGCGTAGTTTAGTCTCGACAGAAGTGCCATCATGTCCGCTTTTGCTTCCCTCATCTACTGTATGACCATCAATGTTTGATGCATATTGCCTCAAGTGCCCCACCTAGACTCCGACATGTGTACAGCACCTGATATGGCAGGTTAGGAGTGGAGCGCCATGTCTTTGGAACGGTTTAAAAAAGGCATAAATAGCTTTATCTAGATTTATATATTTATATTCATATTTTCATATATATATATAGCAGAGTTTTATCTATAGAGTTTAATACAGCACTATTACGTAGCATAACCATAAGAAAACATTGCAGTATTGCACAAACATCTGGTAAAGGTTGTATCTGAAAACGCCAAGTTCCCTTTTCACATGTTGACATTCGCAGCTCCATAAAAGACAATCAGAAGAAAGTGTTGTCGGAGGCAAACGTATTATTTAATATGCTAAGTGCTTTATTCTTTCCTGTTTTAACACGTCGTGCAATTATGACCTTGTGTTACTAGCTGCCGCAAAAATCAATCTGATGTGCGCATACTGTGTGTGTGTGTGGCACATATTTATTGGCAAATTCTGCTGCTAAGGGTATTCTCAACAGGCATTCGCGAAGAGCGCCCTCTATCTGACAGCTGAGGAATATTAGCCTCGGCATCACCCCGTAAGAATGAACGCACTTCTGTTAAGACGCTTGTGCACAGTTCCTGCATATTGTTGTGTTTAAAAAATCTTCAGAATCTTATTTATTGTGATACTTTACTTTTCCTTGTGTCAATTAAGATGATATCCGAATATTGTGAGAATGTTAAATTCCAATAAAATGTTCAAACTAATTGTTTCTGTGTCTCTTCTGTGTATATGTGTATGCGTGCACGGATAAGCACTTGTACAGTATAGAATTGTGAGGAGTGAACTGCATTTTTAACCAACACAATGATGACGTTTCTTTGAAAGGATGTTTTGGGTTGGTCCTCTCACTTGCTCATTACTCATGTATTATTCATTATAAGGCAACGGCTAATGTTTACTCATAATTTATGAATGCAGGTGAGGTTAAAGGTGGGGTTAGGTGTGTTATGGTGAAGGTCAGGGTTTAGATTAGGGTTTGGCTGTACAAAAGAATGGAAGTGACTGGGAGTCATGGAACGAAATTTTTTCTGGAAAATAAGTCGGGTACAAAGCGAGCTAATGACGATAATGAGCAGAAGTTAGCTTCAGTGTGGAGTCCAGAATGTAAATAATAGTTGTCATTTTGATCTGATCTTGAGCACTGAGCGATAAGGTGGCGCTGTGGTTATCGCTGTCGCCTCACAGCAAGAAGGTTGTGGGTTCAAACCCTGGACCTTGGGCATTTCTGTTCTCAATGTGTCTGTTTGTTTTTGGGTTTCTATGAGGGCCTGTGATGAACCCACGACTTGTCCAGGGTGTCACACTGGCTGATAGAGGCTCCAGCAGACCTCCACAGCCCTGACTGCAGGAGAAGATGGATGGAGAGATTCATCCATCCATCTTCTCCACGTCATATTTGAACCTGAACAACACCTCCACCTGATTTCATCCTAAAAACAAAACAACAACAACAACCTGTTGACTCTTCTACGAATATGTTTTCTACAGTTAGTGACTCATGGCGCCGCTGGATTCTAGCGGGTGAATCCAACGTGAAACAGCCCTGAGCGGCTCAGCCACTTCACTCCCACTTTATGCTAAGAGAGCGAGACAAGTGAGTCACTACACACTCGGTGTACTTTGGCATGGAGTCGCTGCAGCCCCGCTCTGGCTGTGCCGCTGGGTAAGTGTCTTTTTTTTTTTTTTTTTGGAGGGGGTGGGTGGGGGGGGCAGTAGGATGAGAGTCCTGAAGCAAAGGCCCCAACTGCCTCCCTCCTCCTCCCCCTCCCTTCCTCTCTGTCGTGCCTCTGCTCTGCTGGCCTAGGCAGCACACAGAAGGCACCTGCACGCCTGCGCCAAACTCTCTCCCCTCCCCCACCCTCGCTCCCTGCTGCACCGCCCGCTCCCTCAGCTCCCACATCCATTACAGAGCAGGACAGCCTGTGCATTTAGACTCGGAGAGAGAGAGAGAGAGAGAGAGAGAGAGAGCGAAGCAGAGGGAGGCGGAGGGAGCATATGACACAAAGGGTGGGGAGGAGGGGGGAGAGAGAGAGAGAGAGAGAGAGGGAGAGAGAGAGCTCCGGGAGGCTGCGGATATCGACGGCAACAACAATGGAGCGCTAGGATCCCAGAGTTGGGGGACAGTCAGCCTGGCATCGGCTGAGGGCGGCGTTATTTGAGGTGGGGTGGGGGGGCTCCTCCTTGGGGAGGAGGAGGAGGAGGAGGAGGCGGAGAAGGAGGAGGTGGAGGAGGAGAAAGAGGATGGGCCTGGGACGCAGAATTGCAATGGCTCTGCAAATATTGGATTAAAGCAGTATGGTAATGTTTTTTTTGTTTTGTTTTGTTTTTGTTTAATGTGATCTCCATCGCTGTGCTGCTCGTGTGTCCGAACCTCATGTGTCCACCACCTCCACCCGCGCTCACACGCCGTATGCCCCCCAACCACCCACCACCTCTACCCCACCACCCACCATCGCCACGCCGGGGGAGGAAGGCACATCCATCACCCCTTGTCCTCTTGCTGTTGTTTTTTGTTGTTGTTGTTGTTGTTGTTGTTGTCGTTGTTTTTTGTGCCATATGTCATCTCCATCGCCATCCCAGCTCCTCTTCACTTCCGCTCCTCCGCACCTCGCTGCTACGATCCTCCACCCGGCCGGCTGACCGCCTGACCGCCGTGTTTTGAAAATGAGGGCACTGTTCTCTGCATCGTTTGGAATTTAAAAGAAAAAAATAGAAAAAAAATGTGTGTGTGTGTGTGTGTGCGCGCGCGCGTGGAAGGGTGGGAGTTTCCTCCGTAGCTGTGTAACCCTGCACCGTCTCCTCCATCACCTAGCTGCATAAGCTACATCACACCGTGTTTGCCAGCGGAGGCTGCGGCGCTCTCTGTTTACCCCCACACACACACACACACACACACTTTTATTGCACCGTATGACTGCAACCTACTTTGTTCTCTCGTGCGTTACAAAATCCAGCGTGCAGAGGTTACGGAAATAGCGCGGCCGTCGCTCATCGCACAGCCGAAAAATGAAAATGAAAAAAATAAAATAAAAAAATGGACGCACGCAGGCTGTAATCCTCGGTGCCATCCTGCCTGTCGGCAGAAATTAGAGCAGCGCTATGAGATATTTGGTGTCATGTGTCCGCCGGGGCTCGTGTTTGTAGGGTCTGATTACACTGTTTTGACGTCACGCAGAGAGTCATTAACAATCCCCTCCATCTGCCAGTCTGCGTATATGGATATAATAGCGATAACCGCCACCCCAACTCCCGGGGGTCCCCAGAGAGGCCATGGCGTGGGGCCTGACAGTCGGCAGGGTCGGGGGTTTTTTTCAATATAAAAAAAGAAAAAAGAAAAGCAGAGAGATATTGAGGTTAAGTCATGACAGAGCGGAGGTGTAGCAGAATGAATAGCCTACTTCACTGCTGCCTCCAGGGGATCCCACGTGGTGATGAGCACTCAGCTTTTTACACAAATATTTCATCATTGTTCCAGGAACCAATGGTGACGTGCTGAGTTTTTTTGTTTGTTTTGTTTTTAATTTTTTTGAAGCATCCTCTATCCTCTAAATCCTTTCCCCGCACCGTTTCAAAGCAAACCTGTCTGTGTTTTGTGACAACGTTTGGTTTCTGACACAGTTTACACACAGCAGGAAACATTAAACTATGTCTCATCTAAAAAGGCTGTTAAGGCCTCTCTTATGTTCTCTGACACCTACAACAAATCAGGAGCACTAAATTAGGGTTGTTGACGTCTAAATGTAACTTAATGCATATTGATCTCCCTCTAAAATGTGATCCACTTTTATATTGACCTACACTACAGTGGAGTTCAAATAGCTCGACTTCATGCAACAACTGTAATAACAAGTAAAGGACTTTTAACAGAATTTGTATCTTTGAAAGCTGTTTTGTGCTTTAATGCACAAAAGTAACAAACATGTTTTTCCAAATGTAAGGAGTAGTAAGTACAGATAGCTGTGCACAAATGTAGGGAGTAAAAGCAAAACATCCTCAGAAAAAGAAATACTCAAGTTAAGTAGACACCTGAAAAATCTACTTAAGTACACCTCTGCCCCAAATGCACAGCAAACTCAAGCACTGACTTCTTAACTATTTGATTATGAGAGACGGCTTCTATCCAAGTCATCTTAATTGTGTCAAAGCTTTTGTCCCTTGTTCACTGACAAACCTCCGCTTTCTATTCAAGCTGGACAAGAGCGAGGTGGCAACCCTAGGTCTACCCTCCACCACCAGCCATGGAGGCTCTGACAGTAACATCAGCACAGACGGAGCGGCGGTGGCGGTGGCGGCAGCAGCGGCGGCGACGTCCTCGTCGTCTGGGGTCCCTGCCGGGGGAGCAGAGTGCGCAGGAGCAGGAGACCCAGAGGACGCGTGCCGCTTTAGAGCACCTGCAGCAGAAAATCCTCAAGGTCACGGAGCAGATTCGTGTGGAGCAGGAGGCCCGAGACGACAATGTGGCCGAGTACCTGAAATTGGCCCACAACGCCGACAAACAGCAGGCGTCCAGGATCAAGCAGGTGTTCGAAAAGAAGAACCAGAAGTCGGCACAGACCATTGCGCACTTGCACAAGAAGCTCGAGCACTACCACAAGAAGCTAAAGGAGATAGAACAGGTGTGTGTTTGTGTGTGTGTGTGTTCATTTTTATACGTTTCTATGACCTAACCAGGACCCAATCATGGCATCGACACAGGTTTTGTGGGGACCTAATGACCTACTTTGGCATTAGAGCAGCCAAATAATGTAGTGTTGTGAGTCTTTGGCAGTGAGTGGGTAAATACAACCAAATAAAACCGACAGAAGTCAATGCAGCATCCCATGCGTTGGGGATTAGGGCTTGGGTTGATATCCATCCAATGTGAGGACAGTTGTGTCTAAATATAGACTGATAATTCTTATCGGCTAACATTTATTTCAACTAACGCTCCCTGCTGTCTTCATTTATGTCACCGCTGTGTCGACTCAAACCTAGCGTTGACCTTCACCATCCATTTCCCTCTTACTCCCTGCAGAATGGGCCGGCCCGGCAGCCCAAGGACGTGCTGCGGGACATGCAGCAGGGACTGAAAGACGTCGGGGCTAACGTTCGCGCGAGGCATAAGTGGCTTCGGCGGCGGCGTGGTTGAAGGTGTCAAAGGGGGCGTGTCTGCCCTCACCCACACGGCTGTGGTGTCCAAGCCGCGGGAGTTTGCCAGTCTGATCCGCAACAAGTTCGGTAGCGCCGACAACATCGCCCACCTGAAGGACACTCTCGAGGACGGAGTCGGCGGCCACTCCGAGGACGCCCCGACCCCTCGCGCCCTGAGCGGGAGCGCCACCCTGGTCTCCAGCCCAAAGTACGGCAGCGACGACGAGTGCTCCAGCGCCTCGTCCGGATCGGGAGCAGGCAGCAACTCGGGTGGGGCCGGTGGTGGAGGAGGAGGAGGAGGAGAACGGGGCGGTCTGTTAGGCCCGAGCATGGGAAGCCCGAGACTGGACGGCCACCACCACCACCACCACCACATGCACAGCTCCTGGGACTCACTCCTGGAGGGTCTGCAGGAGATCAAAGCCGGTCAGGCGCACATGGAGGATGCAATAGAGGACATGAAGGGCCAGCTGCAGAGTGACTACTCCTACATGACACAGTGCCTGCAAGAGGAGAGATACCGGTACATGTCCCAAACACTTGAGCGAGTGTCTGGTGTGTCTGTGCTGCTACGTTGTGTCAGTGTGTTTGATTAGGAGGATCAGGCAGCTGGTTGTTACTGTCAACAGTCCCCCGCTTGAAATAAAACCACTAGACCACTACCAGTACCACTAGACCAGGTCTAGTGGTCCGCCTGAGACTGGTAGGTTGTGGGTTCGGCCCCTGGCCGGGTCATAGCAAAGACTGTAAAAATGGTACCCACTGCCTCCCTGCTTGGCACTCAGTATTCCCAGGCGCGGCACCTACTGCTGCCCACCGCTCTCCCTCAGGGGATGATAGAACAAGGCAGAGAACAAATTTTGCCTCCTTCGGGATGTGACCGTCACTGAGACTTTAACTTTTAAATTTAAACACAATGGTGTATTCAGCCAGAGTCCTGATCCCAGAGGCCACTTCCTTTGCTGTATATCGTCCACCGCTAGTCTGTCTCAACACGGTGGAGCATTGGCTGGCAACAGCAGCAAGAAGGTTGTGGGTTCGATCCCGGGCCTGGAGCCTTTCTGTGTGGAGTTCTGTGCACGTTCTCCTTGTGTTTGCGTGGGTTCTCTCCGGGTTCTCTCCGGGTTCTCTCCGGGTTCTCTGGCTTCCTCCCACAGTCCTTAAAACATGCATGTGAGGCCAATTGTGTGTGAGTGTGAATGGTTGTTTGTCTTTCTATGTGGCCCTATAATGAACTGGCGAGTTGTCCAGAGTGTCACCCTGCCTTCGCCCTATGACAGCAGAAAATGGATGGATGGATGAATAATTTCAATTTTTACCCCCTAAGTTCTAATCTTGCCAAATTCCTTTGACGCAAGTCACAAGAAAATACACTGAGGCCCCAATGTTTTCGAGGAGCTGCTCTACTAACGTACAATGCCACAATATCACAACTTATGAATTTGCATCTCACTGACATTTATTAGGGACCGAGCCGCAGTGAGAGGCCATCTCTGGAACAAAGCAGGTCTATTGCAGAGCGAAAGAACCAATTAAAATGATTATTATTATTCTATTCTTCTTTTTCTCTCTTGCTGCTCTAGAGCACCACCTAAAGGCAAAAAAACGCAGCCACTAAAATGACCCTAGTTATATTAGTCCCTTGAGAACACTTGAGGGTCCATTGAACATCCATGGAACATTGGTGCTGCGTTCAAGGCTCAGTCAGGACACTCAGAGGCAAAACCTTGAAGTGTTTCTTCTTGTCTGTCTTGTCTTTCTTAACGTTTTGGGTCGTCTGTTCCCTTCAGGTACGAGAGACTTGAAGAGCAGCTGAACGACTTGACTGAGCTGCACCAGAACGAGATGACAAATCTAAAACAGGAGCTCGCCAGCATGGAGGAGAAGGTGGCTTACCAGTCCTACGAGAGGGCAAGGGACATCCAGGTAAACACCGGTCGCCTCCCAGACATCTCGCCTCTGTTTTTAAAAACCTTAATTGCTTTGTAGCTTAAAAGTTCAACATCTACCATCGATAGTCGAAATAACCCCTCTCTATTTGCACACAAAGGAGGCCGTGGAGTCGTGCCTGACCCGCATAACCAAGCTGGAGCTGCAGCAGCAGCAGCAGCAGGTGGTCCAGCTAGAGGGGGTGGAGAACGCCAACGCTCGGGCGCTGCTGGGGAAACTCATCAACGTCATTCTGGCACTCATGGCCGTGCTGCTGGTCTTTGTCTCCACGCTGGCCAACTTCATCACCCCGCTGATGAAGACCCGAGCCCGTGTGGCCACCACAGTCCTGCTCACCCTGTTGCTGTTCGTCATGTGGAAGCAGTGGGACTTTGTGGAGACGTGGCTGCTGCCCAGCTGAGCCAACCTCCCAATTCTTGGAAAATACAAAAGAGTCCAGACTCCATCCTGGAGTAGCGGAGCAGAGAAAGCGTTGTGGTTTACCCGAGAATGACTGAAAAAGGTGGAAGGTGAAGGACAGCGCTCTTGACAGAGTGCCAAGAGGTGTTTACAGCAACAAAGAACTGCGATCCTCTGCTTGCCAAACAACGTGTCCAAATCTGTAACCAATCATTGAATTAATTGCTGTCGCCAAAAAAAAAGTTTTGAAAAAAAATCCTCAGATGGTCCTTTTCTAATTATATATGATATGAGAAAAAAAAAAAGTCTCATGATGACTTTAAATGCTGATCATGTTTGCTCTAACCTTCATGTTGAAGCTGTAGTGCACCAGAGGGAGGGTTTTATTTTCCCCCATGAATGTTAACTGCTCATGCATGTACTCAAATGTGCACTACGATGCATCCGGCTGGCATGGGTTAACATTTCTTCAATGATCTTGTATGACTGCCATTTTGTTACAGAAATTCAGTGCAGACTTTGGTCCAAATCACATTTTGTTTCTGTGTCGGAGCAGCTTTTTGATATGTTCGTTCCTTTCCTGTCTTGTTATTGACTGTTGAACTGTTTTTCTTTACGAGAAAGAAAAAAAAAAACCTGGTCTCTCAGTGAAACTCTCCAAACTACTTTCACACAGTAAAATCTGCTCTTGTCTTTAAATGCTCAATCATAGCTGTTACTATAGAAACGCTACCGTTCACCGGGTCAAGTTAGCTGGCATGTCAAAATGTAATTTAAGTTTATATCCAGTTTGCAAAAAATATGCTGTTTATTAAACATAAGAAATAAATGATTTCATATAAGATGGCAGATATGTACTTTTAATGTTTTTTTTTCTTCTTCAATTAAAGGTATTCATTGTAACACAAAATAGTTTTTACACACATGAAGTGTTCTTCACACACACCACACGTTGTGTATGCTGAAGGTAGGACAGCTTCAGTTTCTTTCCTCACTCCAAAGACGTGCACGTTTGCAGGTGCATGCACTAGTCGACAGGCCAGAAGAGGAAGAGCGTCACAGAGCTGCAAGGAGGGAGGACGGGAGAGTGATGAGGGAACAGACGAGATCCACAGTGACGTCCGATCTTCCCACCTGTTGTGTGTGTGTGTGTGTGTGTGTGTATAAGTGTGAGTACTCTCTGTGTGTGGGCTACATGAAATGTTCTGCAGATACACACATCAAATCTGGATTGAAACATTATTAGATTGTCCAAATCACTCATAGATGGCTTGTTTGGCCTGTTTGTGAATCTCCAGATGACACACAGCAGCAGTGGAAGAGTGAAGTGAAGCAAAACGCAGCAGCTCAAGAAAAGTCACTGGGTCGCTATTGTGCACCCTAATACCTCAATAATGACTGCAACATGAAACATGCAATATTGCTAAAAATGAATTTCATCCAGACAACTGCAAAATACTTAATACAAATGCAGGAGGAGGAAGCTCAACTGTCTGATAAAACTAAGACAATAGTTTTATAAAATTATATTTTATTAATACATATTGTTAAACCCATTTTGTTTATTACCAGTTGAACAATAATAGAAATGATGTAAAAATATCCACATCCCAATCAGAACACACGATCTCTAACAACCTGGCAACACAGAATATTACAGCGCTAAATGTGTTCAGTTGTAGTTGGTATACCATTTTTTACCTACAAATAAAGCCACATCACGAATGACCATGGATAATAATGACTGGTATCCAACACTAAATACCTCTTATAATCATTCCCATTTTTATGAATATTAATATAGTGTAAAACAAACTGTTGAACACAATAATACAGTACATGTAAATAAGTGAAAAATATGAAGTATCAAATATCAATACAGTGTGTTGACGCTGAAATCTTTGCTCAATATTTCTGGTCAGATTTACATTTACTCTGTGGCAAATGTGGTGCATGTATAACTAACTAAAATCATCATAGTTATGGTGGAATACACATGTATCCAGCTGTGTGAATCTTCAAAGCCTATCAGTGACTAAACTGCAGAGACCTAATCTTCAGAGATTATTTGCATAATAATCTCTTAAGAGCAGCATCCTTGTAGGTTCCGGATTAAATGTATTTTTAAATCTTTAAGAGGAGTGAGATGCAGAATCAATGAACTTCAGATCCACTGTGCTAATCCTGACCATCACTCGAGCTCTGCTGCCCCTGTTTGCATTTGTCACCAAGAGTCCAGAGTCAGTTCAATACAACTGTGGTGGCCGCTGGCTGATGGCCTGATGACTGATTGTCAGTTTAAAAACAATGCAAAAGAAACAGAGTTCAGAGTTGATTTGTCTTTTTAATAACTCCCATCAGGCAAAACCCATATGACAATTACATATATGACAGGTATTCTTACAATATGAGACAAAACTCAGGGGGAGTCAATGGTCAAAGGCGACCACTAAAAAGTAAGACATTCATCGTCATTAGATTGTTCCCACTTTTACATAGACGTCACAAATGTATTTTGCATTTGACTTGACTCGCAACAAATACAATTGGTCTCGATTAGCCTAGCAAATCCTAAAGACCTCGAGAAAAGAGCGGAGTCGTATTCAAAATGGAAAGCAAGCGGTAGGATTCCTGATTTGGACTTTAACGTCCTGTTGAAGATGCAAGATGTACAATATATTGCTTTCAGGTGCTTAACTTAAAACGGGAACCCCAAAGTCTCTTCCGATCACATTCCTCAGTCCTCAGTGTGTTCTACTGACTCCGTCTCTCCATCCAAGGACAGTTGCGGCGTCTTGCGGTGGAGTGCGCGCTCTTGTCAACACGAAACCAAATGGGGGAGCTGCCATTTAATGAACAAAGAACAATGACAAAGCTAGGACCAACGTCAGAATCCCCTCGTCGAAAGTGCAGCTTTCCATTCCTCATCAAATTGTCTGAAACTCACAACATTCGCTTTTTCCTCATGATTGTAAAACCTAAACGGGGACCAGTAAACAAAAAAACAATTGTTCACTGAGACAGCAGGACACAGTATCCAGTCATAAGGGTGCAGCTGAGGAGAGGACGTGAAGAAAAACGTATTTTTTTTGTTCAATCCGAGATGATGATGTCTTACTAAAAGAGGAACAATATTGTTGAGGAAAACTTCCTGAACATGTAAAATTATAATAATGTCAAATGAAATCTCTTGCTCGGTTTTAGAGTTACAACAGACATGAGTCCAATAGTGTTAAAAAAAAAAAAAAGAAAGAAAGACAAATGAACAGCAAACACAGACACTCAATGTAGTGTTCAGCAGGACAGAGCTGGACCTTCTCCCACAGTATCCAGAAGATGAAGCAGCACGCTGGCTGAATAACCTGCAGCCCTTGTTGATTCTAAAAGGTTCTATATAAGGGATTTTAGCACCATGGTTCAACCAAAAACAAACAAAACAAAACAAAACGGGACCAAAACCGTTTCCTGCCACACACACACTGAATGAGAAGCGACGCATTCAACCTTTTGGGCGCTCAATGTGAAAATATGGCTCAGCAAGTTTACGATGATGCGTTCCCTGAGCTGAGAGCATGAGTGTGGGCTCGACGAGAGAGAGAACCAGAGGAAGATCAGCACAATTTCAACCTTAAAACTCTCCACGGGTCGCGTGTTGAAGGTTACCAATCGGCCGCCTGACCTGCAACTGACAAAGGATCTGCATTTCAGACACGTCGCAGAATGAGGCTGCAGTAGACACTCGTTTTCAAACTGAATGGTCGCCTCTAACTGGAGGAACTCACTTTGAGAAAAGATGGGAAGAACTGGAGCAGAAAAGTGCTCTTCTGTTTCTTTACTCTCTCAATAATCCAATGTTTCTTTCTGGAAAACCATTGCAGGGAACTGCCCAGAAAACAGAGCAGAGTACGCATCTTAACTCTGACAGGCCAACAGAACTTGCTGTCCACCTTCACACCTTGCAACAGAACAACCAGGCGGCCGTCTGCAAACTGTGTGACGCCACAAGGCAACATGAAGCAACATGGCTATTTCACCAGATGGAACATTGATTTTTATTATCCAAACGACTTCAGTAACGGCCTGTTGAGAGTTCATACTCAGACTGACTCTCAATTAAATGTGACTCACGGGGAAGCAGTGGCCAAGTGTCTCTGTTCCGGCTACCGACACAAACACCGTGAAACTTCATCCTCTGCTCAGCTGTTAAATGCTACAACGGTGCCCCCTCCCTCCCCCCCTCCAAATCTCATACATAGAACCTTTCTGATCAAACGTCATCCCAAATATGCCCTTTAAATTGAAGAAGATAAATCTGAGCAGTCATTTTCTTGGCAGGAGCAGTGTCCATGTACGCATCGTTACCAGCTCTCCCATCTGGCTGCGATGCTAACGCTTCTACCTTGACTCATGATGGCGGTTGTTCTGCTGCGTTCACTGACACCGTTGTCGGATATGATGGTTTTTTTTAAGTGAGCATTTGATGAGCTCCGGAAAAACAACGCTTTTTAAAGAAATGCAGCCTTTGTGTTGCCGTGTAGAGGGGTGGACATGGCAGCGAGAGGTACCTAGGCAGACCTCTGGGTATAGAAGAGAATGTAGGCCTGAGTGTTGCACACTTCTTCCACACTGCAAACCTTCATCTCAGAGTCATTACAGTGGACCCAGAAACCTGCAGGAAACGACATTTGAAAAAAAAAAAACAAAACAAAAAAAAAAGCACAGCGGTGTTAGCGGCCAGAACCTGCTGGGGACCTGTGGGACGGAACAGTAGCAGTGAGTGTCTGCTGCCTCACCTCCTTCTGTGTTGTAGCAGTATGCGGTGTAGTGCCCTGAGCCGAAGCCTTTGCCATGATGCATGACGACAGCAGACAGGTCGTAGGTGTAGCCTCCTCTGTGGACGGAGGGACCTGAGCCTGTGCAGCAGTACGGTTTGATGTTCAGAACTTGGTCAAAAGCCACATGGACGCCGATTTTCTCCCGATGGTTCCGACCCGACCACCTGCCGGACAACGGGGGAGCGTTTGGCGTTAACAGCGTCAGCATTATTCACAAGCACGGTTGATGTAAACTCCCAGAAACCTCAAACCGGGACGCCTGACCCGATTATTATTTAAGGTTTCGTGTGCAGTATTTGGAGATTTTTTGAAGAAGAAACAGCGACATCAAGTGGTTACATTTTAGATTACAGTGTATTTTACTCTCCCGAAACTACGGTGTAAACTACGGTGTAAACTACGGTGGCCTGGACACCCAAACCTGGATAGCTCGTCCACCTAATTCTTCGAGGGGTTTATTTGAGCGGTCAACATAATAACGAAATGTGCCGTCAGGCAGCTGGATTGTCCACACCAGGCTTCCTTAGAAATATGGTGGCGCAAGATGGCAGCTAAGCAAGACCATGGAGAGGGAGATATAATATATACATGAACTGTTCTGAGGGGAGGAAAAACAAATTACTTTTATTGTACTGTGATTATACACTGTCATTAAAGTGTTTATGGCCAGTATATTAAGCTATTATATATAATATAGAAATAATAAATCAAGCCAAATATTACACACTGGACCTTTAAACTTCTAAATGGAGCTGGATCTACACTGCATGGTTCAACTTGACCCACTGCAGGTCTTTTCCCTTGTCATGACACAGGTAAGTACTGTCCAGGTTTAGGCCCATGTGAACCCAGATAATGGAAATGGATGGAGGGCAAGGCAGTCCAAAGAATGAAAAAGGCCACAAAAAAAAAATGGCATCAGGTCCTCTTGTGGTGCTGATCACAATATGCAGCAGCAACCTTGTCAAGAGTAGCCAAGGGTCAAAAGACAGTTATTGATGAAGCAACAGTGGCAGAAAGTGGAGACTGATTGAAGGACAACACACACACTGAACACTTTGTTCATTTGATTCACCCCAGGTAGACAGTGACAGACAGAACTTCCATCCAATCATCTTCCACCACCACCAAACTATTTTAAATGGAGAGTTGTAGTGAAAGCAACTGACCTGAAGCGCTTGAGGTGCAGCCGTAGAACCTGAGGTAAACGGTAAATCAGAAGCTGCTTGCGTGCCTCTGAAAGAACTAAAGGTTTGTGGGAGGTTTTCCGTCTTCTTTCTGCAGAACAAAAACAGTTGGCGTGACTACACACACATGCTGTAAATACATTAGTATAGATACGAACCGTTCATACTGCCTCTCTCTCAAAACACGAGAAAACAACTTTTATAAATCCCACGATAATATTTCAATAGCTGCTGAACATTTTTGCATCGAGTCACTTTTCTAATGGAAGTCCTTTGTGCTGGATCATTGAAGAATGATTTGGAAGTTAATTAAGGACGACATACAAGACAACACAAGTTTAATGTATTCAAATCCAGTTAGTCAGGCAGTTCAGATCAGCTCCCCAGGCCTTGAAAAAAACAAAAAACTGGGCACTGCGTCCTATTAATGGCTGGGCTTACTGTTGCAGTGGTTGCAGGCGTAGATGCTGCCTTCGAGAGCCTCCATCTCTGTAAACTTGGACAGCATCTCGGTGAGGGTGCAGCTGCGCTGGTACGCCGCCGAGCCCGAGCCCTTCTCCACGCTGTGGTACCGCTCCGGAAACTCCAGCGACAGGTCCCAGAAGGGCTCCACTGTGTTGGACTTGTGCTTGCAGGACAGACACGTCACCTGAGGAGAAACAACAGCCAGGGTTGTCAGAGAGGCAGGGATGTTCATTCGAGATCTTCCTGCCGAGGAGAACCCTTCAGTTCAAGTCTTCAAGCGCTGACAAGGTGCAGATTACTATTGGTTAATAAACAGGTTATAGGGCTGGGCGATTAGGGACAAAAATAAAATCCCGATTTTATTCTCTGAAAACTCCATCTTCGATTTCGATTTTTTTGAAATTAAAACTACAAAAGACGACGGAATTAATTTTTTCTAATGTTTTTCCTTTATTTTTAAAGAAAAATAAACAAATTTCCCTATTGGGAATGAAGTGCAACTGAAAGATCCTGTAAATCCTCTTTGGGTTTAGTTAAAGTGACAACATTTATAGTCTTCTTGACCAAAGATGAATGCCTTGGGATTAATGAAGTGAGAACCTCACTTTGATCAAACTTCACTGGAAAATAAACAGGTTCTTCATAAACAAAGATGAAGGTCCCTTAGTTGGGAATAAAGTGAAAACTTCAGAACCAAACACAAACCTGTGCAGAAGGTGACGACCTTGACTGTCTTTCGCCGAACACTTTAAAAATAAAAGGTTTTTCTATCATCAACAACGATGAATGAATAAAGTGCAAAACTTTCACATTTTGTGAAATAAGAGGCGTCCCAGAAGAAATGCATAGGAAAAAAAATCTATTTTAATATTTTCCATTTTTTTTTTTAAACATCGTCTTGACTAATTAATCAGATTTTCATTTAAAATGGATTAATCGCACAGCCCTAACAGGGTATTATTAAACTTTGTGGCAAATATGAGATGTCTGTATAATGAAGGTCTCAAAGGCTAAAACTAAATTAAAAGGAGATGTGTATCTGGGGTTGGTGCTTTATTCTGAAATAATGACAATATAGAGTCAACATTTCTGGTTTTATAAACCGAGGGTCTGTAAAGCAATTTTTGAGGGCGACAAGTGTTTATGATCTGTTAAAGATTTGATTTCTTTTCATAATGTCTTCCTTTACCTGACAGTCAGGTCAGATATAATTTTGTCTTCATAAAAATCATCGGACAGGCTTCTGTTCACGCTTCTGTCTCTGCCTTTTAGCCACGCTTTCTTTTTGTGGATGATCCACTGTTAAAAATGTGAGCGCGTGTTTATTGTTTGTCTGACTGAATAAAACTCAAACTCAACTAAACTCAAATGGGATATCAAATTAAACACTTGATTGTGATCGTGGCTATCTTCATTGTGACCTCTCCGATTTACTCTGATGACAGAGCAGCGGTGCTCCAGGAGCGCGTCGCGGTCACGGCATCCACCGCAGCGTGGGAATTATTTGCCTGAAAACTTTCCGCATGGCGCGACGATGTCAAGCGCCGCACGGTGGCGATTCAAGCGCGCCTTCAGTTCAGCGAGGGAGACAAAAGACAACAGGGAAGCAGCTCACCTGGCTGAGCAGCTGGCCGTGAAAGATGGTGTTGAGGACCTTGAGCACTTGCTTGGACAGCTTCCTCTTGGTGAGCGGGATGACGATGCGCTGCTTGGAGCCGTCCGTGTCCAGCTCCTGCTGCACCTTGTCCAGCAGCTCGCACAGGAACTCCTGCGCGTCCTGCTGGTCGTAGCCGCGGAAGGCCGGGATGAGGTTCCACACCGAGTGCAGCATGGCGAAGGGGGACACCAGGGACCAGCGGCCCGACCACATGACCCTGAAGAGCGTGTGCAGTTCGTGGCACAGCGACATCTGCTGGCGGGTGGAGCAGCGCGGCGACGCCTTGGCCTGCACCAGCTCCTCGGCCTGCGAGGGCGGCGGCGGGGAGGGGAGGCGGCGGCGGCCCTGGTGCCCAGCGGCAGGTTCCAGGCCGCCGCCGCCGCCGCCGCCTTCCCCAGGCGCCCAGCGGGCACGGGCGGGGCGCGCGTCGCCCCTCACGCCCTGCTGGGAGCTCTTGGTTTTGGCCAGCAGCTCCTCCGTCTCGCACAGGTCCAACGTTAGAAAACACTCCCTGAATTTCTGCAGGTGGCTCAGCACCTGCAGGATGGAGTTCATGTAGCACGTGTTGCCCAGGTTGCGCAGGCCGGTGACGCCCGGGGCCACGCGCGCGCCGCCGGGTGACGGCGTGCGCCGAGTGGTACCGCCTGGGCTTGGAGGCCCGTCCGCTGCGGGGGGCTTCCTGGGCAGGGCGAGCAGGGAGGCTTTCTGTTGGGGGCGGGCGGGGAGGGGGCAGGCGCCCGGGGTCGCGGAACTTGCAGGGGACGAGCGTGACGGTGGGCGCGGGCGCCTGGGTGAGCAGCCGCGCTCTTCCGGGCGGCACGCTGCCCAGCTCCTCCATCAGCCGCCGCTTCACGTCCTTCTTCTGCCGCCGCGCCCCTCCAGCTTCTCCTGGCGCCGCGCCTGCAGCTCGCGGTGCTTGCCCGCCCACGCCGCGCGCCGCCTTCCTGAGCAGGGCCTTCCTGCGGTGGCGCAGCGCCAGCTGCATGGCGGGCTGCGGCCTCCCGCCGCCCGCCCGGACCTCGCCGCCTCGCCGCCGCCGCCGCCGCCGCCCGGCGAGCGCGCGGCGGCGGCGGGGCCGCGCACCGTGGAGAGCGCCCCCCGCAGGAGCTTGAGGTCGCCCTCGGCGTTGTCGTTGAGCACGTAGTCGCCGCAGGCGAAGCAGAAGACGTCCAGCTCGCGCACCTCCATGGCCAGCGGGTGCTGCGACTCCTCAAAGTGTTTGAGCGAGTGCTCCTCCATGAAGCGGCCGCAGGCCACGTGCGAGCACTTGAGGCAGGCCCACACCGAGTCGGTGGTGCTGCAGTCCACGCAGTGCCATTTCTGCGGGTTGAGGATGGAGTGGTCGTGGCCCAGGCGGAGGCGCCCCACGTGCTTACAGCGATCCATCGCTTTGGGTACGCATGTGGCCTCAGCGGCGGGAGCCACGTCCTGCGAGCAAGCAGCAGCTCATCCTGGGTGGGTGGGGTGGGGGGCGGGGCAGGGGAACGGGGAACAGAAGGCATCAGCGCACAGCGGCTGTAGTTAAGACCTGAACGTGCGATCAAGCAAAGACGCAACGAGCGTCTCCATCAGTGTCAGTGTTGTTGGGATTACTCCATAAAAGTAATCCAACTACTGATTCCGCCTTAAAAAGTAATCTAATTACTTCTTTAACTACTTTGTTTCATAAATAATCTATTAATATATGAACACAAACTGCACATTTTACAGAACAAACTCATGTACAGCAGGGGTGGCCCAAATGGTTCCATTTTCAGCTTTCAAAATATTTCATAAAGGTAACGGAATCGTCTCTCGATCAAAAGTAATTATACCAGTTACCAGTTTCGCCACAGTAATCAAGTTACATTACTTCATTATTGAAAAAGTAGTTTAATTACAGCAGTGGATTACTTAGTAATAGATTACTCACCAACACTGCACAGTGTATAAATGTATTTAATGAAATACGGACTGATGAAGGGACTTAAGTAGGGCCGGGTGTCATTCAAAATTGTTCAAAAAAAAAAAAAAAAAAGAGGCAAAAGTCTTGGCACATTTATTTCCTCGGCTGGTGCGTCAGAGGGTGACAATTAAGTCCAAAACTAAACGAAAAAAAGAGTTCCCACACGCACGGCCAACTTGCAGAATTTTATTGTGACATTTCCGTCCTCGACCTTTGCCAAGCAAATGTGAACCAAACCAAAACTTCTGCAAGTTGGCCATGTGTGCGGGATACCAGATGTTTTAAAACCAATTTGAACAACAACAAGAACAACAGCGCGTCGCAATGAGCGGAGCAAAACTTTTATTTTCCATGTAACTGGTGATTCCAATCAGGATTTCCTCCAAATTAAGGTTGTTTTTATTGCCGTTTGTTTGTTGCAATATCCCTGGCACAACAGTTCGCTTTAAAGCAACAGAATTAAAATGCATCCTTACTGTGGAAGTGGTGTGCCTGTTCAGATCCGAGACATCACAACATCTGAGGAGCACTCAACGGCACCGCCCAGTGACATCATCCACTGTCCACCGAGCACCGGCCTCCACGCGGAACATTCTGACAAACACAGGGAACAATCACAGTTAATGTAATAATTCCCCACTTCAAAACATTCTATGTAAAAGTGCAGTTTCAACACAGGAGGAGTTTTGTTAATTTGTCCACACTAAAGCAAAATGTGGCTTCTTTGCTGGACCTTTCTTCAGGTGGGTGTGTCCTCAGGAACAACAGCAACTGAAGGGGCCGTTTTATACCTGGATTTTTTTTTTTAGCCAACTGTCCGGAGATGGAAAGTGATGCAAACAAAAGCAGCGAGGGTTTACTTTTCCCATTTCTGGGAAGCTTACTGAGAGGTTAGAGATGTTTACTGTTCAGAAGGTATCCTAGACACACATGCAGCCCAGTCTTGACTGTTTGTGACTCTGATTTGCGTCCTCGTACTGGACACAGCACAGTATCCAGTTCTTTTAGTTCCCCCTGTTTTCGGTGATGTGTACATGGGGCATTTCACTGATTATTTTCTTGTTAAGACTGACACTATATACCTTATTGAGAAAACATGAAATAATTCTATCTACCTATCCATCTATCTATCTATTTCTGGTACTCCATTTTTTATTTATGCAATTGTCTAATCAAGTGACTCATTCACTATATTTAAATATATATAAATACGTTTGCTAAACTCTTGGGGGGATAGTAGCGTCACTCACTGTTTTGGAGGAGTGTGAGAGTATTAAGAGGACGCCTGGTGCGCAACTATGTGCCTCACAGTGTGTGTGTGTGTGTGTGTGTGTAACTGGACTTGGTTGGCTATATGAAATAAATAAAAAACAACAACACAAAACTGGCGAAATAAAGTCAGAGGCAGATACTCTCCCCCCCCCTGTCGAGACAACATCCAAAGCCTCCCCCTAAACTGGCTGTCATGAGGGAACATGGCTGTCCGTCTGTTTAAACGACGTGGTTAATCCGCGTAATTGTCTCCCGTTGCCAACATCAGCGCCGCGCAGCATCCTTCCCCGTGTCGATTTCCGCTCTTTGTGCAAATCAACCGCTACTTTTTTTTTTTTTAAAACCCAAAAACCCCTGATTCGCCACAAAAGTGCACCGACACGAGTGGTGGCAGGGCACCTGGTGCAACTGGTCCCCTCTGCTTGTTTGCATGCTCCGAAATCGCGCCGTGTTTGTGTTGTGATATACGATGCCGCGTGTGGCTGGAAGTGTTTCAAAATGCGTGCGTTCTTCCTCGAACACCCCTCTCTCTCAACGTTTTCGACTCGAGCTGTCCCTGCGAGTGGATGGGACTGCCTGGCTCCGAACGCCATGCTACGCTAGCCCCGCCGTCCCCGCGTTGAGCCCAGAACAAAGAGCGGTCGAGGAGCCACTCTCCAGGAACATCCGACAACTTTGGCGATTCCGAGGCAGCAGTCCTGAAACCAATAAGTTAGCTAACGCCGCTATCCGGCTAGCAGGAGCGGCTCAGCGCAGGATTAGCGTTCCCGCAGCCACTGCGCCGCGTCGCCCGACAATGTACTTTATTTAAACACGAGATAGTTGGCGAGGACCGGAGACATTACGTTAATATTATTAGCTCGCCACGGGAGCTAGCCTTTAGCTCCGCCGCTAGCGCGTTTGCGGGAGGACAATCGAAGTTAACGGCAACGCTTCACGTTGGTCGCTAACTATTAACACAGTGCCGCTTAGCTCGCTAGCACAATGTCGATTTTCAATAACAAACTCCCTGGCGACTTTTCTCGCATGAAAAACGACCGCGTTGCTGCGGCAGCGATGCGCCTTTGATTGTGTTCGTGGCCACGTTTGTGGCACTTGATATTGGGGGGCAGGGGAGGGGGGGAAATAGAAGCTCGGAAACATTACCATCACCACCACGTATCCATCCGGTACACTCGGGGCTGATTGTTGTTCTCCTCACAGATTGAACAACCCAACTCTCAATCCGAGCCCAGACCCCGCTGCTCTCATTGGGCCGGGACTCAGCGGCTCCTGGCCCCTCATTGGCGGAGCGGCTGAACAACAGGCGGCAGGATGGAGCATCAGTCCGCCCCACCGAGGCCACACCGATGATGGGCCACATGGAACAATAAGCAAAAGCTCGGGTTTAGACAGTCGGGAGAAGTGCATCACGAGGCCCCACTGTTCCTCCCCCAGAAGAGCCGCGTTTGCCACACACCTCAAATGAGTCTGGCGATGTACAGAGTGGGAAACACAGATTCGGACCGGTTGTCATGAGAAAGAGATTTTCACAAATCTTTATTCGGGGTGCCTCGGTCACTTCAAATTATTTGGGCTGAAGTCCACCGGATCAAATAAATAGGTGTTCATTGGAAAACAATCAACGCACTAAGACAGAGGTTCTTGAAGTCAGCATCTCTTTATTTACAGCCACGAGAGGCAGCTCCTCGATCGCTACAAAACCTCAGTATTTAAGCGCAATGCAGAATCCTTCCAATACATGTCATGTCCCCACAAAGCTCCACACAAGCATTATCTTACACTTTATCTTGCACTTGTTTTGTTCTTCCCAGGGGGCATTGTGACATTTCATTGCTGACACAAACTGGAAGTCCATAAGGTTACACAGAAATGGGATACATCATTTCCTTTATCTTACAGTAAAGTAAGGCATTATGAGAGACGATACTACTAAAAGACATGTATTCACATATTAAAGCCTTGTTGTTAATGCCTGTATTTCTGCGTATCTTCTCTTTTTTTATATAGCGATACAAAATGTCAGATTAGGTTAGAGTGTAACTTTTAAGTTGCTGTTGACATAGTATGGAAGAAAAAAAAGCTTTCACACTATTGTATATCTGGGGAAGAAGTACTCAGATTCATGTTATTCATAAATTTTCTACATTTCATTGACAAGTCATTATCTAAGAAATCTAGGAGCCTCAATCAGATGTTAATTTCCCACTATTGTCCCTAAATGAAAACTACCTCCGAAATGAGACGTTACTGAAGAGATACTCCTGCCTCTGAAAAGAGATGCACCTTTTATCCTCGAAATGTTTTTTTTTTCCTGTTCAGAATTTTATTAACCAATTAAACACCAGCCACTACCCGCCACAGGAAATCTAATCAGCACAAAACAATCAATTACCCAATCACAGCCATGATGCAAACAGGGACGCAATGTTTGCAACTCCTCAGCGAGGATGTCCAAAGTATATTGTACAGAGAGGAGCATCATCCAGATACAAATTTTCTTCAGGCCTCTTAAACAAAATATTCATTTGTTAAAAAAAATACTGAGGTTTGGGAAAAGGTAGGGTGCCGTCTCTCAAAGAAGACAGCCACACCCTGCTGATCCACAGGACCGGTACAAAGGCAACGTCCATGAAAACATAAAACAATATATCTCTGTACAGTCTCAGCGCACATTACTCCCAGGGATTTGAAGCTTGCGAAGCTTGTTGAACAGCTCCAGGTACTGCGTCATGGTGTCAATGCTGTCCGCCGGTGCGAAGAGTCCCTCGGGCTTAGCGGCAAAAACGGAAGGCAGCTCGGGGACGTTGGAGCTGAGGAACGACTGCATGAACTCCTTCATGAGATTCCAGCAATCCCCCGGAACCACACACGGACAGTACTCCACCTAGGAAAGCACAGCATGAGTTAATTCTGTCACCGCAGGAAAACCATAACCGCTTGATTTCCGCTAGCATCCACTTGATGACTCACTTCCACCGATATGCCTCTGGCACTGGAGCTCATTGTTACAGTGCCGACTTTTATCAAGAAGTCACAGTAGCGGTATCTCGCACCGCGACACTCCACCTTGTGGCCCTTGGCATTCTGGAAGTGACTTTTCAGCTTCACCATGAGGATGTCAAAGTTTGCGTCGGCTATCAGGCAGGGCCCGCCTTCAAACAGAGCCAGGCAGCTCAGGGGGGTTTCGGAGTTGTGCATCACGTATAAGAGCTTGGAAGGTTGACCTGCAGCAGATAAACAAGACACACCCTTGAGGTTGATTCAATCAAGTGCTGCACCAAAATTTCTTTCAAGTTCAAGTTGAAAGAAATGCACACAAAAAACCCTGAGCACATCCATCTTCTCTGGATTACTAAATTCTATTTCATTCTGGCTCGTTCTCTTTTTATTTTGATTGTAAAAAACGCTTTGAAATCCCTGATGATATGATTTAATGGTCTATCCAGTTGTGTCTTCTATTTCTACAGTCGCTCAACAGTCTTAGTGGTTATATTTTCAATTTTATAAAGCATTGTGTTGGGCATGTTTGTAATTCATGCAGTTTAGTGTGCTACCTGTTCTCTTTTTCCTAAGAGTAAGGCTACTGTAAAGTATTCTGAATGGTGCTTGTCATTTGGTACAGGATTTACTTGATTGTTATCAATAATAAATACTTGTTTTTAATATGAACATCAACAATTGCAGATTTTCATCAGTTTACAAAAGATCAATAGTTAAACTAAAATAAAATGTTAAATATAGTTCTGAAAATGATCTATCTCTGGCTCAAAAAGTGTCTTTTCTATGATACAAAATGTCAAATGGCATTTGGATCACAAAGGATCAAATTCTCAGTAAGAGTTCAGGTAAGAGACAAATCTGTCGGCTCTCAAACTTGCATCTAAGGAGCACCTCTGTCTGGTATCAAGTAAAGAAACAACATCCGCACTTGTGCTGAATATCAGAAATAATCCACAGGGTGTATTTTAGAGAGAAATGCTCCGTATCACTCTTCTACCTGCATAAATGTGTCAAACTAAATCGAGAGAACACTGTGTTAAATGGAGGAAATACGTTGTTAAAAACGAGAAAACAAGCCGTTTCTTCCGCATGCGTCAGACGGCAGGGGATCTGAAAATAGCCGCTAGAGAAAGGAACACTCAAAACTCAAATAATTAGTAAATTAATCAAACATTTACCGCTGACATTTCCTGTTGCATGGTATGTCTCACAGTCCACACAGAAGCTGCCCTGCTTCACGGCACCCAGTTGCTCCAGCTTCTTGTGCAGGATGTCCACCGTCTGCTGCACACTCTTCCCCTCGGTCACGGGCACCTGGCACACACTGCAGAACATACACACACGCTCAGTAAACACCGCTTCATGTTTGTAACAGGGAGCATATGAACCGATCGGCTTTGTTTTGTGGACGCCGCTAAACGGAAGAGCAGACGCATCCCTGTTTAAAAAAAACAACAACAACAAAAAAAAAAATTCCATAGAAGGCGACATAATGGCGATTGATATGATTTTAAAAAGAAAGTCACTTCCAAATGTTACGATCACAGATCAGTACAAAATAATAAATTAAAAATCTCACCAAGTAACCCCCATTGATGTGTTGTCTCCCAACAATTTTTTTAAAAAAAAAAAACGTTATGGCCTTCCTGTAAATACTTCCGGGTAATTAGTAAGGCTTCCGGTAAAGTGCTTCCGGTAAAGTTAATTCAGAATATGTCGTGAGATTCAAAAGGATGATTATGGAACTAAAAACTGATGATTAAAAACATAAATAAAATCTAATCAAACAAAAAATTTCAAAATTACATTTCTTGTCATCGTAAAAAAAAAAAAAATAATAATAATAATAAAAAGCCACTAAGCAACGCGAAATGTGGCGTCACTTCCTCTGGAAATGGACGTCGGCACCGCACGTGTTGTTCCACCGACTGTTTACCTCGCTGTATAATTCTACTCTTAGTCGTAATAGAGGACCATATAAGAGAGCACAGTGGAATTGCTCGCATACCTTTTTTTGAAATCGCAGTGATGCCTAAAGTGAAGAAATCTAAGGGCGGAGGAGGGGAGAGGGCCGCGGCCATGGGGCTGGCCGACCAGATCCTCCAAGCGGACACAGTGCGAGCCAAAGGCCGAGTGAAGATCAGAGACAGTCGGCTGGAAGAAGACGACACGTACGTGGATGAACGTCTCTCACGGAAAATCTTGCAGCAGGCCCGCATTCAACAAGAGGAGCTACAGACGGAGTATGGGGTGTCGACGGAGAAAAAGAAAACCCCCGTCACTGTGCTCGGTAATGGTTCACATGTAATATTTTCTTTAGAGAGGAATGAAATTGTAAATAATTGCAAGTGTATCTAATCGTAATTGTTCATAATATATATTTTTACTCTCTTTCTGTGTGCTTCTATGCGTTTTTATGCTACTGGGACACTGCAATTTCCCAATTGTGGAATAATAAAATATATTCTATTCTTAAACAGAACTTCATCTTTGCACTCAAAATTCCTGCATTGATATCAATGTCAGTATTGATATTCCTTTTTTATGTGTGAAGGATCCATTAATCCATTGACAATGCTGAATAAAATTGTCCGACAAACACAAATTCACTGTTAATGCTAATATTTGTCATATTAAATATCAATTATTTGTATTCAGGATCCGGCAGTCAAGATGCAGATTCCGATGAAGAGTGGCCTGCGTTGGGAGCAGGTGGTGCTGCTGACATAGACGCAGAGTGTGACGCTGAAGTTGTTGTCGACCCTGATGATGAGAAGGCCATCGAGATGTTCATGAATAAAAATCCACCAATGAGGCAAGATTTCACACAGTTTTTAATGAGAGCATTTGGGATCTTGGAAACGTGAGGTCTAACATCTGCTCCTTGTGTTTCTCTGTCTCACTGTTCAGACGCACCTTAGCTGACATCATCATGGAGAAGATTACAGAAAAGCAGACTGAGGTAGGAACAGTGATGTCGGAGGCGTCGGGGTGTCCCATGCCCCAGCTGGACCCAAGAGTAACAGAAGTGTACAGAGGTGTTGGTAAGGTGAGAGCGTAGTGCAGAAATCCTGGTAATGGATTCAATGATTATAATTCCCCCACCATTGGCTGAGTATTTTTCTTATTGTTAAATATCTGTCTGTTACTAGTTAACTCTCTTCAGCGTGGTTAATTAATGTACAAGTCAAAGAAACCAACTCCTAAAGAAGTCACATTCCACTTTTAAAGCATGATAATCTTCTATTTTATTTATCTTATTACTTGTTATTAAATGTTGACTTTGCTGTAGTGACTTTTGTCTACTTTCCCTTTGCAGTAGAGATCTCTAAGTAACTCTGAGCAACTACTGGTTGATAAATTAAATGTTTTTCTCTTTTGCTTTAGGTTCTGTCAAAATACCGCAGTGGCAAATTGCCCAAGGCATTTAAAATAATCCCAGCACTCTCAAACTGGGAACAGATTCTGTATTTGACAGAACCTGAGACATGGACTGCAGCCGCCATGTACCAGGCAACAAGGTGAGCCGTCAGTTGTTTTAGGCATGCATTTCACATTGAAAAGTTCTATCCGCAACCACTTGTCAGAAAACTTTCCTTTCCTTGTAGAATCTTCTCCTCTAATCTGAAAGAGCGAATGGCCCAGCGATTCTACAACTTGGTGCTGCTTCCTCGAGTGCAGGATGATATTGCAGAGTACAAGCGACTTAATTTTCATCTCTACAGCGCTCTGAAGAAGGCCTTGTTCAAACCAGGGGCTTGGTTCAAAGGTAAGAGAAAACAGAATCATTGGTGTTTTATGAACAGCAAGCGTCGCTGTTCACACAGATCAGATCATTTAAAGTTTCACTCGTCAATCAACTTGTGGTGTCAGGAGATATTGGTTATTAAAACAGTTCTACACAGCACGCTGGGGGGAGGGGAGGGTGCTTTTGGTTTCATGGGGTAAAATGTTCAATGGCAGGTTCACACAAATTATTTATTAATCCGCCAATGGCATGGTAGCAACTCATTCAGTTTAGCTAAACAGAGACTGGGGGTCAACTGGCAGTGTAGTTTTTGGACAAGAAAAACATGAACAAGTCTGACTTTTATTTTGATTTAGGAATGAATTACAGTGGCAGACTTTAGCGTCAACTGTCCTCTGCAGTCAGTTGACTCTCCTGTCTGTATAGTAGGGATTGGTGGAATATATATATCACAATAATTTCTGGCACTTGTTGTGCTAACTATAAAAGTGATAATAAATTAAACAACAATTAAAGGAAATCTTTTTGAGTACTTCAGCCTTGAGAGGTCCACAAACACTGCTCTAAAATAATAATTACCATAGGCAAATAAGCTACTAAAAAAACACATGTACTACAAAACTCTAGTGGCTCCAATCAAACCAATTTAAGGATTTTTGCATTTAAATTTGTTGGCCTCTTAAGGTTGGCAACAAACTGTGATGCAGCACTGTGCTGGAGAAAGGAAAAGAACAAAATGAACATCCCTCGCTGCAACAGTTCCTGAAGTAAATACTAAGTAATCAATAATTAGGGGAATTTCAGATATTTTTTAATTACTGTTTAGAAGAACTATTGCCATTATTCATTTACCCATCTAAATAACCATTATTGGCATTGTTATTTTAGAGCGTTCTTTTGTGTTTTGTGGTTTTTTTGGGGGGTTTGTGTAAAGGATAAATGTTGCTTCTTTAATAATACTAAATAGTACACCGGTTTCTCTGAAGTGGAGGTCAAATGGTGTGCAATACCCCAATAGTAAACAACATGCCCTCAAGACATGTAAACAGAGACCACTATTATCATGCTGGGCAGTCCTTCAGTCACATGTGGCTCTAAAGATACAAAGTCAAATGATGGAAGAGGGGGTTTCATTGTTGGGTTCTTGTGATAAACAGGTCTGTTAGTTAACCTCTCTAAAGATTTAAAAAAAATTATATATAAGATATACCAACTTATTTAAGATGAAAGTTAATACAATCACTTGATGACTGGAAATGATTGTTTTCACCTTGGGCCGTGTATAATTGGGACATTTTAAATTTGCATGACTGAAATTACTATAAGTCCAGAATGTTTGTTTTACTGTTTCAGAATAAACAATTCCTAGCTGTTCATTCACTGACCTAGTTTGATTAGATAATTTTATTGTGGACGATCACTCATTTCTGCTTTTATGACTTAACACCACTTGAGGGCAGTGTTCACACGGTAATATCCTTCCCTGTCTGTTGTATCATGCTTAGGGCAGTGGATGGTCCTACTTCCTTTTTTTCCCACTTCTATGTTTTTAAAAAAGTTACAGCTAAAGGTACTGATGACTTTATATTAAAAAGGAATATTGAATTTTTTTCGTATCATATCACATATAAATACTAGCTCGAGTTGGAAAAACTCACTTAAAGAGTTTAATTTTACATTTCTTTTGCATGATGATAGATTTATTTGTTAATTCAAAATTAGGCGAGAAACATGTCTAGGTATTTAATAGCAATAGTAATAATATATTTTTGCTAAGAGTTTAGTTCTGTTAGGTTGCTTATTTTATTGGAGTGTAGGAACTCTCAAAGAAAGAACTCAGTGTAACTGTGTCACTGTGTTTGCGCTGCGCATACGACAGTAAAGGTCTTGAATCTGTGACCTAAATTATCTTTTATCAAACTAAATGAAAATGTGGGACACGAAAGCATGTCAGTAAAAGGTCCAAAGTGCTGCTCAGTTGTAATGCCACATTTGAAGTCATAACACAATCAGGGATCCGGTCAGAGACTTAAGAGGACCAATCGCACTGTATGTGTGACTGCAAGGATGCTATTGATGCATTGTTAAAATTGTGTCTCCAGTGCTATGGATTTCCTTTACAGGTCCACTTGTCCTGCCACTGCCAATATAATGGAAATATTTTTGTGAAATACTTGATAATATTTAGTAATATTTGTTGCCTCTTCTGACACTTCAGGTATATTGATTCCTATCTGTGAATCTGGAACGTGCTCTCTCCGAGAAGCCATCATCATCGGCAGCATACTCACAAAGTGCTCAATCCCAGTGCTCCACTCCAGGTAGAGTGTCCTTTCACAGTGCACATCCTGTACTGGGTGGTGTTGGAATGTTAAAAGGGCAAGGTTGTATAACAGTGGAGGTTGTATAATAACCCTCCAAAAAACCCCATCATGTCCAATGCTTCGTGTCTTTCAGCGCTGCAATGCTTAAGTTGGCAGAGATGGAATACAACGGCGCCAACAGCATTTTCCTGCGTCTCCTGCTCGATAAGAAATACGCCCTGCCTTTCCGTGTCCTGGATGCCTTGGTGGCTCACTTCCTGTCCTTCCGCAGTGAAAAACGTGTGCTTCCTGTGCTGTGGCATCAGAGTTTGCTCACCCTGGTCCAACGTTACAAGGCCGACCTGGCCTCTGAGCAGAAAACGTCACTGTTGGACCTGCTGAAGATACAAACGCATCCTCAGGTCTCGGCTGAGATTCGCAGAGAACTGCAGAACTCTGAGTCCAGGGATATCGAGGTTGGGCTTCCTGTGACTGTAGAAATGGACTTGTAATCTGGTGTGGCGTGTCCCAACTTGACACAAAGGATTCATGGTTGATATAAAGAGACTTTCCAACGGTCAATGGAGTCCAAAGAAATGTCTCATTACTCTCAGGCCCACTGATTATTACGCTGCATGTGTGATAATGCATTATCACTCATGATGTTTGAGTTAATACAATGCAGTCATTGTCCAGGGATTAAAAAACAAATTGTGTACATTAATTAAGAGGATCCTTTGAGTCATGACAGTAGTTTTATATATATATAAAAAAGTGATATAATTCACACTGATTGTGTGTTTTGTTTTTTTTTTATCTTCCAGGTCATACATTCTGCAAATATCACTTCACTATTTTTTTTCTTATTAAGTCTGGTCAGTCATTTACTTCCCAAGATTTTACGAAACCTCATTGTACATTACTTATATTTGCTCCACATTTTATAAAGTGTGTTTTTAAACACACATTTCTTGAAATCAACCCTTAATAATGTCACACAGGGAACTGATGTGCCCTCAGCTTGGTGGTGTTCATTTCTCCCTACAATCCCACCTCACTGCCAATTTGTTTTTTATCAACTTACAAACATGGAAGGTTCAATAAATCATAAATCATTAGCTTCACAGCAGCCCACAGCCAGGTCTGTTATTATACAGAGGCTAATCTGGTCCATATTCATGGTCACTAACACAGTAAACCTGCTCCACATGAGCTCAAGATGAAAATAGGTATCATAGAAGACCTCAACATGTTCAGTGGTACCTATGTCAGTACCTTCAGTCAGTATATTGAAGATTTTGGATTATGGAGATTTTGAAAAAGCTTCCACTCACTCCCTTTTTGTGAAAGCAACACACAGTTTTCATTACTACATTTACACGGCCTTTGTTTGGCCTATGTTGGGTCTGTATAAGTGTTCTCTTGTGAAAAAAAACAAACAAAAACAAAACTTGATTACTGGATACATTAACGCCACTTGTCTGGTTACTTTTGAATATTCAGACATTTATCATAATAAATATATTAGACATTTTTAAAAATTGTACATACATGATAACGTGTGAAACGACTTAAACTAGTCACAACATGAAACCAAGAAACAGACTTAAAACTCGGTTTGTGTTATATTTATTCTGATATTATTGTGTGTATTAATATGCCCATGAAAAGTACCATACATGGTTGCTTGTCCCATCAGAAGGGTTATGGACATGGTGATATTACGTTATTTCCAGTTTAGTTCGGTTCATTTCAAATTGTCAGAGAAAGGTAACACAGGAAGTGATTATTGTTATTTCAGTTGAAGGTCGCCGTTTAGGAGCAAATATTACACCTGTGTATTGTATTTTTCTTTACTTTTTGTGCGATGAATTAATCAGTCCCGTAAATTGTTTGAAGCTAGGCTTCAAACAGTATTTCAGGCAACGTAGTAAAGCAAAGCTTTTGTCGACGTCGCTGCGAATATTTTGAAACTTTAGCCAGGGCGACACAGGACAGGCCCACGGCTAGCTTAAACACTCTTTGCTATTTTAACGATTCTCAGCATTGTACTGAAAATTCCTGTCTCTGAGGTGCTGGGATGGACATAAGTAAGGTTGAGCAATATCGCAGTCGATGGAGGACCATGTTTGAGGGCGCAAACCGACGATGCGTGGTACACCGGGCAGCTAACGACCACGCCGTCACCCGTGACCCCAGAACACTTGACAACTTGAAGGCCATGGAGAAGACCTGCCCGGTATTCCCCTACTTTGACGGTGTCCAGCAGGACATTAAGCCCTACATGAGGCAATTACTGACCGGCTGGATGCTAGAGGTACACAAATCGGATGTGACGTTCGCGATCGGATCAGTCGTTTTAACGACTCTTAAGTGAAAGATGAGAACCGGTAGTTTGTTTGCGAGCTGTTCTGATATGCAAATTTCCCTCGATTAATAAGTCTTAGTAATGTGCCCCATGAGTCCGAGTTGCCCTCGTTTCCTTCACGTGAACGAGTAGAGCCACGAATCCCATTTCTACTGTATCAAGTAATGATTTTATGTCATCCGAAATATTTTGAAAGCTAAAAATGTCTTCACAGCAAAATGTCTGAAATTTAGAAAAACAACCAAAAACAACGATGTCGCTGATTATTTTAACAATTTGGGCTGTGCAAAAGGCACCAGTGCTGTGTAGAGTTTGTTCTGTGAAATGTGCAATTTGTGTTCAGGGAGCAAACATTCATTCAGGACAGAGACAATATTTGGAATTGCAAAATTTTCACTTTATAAAGTTCATTCCAAAGCACTGAGCAACTGTTACTTTGTCTTTGTTTTTAAACTAAAGTAATTAGTAATTGATTACTTATGAAACAAAGTAATTAAAGAAGTAGTTACATTACTTTTTAAAGGAGTAATCAGTAGTATCAGGATTACTTCTATGGAGTAATCCCAACAACGCCGGCCCTATTCTGTTCAACCTAAAGGTCCATCAGGTGACTTCTGCCTTGCAGGTGTGTGAGGAGCAGAAGTGCGAGGAGGAGGTGTTTCCACTGTCTGTGCAATATCTGGACCGCTACCTGAGCAAGTTTCCCATCAAGATTTGCGATCTTCAGTTATTGGGGGATGTTTGCCTGTTGCTGGCCTCCAAACTGAGAGATTGCGTCCCTCTGACGGCAAAAAAGCTCAGCATCTACTCGAATCACTCCATCACAGCGTCACAAATCCTGGTAACTATTGTGTTGCACAAAGTACACGCGTCTGTCAAAAGCACAGGCGTCTTAGCAATAGTGACCAGTCCCACTCTTTTCACAATTCGCAAATTCCTCATTTATACAGGATAAAATGAGGCTTTACTCATCTTTAGGGAAATTTGCACACTATATTTAAAGTAATTAAAGCCGTTAATTCTTTTGCTAAAAAAAACAAACAAAAAAACTCCCGGATCCAACGGATACAATGGAGAGTTCGATGAAGAGTTTACTGAGGACATTGCAGACTTATTAGGCATCATTTAAAAATGATGAAAAAGTGTGTGTGTGTTTGTGTTGCAGCAGTGGGAGGTGGCTGTGGCGTCCAGGCTAGGCTGGTGCTTGGCCTCTGTGGTGCCCTCAGACTACCTGGAGCCAATCCTTGATGCTCTCCCCTTTGTTCAGCCCCAACACTTTAAAACGGTGCGAAGGAACGTTCACTTCTATATTGCCTTGGCGGCAACTGGTGAGTTATGTAACGTGAGTTATTTTTCCAGAGGGAAACAAAGCACAGTGGCAACTCAAGTATGGAGTTAATCAAGCATTGTATTTGAGGAAGAGAGAGGTGGGAGCGTGAATGTAAACTGACTTCCTAAGCAGCGAGCAGCCGTAAGTTTGATCACAGTGCGTCAGCGTTTCATTCTGGAGGCAGAGAGCTGAGTTTGTGTAATCCCGTATTGTCTGCTGTGAAAGACCAGCGTCCAACTATTCAGCTGGCTGATTTCCCATGAATCTCTGTGATGCCTGTGGCTACAGGTCACAGGGGTGCAATCCACCATCGGTGGTGGTTCAGGCAGACTATGACATTACGGCCTGTGAAATTCAGATAATTCCAGGTTGTCAACGTGTATCCCATTGACTAAGCACGGGCTGAATGACTTTTTGTCTCAGCATTGATCCTGCCCCAAGCATTTAGGATGTGGTTTCACGGGTTCTGAGTCTTTGCCTTTGTCCACCAGGGCGTGTCTGCAAAGTTGCCAACTCTTCTGTTTGTCTGCATCTGGCCTCCTGCTAATGTTCTCACTGCTACAATAGTCCTAAAGTGCATATCCAATGAGTTCTGGAAAAAGCACATAAAGCTATTAACCCATCTTCTAGCTGTGCTCTCTTTGATTCAATTCCAGGTGCTAGATAAACTTTTAAAACTTTATACAGACCAAATTACTGAAGCAGGCAGCAGATGTTCTCAGTCGCCCTTTAATCTCACACACGTTGTGGTCGTGCCCTAAACTATTCAGCTACTGGCAGTCTTGTTTCGAATCTATGCCTGACATTTTAGGTCTGAACATGAATGCATCTCCGCATGTCGCTATTGTTGGTCCACCTCCTGATGAGCTCAGAGCTACAACTATACAAAATAATGTTTTGGCCTTTGCCTTCCTGGTTGCTCGGAAGAAGATTCTCCTCTTGTGGAAGTCTTCTCGGCCGCCTTCCTTCAAAGCTAGGCTGCAAAATAGCCTGTTTTTGTTAAAGTTAGAAAAAATTAAATTCAACATCAGGGGGTTGCTCCAGAAAGTTTTATTCCACTGGGAAAAACTGCTTCATTATTTTTTTTCATCAACTTCCTTCAACAGATGTTTCTCTGTGATAATTGGTTTGCATCATGATCACACTTAAAATTCTACCCGGTCCGCCGGTCCCCAGATGAAGTGTCTGTTACTGGGGCTGACAGAGCAAGTTGATTAGCTGGTAGAGCCGGGTTGGTCGAGATGCGAGCAGCTGTTAAATTAGTTTTTTCTATTTTGATTTTTATTGTTCTATTTATGTATTTAGTTACTTGTTTGTATTATTTTTCTTTTATCATCCTTTCCTACACTGTAACCACAGTATATTATGTTCTGTTTGACTTATTTCTCAATAAGATATCGCAATAGAACATGTTTGAAAATAAAACAAAAAAACAATAGCCCTAAAGTGAACCGAGCAAACTGAGCAAACCGCCAGCGTGATCACAAGTTGAGACTCTTTGTGTATTTCTTATCTCCTAAGAGTGGACTTTCTCCACATTCCGACCATCAACGATTGCCTGCGCCTGCGTGTGCATTGCCGCGCAAAGGCTGAAACTGCAGGATGAAGCGGCCACCTCCGGCTCCCTCATGGCGTTTCTGGTCAACCTGTTGTCCGTTGATCCAGTAAGGGAAACGTGGAACTTAAAGCTCGCGTGCAATATTTTTCTCGCCTTATTGGATCGCGCATTTAGAAACAGTCCAAATAAACTCTGTTTGTTTTGAGAGCAAATCTGCCTGTGACCCGCCAGTGAACTGATGCTTGTTTTCCTTGTCTCTGACCCTGAACAGAGCTCCGTGCTGAGCTGCTATGAGCAGCTGAGTAGCGTTCTGGAGCTCACCATGGCCTTTGCGACCCACGACCACAGTTCAGGGACAAACACCTCAGACACCAGCGACGACCCAGTTGCTGACATTCAGGAGGTTGTGTGAACACCAGTGAAGAATGTGCTTTGAGTGCACAATCTCCTCATTTTGAAGTGTTACCAAAATGCCGTTACTGCCTCTGGAAGGAGACTTGAGGTTTGTTTTTGCTGTTCTTTTGCCGATAATTTCAGCCAGTTGTTTTGCGCGATAATTTCATTTCAAATGCAGCAATTTATCATCGTTGTCAAAACAACGTTTACTTCTTTGAGTTTTCTAACAGTTTGTTGTTCAATTTTCTGTATGTTTAGGTGATTCTTGTATTTAGCAGTTACCTTTTTGTATTGTGTAGTTGGGCGTTTCAGGAAATGAACTTCTGTCTCTTTTTTTTTTTTTTTTTATTAAGTTACTCATCCAGTTCACACGGAAGATCAGAGTCATATAAATGATCAGCCAGAAACTTTGGAAAACGTGAGTCTGACAGAGGTGGGGAAAAAAAAATCTGAGCCGTGACGAAGCAGCCAACAAACACAGAAAAATTGATGAAATGTCCAAATGCACAACAAACATCATACAAAAATTAAAACATTGAACCATTTAGACCTGTCTTCCCAAAGGCAAAAGGTTCCTCAGCAGGAAAATTCGACATTAGATCTGTTTTTTTACATTAGAACTGACGTAAAACTTCCAGTTTACCAGTTTAAAATGAGATCATTCCAAGTTTATGACGGTCCTTGTAGTGTGCGGCCTCGCATTATGCCAGTAAATTGTTCTCTAAAAGAGAATGGCGGTGTGCGTTAACTTGTACAACGTGCATGAAGTCAATATTTGTATAGCTTGCAATAGAGAGCTTGCAGATCGTTTTAAGCGTTATCAGGGTTCCTTGGCCCGATAAAGTTCTATTCCAGGCGCTGGCGAGATGTTCTAATGCCAGACATGCCAGTCCAGTTAGGTAACTCCACTGTGCAGTGTGACATAAAAAAAAAAATCTTAACACACCAATGTACCTCTCCCCAAGTGCATTTCACAAAAGCAAGATTAGAAGACCAACCAGTTTTCATAAATTAGATTTTTCTTTTTTTTTTTTTAAAACAAACATCGGCATGCATAACGCACACAATTTAATTGATCCCAATGTAAAACTTTTACTTTGAAATGCTGCAAAACGCAACAAAATGATCGCCTGAAACCGTCGAGGCTTGTGCGAAACGCTTCCCCCCCGCGGAGTCTAGAAATGTTCAATTAAAATGCACAGTTCAGCAAAGCTCTGCTCCGTGACTAATCTGCAAAAGTGAGTTGAAAGGTGACACATTAAGCATGTGCCACTTCATACATGGAATGCACTTGCGCTCGGGCACGCGCTTCACTCTTCTAAACACATACTAATGCGTTTCAGATGACGACTTAGCGACACGGCCGGCGCTCGCGTCGATCGGATGGCTGCCTGTGCGCCTCTATTGTTGTTGGTCTGTTGGTGATAAAAAGCAGGTTGTACTGGTTAGACCTAAAAATGGAACTGAAGTCAATATGGAAAAGTCACTCAAAACAAAAGTCTCCGAGAGAGAGATGATTTTCTTGTCGCATGCACGCACACACACACGCACACAAACACGCACACACTCCCTTGGCACCGTTGTCACTTGCGCTCTCAATAAAGACAAATTACTGCAGCATTGCCACAATTACTCTTTGGCATCCCAAAAATGTCACTAGCTCAGACTCTTAAAAAGCGATAAGCTGCGCGGTGTGCAGTTTAAAATAGTGATCTAGACTAAAAATAAACCATCCTGCCATTTGATGGCATGGTTAGACCTAAACCAAAAGATAGGTAGATTCTCCCAAAAGCTCCAGTCCAAATGTACACTGATAGTGTTTTTATGTAAATTGATGGTTTCCTAGTTGTTGTTTCCCCCCATTGATTTCTGAAGCCGTGTCTCCAATGAGCTGCTTTTTTATGTGAAATAGTGTTTTGGTTTCGGAGCAAATCCCACAACTTGCACTTGTCTTCCTCCTGCATTTTTCAATGGCAGCTTTTTTTTTTTTTAAGATGGTATACAAATTCAGAATGCAGCCCCCCTCCAATCCCCATCCCTCTCAACCTCAAGAGAAAAAAAACAAAAAACTTTTTGGTATGCGGCAATCCCTTCTTTAAATTGTCCAAAATTGTCCCCGGGCCTGCTGATAATTTAACATGAAGCACTTTGGCCGTCGGGTCCAAATGAGTCTTGTTGAGTGCTGCTCAACTGGTGGCGGGGCCTCGTAAAACCAAGGCCTGCTTGTAGGCGTCGGTGACGTTGTCGCAGTCCGAGATGGAGAAGGCGCTGTCGGCCACCCCGGCCTTGTAGCAGTTCCACGGCCTCAGAAGCCCGTCGTCGAGGCTCCGGTACTCCTGGATGTCCAGGAGGTTGTCCGCCGACACGCAGCCCCTCATGCCGGCCTTGCCGGGCTTCTCCATGGGCGGCGGGGGCCCGACGCGGTCGGGGAGGTCGAGCTGGTCGAAGGACTCCGAGGAGAGGATGCTGTCCTCGCTGATGGCCCCGCTGGGCCGCGACCTGGCGGCTCCCCGGGGCGCGGCGGCGGCCAGCTGGTCCAGCGAGCCGAACTCGTGCGGGTTGCCCGAGGAGAACTTCCCGTTGCGCTTCAAGATGCCCTTCCTGTGAGTGGGCGCCGACGGGCACTGCTCGGCCTGCGGCGCCAGGCCAGAGTCGCTGTTCTCCGGGGAGGACGAGTAGTACCCCGACTCCTCCGTCGGCTTCTTCAGGATGCCTTTGCGCGGGGGCGATGCCGGCGGAGGCGCCGCGGCAGCGGCGTCCAAAATTCTGCGCGACTCGGCCGAGCCGGCGGCGTGAGGCTCGACGGCGGCGACGGGCTTCTGCTTGACGCTGTTGCGCCTCTTCAAGATGCTCTTGTACGGTCGGGCGTCCGCCGCCGCCACATGCTGGACCGTCTGGGAGACGTTGTTCTCCTTGCGCGACCTCCGCAAAGAGCGCTGGCGCACCACGTCCCCACCGCCGCCGCCGCCGCCGCCCTGCGAAACGCAGCAGGCAGCGCATCTTGGAGCCGTTCTCCAGCAGGGGCCTGGAGGTGCGGCGCAGCCAGCTGGCCACGCCGCCAGCCCCGCCGAGTGGGCGGCGGGCGCGCGGAGGCCGTGGCGGCGGTGTGGGGTCGTCTGCTCCGAGGCGGCGGCGGTGGCGCCGCTGCTGCTCTTGGTGTCCACCAGCAGCGGCTGCTGGTAGCCCCAGTTCAGCCACCAGTGGCCGCCGATCTCCTCGGTGTTGGCCCGGCGCTCGGGGTTCACCATCAGCATCCAGCGGATCAGCCCGCACGCGTCTGACGAGCAGAGACACAAAGTCAGGCGGAGGGGTGGGAGGGGCAATGACAAACACAGATCGCACACATTGGTACATCCACGCGCACATGCACACCATTCTTCATTTTAGTCCAGGGGATGGGTAAACTTTTTGACTGGTGGGGCCACAAAGGGTTCTAAAATTTGACCGAGGGGCCGGAGCAGCAGCAGATGGATGGAATGTTTTGGTGAGCCACCTCATAGGAGGAAAAATAAATCATGGGATATGTAGAAACTTGCCCTTAATGTCTACAGTATTGAAAATGAACAAAAACAAAGTCATAACAAAATATCTGTCTTTTGAAGCCCCACAGTATTTCGCTCTATTGAAATGACTCTTAATCATAGTATAGTATAATATAATAATAGTCATAGTTGTAGCAGTATTAATAATAACAGTTGGAAGTGGTTAAGCTACTTACTACTGTTATTAATACTACTACTATTACTATTATTATTACTTACTATTAATATAATTTCTTCAAGTTTGACGGGCCAGATTAAAAAGCTTAACCGGCCGCATATGGCCCCCGGGCCGTAGTTTGCCCACGCCTGTTTTAGTTATTTATGTTTTTTATGTATCTTTATTTTTTTGGAGTATTTATCTCTTTATTAGTAATTTAGTTCATTATGTGATTTTGTTCATTATGGTTTGAATGAATTGAAGGTTATGACACAGTACTGTATCTGGTTGTCGCCTCTCGAAGGTCATGGGTTCGATTCCGGGCCTGGGGAATTGAACCCATGACCTTTGCATGATCTGCCTGTGTCTGCATGAGTTCTCTCCTTGTCCTCCGGCTTCCTCCCACAGTCCAAAAACATGCAATTGGGAACTCGAAATGGTCTGTAAGTGTGTATGTGAGTGTGACTGTTTGTTTGTCTTTGTCTCTCTGTGTCCCTGCGATGAACTGGTGACTAGTCCAGGGTGTCACCCTGCCTTCGCCCTATGACAGCTGGGAGACGCTCCAGCAAACCCCCGCAACCCTGAGTTCAGGAAGAAGCGGGTATTGAAAATAGATGGATGGATGTATCTGGTTGCCAGTTGCTCTCTCTGTCCCTCTCTCACCACATGCCCCTCACCTAGGTCCCTTTTCTATTCTCTTTTCACTCCCTGTCCCTCCCTCAGTCCGGTCTTGGCCAGGATAACATTAATATGATACGAGAGAGACGCAGGTCATGGAAGAATTGTGAACCAGATGGATCCCCAAAGTGTGAACACTCAGAAATTAGATAACAACAGCAGGCATTTCATTTTTTTTTTTTTTACTTTGAAACGCTGCAAAACACAACAAATCTGATCAACTTCAAATATGAAGACTTAGCGAAATGCTTCCTCCCCCTGCGGAGTCTAAACATTTCTACTAAAATGCATGGTTCAGCAAAGCTCTGCTCCGTGACTAATCTGAACCAGACGGATCCCAAAAGTGTGAAGCACTCACCCGAGGGGTTGTTTGGTTTTCGGTAGTTCCCGGTGCTGATCTGTTGGACCAGCGCCTTGTGGTTCTGCCCGTCGAACGGCATGGTGCCGTGGACCAACGTGTACAGCAGCACGCCCAGAGACCACGTGTCCACCTCGGGGCCCCGGTACGGCCGCCCGTTGACGATCTCCGGGGAGGCGTACAGGGGGCTGCCGCAGAAGGTCTGCAGGTAATCGGCGCCGTGGTAGAGGTTGGACAGGCCGAAGTCTGCGATCTGGAGGATCACAACACAGCTCGTTGTGTGGCAGTGTTGCAGTTTAGCTTGCTGCAACGTCTCAAAAATCACTCTCCCCTCATCCATCACTCACTGAGGCCGAATCATCCATGCAACACATTTTTGCAAGAAGAAAAAAAATATTCTTTTAACTGAATGTCATTGAATATCCTGTTTAGGAGCCTTAATTGTAGTCTTAAAAATACAACCACGAAACCGTTTGCTGACATGGTTCAATTTTTCTAGGGCGCGAGTGGTAAAAGTTTTTATTCAATCTGAGGGATCAAAGGTTGATAATGAGTAAGACTGAAATACTTTCTGTTTTATTTCCCAATGAAAAAAAAAACAGGAAGTTTGCGTGAATGACAGGCAACTCTTCCCTCACGCCTGCATGCTAGCCTTTAGCCTAGCTCGCTACCAACAGAGTGCTCCTGCATCTTTCCCGCAGCGTCCCCGTTCAGAGCAGCAGTATCCCATTGCAAAATTTGTATCTCTTAGTTTTCCTAATGTAAACTAGTCTGAACCCATTCACCCATATCCAATCCTCAGTATCCTGACAGAATGATCAAGAACAGGAGCGGTTGAAAATATTTGTAACACTGCCATTTAAAATCCCGACTATACACACAATTAAAAAAAATGCTTAGCGCCTTGACACCGTTTGCTAAAGGTATGTAGCAACACCCAAGCTTCATGCACTCGTGTCCCAGTATGTACCTTCACATTGCCATTGCCATCCAGTAAAATATTCTCCAGCTTCAGGTCTCGGTGTACGATTCCATTCTGTGGTGGAGGAGAAGAAGAAGAATAACAGGAGGCATTTATTTGTCTGTCAACGGTCATTTCTGCACTCGGCCCTCTGACACAACAGTAAGAGTCTTTATTACATAAAGGGATTAGTTTTTACTGGGTCAAAACACATTCTTTTGCAAGTGTGCATCAGCTCTGCTTCATTGTCTCCCGCTCGGCAGGGGGGCATGCCTTCGACTTGCGTGTTTGGGTTTGAATTTGTTTTCTCTTTGGGGGGAAAGAAAAAAAAAAAAATGCAGGTCAACCACCTCGTGACCGGCGCGCACGGTACTGCTCACAGACGCGCATTCCTCTCAGCAAACACAAGGAAAGGTTAATGTGCAGAGTCTCCAGAAGGCTACAGGGGTGGGGGTGGGGTGGGGGGGTAAATCATTGCCATAAAACTATTTTAATGAGAGTCATATTGCGGCTTTCGAATGGAAACAAGGTAGATAGCTGGATCCCTCAGCTCAATAAAAGACATGTGCTTAGCAGGGAATATGACCGGGTGGTTCACTGTGTACACATTGTAGAGCAAACATGAAGAAGTACTCTACACATCAGGAACTGTTCATAATGACACAGCTCCAGGACACAGGATCAATTCCTGTATTTGAGTGTGACTTTGTGTGTGTGTGTGTGTGTAGGAGAGAGAAAGGAAAAAAGGGGAGTGCAGTGTGTGCAGAGCCCTTCTGTTCCATTGCATCCTCATTAGAGTGTGAGATCATGCGTGCGTACAATCCCCAAATCCAAGGAAGCTTGGACATTATGTAAACTGTCCATGATGACAGAAAGCAGTCATTTCTAAGGTCTATTCTCAGCTAAATGTACTTTAATGAGTCGACCAGCAGGATATTCAATCTGATGGATGCTGTATTTCAACCACAGTGTTCACCTTTTCTTCATTCAACTCACTCCGGGGGTTCGGGTGCAGGAAACTAATTGCACTAATTGCTAATTATTTTTTGTAATTTATATCCTCCAGAATAGCCAGAAAAACGAGCTGGGATTCCATCACAGATTTTGACAAAACCTAAGTGATATTATTGAAATGTGCATGTTGTTTCTGCAGAGTGACTTTATGTGACAAATATGTATTTTCTACTCTGCGTTAAATCATTCCCTGAAACTTGAATCCTGGCAGTTTTATATCATTGCTCAATAGCAAGATAAACAGGCTTTGGGCAGTCAGTCAGCTGGAGCTGCCATGTGTGGTTTATATCTAGGAGTTGATAACCCACAATTTCCCGGCCATCTTCCAATCTTCTTCTGCAGAAGTGATGTGATGCAATGGGGCAATGCAAATGCGGTGCCATTTACATTATACTCCCTGACGTGAAATGTAAATGCAAAACCACTTCCTTTGCTTTTAGTTTGAATATGCTTTTCTAATCAAATATCCTACGTGCGGCAGCCATGACTGTAATCTTGAAATACGACCACAAAACTATTTGCTGACCTGCTCCCAGTGTTCTAGGGCATGGGTGGTAAAAGTTTGTATGCAACCCTGAGGAATCAAAGGTTGATGAGAACTGAATGAGGCTGAAACACTTTCCATTCTATTTCCCATGGGAAAAACAGGAAGTGTACTTAAATTGCAGCCAACTCTTGCCTCGCGTCTGCATGCCGGCCTTTAGCCTCGCTCTCTACCAACGCAGCGCTTCTGCATCTATCTCACAGCGTCCCTGTTCAGAGCGGCAGGCTGACGGTGAATAATGCCCGTTATGTAACTCAGGGGGTGCCCGGCGCCCTGAAACAGAACAAGGAGCGGAGCAACGAGTCTGACGTTAGCAGCCGCGCATGAAGGGAGCCGACGCTTCCCGCCAACAACACACGTCCCGTTTGCTGGCAATGCCTCGGTCGCTTCTGCTTGAGGAGATCTGAGCGATTCAAAAAAACAAACAAAAAACAAAACAAACTCACCTGATGGCAGTAGTGCACGGCTGACACAATTTGCCTGAAGAAGTGCCGGGCCTCCCGCTCCGAGATGTTTTTCTTGTCGCAGATGTAATCGTACAGGTCCCCTCGGCTGGCGTACTCCATCACTATCACTATTTTGTCCTTGTTTTCAAACACTGTGAAAACATTAGGAGGAATTAGGGATGTTAACAATTAGTTGATTAACGATTAATCGTCGATTAAGAAGTTAATCCATTCAATTAAATTTGTCACAATTAATTGAACATTTTTTTGAAACGGGTGTTTTTTTTTTATTATCATTATAACAGTATAGTGGCAGGAAAGAGCAATTCACCTGGAGATACTGTGATGGTCATAATATACCTAGAACAAGTTACTTTTAAACAACTTTTTTTTTAAAAAAACAGTTGAAATGTGACCCATTAGAAGTCAACTTAAAGTCAGAGGATCAATGTTTCGGGTGTTTTTACTGTTCTGTAATGTAAAAATTTGTCACATTGGACCCTCAATATTATTTAAAATTTAAATAAAGTGTTCACACATTTTTCATTGTGAAATTTAGGTTCTCACGAAAAATCGCTGCTTATCAATTAATCATTAATCGATTGATAAGGTCAATCAACTAATTATTAATGAATTAATCAATAATTTACATCCCTAGAAGGAATCCATTACCGTCAGGACTTTAGTTCAGTTAAGTTGACTCCAGTTAGCTGGAAACTGTTGAAGCCTCTAGTCTGGTCAGTACAGAGCACACTTTAGTTTAGGAAGTGCCTCTCTTTCCAAAAAAAAGATTTGAAGGTTTATATATTGCTGCTCAGCCCTTTGTTGATTGAGATCCTTGGGGCCCCATAGTGGCGATGTTATATAAAAACATGCAATGAGGTGGACTCTGATTGATCTCATCAGGCGTGAGCGGCACTTGAAGACACGAGGCCCGACACATTATCCCACAACGCGGACCGGGTGGCTGCTGTTCTTATGTAACATCGCATCCGTTTCCAGCACAAAGACTTGCGTGACTGAATTTACGAGCGTCAAACAAAGAGTGATTGACAAAGGTCTCTTTTCCAGGTATCACGCTTCGCTTGCTGTGACACACACACACTGACTCTGTACCTTCATATATGGTGATGATGTGCGGGTGGCAGAGTGTGGACATGATCTCGATCTCTCTGCGGATGTGAACATGGTCCTGTTCATCCTTGATCTTGTCCTTCCTGATCGACTTTATGGCAACCTTAAAAAGAAGGAAAAAAAAAAACTTAAAGTTTGTGAGCAAGATCAGCTCTGCGCTCTGACGTTATAAAAATGACTCTGCTTCTTTGTAAGCGTCCATTGAGGAGAAAGATAATTACATAAACATTTGAGGGGCTGCCGCTCGAGGTTTGTTCTCCAGAAGGCAACAATTGTGCGGTGAACTGGAGAACATGCAGTGAGTTTCTGAGAAGGCAGAATCAGTGCTGCGTCCAACACTGCCTTCTCTAAATAAATAAATAAATAAATAAATAAAATAAAATAAGGGCTGTCAAACGATTAATTTTTTTTAATTGCGATTAATCGCAGAATCTTCATAGTTAACTGCAATTAATCGCGGTTTAAATTGCAAGTGTAAAATTCTGTTATTTTGCATTTCAAGGCAGTTTTAAGCCCATCATGTAAAGTATTTCTTACCAGAGTCTTCAATGGGAATCAAATTAACACAAAAAAAGAATTTGCTTTTTGACCATTAATAAAATGGCATGTAGACCCAAAAATACAGCTTAAATAAAATGCTACAGTGTGGCCATGAAACCATGACTTGGAGGTAGAAAACTAAAAAATAAAATACAGCTCTGTTTTGTTTACTATAGGATGCCGCTTCATAAAATAGCGCCACAGCCAGAGGGGCCGACTACGGGTTAGTAAAAGGGACAAAAAAGCTTTTGTTTGAACTACGATTAAAAAAAAAATTAAGGCATTATGGATTGTATTTAATTAATCACGATTAATGCGTTAACGCTGACAGCTGTAAACATCTCAAATCTCCAAATAAAAAATATAATGCTGTGTGCTGCTGCAAGAACACATGGTATCATTTGAGTCTATAATCTTATAAGACGTGTCCAGCACAAGCACTGTGTGTGTGTGTGTGTGTGTGTGTGTGTGTGTGTGTGTGCGCGGCCACGCGTCTTTCTGCTGTGTTTGTCTATTTGAGGCGCGAATGCCTGGGATTCCTCCGGCCCGCCCGAGTGCGTCATCAGTCTACCCCGACTTTGGAGGGTGCCGTGAGGCACCAGGTGGCCCTGACGGACCGCCAGGCCGTCCGTCCTTGTTCCTCCTCCCTCCGGACCCTCCAGGGATCCAGACAGCGGCAACATGAGCAAAGCGCGACTTGTCATGTCAGCGCAACACCCGATTGTCTCAAGTTGTGAGTCACTGTCTGGCTTTTGGATTCTCCTCCGGGCCATCACTGTATTCACGCCACACACACGCAAGCAGGTTTCCTTCACACCACCCCGGCCCCCAACCCCCAGGCCCCGGAGGCCGGAGTTTTCCTGCATTTGTTTGCATAGCTGTCAGACCGTCTGAACTCACAGTCACGATGAGTTCACACCTCCGTGTGGCTAGCTCTGTGTGCGTGGGATCTTTATCGCTGTCGGGTTCGCTTCGCGTCATCGTCGCCGAGGTCCCAACTTTTGATATTTGAGCTCGTGGTTCAGGTTGTGACGAGAACGCATTTTTTAAAAAATGTTACATTTAAAGTATTGCGTATGGCAACCTGTTAAATGGCCAACTGAGCGGCTCACATTAATGCCATCTTCGCAGAATAAATCAACTTCAAATCTCAAAATGTATGGAAAACTAGGGCCTCCGTCACTTAGATGAGCTAAAATCATTTTTGTAAACAATATAAACGTCAACACCCTTGTCCAGCATGTCCACCATAAATAAAGCAGACATTTATAAATGACTACTGTGCAATTTACGCTCATCTTGTTACTGGGGATGCCCATAACGACACCAGTATCGGGTATCAGTACCGATACCGGGGTTGAGTACTCTACTCTACTTGTGCTCGTAAAACACATGTCGATACCACAACAGGATACCAGTTGTAGATGTATATGACAATTTTGTTAAATTTGTATTTGTACTGCAGTCAAGACAAGACAAGCTGAGGAATGTTGCTGAAATAACAGAACATCTGTGGAAAGTGAAAGTAAATATATAATGTGTTATGGCCTTATTGGATACTCAGTATTGGTATTGGTGATTGCTGAAATGCAAGTACTGTACTCTACTCGTTCTGTAAAAAAAAAAAAAAGAGTTGTATAAAACAAGTGGTATCGATGCGTCCCTGTCTTTTATGACCAACAACTATTGTACCTATGTAGGAGGAGTTTACAGGTTGCTGACATGCAGATTGTTAGCCGCAGCAGCAGCAGTGAGCTACAATCACTCACTACTGATTGGAGCCATTGTTCAACCTTCACATTGCTTTTGTGATGATTTCATCATTTCATTGTTTCTTTTAGTGATTCCCCCCACCCCATCAACCTCAAGATAAGTTCTTAAGTAAATTTCCTGCTACCTCTGTTCCTTATCATTTGCTTTTATGGCCAAAGTAAAATGTCAGTCAAAGGCCAACCCGACGAGACTGAAACCGCCCATAAAACGCATTATGCAATCAAACCTGCACGTCCAGAGAATTGGAACTGCTGCCGTCGCTGCGCTACCGTATCGTTACTGACAAGACAGCCGCGAAAAGCCGAGCAAATTATCTTTGTCCCGTTTCTGCGATACGCCTTCCGGCTGCATCGCACGGGCTCGCGGCCGGTCGGAGTTGTGACGTTTCAACGCGGGTTGGACGAGACAAGACGAGGGAGCTTCTCGCAGGAGGAAGTCTCTGCGCCAACCAGTAGAAAAAAACAAAAAGTTAAAAAAACAAAACAAAAAACCAGTGTGGCGCAGGAGTGGAGTCACGCTATGCCGGGGAGGGCGTGCACGCCTGTGTGCAGACAAGGCCGGACTTGCACTGCTAGGTGTTTACTGCTGCCACTGAAAGGGGAAGTCCAGACTTGAATCATCTGCCGCTTTCACTTCAAAACAAACGCAATCTTTTCAAAACATGGCTGTGTTTTTTTTCTCTCTCTGCCTCTCTGTCTCTGCCTTGTTCGCTTGTTTCACGGTTTGACGGGCAACTGATGCCGTCAGCCAACTTGGCTGCTTTGATATCGGCCTGATTTCAGAAATGATACGTGCCTTTTTCTCATATAGCTGTTTAACAGGCTGGACGAGAATATTGCATATGAAAGGAAGAGGTCTTGCCTTTTGTGTGCTTTAACTGTACTGTCTAAATGATTTTGTCGTGGGCTGAAGTTGTAATTTAGTGGTTTATGCTCATGTGCTACTCATATTTACTCTAACAGCGCAGCAGGATATGACCCAACTCTAATGACTGCAGGTTCTGAAACGCAGGAATATTGGGGGGTGTGATTGTGATACAGAGTAGAAAACTTCTTTCGAGGCATCACTTGTTTTCCCTTAAGGCCCTTATCTCAATCTAAATACCTCCCATTTCCCTTCGGGTCATAGGACTGCTGGACTGGAATCCACCTGAAAGGCCTGTTATAATTTCCCCTTCTGCTATCAGCAGGAGTGCTCCAAAAAAAAAAAAAAGTTATCAAACTTTCCTGTTTCAAACTTCCCCATGTGACACTTCCCTTTCCTGTGAAACTCCATTCCTCCAAGCATTCGTTACACAAGCAGGAAACGCCGTAAAAGCTCCCCTTTACGGGAATTCGGTGCTTGGGTCTCTTTGAGGAGCAGTGCCTGCCATATCTTTACAGACGTATACAGAAAATATGAACAGCTGCCTTTTCCCACTAAGACACTTTAGATTTACGAATCACTTTTTGATCTGGTTCAGCAAAACTCAAGCTTTGTAATCCTAAGATTTTAAAACACACAGATGCATTACGAGAAACAGCTTATATGGGTGCACTTATTAGGATCTTATATGCTGAGAATCTTATTAGGACAGGCCCGAGTGTTTCACAAAGTAGGAGGTGAAAGTAGGAACAGCCCCCACAAAAGATAAACACGATGAACCGCTGGGCAAACACGGGCCGGTTTGGCAACCGACAAACAGTTTTGGGAGCTCTTTGCCCTTGTTGTGGGTTTGAGTATCGCGTGAGTTTCAGCATCCTGCTCACCAGGTTGTTGTGTTAAAGTAAACCTCTCAGATGATCACTTAATTGCAGAGTACTGGGCTACCTGTGGACAGACTGCCCACTAAAAATAGCGCTCTAACGTCCAAACAACAGGTGGCCGACAGGAGAGGAGAACAAACACAGTGACCCAGAGCAGATCTAACCACAGTCAATGCACCGAGGCAATTATTTGGTTTTATCTTAAACATATACTTTAGAAATTAATAATGATAATAAGCGATAATGATAGAAGCCCTTACCAGTCTCCCAGATCTTTCCCTTGCTTTCTTCACCTTGCCGTACGTTCCTTTGCCGAGAGTTTCCAGGAACTCGTACCGGTGCTTCAAGTTGTGTTTGTGGTGGTGCCTCTTCACGGCTTGTCTCTTCAAGGGCACCTGCGCCGGGGCTTTGCCCACCGGTGGGTTCGACGACAGACGGCCGACGCTCAAGCCCTCCATCCCGAAGCGTTAGCTCTGCTCGGCGGCACAGGTGACCGCGAACACGCTCATTCCTCCGCGGCTGGCAAAAAACAACAACAAACCCCGTCGAGCAACTTGCCCTGACTCGAAGCTGTAATAAAACTTAATTTGGTAAAGTTTCCCCCACTCTGAAAAGACTCAGCAGGACGGATTGGCTTCTAAGTGGAAGACGCCAGCCAGCAAGCACTGCAGCACTGCAGCACTGCTTCCCTCTATCCCGGACAGGACCGACTGCTCGTTGGGACCAGGCAGGTGCTCTGCACGCTGCCACAGGAGCGGAAACAAGCAGCCACACGGATTCGTCAAAGAGCGGAGGGGCGGGCCAGGTGCGAGCTGGGAGCGTTTGATATATGACCCAGCCAGCACCGATGTCAAGCGCGTTCAAGTTATCCATTGTTCTCAGTTTTTGAAGGAGTCTCCCACCCTATCCCCTTACATTTTAAACATCCGATTGTACTGGTCCTGTCTCATTTGTATTATTGATTGCATTAAAGCAGACTACAAGTCGAGGAGGTACCAATGTAAACACCGCACACTTGTTACCGGCTGTGCGAATCGGTGTGCGCCAGGTACAAGAAAGAAGTCGCACACAAAAGATGTCGCGTGTTTATCACGTTATGCTTTAATAGCAGCGCCAAACCGAAATATTTAATAGTCTATCATTGTTTGTTCGCATCCTAGTTGGAACTGAGTCATGCACATTTATTTTTTTGTTTGTTTTGGTTTGTAGAAAGTACATATGCTAAATTTTGACAATTGTTTCTTTCTACTTTGTTTTACTTTATTTATGTATTTATGTATTTATTTATTTATTTACTGAATTTCAGTTTATTTTAATGAAACGTTTACCTACAGTTGCACCAGAATTGAACGCCAATGTTCACGTAGAAGGAAAAAAAAAAGTAAACGACAAAGATAAACATCAAAACATCAGCGCAGGAAGGCAGGAATCCCAACAGTGGCTATATGACGCACTGCTTTTCTTATATCATTTAATTGAAAAACACATGTTAATCTTGTAAATCATTGTTCGATTCATTTACACAAAAACATACATTTCAGCATCTCAGCGGCACGTTTTTGATCTGCCACAGAACAGAAAGTCCAAAACATTTTTCGCCACTGAGTCTAAAAATGTTACGGCAGACACTGTTCCTTAAAACTTGCTTAACTTGTATGTAAATCCTCGTGCATGGAAATATAGTTAAACCATCCGTGGAGAAAAATATAACAGTAATTTCACAACTGTCAGTTCTATCACTATAGCTTGTAGATAATGCTGCTCTGCGGACCAATGCAGTTGCCTTTCCTCTTTGATCTTCCCGATTCTCCTGTCTGCAATCAAACTGAATGGGTGGAACTAGGATGTGGTTATTTGGCTTCAGTATTTGTACAGTGTGTACCGTAGAGCCAGCCAACAATAGAGGAAAAAGCAAGTTGTTCGATGTCATTGCAATAGTTGGCCACTAGAGACCAGTATGTAGTAAGTCTTGGCAAGAATTTCCAACTATCGCATACAGTTGTCAAGAAGAAAGCTTATAAGTCAAGGCCACGGTTCTTTACCAAATAATAAAAAGTCAATATTCTTCAGTATAATAACTAAAAATTAAGGCAATTGTATTCTAGACATTGCTGATAATGCTCACACAAAACCGGAGCTTTCAGAACATAACTTTTGTACTTATTTTGAGTCGGTTGGCCGTGCCCTCATTATTAATTGACCCCCTACTAACCCATCAGAGACAACCATAGTGTTTGCCATTCAGTTTTCCGAGTAGCGTGCCAGAGCGTCGTCACTCATGCATGCAGAACATTGTGCACTAAATGAAGCCACCAGACACAGATGGTCTACACACAAAGTAATTCGGTAGAGGCGTAACGGAATGCAGGCAGCCTGTTTGAAATCAAATAACATTCTGTTAAACTTCACTATGTTGTTTAGTATAAGTTTGTGTTCACAAGATACAGTAGTTATGTGTAAAGCATGTGTGTTTTACGCGAAACCAACTGTTGGAGAATTTTGAGAAACTTAGGTTCAGTTGTCACAGTGAGCAACGTAGAGAGTATGGTGGGAAAAACTGCAGCACATGATCAATTAGCCACAGAATATACTTTTAAATTTAATGATGTAAATGTTCCACTTGTTTACTGAATAGACTATGGAACTCAACTTAGATGTCTGGGATTTCCAGAGTTCTACAACCAATATACTACTCAACAGCATTTATTTTATATTGATCTAATGAAAGATCCCAATCTTTTGAAACTTCAAAGTTCTATTTAAAAGAATTTGTCACAACTTCATCATACATCAAGCCCTGTCCCTCTGATAGCTTAATGTTTTGCTTATGTTCAAATGTATACCATTTGTCTATTGCCAACCATTTCCCCACTGAAATATGTAAAAACTAGATGTATAAACGTCTGAGCACTTACAAAAGTCTTGAGTCTATAAATCTTGTTCTGTTTTCATGAATATTTTGAATTTGTTTATTTATAAAAGGGGTCCCGTGGCATCAAAATCTAATAACATCAAAAAATGACAACAACAAACTTGCTTTGTCATTTGCCCACAGAAGTTTCAGTCTTACATTATGTATTTTTTTTTAAAACAGTTTTACGAGAGAGGGTGAGATTAGTAGTGATTGTCAACACCACAATATAAATATAAATACTTTTTAATCACCTGGGTTAACATTTACAAGGAACTTGGTTTGAGTTGACACAGTTTCTAGCTGGCATGAAAGTGGGACGGGAAAGTAACTCAGCAATACTCCTACATATCCCAGAGTGCAGCGCGCCTGTCGGAACCCCGCCTTCTCCTCTCCCCAACTTCGGCCGTGTCGATTTTCTGTTTTGCAGTGATTTGATTGCTCACTCTCGGATTTGACTCGGACACACCTCGCCCTGCTGCACCGCCGACTCACATCTTCACCTTCACCCACGACAGAAGAAACAGTGAACTTCTTCTTCTTCTTCTTTTAAATTGCTGTAGTTCAATTGTGCCGTTGTCACTTTGCGGGTGGAAGATGTCTGCTCGCTTTCCCGGCCCGGAGCCAATTTAGGAAGATCTATTTCCCCCGAGCGTGTTCAGGAAAAACCCCGCCGTGTGTTGTCCCTTGTTTAGAGCAGCTGTCAACGTTGCTTCCTTCCTTCTCCTCTAACCACTGAGCTGCATGGCTGTAAAACGGCGCTTCGGACTGTTGGCGTTAACCTAAGGGCTATGTCTGCTGTGCCAGGCCAAGGCGGGGACGGACGAGCGATGCCTTTTGGCTAGCGGCGCAAACATTATCCGGGCTGACGTGACGGCTCCGCTCCGGTCGCTAACTGACCGCCACTGGCGACTCGCCGCTAGCACGCAAGCCGACAGCTCGCCGTTGTAGTCAACGACGCTGCACACTTTAGCAGTCAAGACAGCCAGTGGCAACTTGGAAAGTTGCTAACACGGGATGACGAAATACAGACTCATTGTACTTTGTTAGCGAACTTGACTTAATTGTTCCAACTTAGCGCCTCAAGCCAGCGCCGTTCCCTGCGCTCCAAGGCTCGGACGTCGGAAATGCTAGCGACGCTGCCCAGCTTCGGTATCCGACATCGAAAGCCAAATGCCTGACTGTTTTTTCTGACCAACCCTCCCCCCGAAAAAGACACTGTGGGGGATTCCGTGCCCTTCTGCGGTACCCTCATGTTAACCCTGCGGTGAAAGGAACTGGCACGTACATTCAGGTGTCGTGAAGTATCAACGTTGCGGCTACGCAATTAGCTCGGTGGCACCAGTCGAGGACAGCAGGAGAACAAATCTGTCGAGCGCCATGGAGGGGAACACACAGCAGCAGAAAGCAACTCGGGAACTGGCCAGGGTGTTTAACGGCTACAACAAACACACCGGACAGCTGAGGAGGAACCTGAAGGAGACCAATGCCTTCTTTCGGGAAATTAGGCAAAACTACAGCAACGCCTGCGCATCGACCATAAATTCCGATTCAGCTTCTCTGGACTCAGGTGGGTTTTTTTTTTTTGAACGTATGCGTGTTTTTGCAACAGCATCCGTTGTCTGTCTGCCACAAATAAAACATGCCTGAAGTACCCGAAGTGGGTGGAAAAACGTTGCTCCATCCTCGGTGATTGTGCACCGCAAGTCGTATCCTGTTGTGAAAAAAGAGCAAGTGGCTGCTGCTAAGCTGTTCTCCAAAAATGCCTTAATCGGGGTCAGGGATTAAGCCGTCTCTCACAAGCCTGAGCAGACTAAATACACCCAATATTCTCCTTTTTATCGCACTTGCTGGTTAGCTGCGAGGTGGGTTTATATGACAGTTGTTGTTTTGGTTGGGATGAAGCGTGCCTCTGGTATGCGTTTACAGCCAAGATTCAAATGACACAAAAAGTAGTAACATAGCTTGAGTCAATATTCTTTCTTTTTTTTCAAATATGATAAACATTTAAATTCACCCCCAACCCTTTTCACACAAAGCTTTTTGGGGGGCTGGATAAGTAAAGTTGTTGGTGCAGATCACTGTGGAACACATGTATGAAAGTTGAAACATACATAACAAGGGCTGTTTGATAAAGGAGGTACCAGAATGCTTGCTTGGGAAGAAATGCATAGAAAATGTAAATTCTGCATCTGCAAGTAACGGCTGATTTAATATTTCAGATATCAAAATAAAGTACAAATTTGCGTCTGCAGATTACACTCAGAGTAGCCCCAGTATTCATCTCAGCCCCAGTGTGAATTTCTTCTTCTCTGTCATACATACATATTTGACATTATATTTTGTTATATTTGTGAGAAAAAAAGAACTGAAATTAAAGCTTTTACTTTTACACTTTGAGGGCTTTCAGTGCTAATCACAAGCTTGGCCCTTTATCAGCAGAAAATTGAGGCCACGGTGTCGCATTTTCTGGTCCAAGCTCAACAGATTTATTGGCTCCACTTATTTGAACATGCATCATATGATACCAACGGGTACTTAATCAATCGTACGCCTATGTCAACGCTAACTAGCTTTTTAACATACTCTCTTCACACCTTGTTTGACTCGCGGTCAGATGTTCAGCCCAAGGCAAAGCTCAGTAGGAGTTATGATGGAGTGTGAGGTCAAGGGGTAAAATCTAACAAGATAGAAGACAGATTAGATAACCGTTGGTTATGTCACTTAATTAAAATGAATTAATTATTAATGTAACCCGGAGATAACCAACTTATGATCTAACTCCTCCTGCCTGCTGACCTTTTTGTTCCAGGTCAGTTCAGCTGCATCTCCTTCCCAAGCCATGAAGAAGAGTTCCTGCGCGGCACCGTGGGCGCCACGCCGTACATCCTGGTGCTGGGTCAGGACTGCGCCGCCCGCTACCAGCTGCTCAACTGCCTCCTGGGGGAGAGGCGGCTGCCGCTGGGCCCGGACGCCGGCGAGCCCTGCGAGGGCGTCCAGGGCAACGTCTGCAAGAGGCGAAAACTGTGTTTCACCCACGGCAGGCAGACGCGCCTCAGCCTGGCCCTGCCCGGCCAGTATGAGCTCGTGCACCAGCTAGCCGCTAACTGCGGCCGCTGGGACACGGTGCCCCGGGTGGATCTGGAGATCCAGGACGAGTGCGAGGATCCGGCCCACCGGCTGGCGGAGCTGGAGATCACGCTCCACCACCCGCTGCTGCAGGTAGGCTCGCAGTGGCTGGCTTTGCGTTCGGAGCCTTCAGCTTGTCTTCAGCATAGCTGCGCTCTCTAGGTTGAATGTTTCTTTTCTTTCTTTTTTTTTCAAAGCGACCATTTGATCCAGGTCTGCAGTGGCATGAGAAGTTGCCAGTTCCTCTCACAGCAGAGCTTCTCAAATGCTATTTGGGAAGTGCACAGGCAGTTTTCTCACAGTGAGAACTGCTAAGATTAAATTTTGTCAACTATTTATAGTTAAATAGTGCTCTGTAGTATGGCACTCCCATGCCCAGGTCACACCCCTCCCACACACACACACACACAGTTCAAAATCTCGTGGACAACAGTGCAGAGCAACACAACATGAGTTCAGACACACACACACACACACGTGTGTGTGTGTGTGTGTGTGTGTGTGTGTGTGTGTCTGAACTCATGTTGTGTTGCTCTGCACTGTTGTCCACGAGATGTTGAACTGTCTTCATCTCTCATGATATAAATGCTACCACAAGCGGTGAAGAGTTAGGCCTTCGGGGGGAAAAGTACTTTTAAACAATTAGCATAGCTGCTGTTTGCAGAGCATTGATGTTTTTCCAGTGTTTAATGTTCAGTGTAGTTGTAGTTGTAGTAGTTGGTGTGAAAAAAAAAAAACCGGAGGGCCATTTTCTCTTTAATTTCTTTCCAAAGTCCAGCTTTGCCGCCGCCGCTCGAAGCTGCGCGCGCTTCCCCAGATTTGCGACACCTCTCGCTCCGAACAGTCAAGCAGAAAGTTTGTCCACATTCCAGGGCGAGATTGCCTGAAATCATACGAATCCCGCGGGGAGAAACCAAACAATGCCATGGCGAAACGCTCCTCTTCCTGTACCCACACCGGACACACTCTCGCTGCAGATAACGACGACAGGAATTCGGCTGATGGCCCAAAATGAGACAGTTTGGCCTCGAGTCGGCCATTTTTTTATTTATTTGTGTGTGTACGTGTGTTTCTAATTTTATTCAAAAAAACACAAACAAGCACCACAGCAACACCAGTGATCTGTTGTGGTGCCCTGCGTATCTAAAATAGCAAACAAATAGTTGTGTAACTGATGGCAGTTGTTCAGTCACATCCAGTTTTTGACCCTGCAGCGTTGGTGTTCGCACACAGCCTCGCTCTCAGAGAGCTTATTGAGCAGAGCTGATTATTTCTCGTGTTGGGAGATTCTTTCCTAGCTCTGGCGCTGCCGCTCGGTCGAAACCTCCTCCTTCCGTTGTGTTTCCTCCGTCCGGCATTCCTTTCCGTTTGAATCAGAAGTGTACTTGCCGTTCTTTTAGTTTTAATTCGACGACTAACGCGCTTGCCTGTCGGGAGCCGATGGATTTGGCTGCGATTGCCGCGACTCCTCGTATTGTGCGACAGGCTGACGTCGGTCTCTAACTCTTTGTGCTCCAGCTCCCATCAACAACATCGCGCAGCCACGAGAACTAGGCCGGCTCTCGCCTCAGAGAAAGCCCACCCGCCCAACCCCCCTTACGTAATGCCACTGGTCTGGTGCGATTCACATGACCAGGTCTTATTAAAAAATCCCAGAGCCTTGACTGTGATGAAGTTTCCCTTGGTTACGCCGGGGACCCAGGACACAGTTCCCGCTTGTCCTTGCTGACTTCTTAGTTCTTTTGGATTTTTTCTAAATCGTTTTAACACTTTTACTCATGCATTGATTTTCTTCGCTTTGATTGTATTTGTATTTTTTTTTTTTAAATGTCATGTTTCGCAGTTGTCGCGTGCCATAAAGCGCTGGCGAATTTAGGAGAAACTTTCACTGACTATTGTTGAACAACACTGTGCAACAGCTTTGAATTGTAGCATGTTAACGCACACTGGCTTCGCAGAATGCTTCACTTTGCCGCGAGCCTGAGGCACTCGTGCACAAGCGCTGCTCCTCACATTGCGGCGTAATTCAGATCAGCTGAATGCCGACATGTAGATTGAACAGGCAATAATAGCTCACTGAAAACCTCTTATTCTGCAGTGACTGGGTGAATTTGCTGCAAATATAAGTATTTGCATTTTTTACTTTAAATTTCCTACTTAAGTATTTTTTTTAGGTGTCTTTAAGCCGCAGGTACAAACTGTTTTTCTTAGTATTATCAGTTGAGTTACTCAGACACTGAGACTGAATGAAGAGACGCATGGAAATCTCTACATCTCCCCTTCTTAATTCATTTTTTCCTCGTCATCGTTTTTACTCCACAGTTAAAAAAAAAACAAAAACACAGCCTTCTTCAGAACTGACAACATGGCTCTAATCTTAAGGCTTCTGCTGTAATGCATGAGCTACCAGCATGTTTGGGTTTGACTTAATGAAGGCACAGATTCTCTCCGCTCGCTGTGGTATTCGCACGTCTGTGCAATTGTCACAGCAACCCGTTGAAAGGCAAAGCGAAGGGGAGGCGGCTCGCTAATTATCTTCCAGCCTATCTGGAAACCCAGGAGGAGCCCGTCAGTGGTGGCGTCCCGTCACGCTGTGTCGAAAATCCATCTGAGGCACATGCGTGTACGGCCGCCGTGTTCCTTGCCGGCGTTCCACGAATGAGAGAAATCCTCGGGTTAGCGGAGGCCCGTGACATTAGCGGTTACCCTTAAACTATGCGCCAATGCTAAATCTTCCCCCTGTAGAGGCCGTTCGTCTTAACCGGTGCAACTTTGTGAAAGTAGGCCGGACCGAGGCTTTAATCCCCGCTCGTGTAGGTGCTGACGGAACCCCAATGCTAGCCATCGGAGTCGGCCGGGTGCGTTTTTTTTTTGAAAGGTTGTTGTTGAAATTGAAACGCACCGAGGCGATTCAAACACTGCGTTGGTTTTGATTGGTTGGGAGCAAATGTTTGGAGGCGATGGCTGTTCCAGAGCGAGCCGGGTTCTTGTTCCCTGGAGACGGGACTGACTGTCTCCTTTGTGTGGCGGTTGGTCGTGTCTCTCGCGTCTTCCTCTCACGCCCCTCCCCAAGCCGTCGCGGACATCCCTGTCTGCCCTCACTGTTGCCAACACAGTCATCTAGCAAGACTGAAGAACTGGGGATGCAAATTATAGGTTCATTCATTAATCGTTGGTCCATTGGCCTCATCGGTCGATTAACGATGAATTGATAAGTTGCGATTTTTCCTGAGAACCTAAATTTCACAATGGAAAATGTGTAAGGAACACATTAATGAACCCATAGAAATGTTGAGCGTCCAATGTGACCCATTTCTACATTGGAGAACAGTAAAAACACCCAAAACATTTCTCCTCTGAGCTTCTAATGTTCTTCTAAGTTGACTTCTAATGGCTCACATTTCAGCTTTTTTTTTTTTTATTACAATTTTTAATAGATAGATGGATGAAAGGATACATAGATGGAGAGATAAACTTCTGTCCAAGGTCTTTGTGCCATTATCGGATATCAGCAAACATGCTTCTGCTGTTTTTAGGTCTGCTGCAGCTGTCAGTTTAAAATCCCTTAATGCCTCATAAGAATATTTTCAAAATAACAACCCTTCCAATATATCAATGCCCGCTTTTTTTTTCTTTATTCTTTTTTTTTTTTTAGAAAATACAAAAGATTGAATTAATCATCAAGAAAAGATGATTTGGGGAAAAAAAGAGTGAAAAAACGCACAAAGGTGAGAATATGAAATGATCTGTCTGTGAAGTCGGCCCTGTGTGGTGTCACAAATGATGACTCACAGCTCCTCGGTGAGAGGCTGTCAACAGAGGGTCTAACAGTGCTGTTTTCAGGGCATCCATTGAGTTTTAGGGAGTGATGACTCACTCACGCGAAGCTTCACTGATGGAGTAAACATCTGAAAACGGGTAAAATATGGCAACTTATTACTTACGCAGATGTAGTTAAAAAAACAAAACAAACACCCATGGAGCGATTCCTTGTTTTGTTTTTGCTGTTTTTAACTACTGTCGATTGTCTACCGGCAAATTATGGTTGGAACAGTTTAGCTGCAATGCCACGGCCCTTCGCCTGGTGCACTTCAATGCTGTAGTTTTGATTGAAATCATAAGAAAATTCCTCTTCTAGCTGAATATGGAACTGAAAGACTCACTATTGAGTTTCACTCGGCGACTAATTTATTGTGTATTGTTCTCACCCTGCACACGCATGCACTTGCGCGCGCGAACACACACACACACACACACACAGACTCGGCTGCACGCTTTATCCTGTAATTCCGTGCATGTGACGAAGGAAAGTCTTTAAATTTCCGAATCCATTTTCTTCCATCGCGCTTTACTTCCTGGTCATGAATGAGCCATGAGTGAGACTTGATTTGCCACATTGCACTTCTCCTTATATGGTATATTTTTCTAATGGACCGCTGCGGACTGGCCTTGCACCATAAATGAAGGTTTAAAAACTGTTTGAGGAATCGTTCTCCCTCCTTTGCTGAACTTTCTGTTTGGAGGAGAAACGAGACCTGCAGCTGTGATGCAGCTGTGGAAGGTTGAAATGACTCAGCTTTGGGTGTTGCCATTAGACGTGCATTTTTAAAAAAATTTTTTTTAGCCCACACCTTCTCAAAAGGTGGCGCAGGCAAGAGAGGAAAGGGGCTGGACTTTTTTTTTTCTCCTTGGTTTCTGGAGAGACACACACGATGAATGATAGAATCTCTTGTCTTAACCTTCTTTTGCAGGCAAAGTGTTTTTGGTTTTTTTTGCAAACGCACACAAATTTGCTTGTGTTCTGCAACCGTTTTTCTTTCTCCTTCGTCCCCAGGAGGCAAAGGTGATGGTGGCGCCGTGTCGGAGCGTGCAGCCGTTAGAAGAAGCCCTGGAGGACTGCACCCGCAGCGTCATCCCCGTCATCCTCTACGCCATCAACCAGGACTCTCTGAGCAACGACCAAGTGGCTGAGCTCCACAGGGTCAAAGAGATTCTGCCCTTCCCCGTCTGTTTCATCCGCATGCCCGTCGCCGCGCCGGCGGCCTCGCCGGACCCGGCCCGCCGCCTGGATAGGGAGAGGGAGCGGGAGAGGGAGAGGGAGAGGAAAGGAGAGAGAGAGAGAGAAGAGCGTCCTTCACAAGCAGCTGCTGCAGCTCGGCCTTCTCACGGGAAACTGCACCTGCGGCGCCCCCGCGCAGGCGCCCGCCCCGGGTGCCAAGCCGCAGAGCGTCCTGGCCGAGGCCTCCGACAAGCCCCCCCGCCTGCTGCTGTCCTTTGCCAAGCAAGTGCTGCAAAATCAGCAAGTGGAGGCAGCGACGCTGCTGAACGGCCTCCACTGCCGCTGCCTGGACCTGTTCATCAACCAGGTGAGAGACCTCAGCGGCCCTTCGGGTCGTCGTGTGTTGATGTAGAGGTTTTTTTTCCCCTTACAGAGGTGGTAAAACTATCCACATTCTGTACTCGAGTAAAAGTATGGATACTTGTGCAAAAATATTCTGGTAAAAGTATCAATTCAACTCCTTTACAACTGCTTTACCTGTACTTCCTTATTGAAAGTAAGGAAGTACAGGTTCTGAAATGTAAGAGAGTAAAGTAAATTAAAGGTTGTTTTTTTTTTGCCATTAATGAAATAATACATTTGTTCATAATTCTTAAAAAAAAATTAAAAAGTTGTGACAGAATAGTCTGGACTGAACTGATCAGATCATCTGGATCATTTTTAACAGCTTTGGTACCCTTAATAATAGATTTAAAAAAAAATTTAACTGGAGCACAATCAAGCTGTGAGCAGTAGTAGTCCTGATGAGTTATTGTCTACATTTACATATTTATGTCTGAAAACGTACTGAACAGTGACCCCAAAGCTGAAGCACTCTAAAATAATCTCCCTCTAAATTATGATCCACTTTTATATTGAACTACACAACAGCATACCTCAAATAGCTCCACTGTCAAGCAACAACAACCATAATGAGAAATAATAATAATGTGAATTACTTTGAAAAGAATTTGTATCTTCCAAACACAAAAGTAACAAACATGTTTTTTTTCCAATGGAGGAAGTAGAAAATACAGATGTTTGTGTACAAATGTAGGGAGTAAAAGCAAATAATCGTCTAGAAAGAAAAATTAAAGTACAGATATCTGAACAATCGACTTAAGGCTCTTTCCCACTGGCCAAAAAACCCTTTTCAACCCGCTGTTCGATTGATTACGTTCCATCAGCTCTCAAAAATGAGCCCATTGTCCTCTGGCTTTTGACAATTTTGAGGACAGTCAAAAGTGGCCAACACCAAGCGACCCACTAACTGCAGTGGGAAATCGGCTTTAAGTACAGCAGCAACGTATTTATACTCTGCGACTCCCCTCTTGTTTTTCAATGCTCGCAGCTTCCAGGCTGTGTTGACCCTGGGCGCCCGTAAGAAAACCTAGCCCCTCCGCCCCCCTGACGAGTCCTCTCCACTCTGCCCTCCCGCAGGCCTTTGACATGCAGAGGGACCTGCAGATCACGCCCCGCCGGCTGGAGTACACCCGTGAGAAAGAGGGCGAACTCTTCACCTCCCTCATGGCCATCGCCAACCGCAAGCAGGAGGAGATGAAGGAGATGATCGTGGAGACGCTGGGCAGCATGAAGGAGCAGCTGCTGGATGACGCTGCCAACCTGGAGTTTACCGGTCAGTGAGTGACGGTGGAACGCGACACCACTCCCAGTGGTTTTTGCACATTAAATGACACGAAAGGCTACTTTGGACAAACCCACCACAGATGCTCTCCAAGGAAATGATGAGCTTCTTGGCGGTCTGACTTCTTGCACATTCCCTAAATCAACACCCAGGACACTAGGAGTGTCTGCCAACTCTCTGTGGTCTGACTTGAAAATCCTCAAAGACACCTATTGCTAATGCTAATTGCTAATGTTGGTCACCAACAATCCCATCATGCTGCACATCTGCTCCTCATTTCGGAAATTTCTTTCTGAATGGGCCGAACCGGATCAGAATCTTCCGATTGACGTATTTTTAATCTGATTGGACCTTTATTTCGATTGTTTGTGTCCATGTTAACATAGCTAGTGATAAAGAAGACATAGTTTGGTAACACCTTGTAATAAGTCGCCCTTTCAATTATCAATGTTTTTGTTGCGAGAGTATTTTTATTTGATTTATTTGTAGTTGACAAATTTCTCCTTACGCCGCAGACATCATCGTGACGACCAACAGCGAGGTGCTCACGTCGAAGGAGATCAAATCTTGCATTGATCAGATCCAGGAGCTGATCGTAGTCCGACTCAACCAGGCCGTGGCCAACAAGCTCATCAGCTCCGTGGACTACCTGAGGGAGAGCTTCGTGGGCACCCTGGAGCGATGTCTCACCAGCCTGGAGAAGTCTCACATCGAGTCCACGGCCCACAACATCACCTCCAACCACCTCAAGCAGGTCAGCGGCTGCTGTGACGTAGATCTGCTTCTGTTTGAGGACTCGGGCTGCGTTCAGACTGCAGGCGAATCTGATTCAAATCAGATTCCTTCTCAAATCCGATTTGTAGGGCCGACCGTCCACACCGCTTTTTAGCAAGTGTCCAAATGGGATCTGGTTCTGTTCAGTCTGGGCCACATTATTGACCCATCTTGACAGGCTGCTGTAGCAACGTCGTCGGGGCGGAGGTGTTGTGTGTGTGACGTCCAGTGTTGGCGAGTAATCTATTACTAAGTAATCCACTACTGTAATTGATCTACGTTTTAAATAACGGTGTAATGTAACGGGATCACTGTGGCAAAACTGGTAATTATATCATTAATACTTTATCAAGTAACGATTCCATTACTTTTCTGAAATATTTTGCAAGCTAAAATGCAAAATGTCTTTTATCCACAAAATGTCTGAAATTTAGAAAAACAACCAAAAACAACGTCACAGATTATTTTAACAATTTTGGCTGTGCAGAAGGCAGCAGTGCTGCACATGAGTTTGTTCTGTGAAATGTGCAGTTTGTTTTCAGAGAGCAAACATTCATTCATGTTAAAGGGACAGAGGCAATATTTAGAATTGCAAAATTTTCACTTTATTCAGTTCACTTTGTTCATTCCAAAGCACTGAGAAACTGTTTCTTTATTTTTTTTTTAACATAAGTAATTAGTAATTGATTACTTTTGAAAAAGCAAGTAATCAAAGAAAGAGTAATCAGTAGTTGGATTACTTTTATTGAGTAACCCATTGGTGTGTTTGGAGCTGTTCACACTAAAACGCTTCCATCCAAATGCGATTGGAAGCGACCTCCTGAAGGTGGTTTCAGTCCGTTTTGCAAAAATCGGATTTATGCGATTTGTGACTGTTCAGACTGCAAAAGAGCCACCTGGTTTCAATCTGGATGGGCTGAAAATCGGATTTTGACTGGCAATCTGAACGCGGCTTAAGTGTAACAACACAAAATTAGAATTTCATTAGAAATCTACACCTATTATTTTTAGAACTCCTGTCTTATTTTAGTTCATATTTATAAATCGTCGTCTCACTGTGTATGTAACAGTTCTGTTTATTCAAGAAAATAGATAGAAACACGCGCTCCCTAATAAATATATTCATAGTAAAGCGGTGCAAGGCCCAGACAATTCCATCCAGAAAACATAAAATCTTTAATGATGGTCTCACTGGCAGGCATCTAGGACCAAACATGGACGCGTTTGGATCAAGTCTTCCTCTCTGTGTATTAAAGATTGTTGTGAGGGTTTCGGGCTGTTTCTCATTTTTTTTTTCCGTTCTTGTTATCCTCATTTGTTCCTTTCCCTGGTCTGTCGCAGCTACTTAACGCCGCCTACCACGTGGAAGTCACCTTCCAGTCCGGATCCTCCGTCACGAAACTCTTCTGGGAGCAAATCAAACAGGTTGGTCCCCCGATCAACAGCCGGCCCGTCGAGAGCTCGAACCCCTTGGTGTGACTCCCGTCGAGGAGGCGCTCACTTCTGCCCGTGCTCCTGCTCCCAGATCATCCACAGGATAACGTTCGTGAACCCTCCCGCCATCACCCCGGAGTGGAAGCGCAAAGTGGCCCAAGACGCCATCGAGAGCCTCAGCGCCGCCAAACTGGCCAAAAGCATCTGCTCGCAGTTCAGAACCCGCCTGAACAGCTCCCACGAGGCCTTCGCCGCCTCCCTGCGCCAGGTAAAGTCTCCCCGTCTGTGATTATTGTAGAAGAACTTGGAGATTGGATGCACCAACGTGTCATTTGTTCCCGTGTTTTTATGTCACGAGTAAAGCGAGACTCGGACTCAATCGCCATTGGTGACGAGTGCCAATCAAAGAACTGAATGCACAGTTTATTTCAACAGGTTTATTTCGTCAGGTTGACGAAAGTCGTCACAGAAACTTGGATTGAATTCTAATAAAAAAGACAAAGAACAAAAATTTTTGGCAAAAATGAATAATAGATAAATAAAATTGAAGTGAATAAATCATGCCCTGGCTATCATTAAATGGGATGTGTATTATAAGAAGGGTCACTATAGTTGGCGCTATAGGCAATAGGGTGGTCCGGTCACAATAATTCTGGAGGGGACACGTCTCCCTTGTCCCCAGTCCCATCTGCGCCCGTGCTCGTCGCACTCTCCCAGATCCACATGGAATCCTCCCCCCCCCCCCCCCACTCCTTCAGTCAGCAGTTTGACCCTTTAACCTGCGCAGCCTGTGGCAGTCAGTCACCAAAAACCAACCGCTAATCTAACGCAAACAAAACCTACAAAAGTTATCTAAGTTCGACTTCCTCTGCCGCATAAGCCAGTGGCGCTACACCAGAGAGTCTCGTCTGGTGTGTGCACAGCCTTGGACACACACACACACACACACACACACACACACACATGCGAGATGCCACCTCATCACATCACATCGTCCTCTACTACTCTACTCTCATCAAACTTTAACCCCCAATGTACACCAGAAGCGTCTGCGGCACGGAGCGGGAACCGCTTGATGTTTCACAATAAAATACAGCACATATAAAACCAAAATGCAGCACATTGTACATTATGATGAAAATCAAGCTGATCCAGCGTGTTTTCCAGTCATTGACTTCCTGCCTTAACGCCGAAGTCAATGACTGCTGCGATTGACGCGTTCGCAAACACGGATGTATTACAAGAACTGGATACCTGACCAGCAATATGGCAGAGCGCTGATTTTCCCAGTGGCCGCTCGAGGTACTGCAGCAAAAAAAAAAATCCCATTGGCCCAAAAAGCATTTTCCCATAGACCGCAATACAAAATAAACGCCTTTAAAACAGCTCACTGGACGACTGTGACCTGAAACGCGGTTCATAGCAAATCTTTCTATTGTAGCTTTTTCAGTTCTGGTCTTTTAGTCGTTTAAAAGAGTTTATTCCCAGCGTGACGTCATGACGTCGAACGTGCTGCTGTGTCTCAGCTCGTTCTGATTGGCTCCGGTCCTGACGTGTCTGTAAGTGACGTTCTCCAGATCGGCCTGATTGGCCAAATAGATCATGTGAGTTACAGAGGCATGCTGGGAAGTGACACTACTGTGCATTGCTCTGTGGGCCCTTTAATGCGGAAACTTTTTCGGCGTATGGTGAGCAACTTCATTGAAATGAATGCGCCTGATGTGACCCAACACGCTGACTTTAATGGCCGCGTTCTGCTGCGGAGCCGCGACCTCGCTTTTGGTGTGAATTTGGAGGGGGAGGCGGGGGGGTGAAGACTCCATGTTTTGCTTCTACACACTTTAGGACCCAGATTTCATAAGTGGGAGGCTGAAACTTCTTAAAATCACTCAAAAAAAACCAACAACAACCTAAAAACAAACTCTGACGCTTCAGCGCCCTCCGTGAAGTCCACGGCGAATCAGTTTCAATCCAATTGCTCTCATGATAATCCTCACATGACAAACCGTGTGGGGGACGTAACCAGACGCATTTCCATGCTTGCCAGCTGTTTGGTCGTATTTCAGTCTGGACAGCCTTGCTCATTGTGAAGTGATTGTACCCAACTGGCTTCATGAGGCCACTGGCTGATGGTTTTTTCATCTGCAATGAATTTGATTGACCGAAATATCAATGTTTCACCGAGTTAAGCAAGCGGCCGGGGAGTGGGGTGAAGCTAATGGCGTTAACGCACGCATCACATTCCTGTCCATGACCATTTGAGGCTTGCACACTGACTTGGTCAGTGGAACACTAAGATATGGAGGAGGCCTATCTTAGGAGGCCCCCCCCAGCTCTATCAGAGGAAGGATTTTATTGTTCGCTGGAATTTGAAGAGATGGAGCACGCTGTGTACATTCACATTCACATTCTGTTGGACCTTTGTAGTTGGACTTTTGTGGTGGCCAGTTCTTGAAAAGACATGGAAAGCCCTCAAAAAAAAAAAAAAAAAAAAAAATCTACCCGTTAATGAAACTAACCTGCAAAAGTCACAAAGTCGTCTCGAAGAGAAAAGACTGAAGATTGTTCGTACCCAGCGGGATCAGAGCCTTAATGTTTCAGCCTGGTGGCTGTTGGAGGAAATCCACACTGTTGAAATGACGTCAAGTGACCTCGTTCCATTGCGCCTGCGCTCTTGGCGCTGCGCTGGCAGGGTTGAAAGCTCACCGTGAAGAGATAAACTGCGCGCGTGTGTGTAGGAGTAACTGCACAGGTCAAGAACTTTGATTCAGTCAGACAAGATGAATGCTGTCATTCTCTCTGAGTCGGAGGCCCTCTGCAGGTCAAACTCCACGGCGATAGCAGAAAGTGAACGCAGAGTCGATAAAACGGAAAGAGACAACGAGGCACATCTGTCTCTCTCTTCCCCCTCCGTCCCCCAACCGAAAATAAGAACATAACCTTGCTGCTGTGCTGTGTTGTGCCTTGCCTGAGGTGTCGTGTGTTGGTATTTTGCAGCTGGAAGAGGGCCACACGGGGCGGCTGGAGCGCACCGAGGACCTGTGGTTGCGTGTGAGGAAGGACCACGCCCCCCGCCTGGCACGTCTGTCCCTGGAGAGCCGCTCCCTCCGGGATGTGCTGCTGAACGGTGAGTCACCTCCTCAATCCTCCCAAGTGACTCCGAAGGTCTGCTCAGTGCAGTTCTGCCACCCCCCCACTCTATGTATATTGTTGTGCATTTTGAATAATAAAAAAAGATCCAGTAGTAAAGTCCAAAATTTGCATTTGTCCAAGTTTGTTGGGTTCAACAATTTATATATATCTTAAACATAATAATAATAATAATAATAATAATAATAATATAATAATAATAATAATAATAATAATAATAATAATAATAGATTTTATTTAAATATCAAGATTTTATCTAAATAAATTAGGGCTGTCAGCGTTAACGCATTAATCGCGATTAATTAGTTACAATCTACAACCCGTTAATTTTTTTAAATCGTATTTTAAATATAAGGCCGGGTTCACAATGGAAGCGCCAGCGCCGCGGAACAGAGCCCGCTTCCTTTCGGCGCCCTTGTTAACCAAGGGTTCGGTCAGACCAGGTGCGAAGCGGCGCGCACCTCCGCGGCCGGCTAGCGCCGTGTGGCGATCGTTTCGACGTCTGGTCTATTTTGTGCGAGAGCGATCCGCGTCAAGCTGGACAGGAAGTGACTCAAAGAAACACGAGACAATTCGGTAAGTCTTCAAAATGAAAACAATTTTCAGAATAAAATACCGCTAAACACACAAACAAACACAGAAAGAGTGAGAGGAGTTGTTGTCAAGTCAAGATAGACGATGTGAAATTAATCTTGATGAAAAAAAAAAATTGCTCTGAATTGGGAGTAAACCACAGCTGAGCAGAAGCGCTTGTCGACCCTCGCGGAGAAATGTGCGTCTGGTCTGAACAGGAGAGCTGCGGGCAATTTTCGTGCGCGCGGCGCTTTGCGATGCTTCTGCATCCGATGCAAACCCAGCGTAACCTTTTTGTCCATTTTACTGACCCGTAGTCGGCCCCTCCGACCGATTTCTGGTAAGAAATGCTTTACATTATGGTGTTAAAACTGCCTTGAAATACAAAATAACAGAATTTTACTCATGCAAACTGCGATTAATCGCAGTTAACTATGAAGATTCTGCGATTAATTGCGATTAAAAAAAATATTGTCTTTTGACAGCCCTAAAATGAATACATTTTATCAAACAAATGATCTCAGAGGGCTTTGCAGTGGATAAGGGCATTCAAAAGCACAACATTGGATATAAAATCATGCAGCTCTAACATGCACACGCTTCAACGGCTTTGAACACATTCAAGTGCATTTTCTCGCTGCCGCTGCGTCCCGTGTTGATCACTCTGGGCTGCTGATCACACAGGAAGTAGGTCCGCAACCGCTTATCTGTGACGCGTCTTCGCGCTTCGACAGCCATGTAACGCAGGTGCGTCGCTCTGTGACAGGCAAGCCCAAACTGGGCCGCGAGTTGGGCCGGGGCCAGTACGGAGTCGTCTACATGTGCGACAGCTGGGGAGGGCACAACCCCTGCGCGCTCAAGTCGGTGGTGCCACCTGATGACAAACACTGGAACGACCTGGCGCTGGAGTTTCACTACACCAGGTGAGTCAGAGTGACGGAGCTTCTACGGCGTCACAGTTGGAATGGTCTTCACTCTAAGATACGCAAGCGTTGAAAAGTTTGGGGGTCACTGAGTCGTTTCAAAGCTTTGTATTGTAATTACATTGTAATTACATTGTAATTATACATTTTTATTATATTTTGGGCTCTTTAAAACTTCCTACTGTTAGTATGTTGACACACTTGGAATTCTCCCAATCACTTGTTGATGAGACAGCGGAAATGCTTTTCATAAAACACTAAACTGTTCCCGTACTTGTAAAGCACTAATGATGGCACGAAGATCGTTATTTTCAAAAACTGGTTATATTGGAGTTGAATGCAAGAAATGAGTCAGCGAGCCCAACCCTTTGAATGGTTGTGTGTGTGGAGTTGGGAGCTTTCACGCGCGGCTGCCTTATTGGCCGTCAGTCGGCAGGTGGAGCAGGCCAGCCAGTGCCTTGTCATGTTCAGCGCCTCATTCGTCAGTGAACCAGAGGAATGCGGTTCCGTGTGAAAGTCCTCTCGGTGCACAGCCGCCTCTGATACAACCCGATTGTCTCCGGCTGCAGGACTCTGCCCAAACACGAGCGGCTGGTCGACCTGCACGGCTCGGTGATCGATGACACCTACGCAGACGGTGCCAGCACTGCCGTGCTGCTCATTATGGAGCGGCTGCACAGGGACCTCTACACGGGACTGAAGGTCAGTTACAGCTGACCACTCTCTGGTCACCCAAGGTCACTGTTCAACACCCCCAAGGCACTGGTCACGATCAAGGAATATACACCAAAGCACTACATATAGTCACATTCAATACATTTATACATTCAACTCGATATGATAATTCCAACATATAAATGTAATGTTACCAATATAATAGCACAATATGGTATGATGCATGATGTTAAATATCTGATCTCATTTCAAAATAGATATGAAGTAAAATAACTGCAAATATTTCCAGAAGATGCAACAGTGCAACGACAGGTTCACAGTGCGCAGTGCAAATGTATCAAGAAAAGTGAATGACAATTGAAAAGTGCAGCAGGTTACTGCACTTTGCTCTCATTACAGATTTGTTGCTGTTTTCAAGGAAGTAAAAGCGTCATTTTGTGAATCCCTTCCATTAAAATTCACTCTTCGCTGTTTCTTCTCTCCATCATGGCTTCACACCAGACTCGTTTGTCGATGAGAGAGAGGCTGCAAATTGCTCTGGACGTGGTGGAGGGGATCCGCTTCCTGCACAGTCAGGGCCTCCTGCACAGAGACATCAAGCTGAAGAATGTGCTGGTAGGTTCAGACACCCGCTGCAGGAGCTGGTTTGCACTCAATAATATGGCCAAATGTTGTTGTTTTTTTGTTTTTTGTTTTTTTTTTGAAAGAAAAGTGTCTTATTGAGTCTTTTTTTCAACGGAGTTCTCTGCCTGGTGGCAAAGAGCTAAACACCAGATATTCACTATAGCAGCACTATGTATCATTTATTTGCCTGCGCTAACATGATGATGATGATGATGATGATGTTTTAATCCTTGATCCAGTTAAGGCCTAAAAGTGAAAATGAAAAGAAGGTCGGGGACTTACGGTCTATTTAACTTATTCATTTTTTTCTTTTATTTTCCAATTTCATTTGTCGTTGGTTCAACAAAGGAGCAACATCCAAAACATTCCAAAAAACAAATTCCAAACAATTATTATTTTTTTTAAGCTTTGAACATGTATTCACAGTAATTGTCATTTTAAAAGAAACACACAGAAATAATCAGATTTGCTAAAATGTTAAAATGACAGCATAAAACAGAGCAGGTACACTGCAATCAAGAGGAAATACCACCATTTTCCTGCCTTAACAACTCACACACACACACACACACACACACACACACACACACACACAGGATTTGGCGCTGGCAGTGTTGGCGTCAGCACTCGTGTCTTGCCTCTTTATTAAGTCCAACTGCTGGCTTGGGACCAGCTGTTCTCTTCCCTTCTCTTTGTGTTCTTGCAGTACGAATGAATCCGCGCTCAATCTGTTCCAACTCCTTTCCTAGCTGGACAAGCAAAACAGGGCGAAGATCACCGACCTGGGCTTCTGTAAACCAGAGGCCATGATGTCTGGCAGTATCGTGGGCACCCCCATCCACATGGCCCCGGAGCTGTTCACCGGTACGCCCGCTCCTTCTGGCAGATCGCCGTCGCGTTATCGCAAAAGCAGCGCTGCGATCGTTGGCGCTCGCACCCACCCGCTCCTCTCCTCCTCCTGTTTCCCCCCCCCCCCACAGGAAAGTATGACAACTCTGTGGACGTCTACGCCTTCGGGATCCTCTTCTGGTACCTCTGCACCGGCTCGGTCAAACTCCCAGAAGCCTTTGAGAAATGCTCCAGCAAGGATCAACTCTGGAACAACGTCAAAAAGGGTAAAGCGGTCGTCGGCGTTGGGTTTTGTTTGATTCCTGCTTCTTGTCGTCATCCTCATTGTTTTGCTTGAAAAGCTCCCAGTGAGATTATTCATGGATTCTTTTTAGAGTTGACTTATTAGATTATATAGTTGAGCTCCGTCTTGACCCTGTGCTCTTCAAAAGAACAAAATGGGATAAAAGTGAATTAAATTGTCTTGCGCCATATTCAAATCTCGAGACCTAAGCATAACAGCCTGTTAGAGGCTCCGGACATGCAAGGTCTGCCCCCAAACTGGAGGACTGGCAGTACTTGCAGTAACATCCCACTGGAGATTGTTTTATGAATTTCACTGGCCAGCTAAATGCTTTCTATGCTTTCTAATAATGGGTCATGAAGCTGCTTGTGAATCAGGTGAAACTCTTATGAAAATAACCAAATTTTCCTGCAGTTTTTATTTAACCTTTGCTAAAAACCTTCTGGTTTTCGTAAATACTACATAGCACTATACAGACCAGTATCAGTGAGTGCCTCAAATATGTGTTGTAGAATGCCAGTGGGTATTTTCTTGTTCCATACAACAGTTCTTTCATCGTTTTGATATTCGAAGAGTTCAAATTAAAAACAAATCTTCAAAAGTTTCAAAGGTTAGGATGGTGTGGTACCATCTGAAATGTGAACTCCTGCCATGTAAGTTGAGAAAATGTGAATGTATAAAGAGTCAGGTGAGGGACACAGCGGCACTCCTGTTATGAATGCAAACATTTGGCCAGTCAAAAATTACAGTTGAAAACACAATTGACAAAACAACAAAGAAAAAAAATAAGGAAGCAGGTCCACTTGAATGCTAAATGGAGTTGCTGTGATTCATTTGAGTTCTCAAAGTAGCAGCGAGGGTCTGATCTCTGTGTGACGTGAGTAAACACCTCCGATCGTCCCGAAGATGGGAAGTGAAGTCAAAAGTTATTTCAGGAGCCTGAGGCACCATGTGGAACTGTGATATTAGCAGGAACTTTCTTCCAGATGTTGTTCCTCTATTGCTAGTGAGTCACTCCGGCTTGCCACTTGGCTTGCAGTCCCACTTTGAACAGCGCAGTCTGTCGCTCGCCTGCAGGAGCCCGGCCGGAGCGCCTGCCCTGTTTCGACGAGGAGTGCTGGCAGCTGATGGAGGCCTGCTGGAACGGGGACCCCTCCCTGAGGCCCCTGCTCGGCATCGTGGAGCCCAGCCTGCAAAGCATCATGGTGCGGATGTGCAACTGCGACTCCAAGCAGAAGAGCAGCAGCCTGGAGGACTCGAACTAAAAAACAACCAAACAAGTAAAGGCAACAACACTCCGACAAGCTAACGCACGCGTCGTCAGTCAGGTATTTGGGGGTATTTATGCAGAGCGGCGATGAACCGGTGACCAGTGTGTGACGTTAGAGCTTTCCTCTTAGTTCCGTCAGTACATATTCTATTTATGAGGGGTTGACATGGACCGAAGGTTTTCACTCATTTTATTGTTTGCGCTTTGTGTATTTGTATACAAACTCTACAAGAGGCTATCGTCATGCTAATTGCTACTTGGTCATAGAACTGTTACTAGATGCAAATTCTTTTAAAAGTACTCCATTGTCAGTATTATGAAATATGAAATATTAATTTTAGATGATATTTAAAATGAACATGTCTGCATCTATACAAACCCAAACTTTTTTTTTCTTTTCTTTTTTTAAATAAAATGATCTATTACTGCACAATTGTCTCCGAAGCCGTTTTACTCGCAGGGTTACTCACTCAGGATGTTGGCAGTGTCTCAACCTACAGTTCCACACTTAAAAGAAACACATCAATCATATTTGCAACTGCACACAACTGCACACACAACCCTTCAGTCCATCTTCACTTGCTGCAGGTTATTCCAGTGCTCCGACAGTCATTTCAAGGCTGTGCGGCTGCAGCAGAAATATTGTTCGGCAATATAAAAGTAAGATGAAAAAAAAAAAAATCCCCATCTTGAAGTTTACATAGAGTTTGTGCAATTTCGATAAGAAAAGAGTCAGGTTGGTTTAGTTTCATTTTAAAAAGTGAAACTGAGTAAATCCAAGAGAATTTCTTTCCATCTTGCGCTGAAACAGAAAAGAAGGCAGTGGTGCAGTGGTGCAGTGGTCCCTGGAGAAGTGTCTATACTCTTAATTCATGTCCGTTTTTAAAAACAAAAAAAAACAAACCAACCCATTCAGCAAAGGATAAACTCAATGCTGACTGAAACATAAGTGTGTATACTCCATAAACCTGTATACACCCTGCACTTCACCAGTTAGGCTTGAGCATTAGCATAGCTAGAACCTGGACTGTGTAAAATGACACAGCATATCAATAACAGAAGTTGTTAGAATTGAAAAGAAAGACATGATGCAAATGGTAGAAAACATTTTAATCTGTAAAAACAGGAGCCGTAGAATAAACTTGTTAAACTTCCCTGTTTGGGTATCTGGACTTGAGCCACTAGTGTCCATTCTCATGGCATGGGATTTATACATTAAATACATGTGGTTGATAAAATGGCATCCAAAAAACATCACAAGTCTGGCTGAAGGTTGTGACAAAAGATAAAGACTTTTTTTTTTTTTGTTCTGAACTCCTAAAAACTTTTTTTGTTGTTTTTACTTACATTAAAAGATATGTCCTCAAATTCATTTACAGGCCACTCTGTACAGTCCAACTCAAACACACCTCAAATAGTATTACAGCACAGTTTTGCTTCAGTATTTTACAAACGACGAGAGCTCTGCGGCTAATCTAAAAATACAGCAGTTTAGTCAGAGATTCCGATGAACCGGTGAACTGGAGCAGGGAAAAAAGAACAATGCAAAAGGAGAACGAGAGCTTTGAATGTCTATAAAAATGTGCCCTCGGTGATTTACAAAAAAAAAAAAAAAAGAAAAAGTCCATTTGAGTCCCTCTCAGGTTTTTCTTCTGCAGTTTTTTTTTTTTATTTCCGGGATGTGAGTCTGTGTTGCTCTGGAATCATCCCTCGTCCCTCGAGGACGACAAACAGCTTCGGACTGAGGACACGGACGGTTTTTCCTTCCTGGTTTTGAAAATCCAGAAATTAACCTTTTTTTTTTTTTTTGCCTTTTGGAAAATGTCAAGCAGACGAGCCTGAAGCTCTCAGGCTGGGACTGACAGCCCTGGCAGCGAGCCAACCAGGAAGTAGTTACGCGTGGAGAAAAAAAGAAAAGAAAAAGGAATTTCCCTGAATGTTTGCAAATCAGAATATAAATGTCCCACCTTGACAAAAAAAAATATGAAAAAAAAACAAACCAAACGTGACCACTTCACTGTTGCACAGTCTTCACAACAATAAAAAAAAACACTACAAAAATAAAAACAACAAAAAACCAGACCGACCGCTACCAAATCTGAGCGGCGAAATTTTAAAAAAAGAAAGGAAAAAAAAAGAAAAGAAAAAAAAGTGCATTGCTTCAAGTAACGTAAACAAAATGATTCTTTCGAGTTAGAATGAGACTCATTCTGTCAGTGTGCGTCAGTCAGTCAGTCAGTCAGTCAGTGAGCCGGCGACTCCCGAGGTTTGGCACACATTGGATGGATGGACACACATGCACGCGCACACACACAGGCACGTGCACGCGCGTACGTGTGAAAGACAGACACGCAACCTTTCTCTCTCCAGAGGACGGTGACGGCGTCTCGATGCGCTCGTCTGCCTTCTCGCAGTAGAGTGGGTGGAGCTACGACCTGTAAAGACACGCCCCCTCTGTCAGCGCAGTCACATGGAGGTGTTGCAGTGGCTGCATGGCGGGTGGGGAAGGCCGAGGAGGGGGAGGGGAGGGGAAGGGTGAGTTGGCGGGTGAATGGGCGGAGAAAAAAAAGGGCAAAAAAAGGCAGAAGAGAGAGAAAATAAATTAGTATGCGAGCGAGCGAATGGGACACGCAGTAGGCGTGCGGGTGGCAGGGTGAGGCGCAGGGGTGGAGGCTGTGATCCACACCGACGGAGGAGCGAGGATCAGAGCTTCAGGGAAGAAAATTAAAGAATAAAAATCTATGATTTTTGGAGGAGGAGAAGAGCAGAGAGGCTGGGTTAGTGGACTGCAGTGACCACAGCGTCTGTTCACACACACAGGGAAGCCATGTTTGCAGCATCTATTTATTTGTATTAATTGATTTGATTTTTTTTTTTGCCATTGAAAATACCAAAATAACATTGGTATGTTGGTATTTTCAATTTCAGACATGTTGGTATTTTGCATTGTACCACTCTGTCTCACGCTAAGGTATCATAGGACGGTCATTTCGGTGAGTCTCAGGCTGTTTACAGGATTTTCATTTATTTATTTTTATACACCCGATAAAAAAACGTGACATACTATAGTATGTTGATTTTCAATTTTCGGACATGTTGAGATTGTTCATTCTCCCACTCTGTCTCATGCCAAACTATCATAAGACAGCCATATCAGTTAGTTTTGGGATGTTGAAAGTATTTTTTTTTTTTTACCACAAAAAAAAAACAACAACATACAGACATACATTTATAAATACATATTTATTTTTATGCACCCGGGGAAAAAAATCGACACATTTTCAATTTTCCGACATGATGAGATTTTGCGTTCGACCACTCGGTGCTAAACTATCAGAGGATGATCACCAAGTGATAATGATCAGGAGACAGATGCACTGCTGAAACGCCTGTGTGCTGCCTGGGCCATGACTATAAACTGGAGGGGCAGCATCACATTGAAAAGAGTTAACAACCATGATTTTCTGTTCCAAATGGTCCAAAACTAACTGGCTATGTGGCTTCGTTTTGGGGCTCCAGATTTAATAATCTGCGCCATTGAAACTGTGGAACTCCTGGAGCTCATTTGACTGATTTAACTAGTGATGCCCGATATTGACTTTTTTACCGACATCCCGATATTGTCCAACTCCTAATTTCCGACGCCGATATCAACCGATATCAACCGATACCGATATATGCAGTCGTGGAATTAACACATTATGGCTAATTTGTATTGTGATGTCCCGCCGGATGCAGAGATAATGATAAATGTAACAACTTCAAGGTTTTCCAAATAGAGATAAACATTCTGGTCAAAATAATAATCATCAGTTATGATGGAGCTAACTCGTTAGCAGTCAGCCGCCACTGAAACCACTCTGCTGAAACACGCCCGTTGCTTGCTGTAATGCTTCGATGCGGTTTGATGACATCATCAAGTAAGTTCAAGGAATTCATTCATTGGCATGATTATGAAATTCGGGTGAAATTTTTAAATAGTCACATTTTTATATTTTTCCCCGATACCAATATTTTCAAATATTAATTTTTGATGCCTTTGTCGACCGATTATATCGTACTTCCTTAGATTTAACACTTTTGATCATTAGGTGGAGCAATGGAGGCGACACTACTGCGGTTACACAAACACGCACACTGAGTTGCGTGAGCGGTCCTGTGGTGACTGTGTGGACACTCACTCTGATCCTGAAGAGTCTCCGTCCACCGTTCCCGCCTTGATGCTCAGGGCCACGCCGTTCAGCTGGTCCGGCAGGGAGGTTCTGGCCGGCCCGGATCGGCCGTCGCTGGAGGTGGATCCGTGCGGGGACGCTGTGCCGTGGACGTTTCCCCGAGGGTCGCTGTGCACGTGGTTGGCGGGGCAGCTTCTCTCCACGATGGGGGACAGCTGCTTCTTCTTCAGAATGCCTGCGGTGGAGGAAAACAGCGTTAGAAAAACAAACAAACAAAAAACTTTCAACTCTGTGGCACTCGATGCTACCTTTGTAAGGATGGGCGCTGAGGCCCGGCACGCTGGGCAGCATCAGCATCACGCCGTCAGGGAACTCTGGGTGGGCCGGAGCGTCTGCTGTTAGCTGGCCGCCGTTGCTCACCGCCGCTGCGCTTTCCGTGGGCCACGGCACCTTGTTGTCTAGAACACCAGGGGGCCACAGAACACGCAGTCGTGTCAGAACGCAGCTTTTTTAGCCCTTGGAGCTGCTGTGTTTAGCAAAATGCTAAACACTGCTTAGCAAAATGCTGAATAGTTATTTTGTCTATTTTGATTGTTGCTAAAAGTCGAGCTAGGTTTCCACCCCCAGCCACAGTCACTTCATGCTTTCTCTGGATTAATCTGTTGGTTTTATAACCATTTTTCCTTTCTTTTTTAAAGCTCAAAGTCCTTTGAGTCGGCTCTGGGTGTGACCCAGCGCTTTATAAATGATCGACTGGGAGACTAACTGACATGTTTAAACAATCGTAGCTTTTGTCCCGCTGGAACAGTCCATTCAGCCTCTGCAGCAACCTGTCATCAGTCCAGCTGGCATTGTGTTTTACCGCCCAACCAGTTCTGTTAGCCCCTGGCCCGGTTAAACCGGTCCGATTAGCCTCTGCGTGCTGCCGCCGCCGCCGCCGGTCTGTTCGGCTGACAACCAATCCTGTCACGATGCCATGAGTCTCTTTAGCCTCTGTCCCACTGTTGTTACTTTGCAGAGTACCACTAGAACTTTGCCATTTACAACTGGAACCAGTCCGCTTAGTCTAATGCAGTGGTCCTCAACTGGTGGAGTCTCAGGAACCATATTTTTTTTCCTTATCGTGAGGTCACGACCCAACCTTCCATCCATCCATTTTCCATCCCAGCTGTCACAGGGCCAAGGCAGGGTGACGCTCTGGACAAGTCCCACCCAAATTTCTTCCACAAAAATAAAAACGTTAGCCCACTTTCTATCATGTCTAGTGTCTAAATTATTGAAATTATGGAATTGAATTGTGTGTCTTGCAAAATAAACACACCTTTTCTCTCTATATATATACACATGCATTTTAAAATTCCTTTAAAAATGGGGGTGAAACAGAGGGCAACATCAAAATCACACAGGAGAACTGGGGCGAAATGTTCAAACAACAACGGAAAACAGCAAATTCCCCACTATGGAGAGAATTTTCCATGGAAAAACATCATCTGCTATTTTGTGCACTCCTTATCAAACAAAAAAACAACAACACTCCAATACTCCAATCAGCCAGAATGCTGGAGATGTTGCCAAAGCAAAGAGGCAAGTCATTATCATATATTCATGTCATGTATGCATATACGCATCCATCCACTCTTAGAGACGGTGTTTGCAACAAAAACAACTGAATGTTTCAAACCGTTATATCCAGTTGATCTGGAGGAAATGGAATTTTATTTTCTGGGAATACTACTGGTGGCTTGCAAGAAGTCCATAACTGAGAAGTGTCTGAAGAGGGAGGCACCTAGTACAGATGAATGGCGTGATGTTGTGCACAGTGTCTTCGTGATGGAAAGAATTACTTTTAACCTCGGAACACAAAAGGAGGTATGTACTTGAAAACTGGCAAAAATGCATCACGTGCATCTCTACCGTCAGACCAGACTCCAAGTGACCTCTGCTGGGGTTATTGCTAATGCACTTGTATACGCTGTATGTCTGTCCTGACCTCTTTGCCCCCCTTTTGCTTTCATAACTTGCTTTCTTGACAGGATCTCTTATTGTGAATTTTTACTTCCCCTGTGATATTTTTGCATCTGCCTAAAGCTCTTCATGTTCATTGTTTGTTTGTTATGTACAAAAATTAAAAATCAATAAAAACTAAGTGACCCCTCCCCCAAATAAAGAAAATAATAATAATTAAGAAAATGGGGGTGAGAGGGTAACTGGCCACGAAGGACGGGGCTGTGTGGACCCACCCTGCGACGCCGGCGGTCTCTTGCCCGCGCCGGACGCCAGGCTTTCCCAGCATTCCTCGCGGGGGAGAGGCCCCTCTTCGTCCTCGCTGTCGGAGGAGTGAGTGGAGGCGTAGGAGCCGCTCTGGTCGTCCTCCAGGGACAGGTCGCTGTCCGAGTCGCTGTCGCAGTCTGGACGAGGAGAGAAGACGCCAGAAGAGGTGAGTTGGGATGCGATGATGAGACGACCTGAAAACTGAGTCTGAGAGCGGAGAAATACCCCGCAGGCGCTCCTTAGTCTCCTGGAAGAGGGATGTGTGGTCGTTCAGAGCGATGTGCGCCTGACTGTTGTTCAGCCCGTCGTCCCTGCAGAGTCAGGGAGTCGAGGGGAGACACAGGAAGTAAGTTTGCAGCAGCAGCTGGCGTCCTCCCGGCAGGGAGGGGGGAAGACACTGCGGCACGACGCTACCTGAGCAGGAAGGGGACGTAGCTGTGCTGGCTCTTTCCGCTCTGCATGGTGCCGTTCAGGGACAGGCTGGAGTCTCCGAAGGGCAGGTGGTACAGCTGGCCGTCCATGTAGTTGGTGTTGCACTTGAAGCCCTGGAGGCCACGGAGACGCCAGAGCGGCAAAGATCAGCTCAGATTCACAACAAGGCAAAGTGGGACAAATGTGATTCCGCGATGCCGGTTTATAAACTGCGGGGCCATCTGGTGGCGACGGATTAAGCAAACGGCACTTGTGGCTGTAGGTGCGTATTGCAAAGTGCTATTACTAAAATATTGAAAAAAAAAACAAGGTAAACTGGTGAAAATTATGTTGTCGGGTTTTCCTGAAAATGCCTGATAAAAACTTTATGAAAGTTTGAATCCAGGTCTTAATACTTTTCCTCCAAATGTTGTAGTTATTCTCACTATCCAGTCAAAATCACAAACTTCAAGGTTTTGCTGTGCCTGGATGTCAAATATTTATATGAAAAATGACTTTTTTCTTAGGTCAGTGTTCATTTCTGATAAGTGGGCGTCAGCAGCAGCTAAAGTCGTCTGGCTCAATGGTGTATTTGATCAGATTTTCTTTTCTGTTTTCTAATTTTTTGGGGGGAGTGACGAGGACTCACTGCGGCCTTGGATTTGATCATGTGCTCCGGACGCTTGCGGCTGCAGCAGTACTTCATGGCGTTGCGGGCCTCCTTGTTGAAGACGATGCGGAAGAAGAAGACGAAGGGGCCCTGGAGGGAGGAGAGCAGGTCGGGGAAGGGGGTCAGCAAGACAAAAAACCTGGCAACCCGCCGTCCAAGCTGCTTCACTGACAAGTTGTAGGACAAACCTGCAGGCAGTTGAACCCGGCAAACAGATAGTGGAAGATGATGATGTCGCTGTTCACCGACAGGAGAGCCATAAAGCACGTGACTGACACCAGGAGGAGGACGCCACCTGCTGTCTTCAGGCCGGAGCTGCAGAACATGGATCACATGAAGCAGGAGAGACGTGGAATAAATGGTGGGAAACTAGAAACTGGAATTCAGATTTCTATTTTTTTTTTTTTGACGAGACATTAATGATTCATTGATTGAATTCTTTATTCGAGCATTAAAGGGAAGCAAAACACAAATGCCATCAATAAAATAAGAATAAGAAAAAATACAAGCCTAATACTCAAAGAAAAACAAATACCCATAAACTTAAAATATTTATGATTCATCCTCATTTTGTAAATGCAATGACCTGAAATTTATAATTATATCAGCTTTGTCTTATTGGATCTATCTAGAGTCAAAACTGAACTGAAGAAACATTTTTCAATGTTTTATAGTTTATTAACCTAATACTCCAGGCTCTTTTCACATCTGATTTGATAATAGGCCAAATATGCGTATAGGTATTTCAAATGCCACAGAGTTTTGTTTTCAATATAAATCGTAGTGCTTTTATGGTTCTAGTATTTTAACTAGTATTTTTTGTGTATTAACATTTTCTTAATATCTAATTCTGTTTTTTGTTTTTATTCTCTATGCTTGCGTTTTTATACCTGCTTTACTAGGACAAACAATTTCTAAAACACCTGCATTGAAAATAAATTGAAAATAAACGAATGCATTCTATTCTACTAGATGGACTAACATGTTTTATGTGTACAAGAGGAGTGTTTTTGACCCTTGTGGGGTCAAACAAACAAACAAACACTCACACACGGGGCTCCTTCTTGTCCATGCTGTGGCTTCTGCTGGTGCAGGAGGCTCTGGATGACAGGATGCACAGGAAGATGTTCATCTGCAGACAATCAGAAAGCTGCATCAATGCGACGGCACTGAATCAACAAGATTCTTTCTACCAGCCTGACAATAAATCACGTGCGTCAGTGGCAGGACCGTTCCCTGAGGCGACACCTGCGGCTCCGATGACGTCGTTATGACTCAGCACCGTCAACTGACAGAGTCACAGCTGCGTGGGACGCTTTTGTGCTCTAAGTCAACGGCTCTGGCTGACGCTGCTGGTTGACACGGGGGCGATTGTCAGGGACTCACCGACACTGCCATGGCGATGGGTCCTGCAAAGCTCCAGATCAGCGTGTCGTACATGGAGAGCCAGCAGAAGTCTGGGTTCCCGTAGCCTTCAGGGTCCAGACCCACAGCCAGACCTACAGGCGCAGACAGTCAGTCGCTTCAACACCAGATATCTTTCTTTTTTTAATTCTTCCTGAATTACTTCCTGGAAGGTCTTTGAGAATCTCCCAGAGGTTATTTATAGAGTCGGAAGGAATAAAGTGTCATTGTTTGTGACTCTGTAACAATTCCATAATAGACATCCCACAATGTTCCACTGCCAACTTTGCAACAGAACACATAGACAGAGTACCATTGATGTGCGCTATGAAAACTATTCCATGGTTGTGTCCAATGCCATCACTCCAGAAGCATACGGTATTTTTCACAAGTTCTGCTGAAAAGCCTGGAAGGTAACTGAGTGTAATTCAACCAGGTCAACCAGTAAGATGCTTTTGTTACTAATGGAAACACATCTCATTAACAGTTTCTCATTTTGTCACGCAGCTCTCACCAATATCTCAGGATCTTTCACCTTAAAAAAAAAAAATCCTGACTGTTTGGGTCAAACGGTCAGATGCTGAAGTGAGATGTCAGCCAAACTGGCGTCGCTACATGAATCTCTGTCACGAATGAAACATTACTTAATCATTTCTAATAATGGTTCTCAACAGCTACACTGAGAAGCTTTAATTATAGAAGGTAACAAAACAAATTGGTTTGTGACGCTCTAGTGATATTATTACTGGGGTAGAGCGCTACATCACATTAGCTCCCTCTGTCTGTTGATTGCGAGACTTTTCTATCCTTTAGTTTACAGAGATGGACCAGCGACACGTTAACTGCATCTGGATCTCTGCCTCCTCCTGCCCAAAGGAACAGCTGCCCTACCAGAGTTAGAAGTAGTGAGAAGCAAACTACCCCCTGGAGCGGGTAGATGCATGCTAACAGTGGCTAAAATTATGCTGAATACAACCATTAAACTAGAGAGTTGCCATTTGGGTTGGGTTGTTTTACATGCTATGCTGAGCGGCGCTCTCTAGTGGTAACAAAATAAACATGTTGCCACATTAACGTTGCGTCGTATTGTCACCATCCGTTTCATATCACAGTGAAATCCCTCTCCCAGCCTCCTCCTCCTCCTCCTCCTCCTCCTCACTGCTGTGCTTCTGCGTCTCAAACCTGTGATGAAGGCCGGCACCCCCCAGCCAATCAGGTAGTAGAATCTCATAGGCCCGTAGTTGATGTCTCGCACTTCGCTGATCATGCGGTAGATGTGAAGGCCCTCCAGGAAGAGCCAGGAGAAGGTGCACAGGTAGAAGAAGTGCAGGAGGATGGCGATGACCGTGCACACAAACTGCAACCGGGGCGAGACGGTGACAGTGAGGAGGCGCAAGGGCGACGACAGAGAAAAACGGACAGAGAGCGAAAAAACAAAACAAAAAGGGAGGGTTTACCGGGTTGTCGGCCTGGTTGATGCCCAGGACGAAGACCAGCTCGGAGAAGAAGAGCGCGGCCGCTCCGTTGTTGATGATGTTGGTCTTGTTGCACTGCATGGCTCTCAGGCAGAGGAGGAAGACGGAGGTGAGGAGCAGGAAGCCCAGCGTCACTCCCACCGTGCTCCACGTCAGCACTTTGATGGGCAGAATCTCTCCGTTCTGCAGGCGAGGCACAATTATTCACACTTTGTACTTAAAGTACCGATACTTGTGTAAAAAAATAACTGGTAAAATGAAAAGTACTGATTCAACTCTTTTACTACAGTGAAAGTACAGGTTCTGTTTTTTTTGCCATTAATGACAAAATACATATGTGGATAATTTTGAAAAAATTACAAAGTTTTTCCTTTAACAGCTTTTCTACTCTCCATATCATATCCATTGATATGATCCATTATTAGACATTGACACTTCTAATATCAACCAATGCTATTTTCTACATGTTTATTTTTCTCTGTCCGGAAAACGTACTGAACAGTAGCTGCGTTTCCATTACAGTTTTTCGCAAAATAAAAGCAATATTTCTAAAATTTTGACAAAGTACAATTGCGATTTGCAGGTGTTTCCACTGAATGGTGTGAAGCGCATAAGCTGTAATTCTCGTGAAATGTCGTCTCGCGAAATTTACGAGACTTATGTTTGCTTTTGTTTGTTTACGTTTGTTTGCTGTCATGAAGGGTTGTTAAATATTTCTCTTTGATGACTTGTATAAAACATTCCGTCTCCTCCTCCATAAACATACATACTCAAACATAACGCGCCATTTTTACGTGACGTGAACCGGTCACATGACCTCCGTACGTCACGTCAGGCGACACGTAAATTCGAAAAAAGTGCTTCCATGACACTTTTGCGATACACCTCTGAATCGATACGTCTGAAACCTCATGAGAGCGTAAAAACCTTTCAGCGATGTTTGAGAGGTTTTTGGAAATTTAGATGTTTCCATTACCAGTTTTTTATTGCGATATTTAGGTTTTGCGCAATTCTAGGGGTTATGGGAACGCAGCTATTGACCCCAAACCCGAGGTACTCTGAAATATCGTCCACTTTTCTACGGAACTACACACAAACAGCACAGTTAAAGTATCCCCACTTCAAGCAACAAGTGAATTACTTTGAACAGAATCTGTATCTTTCAAACACAAAATTCGTACATTTTACCAATGTAAAAAGTTAAAAATACTTTGTGCACAAATGTGGGGAGCAAGAGTAAAAAGTCATCAGAAAACCTGGAAAACCTCCTTAAGTATTGTAACAAAGTATTTGTACTGATTGACACGGAGCGAGCACAAAAGGAGTGAAAGCTTAAAAAAAAAAACCACGGGCAATCTGGCGGCCGACTCACCTCCCTCCTGGAGATGTCCATCATCACGGCGAAGCTGGTCATGTGGTAGCACTGACAGCTGATGTGCGTGCTGTTCCTGAACACCACCTCGCAGCCCTTGGCCGACCAGCCGCCCCTCCCGGCACTGCCACACACACACACACACACACACACACACACACACACACACACACACAGAGGGTGACTCACAAGGCCGGGTGAAGGAGGGGGACTCATCGTCCACTCTGTGTCTGCGCCATCAACTCACAGAATGGTGTGGTTCCAGAAGACGCAGATGGGCTTAGAGCGCTCCTCGGTGGCCACCAGGCGGAACTGCACGGTGATGGGTTTGTCCAGGTGGTGCTGCAGCAGCGCGTCGTTGTCGTGGACGGAGATGCTGACCACCGGGGTGTTGATGACCGGACGCTTCGGCACCCTGCAGCAAAGTGGAGGGAAGCTTTTGACAAAGGGTCGACCCCACTGGAGGTGGAGGCTGTTTTCACATGACGCCGCACGGCTCAGATTGAGGGCAGGTTGCTGAGGATCGGCCGTACGGAAAAATGGCGATGTTTTGTGTCGTGTACAGAAGCTTGTTTAAATGTCAAGCGTGCAATATTTGGAGATTTTGAAGAAGAAACAGCGACATCGACTGGTTACATTTCACATTACTTCTTTCACTCTCCCTTCCCTCCCCTTGAGTTATGGCGGCCTGCACAACCAAGCCTGGATACCTCGTCCACCTTCTTCTTCGTTGCTTTATTTGAAGGCCCAAGCGTTCACACTAATTATGAAAAGCGGCTGTCAGGCGACCTATATTGTCCATATATATATATATATAGATAGATAATATACATACATAACTACATAACATAGATACATATTCTATATATATATATATATTCTCATATATATACACAGAAGTGTTCTAAGGGTAGGAAAACCAAATTACTTTTATTGTACGGTGATTATACACTTTAATTCATGTATTTATGGGCAGTGTGTTAAACTTTTTCCAATATAAAAATTATAAATCAAGCTAAATATTACACACTGGACCTTTAACTGAGAAAAAAAGCATTCTTTTTTGAGAGTTCCTAAGGTTGTTACAAAAAAAAAAAGTTGACAGAACACCGCAGTAGTGTCTTAATGCCTGCAGCGACCACTTCATCAGAGGAATGCTAGAGAGCTAAGTGGGTTCTTGACAGATTGAAACAGACTTCAGGTCTGTATAATAGGGACTCTCCTCAACAGTTTCCTCCATAGGTTTACTCTCCATTCCCACTTCCAGCCCCATCTGAATCCACACCACCACCGAGCAGAAACCCAGCTAAGAAAGAAAATTCTCAGATCTCGGAAGATCTTGGATCTTTCCTACCGCAGGCTCCTCTTGTCCGGGTCGTAGCTCTCGGGCAGCAGCGAGGCCAGGCTGTAGAAGATGATCACGCTGGCGATGGCGTCCTGCTGGTTGTCATCCGGGTGCCGCCTCCTCCTGTTGGCCGAGCCGTTTCTCGCAGAGGATTCTGGGAACACGTCCAGGTGCCTGTGTCCTCTGGTGTCCACGGGCGGCTGGAAGACCGAGTCTGGCAGCGTGACAGCCGTCTCAAGGTCTGCGGGACGGGGGCCCCGGAGGGACTGGTAGCGCGGGAGTCTGGCTCCGGCGAAATTCATCTTCTTCAGACGGTCCACGGAGACGACTGCGTGAGAAAACATACACACATGGACGCGCGGCTCCTTTAATGTGAGCCCAGGAGACCTGGGAACATCTGCTGCAGAAGCTCGGCTATCTCAGGGATCGTGCCAAGTCTGAGAGCCGCGTTTCAAGCGCTGAGAGCGCACAGAGACAGAGAGATTCGGTTTGAACACGTTTTTGCTCATCAAGTCTTAAAATTCTTCCATCATGCAGCGTCTGTAAAGCCAGGAAGCGTTAGAGAGATTCACTGGACAAAACTGGATTAGTTAAAAGCTTCAGCATCTTATCAAATCAATGACATTTATATTTGTATGTCCCAAGTGTGCAAAAACAATTCGCTTCAAAGGGCAAATTGACATTAACATTTCCTGCATGTGCAACATCTTCTAAGGGGACACCCTTAGAAGCAGGTGAGGAGCAACTAGAAGAAACCTCAGATTAGAGAATTCATGTCTTCAATATATGTTCATGCATATTAGATAATATATCTAACATAATGTTCATTATTTGTGAGTGTGTTTATGTATGTATATACTGTATACATATATAAATATATATACTGTATATATATATATATATATATACATATTTATATATGTATTTATAGGTATGTATGTATGTATGTGTGTGTATAAATGTATGTATGTATGTACGTATGTTTTTATGTGTGTGTGTATGTATGTGTGTGTGTGTGTGTATGTATCTATGTATGTACAGTGTGTATGTGTGTGTGTGTGTGTGTGTGGTGTGTATCTATGTATGTACAGTGTGTATGTGTGTGTGTGTGTGTGTGTGGTGTGTATCTATGTATGTATGTATGTATGTATGTAAATATACATCTACATCTATGTGTACACATACATATTACTGTCATCTCTAAATGAATATATATTACGTAATATATATTATTTTTGGTTGCAACCAACCGTTTTAGACAAGGAAAATAGATTTTTTCATAATTGAGAGAAATCCTATAATGCAGGGAAGAAATTGGGGTAAATGAAGCAAACGTTTTCACTGTTTTCACTGTTCTTGTGTGAAAGGCAGTGCTTCTATTTGTAATGTGTCAATCGGTTCAACTCCTCTAAAGTGGGCATCCTGTGACTGGTTACAGGATTTTCGACAGTCGGATGTAATTCCCAGGGTGTTGTGTCGTGCTGCGAGGCCACAAACCCCCCCCCCCACGATTCCACCACATAGCGCCGAAATCTCACCGATGTGCGGCGTGACGAAGGTGAAGGGGCTGAGGTAGGTCTTCCGCATGTTCTGCGCCAGCGTGTTGGCGTACTCCTCGAAGTGTCGCAGCAGCGCCGCCGTGCCGCCCTCCGAGTGCTGGATCATCTCCCAGTGGAGCCGCGTGTCCGGCGACAGGATGGCGCTGCCCACGCGCACCAGATTCTGCGAGGAAACAGCCAGAGTTGCGTGTGACAGGAGGCCGCGGCCGCGAGAGGGAAGCGAAGTGTGATGAGCTCCCTGCGGCTACGCAGCAGGAGGCTGAAGAGTCCGAGCAGGAGAGAGAGCCGCCTCCCTCTCCACTACGGAGAGGAGAGGACGAGGGCCAGAAGAAGGGAAAAAATAATTCCAGGAAGGAGAATTTGTTTCGTGGTTTCTGTTTCGAGATTGAATAATAAAGTCAAAATGTCAAGCTTTGAGCTGAAGTTTTGTTTTGGTGAATGAAGTTGAAATTTCAAGCTTAAAAGTCAAAGTTTCGATTTCATGAATAAATTGAAATTCTGAGATTCTAGTCAAATTTCGATATTGTGAATAAAGATGAAATTATGAGATTAAAGTCAACATTTCGTAATAAAGATGAAGAACAAGCCTTGTGACACACTTCCATTATCCATAGTCACAAACTATAAAATTTTGACTGTAATCTTGAAATTTCGACTTTATTCGCAAAATCAAATTTTGACTTTCACCTCGAAATTAAAACTTCAACTTTAATCTCAAAATTTCAACCTGAAATTCTGACTTTATTCACGGAATTTCAATATTTATGGACAAAAAGTCTCCTTCCTGCACTTTTTTTTCTCTTATTGTTGTCCCAATCCTCTCCCGTCCAACACATTAACTATGCTGACTTGCAAAAAAAGAAACAGAAATAAATAAAAAGGCAGCGCCGGTCAGTCGGAGCTCGAGCGTGTTCACCTCCGTGAAGTGGACGTCCTGCGTGGCCGTCAGGTTGAAGCCCTGCTGGTTGCTCTCGTGCTGCAGCAGAGAGCGCGTGAGGCGATAGGCAACCTTCACGTCGCTGCCGTAGTACTTCTCCGTGTGCGAGGTGGCGTTGGCCAGCAGGGCGGCGGTCTGCGGCACGTTGCCCGAGTCCAGAAGCGATGCGTTGCGGTAGAACTTGTCCGACTGGAAGAAATGAATGAAAAAAATCAAACCGGCCGTCGTTGAGCGTCAGTGGAGATCCATCATGCAGAGATGTTCTGTTGAAAATACTGCAGCGGCAATTTAAAACCTGCTTGACGAAGAGTTCCTGCAAGAAGCCTTGAAGCGCTCAACCTTAATTCATTTCTGTCAAAAATGTTTAAGCTGGTCCAACACTAAATTCTACAGTACGGTAGTGGAGAAAAAGTTTTCAAACACCCTTAAAATTTGACTCAATCCCAATTATTGTGATTAAATATTTGCCAAAGAATTTTGCAGTGTGTGGTTTCAAAAGGTTTGGCTGCATCAGAGGCACACATACAAATGGAAATGATTGGAAATGGAAACCTCAATTCTTGTAGTTTTGGGGAATTGGGGTAGTTTGGTTAGTGCTGGTGGGTAGTTGTGGGTAAAACTGCACTTGCAGACTTAAGACTCATTCTTAGTGCAGTACAGAACATCACACACATGAGGTGTCCAAAAACGTATTCTCCAACAGCACTTCCAGCCAAACACAAAATGTTGTTGAAAGCTAAACTGAGACGGCGACAAACAAGAAAGTCGCTGCCTCTGAAATCACACAGCACAACTTCACACTTGTATTTTTGTTCCTAAAAACGAGGGGCGCGATTGTGGGCGCTTTGGACGGAGAGATGACGAGCTACACACCAGGAGCTTGAGCTTGCTGAAGGTGATGGAGGTGCAGTTGAAGAGGTTGGGAGGCAGCCAGCCCTTGTGCTCGTCACAGTGCCGGACTGCCGTGCCTGGGTGGACGGATGGAGGAGGGAGGGAGGGAGAGAGTGAGGCTGGATGATGGCTTCGGGGCTTCACGTTGCTCTATGCTAATTTGGCGGGAAATTAGCATAGACGGGGGAAAACCAACAACGTACCCAGCGTTCCCCTGGGACAGGAAACGGCTGCGGGGAGGCCGAACTTCGTCCGGGGCCACCAGATTCCGGCCTCGATGGCCTGAGGGCAGCTGTCGTAGATGACTGGGGTGGGGAGAGCGAGGAGAAGTCAGGCGGGCTCGGCCCAAATCCCGCTACGAGAAGCAAAAGATGCCGAAAAAAAAGCAAACACCCTCCTACCTTCGCAGCCGTTGGGCGACACCTCGGCGAAGGGGTTGTCGCAGCGGTCGCACTGGCGCCCGATCACGCCGGGTTTGCACTGGCACTGGCCGCTCTCCCGCTCGCACGCCCTGGAGAAGGAGCCCACCGGGTAGCAGTCGCACAGCAGGCAGGTGTCGCTGCCCTCGGGGCGGTAGTGGTTGTCCTGGTGACCACGTCGGGGCAGAGAGAGAGAGCGCTCTTTTTCATTTTTATCTCTCTATCTCTCTCGCTCTCCGTCTACACACATACACACACTTCCACCTGATGGCTGTGACAAGCCGCAGCTGCTTATTCAACAACATCTGCTACAGGCAGAGCTTCTCAGCCCCTCCTCCGCCCCCCACAGCACCACCACCATCCCCTAATGAGACGTCCTCCGTCCTGGAGCGTCCAGGCCCAGGCGACCCCGACAGCAGCAGCCTTCGGGCAGATCGGCTGCAACACCGGCAATTTCAGTGATACGCTCATCTGTTTGACACTATGTTAATGAGAAGACCAGGACAAGGACGGAACGCGACGAGCTAAAATTACCATATTAGGTTTAACCCTGCAAAATCAGAAAAAAGCGAAAAGGACATTTTGTTATTATATTTAACCTTGACATTGTCAATGCAGATGTGCAGAGTAAATGATACAAACAAAGCTATATATCTCTTGAAAAATAGTACTTTTAGCCCTATGTTTAATGCCTTCTACAAAAAAACACTGTTTGTTTTCTACCTCCATAACACTTAGAAGAGCAAAAAAACGAGGCGCTAGGAGGCCATCGCACAGTATTTTCCAGTAGTGAGACGAAGAAGAAGTAAAGGGTGGATTTGTGTCACGTTGCACCACCTTGCAAAACACAGCTCAATAAAAATCATGATTATTACTTCATGTTAGGTAGCATTTTGGTTTTACGTCAACAAACCAACCTTGGCTTTTTTTTGGTGACCATCATCTTCATATTTTGACCTTTTTCCAACAAATACCTGATAATTCTCTGCTGTAAAATGTTTCCTGCATCATGTGGCTAGGGCGGCTAGGTCGTAGCTGAGATATATTGGTGGAAGGGGGAAGCAGCTGCATGAAAGTTTAGAACAGGCATGGGCAAACTACGGCCTGGGGGCCATGAGCGGCCCGTTAAGCTTTTTAATCTGGCCCACCGTAAGTAATAAAATAGTTGTATATCATCAATTTTTTCAATGTTTTTAGAGTCATTTCAATAAAGAGCTAAATACCGTGGGGCTGTAACTTTGCTTTTGTTGATTTTCAATAGACATTAAACCAACATGTTTTCTACATATCCCATGATATATTTTTGGTGGGTCACCAAAATACTCCATCCGTCTGCTGCTGCTCCGGCCCTTCTGTCAAACTGGTCAAAAAGTTTGCCCTGCCCAGTTTAGAACAATGGCTCCGGGTTGATTGGCCAACTTGGACGATCACATGACCTCCCCTCTCACCTTGCACCGACACTCGCCGTTGGTCTTGTTGCAGTCGAAGTCGAAGCCCTTTTCTGTCTGACAGTCACATGGGCCGCACGTCTTGTGACCCCAACGACCTCTGGGGCACGGAAGGTCAGTCCTGGTAACACACACACACACACACACAGCTTTAAATTCCACTCACTGATGGCTCACAGATCACACAAAGCAGTAATCTTAAACGTAACGGTGTAGTTTGACAGGATGGTGGTAAAAGTACTTTTTCTCGCAGTAGTGGCCGAAGAAGTTCCTGGGACAGTCGCAGGTGTAGCCGCGCGGGGAGCTCAGCTTCCTGGTGCACGTCGACTCGTGCTCGCAGGGCTTGAGCGAGCACGCATCAGTGCAGTTGGTGCCGTAGAATCCTGTCCAGAAGAAGGAAGTAACAAGGTACAAATACTTTGTTACAGTATTTACATTGATTTTCTCTGGTATCTGCAATTTACTCGGACAACTTTTTACCTTTACTCCCTACATTTGCACACAAATATCTGTATTTTCTACTTATTGAATTGGAAAATCAGCCTTGGTGCCTTTATGTTGCAAATGTTAAAAAGATCAAGTCATTTATTTTTTTCTCTAGATGTTGCTTGAAGTGGAGCTATTTGAACTATTCTGTTTGTGTAGTTCAATAAAAAGGTGGAAGATATTATAGATGGGGATTATTTTAGAGTCCTTTGGCTTTGGGGTCACTGTTCTGTACGTTTTCAGTACAGAGAAAAATAAATTGGTTATTGATATTAATGCTATCAACATCCAATAATGACTCACTGGTCAGAACTATTACTGAGAGCAGTTTGGGTGTGCTGCAGGTGAAAAAAAACCTGTAGTATTGAGAGTACATAAGCTGTTAAAAACAAACAACATTTTTTGGGCAAAATTATCAACAAATGTTTTGTTTTATTGTTGAGTATTTTTGTAAAAAAACAACAACACACTTTTTACTTAAGCACATTTCAGAACCTGACTTACTTTTACTTGAGTAAAGGAGTTGAAACCCAGATCTATCAGCACTAATTTTAAATTGACGTTTTTATGTCCGCTTGGTCTTCTTTGTTACTTTGTTAGTGTCAGCTGTCCAATTCTTTTATCATTTTATCATTTCGATTTTTCATTTGTTTGCATTTGTCATTGTATTGTTATTTCTTCTGACCTGCCAGGAACTGCAGATGGAAAGCAACCTTTGGCTAATTCTGTATGCATGTCTGCATGCATATTAATGTACATGTACATTAATATGCGCACTGTCCCTTTAAAATAAATAAATAAATCATTACTTTTTTTAAAGTACCCCTACTTTTACTGAAGCACAGAATGTGAATACTTTTGCCACCTCTGACCCTGTCCAACAGAAACGTTGGTTCTCCCCATCAAACGGATGGAACTGATGATTAATCATTTTCCGCTGTACGTTACTGTTTGAATTCTTTCGGTTTGTGTTTGGGTGATGTGAGGGGACTGACCAGCCAGGCAGGTGCAGGAGTAGCTGTCCCAGTTGTCGCTGCAGTAGCTGTTGACAGGACAGGGGTTGGAGCCGCAGGGGTCGGGAACGCTGCAGCCCTGCTCCACGTTCACCTTCCTGGCCTGCGCCAGACTCAGAGGCCCGCCCACACGCAGGCCCTGCGGCCAAGCACAGCAACAACACAAACAAACAAACAAACATGGTAAAACATTCGCTGGAGCAGAACACAGCTTGTGCAAATGCTGCGGATGCAATCGCGACGCAAACGCAGGAAACATGAATTGTTTTTCCTGTTCTTTAAACACAGCAAGTGAACGCACCACAACGAGGAAGGTGTTTTTTTCCATATCAAATATTATCAATGCATTATCTATTTTTCTTCACCTTGAGTGCCATCATGACATTATTATAATTCATCCATCCATCTATTTTCAATACTCCTCCTGCAGTCGAGGTCAAAGGGGTCTGCTGGAGCCTCTCCCAGCTGTCATAGGGCAAAGGCAGGGTGACACCCTGGACAAGTGGCCAATTCATCGCAGGGCCACATACAGCACAACCATTCGCACTCACATACACACCTACAGACAATTTAGAGTTTCCAATTCACCTCACATGCATGTTGTTGGAGTGTGGGAGGAAGCAGGAGAACCCGGAGGGAACCCACGCAGACACAGTGAGAACATGCAAACTCCACACAGAAAGGTCCCAGGAGACCCCGGGATTGAACCCAAGACCTCCTTGCTGTGAGGCGGCAGCGCCAACCACTGCGCCACCGCGTCGCCATATTGTTATAATAATAAATGCTTTACTCCAGTTTTCTCCACATCCCATCTTTCTTGTTTTCTTCTTCCACATCAAGTGCACATGCAGGCATGAGTGAGTCCCAGTGAGGGGCCGAACCTGTATGCAGCCGCGAAAGCCGTGCTGAATCTTGCCATCGGGCCTGGCCACGCCACCGACGCTCACGGTCTTCATCTTGGAGTCTCGCAGCTGCCCGTCGACCTCCATGCTGGCCTTGAAGAGATATGCAGCAGTGACGCAGCTGGTAAAACCAGCAGGAAGACCAAACCGATGACGAACTCGGAGCCCCCCCCCTCACTCTCCGGGACGCTGTGACTCACCAGGTAGAGCCCCTGATCCAGAGACAGCACGGCCTTGTGCAGGCTGGCCGCTCCGCCCAGGCTGCTGATGTCCAGCTGCAGGTGGTGCCACTCGCCGTCGTTGACCAGCACCTCCTCCACGCGGGACAGAGTCGAGTCTTCTCCTCTGTGCAGCCCCATCAGCACGCTGCCGCCACGCAGCTGCAGGTGGTGGTGGTGGTGGTGGGGGCAGCAGGTCAGAAAGAGCAGGCGGACCAGAGGAAAGAACAGCACAAAAACATGGCAGGATGATGATGATGATGATGATGGGACATCCAGCAGTCGTGGGCTGCGGCACCTCACCGGCGTTCAGGGCTGGGAGTGGATCCTCGTCAAATGTTACGCAACACATCACAGTGTCGTCAGTCTAGACGGGTTCGCAAAAAGGCCAGACCCTGCTGAGCACGCCGCGGATGTTACACCGCTACGATCTCGTTCGAGCAGCTCAAACTCAGACAGCCTTTTTTTTGGGGGCTCTCTGCTGCAACTGTCCTGGCCAACAGGTGGCGCCAACCGAACCAACCCTAACCCTAAAAACTAAAAGTCAGGTGATTGTTTTTACTTGAAGACGATGAAAGGAATCATATTGAACGCTGAAAGGTTTAAAATGTGTTTTGGTAAGAGCAGAGGTTACAGAGGCATGATGGGAAGTGACACTACTACTGCGAACGCTCTATGGGCCCATTAATGCGGAAGTCAAGAACTTTTTCGACGTCTGGTGAGCAACTTCATTGAAATAAATGGGCCGCCATCTTGGAGTCTAGGGGTGTGTTGCGTACGTGCATGTGTGAGTGTGTGAGTGTGTGTGTGTGTGTGTGTGCTGGGCTCACCTGCAGGGTGAGGTTGTGCTGCAGGCTGGAGGAGATGTGCAGCAGCGTGGCCGTGGCCTGGCGGGTGCGGAACATCAGCTCTACGTGCCAGGGGACGGACACGCCCGCCGCCGCCACCATGTTGTTCCACTGCAGCAGGCTGCTGCCCACAAAACGCTGCGGACTGGCCATGACTGCGGAGCAAGTTAGACGGAGAGACGTTTGACTTCAGTGAAGGAAAAATAAAAAAAAGAATCGGACAGATCTGACAGAGCTCTTATCAACCAGAACCTGGACTGATAAGACGGAGATAAGCTGTAATACAAGGGTAAACCTGTGCAGCTAATACATGATTAGCCCCCTCCTCTGTTGTAGGAATGCCATGCAATTATCATCATATATTCAGATTCAGCCTCCTTATTGTCATTCATACAGTACATCAGAAATACACTGCAGGATGAAATCACGGTGCAATTAGTCACGATACAAAGAAATAGACAAGAAAAAAAATAAAAGAATAAAGAATAATGTATGTACATTTTTACAGTTTTTTTCCCTGAAGGTTTTTGAGACACATCAAACGTCTTTTGCTCCGAAGCCAGTAATTATAACCTCTAATCATTCCAAATGCATCTCACTGGTACGGTTCATGAGTCAGAGTGAGCCTCCTCCGAGTCTCCCGCACAGAGCCGCGCTCGGCCCGGCGCGCTTGCATCTCGCCGCGCCATCATCTCCGCACAAAGTGCACCCGATCGAAATGATTGATTAGAGCCGGTGAATAAACAGGACGTGCTGCGGCCGCCGCTGTCGGCTTGCGGCGCAGCTTGAGCTGCAATTTGAGTCCATTAAGCGCGGTGAAGGCCCGGCTCTCTACCTCCTCCACACAAGCAGCCGCTGGTAATCACACTGTAGAGGCTTTGGCTTTACATTCAATGAAGATGGAGCAGTAATGAGGTAAAAAAAAAAAACAACCAAACATTTTCTCATCAATGTTGTCAAAAAATGGTTTGAAAAGGTGGAAAAACCCAGATCAAGACGTTCCAGGACCGAAGATTTTTAAGAGTTCTGCATACGTTCATGCAACTGCCAACGCAAGAGAGCAAGAAAAGTAAATTATTCAGACATCAGAATTAGAAATAAATCACCAACTCAACTATAGCAAGCAAACTTATGCTTTTAGCTCTGTAAACTATCAATAATGATCCTCTACAGTATGAATTCACACTCATTGCACCTCAATGCAGCCTGTATTTATTTCACTACGCTGCACTAACGGAAGCTCTCGTCAGAAAAAAAAGCTGTCGGGTCTTTGTACTTGAAGCAAAGAGCCAAAGGTGCGCTTGTTTTGCTGCGCTGCTCCCCGCTCTCCGTGTCTCTTCTCGGATTGCCCCGCACCATAAATCAGCCGCGGCAGCAGCTGGCGAGGATCAGGTGCGACGAAAACAAGACACAGGAGAACAGCGGAACACAAACGCTGGGACGCGTACTGTGTGTCTTGAGAAGTCTGGGAGCAATTATTCTCAGCGGCGGCGGCGGCAGCGGCAGCAGCGAGACCCTCACATCCGTTATGATTGTGTGAATGTGAGTCAGGTGTTGTCATTCACCGCACGCGGTTGAGATCCCATCCGTTATTTCGACCTCCCGGAGAGTCGCGCCTTTTCTTATCGTGACCTCCTGAACGGCAGCTTTATACTCGGAAGTAGTCTCGGTTATGTGGGGGGCAAAAAAAAAAAGGAGGATCAACCTGCTTCAGGTCTCGTGTCCCGACTGCACGTTTCCTTGGTTCTCAGTTTGCCACGTGTGAGCCGCTTACCTCTCTCACAGCTCTTCCCTCCAAACCCCAGTGGACAGTCGCAGCTGAAGGAGCCCCACAGGTTGACGCAGGTGCCTCCGTTCAGGCACGGGTTGGTGTTGCAGAAGTGCCTTTTGGCCGAGCATCCTGGGATGCGGGGAGAGGGGAAAAGAACCCAGTCAAGAGGCAGTGCAGCGAAACGCAGTGGGGACCCAATACAGCATTAGCTTCTGGCCGGGGAAGCCCCTTTGTAAACTTAACAGACAATGTGATAAAACATGTAAAGAAACTTAATCAACATTTAGAATGTTTTTTTTTTGGAACTTTTATTTGCGATTCAATCTTGGTTTCAGAAAAATCATGGCCATTTTTCTGGTCTGCTGTTTTATGCTGCCTCATATTGTCTTACTTCAGTTGGCCAATTCTAAGTGTCTTTTGCAGCAGTGTCTTCCACAGCTGGGCTGCCTGTCTGTTCCTTCAGTATCTTTGTTGGAAACCCGTTCCTTTTTTACTATCTGGGTCAGATTGAGGCGGAAAGCTATTATAGATTTTAATTGACGATAATAATGAAATGATTTGATTTTATAATTTATTTATCTATTTTTTTTTCTCATCTTCTCTACAATTTTCTGCACCCCATACTAGCGCCCCCTGGTGGTGAAAACCACTAGTGTAGCATAGAACGCCTTCATAGTGCCTACGATAACACTTCTGTCTCTTTCCTATTCCGCTCTCCAGTTTTTTTCAGCTCTTTGAGGAGATAAACAGTGTCCGACCTGCAAAATAATAATAAAAAATAAAACCCCCGCACCAGGTCAGGGACGGACTGCGGTCAGTACACACCTGGCAGGGTGCCGTTGTTGGCGATGAAGCCGGCCATGTCTACGTGCTGGCTGTCCACACGCAGGTTCTTCATGCAGCCCACGAACTGCCGGTTGCGGATGGGAAAGTCCTCCGGGAGTTTGGGGACGCCTCCGAGGAGCAGCGGCCCGGTCAGGTCCAGAGATCTGAGAGGAGAAGGAACAACGCGAGTCTCGCTTTGCTCCTCTTTTGCATCATCAACATTAAGGGGCGGATGCGGGGGGGGTTCGGGGAGGTGGAGGGACATGAAAAATTTATCACGGAGGCAGTTTTGCTTTTCTTTTCAAGCGTCCCCGGGGAGCACAACAGGAAAAGGAAAAGCACTCGCATAAAGGAAAAAAGAGGGATGATGCCTTGGAGAGGTTTCAAAACAAGTTTTACTCTCTCTGTTAATGAGCTGAATGAAAAAAAAAAGCTAATTACCAGAGTCAATAGAGGAGTGGCCATATGCAAACGAGAGGAAGACGAGCAGCAGCGAGAAGTCTTCCACGTTTGGACGCCACACTGAACCACCGAGCCGAACTTACTTCTTGGACCCTGATTGGCTGCCCTGAGCCGAGCAGGTGTAGTTTCCGATCATGTGACCAAATCGCAGGGCCACGGAGGTGTCGCAGTTGTCCACCGTCACTATGACGACCTTCTGGTCCGAGGGTCCCTGCGGCAGGCCGGCCTGGTTCAGGATGGGCTGTTCAGGGGGGGAGGGGATGGAGTCATCAGTGTCAAGACAAATCAGGCGGCACCTTCCTTTTCTCTCTGAGGGGGGCGCCGTCTAAACAGCGAGAAGAACGGCCACATTTATTCCTGTTTTCAATAAATTCATTTTTCCCCGAGAGCAAATTAGTGCATCTACATTTAAACAAGCACGACTTGATGAGGAGAAAAGCCAGAGTGTTAATTCCTTGGTGTTCCATAAAATATGCGTCAGCGTAAAGATTGCAAACAAACAAAACAACATACAACAACAAGACAAAAACACTTGTGCTGGACTATCGCTAAGACGGCGAAGTGTTTTTGTCACACAGCAGTTGTCAAGTGGACAAAACAGGTTGTTGTGACAATATCACAATTAATTCTGCTCCATTTAACAAGGGATTAATACAGTAACCCGCACAGGGTCTTAGGAGAGTCGCAGCGTGTCCTCAACTGTATGCAGATTAAAACTGCATTATACTCTGAGCCCTTAATGGCAGCAACTGGCAAACACACACCCCACACACACACACACACGGGGAGAGGTTGCTCTCTGCATTGTCACTGTCAACAAAGGCTCCCCTTCTTTGTCTGAGGAAATCAATAGGGGGGCAACAAAAGGGGGAGGGGCCTGTGGGGGAGAAAATGATGATCCTGTCAATGAAAGGTCGCGACCCGTTTTCAAACCAGCGGCTTCTCTGAGGTCACGCCGGGCTCAGAGCAGCCGCGAGCCGTGGGTTCAAGCTGGTGTCGCGGCCGCAGTCCTTCTGGGCAGGACGATAGGACGATAAGATAGGAGGACGAGAGGAGAGGAGGAGGAGGAGGAGAGGAGAGGAGGAGAGGATGGACCGCAGGGCCGTCAGCTGGGCAGACGGGATGATTCAAGCAGGAATTAGCTCGTCCTCTTGTGCGGTTATGATGCAAGGAATTGCTGCGGGCTGGAAAAAGGGGCACCAGGCGTCACGCGCTATCTGTCTGGCTGCTCGGTTCCCCGCGAGGTTAAAGCAAAAAATAGATGTTGGGAATCCTGGCTGCTCTGCTGCTGTCTGGTCCGCTCATCAGAGCAGCTGTGGGTGGTTGTCAATGCGCAGGACTAGCACTGTAATTATATCCTGACACAATAAAAAAAGAAAATTCCCTCACATACTTCTGTCTTGGATTAAATCTGGTCACTGTTGATGTTGGTGTCTGTGTGATGTGACACACTGTGAGCAGAGCCTGGAGGATGTTAAAAGCACCTGGATGTTTCTGAGACAAACGCAACAGGCAGTGCAGTGCCTTCAACTCACATGAGTTTAATTTAAAATACGCATCAGGGCTCACAAACAACAGCCAGGAGTGAAGCCACGCTAATGCTAACCTCTCTGAGGACACCATGTGGTCAGCAACAGGCTAACATAGTCAGCATGCTAACTTGTACAAACTAGCTAACAGAGCTATCATGCTGAACAGTGCAGAAAATAATAACAATGATGGTGCTTCGGTGCATGTGTGAGTATGTGTGTCGCTAGTGTGTTAAGTACTTGAGTAAAAGTACAGATACTTGTGTAAAAAAAAAAAAAAACAGAACACAAACGATTGTGTAAAAACAAAATACTGATTCAAGTAAAAGAAAAACTTGAAGTGTAAGTTTGGATTCAACTCCTTTACTGAAGTAGAAGTAAGAACATAGAGGTTCTGAAATGTACTTAAGTAAAAAGTAAAAAAAGTAGAGAATAAATTCTAAAGTCCGACTGCGTGTTTGGGCTGAGTTGTCTTCAAACCAATCGGAGGAACAACGAATGTCTGTACACAGCTGACGCTAATTCATCCTGTTGAGATCAAACCATTCAGATGTCTTTTTCACTGCCACTTCATAAATCAGCTTGTGTTCTTCAATCTTTCTCATGCTAACAGAGCCGTCCTCCGTCTTCACCGCAGGTGACTGAGCGAAGTTTTCTGCCCCCGACAACAGAACCCCCCGGTGCCGAGCCGTTCCCACAGGAAGTTGCACTTTGAGCTCAAAACATTGAGATGTTAAGTGAGAACGGACGGAGGCGCAGGGAAGGCGGGAAGGCGACGTCCACTTCTCCCCAGACGCTAATTACCGCTTTATGCAGATCCGTTACAAATTTGCGGATGATGAAACAAGCAAACACGCCGACGTGCATTTTTTTTTTCCACGCCCTCTCCTTCCCTCTCCTCCGCTGTGAAACAGGCAGCGCTCCAGCTTGGACGCTCCCTTCGCTGACCTCCGCTGTCATCAGTCACGGCTGTTGACTCTCCCATAATGACCGTCTGTCAGAGCGTCTCTCCCCTGGACAAACCCCCGCCCCCGTCCTGTCACCGCTGATTGGAGCGCACATATTTGCTCAGGGCCTCATTGAGCGGCGCTCCTGGCCCGCCGCGGCCGGCCGGCCCCCCAGGGGTTGATGGGAATATGAGTTCCCCTGTCACGCCACGGGGTGCGGCAGCTCCAGCAGCACAAATATGGAGAGGTGAGATGGATTGTGGGGGGGACCATGGCAACGCGAGGGGTCGGCCCCGAAGCGCGGCGTCCCCCCCGTCAAAGCCCGAGTCAATACTTCTCCCGGCTTTTCTTTGGCCTTCCTCCGCTGCTCGGCTTTTTCTGCGGAGGCACCGTCCTCCCCGGGGCCGCATCATTCACTGCCCAAAGGTCCCGAAAGGGAAGCGGAGCCCCAGCACAAAGGCGACGGTCATTGCCATTCTCCACAGTCCCCCGCCATCCTGAAAGCCACATTTCAATTTAGAATACCCCCCACCCCCCACCGCCAACCCCCCCCTGCCTCCTCCTGCTCCCCCTCCATCGCATCATCCTGCCCCGCCCCCTGCAAGAAGACAGGGACGGGTCAGAGCGGGCCGCCGTGGGACACCTTCAGCGGGGGGAGGAGCCACCCCAGTGGTCCCCCCCCTTTTTAAGCAGCCCATTCAGCGAAGGATAAATGCCCTGTTTTATAAACAGTGACATCTAAGACGACTGTATTCAGTTTGGCCTAAAAATGAGCCAGTAGTATTTTGCACAATGTCTGATACTGTCATTTCCGCTGCTTGACCTCAGCGAATCAGGATTTATAAAATACTGAACCAATACAGCCCCACAGAATGAGGCATTTTGAGTGAACTCTGACTTATTTCTTAATCCATCCACACCTGGAAATTGGACAACCGCTCTCTCACCCTGCTAGTATTCCATCTAGGCCAGTAGTTTCTATTGTAAACTGTCTCTAGAACTGCTGATATTCAACAAGATACTGTAGGCCACTATTATATGTATGTATGTATGTATGTATGTATGTATGTATGTATGTATGTATGTATATATATATATGTATATATACATACATACATATAATCTCAATTTAACCAACAAAGGTAACAGGTACACGCTAATTAGACGCAGTAGGGCAGGCCATGCCCTCACCATCCTATGAAAGAAAATCGGACCACTTGGCTTGCATGATGATCAGAGGGAATTGAGAAGTGGGTATATGCAATGCTGACTGAAAAATAAATGTTTATACTCCGCATACCCTGCACTACCCCACTGGGAGCGACAGGAAGCAGAACACAGGAAGTGGTCAAGGTCTCACTTATTGGACACTGTGGAGTACAAATGAAGCAGGATGGAGAGATTAAATAAAGCTTCTTGTGTCTTCACAATAACTTCTAGGCATCAAAACGATCCATAATTTACATTAGCTGCAGAAATAACTCTCAGGTCTTTATTAAAAAAACAATAACAACAAACAACAACAAAAAAAAAACACAACCCCGCTCTGATGAAAACAGTCAACCTACGCTTCAGTTCAGGCTGTGAGATCAAACCACAGCAGACTTGTAATTCAGAGAGTTCATTTCATTGGAATCCAATCAGCTGGTCAAATATCCAAACAAGCAGCACGGCCATTATTTAAGAATAACATGAGGTCCGTGGGAAGAATTAAAAAAAAGACTGATGAGACTTTAATTGGCTTCGCTCTTCACGGCAGCCAGTTTTCTGCCAAAAGTTGACAAGATTTGCCCCTTTCATCAATTCGTCTGGCTAAAACGCGACACGGCCACGTTATCATAGGCGCTGAATTAAAATGTGGGGAATGGGGAAGGGGCGGGGGGGCGTTGCCCGGCAACATCTTTATGATGCAAAGCGACTTCCTCAGTGGGGGTGAACAGTGACAGAATGAGTGTCGGGAGCAGCGGAGGCAGCAGCTCTGCATTCCTCCACCGGCTTTCTACACGCAGATGTTTTCATCAAAACATATTTAGTTTGTTCTGAGCGTGTCGGGCGGGGGGGGCGGCGACATCACCAGGCCACTCTCGGCTTTTCATTCATTCATTCATTCATTCGTTGGTTAGCCGAGCTCCCTCGCCACCCCCTGCTGTGCGAGTCTGTCAGTGTGGAGTCGGCGTGGTGGCCCTCTTCCAGATCCTCGGCCTGTCAGTGGTGGCAGAGCAGCAGCAGCAGCAGCAGCAGCAGCAGCAGCAGCAGCAGCTCCTCCACTTCACCCGACTGTAAGTCAGTTGCCATGAATCTCTCCAGCCACACAGCGGTTCGGCAGCAGAGCAGCAACCAATCACCTGCTGACACATTTGGCACAACGTGGCCCCACAGGGACTCCAAACTGTCCTCATTTTTGCCTCTATCTATTTCCTGTTTGTAACTTATCAGGTTGTGTGGCCATGATTGATAAGCAATGACCATTAAAATTAAAAAAAACCCCAACTGTTCCACTTTGTATAGTTCACACAAAAAGGTTCAACCATAATGATAACAAACACTCTTCAACACAAGGCTACATCAAAACCAACCATTGAACCAAAATGAACGGAGCTGCCAATTTCAATAGCTAACAACCAAAACAATGTGTTCATGATAACTGCCTCCTTCTCAAGTGTCATTTCAATCACAACCAGCCCTGAGTGCAACACCAAGCCAAACTCAACAGAAGCCACTCACCCTCTGAATCACCTCAGTCAGGAAAACAAACCAACCCATTAATGAGCCATTGAAAGTGTTTGGTTGGACTATTCCCATATGAATATTTTAAGAGACTGCTTCCAGATGGATGTGGTTGTCCCAGTGGCAGCCCCATGAGCCCCATGTTTGTTAACTGTGTGACAAATGCAAGTCTCATATTTAATACTGAGTTAAGGGAATGTGTTATTGATCACTTCTCCTGTGCAGGGCTGCAGGGCCGCTGCAGTCAAACAATAGAGAGCTCGCACAGTGTTATGTGTTATGTTATCAAAATGTTATAATTACCATTACTACTTCTGCTATTATTCCTATTATCATTAGTTATTTTATATATTTCAATTTTTATTTATTTTATTTCATTTATCTTAATATAATATTTACTTTGTTTAAATTAGTGTTGGATCAAGGTGAGGTCACTGTATAAGCCTTTCAGGCCTCCGACCTCACCTGCACATTTCTCATTCCTTTCTCTCGATCAAAAGAGACAATTAGTATGTATTTGTAATATTTTACAATTTTATGTACAAATAATTTAAAAGTCTAAAAAAAAAATGCCACGCTTCAAACATTGTTTTTAAAGACCGACAGGAACAAAAAGTGGACAGGACAGTCTGATGGTGACAGAGGCAGTCTGATGCCTCATGTTGCTACTGTTTCTATTCCCAAATCCACTCTTCACTATCATCAAAAGCACAGCAGGAAAGCCTTCATGTTTTTCACTGTTGTCAGGACCCTCATGTTTTCCACTCTTCCGCCTCCTGCTTTTGAGGACGTACAGTCTGAGCTTGTCATCTTTTCCACTATCTGTGTGTGTGTGTGTGTGTGTGTGTGTGTGTGTCAGAGAGAAAGAGGCTGTGTCCGAAATCACTCCCTCCTCCCCATATAAGAGTTATGCCATTTTGTAGCAAACATTAGTATGCACTACATGGTCCACTCAATGTATCCCACGGTGCATTGCGGCAGGTAGTGGACAACCGGCGGTCACTCGGCCACACAACCATGCACTCGCCAGTGCTAATGTCCCAGCATGCACTTGGAAACAGGGTAAAGGAGACAGAGACAAATACACGTTGTTGTGGAATCTTTGTTGCGACTTTGAATTTTTCCTAATAACTGCTGCGTCACAAGAGTAGCATGTCTGTGCGAGGCAAGTCAACAGTGGTGGAAATCATTTTATGAAAGTCAAAGTTTTCATATGTCATGTTTCTTTTTACCCTAGAGTTCTTACATGAGGTGAAGTAAATAGCCTTATTCATTCTGCTAGTTTATAAGTCAACTGATAAACGTTCATTGTGCTATATAATTACTTAGCCTCTCAGTTATCACTCACACTACTGTCCAAAACACAGTGCACTGGATGGAACCCTGTATGTAGGCAGCAGATTGTAGCGAGTGTTTGTCTGGAGGTGGGCGGAGCCACAGTCACCTGCCACCCGCACACCTGCCGCCATCTCTAATCAAGCCACCTGTCAGCAATCAAGCAATCAATCAACTCAGACTCACATTCCTGAACCCACCTGAGCCTTGTATCTCTCCCATAGAGGTGTTTTTTATATTGATTATATTCTGTATCTTATTTTTAAAATGTACTTATGTGTGCTGTATTTCTACACAAAAACAAAAACCAAAGCCAAAAAAACAACTAGCATGTTATTTCTATTTTTTCTATTGCTCTGTCCCCGGAGAGACTCCTCAGAATCTCGCTATGCTTGCATCATGACAAGAAAAGCGCTTGAATCTTGAACAGCCTCGTTAGTGTGGAAGCTCCAAGATCATTAGTCTCTCTCGCATGGAAAACTGCAAAAAAAATAAAAGAAAAATACAAGATGTGTTGGTGGATGGTACCTTGTTGTAGTAGTGAACCTCCACCACGTGCCACTGGCCATCGCTGACCCCTCCAACAATGTAGGGCGACACAGTCGTTTTGGTCTCGCCTGAATAAGAGAAGAAAAGATTTCACATTTTGGAAGATTCACCCCGAAGGATCAACTCAACTCACTCAATCAACTTTTGGGATGTTGCAAATATCTCCTTTTTTCTTTTCTTTTTTTTTTAGAAGAAAATTCTCTTCCACCTGCAGAGAATGTGAGCTGTATCTGTTCGTTGATGATTTCCATGGCGATGAAGTCATGTTTCTCATTGAAGCGGCCGTTGTAGAGCAGCAAGCCGTTGGGCTCCCTGGTAGCAAATCTGGAGAGAGAAAAAATAATAAGCATTTTTTTTACTTCATTTGTATGAATATAAGAATTAATAATTGACTGTGACACCACAATGACAACATGTCAGAGAGATACATTGCTGCTCAAGGCTCAAACAGGAGGAAATTTATCAACGTTTTCACTCTCGTTTATATTTACTTCTGTACAATCGCTAATGAACAGCTTTACTGCTCAGGTAAAATGAGTGATCCTCCCACGTGAAATATTTCTCTTTGGACACAAGCTTAAAAAGTTAAGGATAAATTTAAATATTACAGCTTTTGGCATTTCAAAAGAGTGGGCAGTTTTCAAATATGTATACAGCCTTCTGTACTTAGCGCTCTGTATCAAGTTCTTTGCGAGAAATATGCAAATGATGAAATAATAATTCTGGCAAAATGAAGATTTCTGTCATTTCTATACAGCCAGCAGAACTGTCCACACAATCTATTGGTTTTTCCGCTCGAAACTTTGAAGATTATGATTGCTGCATGCATTATCATGTGAGCGAGCGCGAGTGAAAAAGAGGGCGGCCGGCCGGCCGGCCAGCCGGGGTCACCCGCTTCTTCCTCGCCTCTCCCTCACACCCTGGATTACAGAGCTCGCCAGCGCCGGGGAGAAGAGCAGCCGCTCTAACAATGCCGTGGCTTTTCTTTTTCTCTTTTTTCCAAAGATCACTGGGCAAATAATGAGGTTAATCAGAAACGCAAGGCGGAGCCATCGCGGCGGGAAGAGGAGCGGAGGTGGGCGGGTGTGGGGGGCGTTCCGATACTCTGCGTGCCGTGAATAGATACGGCGGAGGCAGGAAACTAGGGCAGCGTCGGAGCGCCGGGCTCGGAGGGGAGCAGAGGAGCGCGAGACGTCTCAGGAAGCCCAACAGATGCTCACGTCCGCACTGGGCGGCCTCGCCGTCGCCGCGCGTCCCCTGCATATTAACATGTGTTTGCATACACCTGCGCATGGCGGACGGAAGCTCGCTGTCAGCGCGGAGGTCGGAGCGCTTCGCTGGCTGTTTACCTGCCGCTGGCTGTGCGGAAATGGGTCACCGCGATGTGTGAAAGTGTGTTACAAGATCATTCATGAAGGGAGAAATATATACATATATTTAGCAGTAGTAGATTTGTATGTAACCCACCTAGCTGGGGACGGACTGTTAGTCTCCCCTGAGCATCTGTGCCTCCGGGGCCATGTGTGTGACTCATTAACGTATGTTTTTTTTCCTGGTCATATGTTTAATTAACATCCTGATTCCAGGACTGCTGCACTATTACTACTATTGCTATTATTATTAGAGCGTCTCTAGAAAGCATAAACTAACTCACTGCACCGTGCTCAATCTTTGCTTCCTCTATTTATCTACACTAGTGTTGAAATGTTTGGGGGTCACTGACTCATTTCTGCACTGAACTCCATTATAAGCAGCTCCATGAAATAATCTAGTGGAGCATCTAAGAACATTACTAGTGCTAGTCAGGATGTGCTGAACACATTATGGGATGGCTTTCCCTTATGGAAGAAACATATTGCAATATATTGGAAGATATCATACAATATATTGAGTAATATATTTCCATATATCAGATTTAGTCTTTGTATTTTACAATAAATTGCAATATATTACATATATATATTGGATAATATATGTATTATCAATATATTATTCCATGCATGTCCAATATATAATACATTGGAAAATATATTGGAAAAATAATATTACAATATTACACATATTGACAGTTGTTGCGTTGTTAGTCTAATTGGATGTGACTTTAGAGAATGAATATCAAGTGTGCAATAAGCGGCCATCATTAGACAAGTTGAATGTTTTAAAATAGCTATAAAAAATGTCCAAAACAAAAATTTGTATTATGATTACACTTAGTTGTGTGTGCTGAACCATAACAGAGTAAACAAAGCTTGACAGTTTATATTTCAAGCTCTATAAAACAGCCGACTGACAGAATTTTGCACACTTGGAATTCTCTCAATCACCTTTCATTAGACGTTGGAAATGGTTTTCATAAAACACTAAAATGTTCCCATTCTTGTTCGGCACATCTTGACTTCCGACGTTTGCTCTCATATTGATCGCAGAACATTCAAGATGGTTCCTTCATAAAACAGGTTAGAATGGAGCTTACTGCAGAGAGGAGTCAGTGAAGCCAAACTTTTCAACACTAATGTGCATTCTGACACGTGAACGTCTCCCTGATGGCCAGGGACGCTATGAGCAGCTGACTTCCCCCCACCCTCCACCCACCCACACACACACACACACACTCCTCGCTCCCAGTGGTTGCAGGCTACACTGTAAATGATGCTGTTTGTGCAGGATCCTCCAGCTGGAGCAGAGCCAGGGGGGCCACGGCACCGCTGACCTGCTTACTGACATGAAAAAATACGACGGTGACCTCGGAGAGGGAAGAGAGAGCCGTCGGACGGCTACAGACATCAGGGAAGGGAGGAGAAAAAAAATGATTTTGAACGAGGGTTGTGATTTACAGTGGGCGACTCCTCGGGGCGTCTTCAGAGCCTCTGACGGATCGATTTAAAAGGCTCGTCCACGTTGGCCCCTGGAGCCCTCTGAACTATGAGAGTAATCAGGCGCGGCTAAACAGTGAGTGAGCCGGGGAATCGCTGCATGACACATTAGGCAGCCATCAGTAAAAATAACAACCAGTCTGGCCTTATGTGGGGAACTGTGTCATGCTCTGCTAACATGCTGCCACACATAATGCCTGTGCAGTGGGGAGGAAGAGCGAGAGACGCCCTCGTCAATGCGCGTCTCACGCGATCTCGGAGGGATGGAGGTTAGATTTTTTTTTCATTTTTTTCGCCGATGGATGACAAATGAAAGTTTTGGCTTCATGGGTGGCAGCAGCGGTTAGTCAGTTCAGCACCAACATCATTGGACATTCGGTGGATTATGTGTCCAGTAAGATGAAATAGAATTTTATCCCTGGAACACGTGTTCTCATTCCTGAAGCCTAACAGCAGCTCCACGTCTTCTCAACTGGACCATGAATGAAATAGAAACAAATACAGTAGGAATGCAGAAAAAACGGGGAAGAATTATTCCCATTTGTTCAAATAAACCAACAAAAAACAGAATTCAAAAGTAATATTCATCCAATGAATAAACAAACTTGAAATTATTAAAGGGTCTATTTGTCCCAGTGCAGCATTTTCACCTGGTACTGCCAACTTGGTGCAGCCAGCTTTTCAAAATGAACATGTAAACTGAGGTGGATCATAAGAGACAGTTGTCCATTATGTGAATATAAGCAAAAGGTTGGTGTTGTGTTGCCAATAAGCTTCCGAGAGTTTTTTTTAGTTATAGTGAAAGCAGATTTTAAAAATGCACTAATTTCTGAAATTCTGAATGTAAACAAAGAAAGTGAAGAAAAGAAAGTGATGCGTGTGTGTGTGTGTGTGTGTGTGTGTGTGTGCGTTTGTGTTTGTAAGAGCGAAACAGACACGAGATCATTTGTATTTACACTCACAGACTCTACGCTATCATATCCATGTGATTCAAATCCCAGAATAGAGTTAGTTGGCAATATGAGAGAGCCGGACGCCGACTTTGTCTCTGCTCCTTCACTTCTCTGCATCGACCACCACAACTCATCACGCCGAGCTCCGAGAGACCAGCCCGAAATTACCCGTCGCTCCGAGACGGCTGAACAAGAGCCGCATGGTAAAGCGCTCAGAAGCCGGGGGAGCTCGTCCTGGGAGAACCCGATCGGCCGAGGCTCAGGTGACACCTGTTGACCTCACCCGCCTCCAGGCGTTCCATATCGGCGCCTTTGTACGCGGCAGCGCCACTTCACAGCTTCAGTGACCCGCCGGTGAAATGTAGAGCGCCTCCAGAACTGGTCGGTGCGGTTCCCCATCAAAAAAAAAAAAGCCTGTCATCCTCACCTTACTTAGAGGCAACAAAAGCTCGCAGGGGGAATATCATTTTCACCAAAAGCTCAAAGCTGCGCCAGCGCGTCTGAGGCGACGCCCGTCAACAAAAAAACGACAGAGACGCGACGAGAGGCGCTACTTGTCGACGCATGTTGGAGCAGATATCAAACAGGGAGGATTTTTTTTTCCTTCTAGTTTTTTGCCGCCAACTGCGTTTCGTCACATTGAGGACGCTGGCGCAGGCTGCGAGTCCTGCTGTCTTGGCATGTGCTCGGTCTCCACCGCTCGTCTCATCTGCTCGCCTCTAAACCACACAAACCCCAAAACAGCACAATGGAGACGACCCACTTGAGACCCATTTTCATTTGTAAAAATGAAATATGAAATATGAATATATGATGAAAAATATATATAAAAAGACAATTGCTAGAGGGGAAATTATTAAAAGGAAAGACTTGCAGACTCAGCCTTCACATCCAATCAAAAGGCTCTGCTTCCAAAATAAAGTGCTGCTCGTATCCACTCGATTACTGTTTGCACCTCTTGATGACTTGTAAAAGGAAATGTTCTAAAAAAAAATTCAACTGCGTGCAGAATTTTGGCAAGAAAATATTGTAGTTCCAACTTTTAGGCCAAGTAAAAGTAGATCTGGAGTCACAGCACGGCGCTTGACCTCACTTTAGGAGGTCAAGCGTTACTTTTACACTACTGACAAGTGAGTGTTTTTGAACTTATCTCAGGCTCTCTCTTTCTCTCTTCTTGTCCAATCTGCATATTCCTTCTTCCTCCACTTGGCACATTATGTGGGCACAGTTCTGCCACATACGGCTCACTTCCACACATCACAATGTTTCTGCCGGACGCACTGCTGTCCCTTTGCTTCGCAACCAAACTATCTATACAGCAGGAAGCCAAGATGAAAAATGACCATGAAAAGTAGAAAGAGTGAAGGGGTGAGATCTGATTCAAGCGTTTCAGTCTGATGCTCGATACGAGACAGTTGGCAGCCCTGAGCAACAGCCTGTATCACTTAGCTTAACTTGGCCCCAAGAACCCACCTTGCAACATTAGCAGGGCTCAAGACACGCTCAATTAGTTAGAGAAAATTGAAGGTAATGTGCAACAGATTTGGCTATAATTTTTTTTAAAAAGAAATCTTATTTCCACTTAAAGGCTCATTGCTCTTTTTTTTTTTTTTTTTTTAGCTTGTTGCTAAAAGCAATGCTTTTTGAAGAAAAGTGACTGCTAGCTTGTTTAATAGGGCAGAATGATGTATTTTTAAGCCACAAACCTTCCTCATTTCTGGGGGTGAAAAGGCAGAGACAGACTTATTAATAGGGGACTTTTCGAGATGAATGTTTGCACGGGGCATTCCTGAAGTATTTCAACACGGGACGTGCACTGCTTGTTGGGAAGCTTCTACATAAATGCATCAAAGTGCAGAGAGAATTTAACAGGATGGCGTACAAACAGTCCAACCCTCAGAGAGAGAAAAAAAATCAGCTCTTTTGAGGGAAGGAAATAAACTCCAGTTGACTTGAATACATTAAAACCTAAAAATATAGATACATAAATATTTTAAACTCAACACAAACTTTCAGTAGTTACTTAATATATTGCAACTATCCTGAAAAGTAACCATCTGTGGAAGTCCTGGCAAGTAAGGAAAAATAACAGCCATAATAACAAGCACAGTGACACTCTCTCCTCTCCCGGGCTTCACCTTGAGTGCGCTGCTGACTCACAGCTGCGAGTGACCAGTGACACTGACTCTAATCAGATCGGACTCACTCTTGGCTCTGGGATTAAAGCCCTGATGTTCCAGAAAGTCTCCTCGCCAAGGAAAAAAAAAAAATACAAAGCCTCGCACCCTTCTGCTCACCTTCTGTCCAACCTTCACTCCATCGCCCTGCACTCGGGGGCCTGCTTTTCTCACGATACCTGAGCAGCGCTGCGGCAGAGAGAGCGACATCCCAGAGTGCACCGCTCTCGTTCGCTCGGCCCATTATCGCTATTAAACGCCATTACGGTTGCGTAAATGCATGTCGGTGGGCGACTTGCGAGGTCGGACGCAGGGTGACTCACACCCGGGTTGATCAGGGTGAGCCGTGGATGAGGGGGTGTGAAGGGAGTAGGACGGTAGTAGGGGGCGGTTGTTGCTTACGTGAGGGAGAGGGTGAAGTGGAAGCGCTGGCGGAGGCCCTTGAAGGTCAGGAAGGAGTGCGGCGGGAAGTTGCGCGTGGTCATCTCGCAGTAGGGCTTCTCGAAGCCGCCCGGCGGACAGTCGCACTTGAAGCCGCCCACCAGCAGGTTGACGCAGGCGCCGCCGTTCTTGCACACGCCTGGCGCGCAGCGGCCGGAGCGGGCCGACAGCTCGCAGCGGTCGCCTGCGGACAGAGAGAGAGAGAGAGAGAGAGAGAGAGAGAGAGAGAGGAGAGTTGATTGTTCATCCAACCAAGAAAATCTCATTTTATTTCAAGTCTGTTTTTGCCCTCATCTATCTCAACATTAGCAAGAAACAAACACCTGCAAAAAATGCTAAATGCTAAATGGACTGCACTTAAAAAGCACCTTCACGCTACCCCAAAGCGCTTTACAATGGCCTCTCATTCACCCATTCACTCACACACTCACACACCAATGGGTGGCTGCTGCCATGCAAGGCGCTGCCAGCCCCACTGGGAGCAACTTAGGGTTCAGTGTCTTGCCCATGGACACAACGACAGACTAGGATGGAGCGGGGATTTGAACCGCCAACCTTTTGGTCATTGGAAAACACGCTTACCTCCTGAGCCACAGTCAAAAAAGAGAGAAAGAAGAAAAAAAAAATGAAGACAGAGACAGAAACAAGGCACACGTAGTTTCCCCCTAACTGAGTGTCGGCCTCAGTAGAGCAGCCAGGGCTCATTAGTCCCATAATCACTCTTTAATCATATTGTAATACATCAACCACTCAGATCACCTTTGATCAAATCATTTCTGGCTACCTCTCAGTTTATAAGTCAAATGCTCCATATCATGTATTTGTTAATGGTATATTTGTATATTTGGGTTTTTTTTTTTTTTTGATCCTTATAGTTTTTTCAACTGAGATTGCCTTGAAATAAATGGTAGTATTTCTAGTGGTTATCAAGGTTTATTTTTGTTGTTATGATAACAGGTTCAACATATCACTGGGTGGTAAACTAACTCACATCTTGTCAAAAAACATTTTTTTGTCATTTATTTACAGTATATATTGCAAAAATATGCACAATGTGTGAATAAAATAATAATAATAAAATGCAATGACAATAAAGAGCATTTAAAAAACAAAAAGCAGATGATGTTTGCGCCCCGCAGCATCAGCACCAGTTATCGCCGCAGTTACCCTCCTCGCCCTGAGGGGTCAGCGGCAGCGCTGGAGCTCGCCGGCGGCCCCCGGGGTGTCACGGAGGACCGCCGCTATCGAGCAGGGAGACAAACCCAGAGGAAGTGACGGGAAGCTGATGATCACCAGAGTCAGACAAGTCCACGGGCGGAATAATGAACTGATTTATATTCAGCCGTTCGATCAACTCTCGCCCTCCCCCACGTCCTGCACAGCAGGACTGTAACCCCAATATACACACACACACCACCACCACCACCACCCTTGGGGGAAACGGCTACAGTTTGTGTTGCATTTATATTCAATGAGAAAACATCCCGTCTGGGAAGCGGCGAAACGGAGGCGTTTATCTACTCAGCTTCCGGAAGCGTCTGACCGAATCTCGCCAGTCAAGGTGATTTCTTAGAGATCCATCGGACAAATGCAACCGCAGTTTGAGTCAACAGTCTGTTTTCATGTCCCGCGTTAAAAAAAAAAAAGATGTGCCAAAGCCTAAACAACATCCTACAAGCCATATTCATTTATCAAAACACCATTCCAGGGGAATTTTTAGGGTTGCGTCTGAGAATATTGCAGGAAGATTCACCTCTGTTTGTATGTTTGCCAATAAACTCTTAATAAGTAGGAATACTCCAGCTACTTCTGTCATGAATGTGAGCATCTTGACACCTTTTTACGAAAACGATCAGGTTAAAATGGAATCCAATCAGTTTCTGAGCTTCAGAAGATGATCCTTCAAAAATACAACCAATAGAAAAATCACATCGGGCAGCGAGAGGAGAAGCGCTGACGAGCGCAGCCAGACAGCGAGACCTCGTCCCCGCTGATTCCTCGATTCCAGCTCGTCACACGTGCGCCATTTGCCCGGGTCGGACCCACGGGAGGCGCCGGCGGCAGCGGCGCCGGTCGCTCAGGCAAGACTTGCGCGCTCTCCCAAGCGTGAGCGGGAATTTGTGTCAGAGCCGCTGGCTCAGCAGAGTGGAAGACTCGCAAGCTACACTGTAACACTGACACTCGACACGCAGGCAGACCGGGCCTGTGAATCAACTGCCATCGCCAACGTTGACCGATGATGAGCGGCGCTGCTCCAAACACGGGGGCGATCAATAATTAACCAAGTTGTTGGATGTCTATCTGGGCCGAGACCTCTCAGTTAGTGAACATCTCAGGCGTCGGGCTTCTTCTGCCAATTCCCAGGAGGAGGCGGCTCTTCCCGTGAACCGCTGACCTCCCGGCAGGAAAAAAAAGGGGCTGCAAAGCATCAAGGCACGAACCTTTAGTTAAAAATTTACTGACATTTATAGAGGTGGGAGTGGCGGTCCATTGTGGAGCAGGAGGCTCTCAGGGCTTCATGGGCCGCTGATGTGTGGTCTGACTGCGAGACCTAGTATCTCCACCGAGTGCTTTAGTCTTTACATCAAAGAGCTGACGATTCCAGAGTTACATGTTGGGGAAAAGTATTTTCTGCCAATAGAAACAAAAACCTGACTGAAGAAAAATATCTACTGCCAATTGGAAAAATAGTAAAAGTTAGTAAAAGAATTTGACCCCCTTTTGCCTTCAGAGCTGCCTTAATTCCTCGTTGCCAACTTTCAACAAGTTGTTGGAAACATTCCCCAGAGAAACTCCAAAGATGTCTGTCAGCGTTTTTGTTTGTAGCGTTATTTACTTAAATCTGAGTTATTTCCTCCATGTCAGACAGTTTGATGAAGATCAAAGTGTTCCGTCAAAACATGCCAGGTAAGAAAAAAACCTGTGTGTCTGACACAGACAAAACAACTAAGATTCCTCAGAGATTTTGTTCCATATTGACATGACATCATCACACAGTGGCTGCAGATTTTCACCTATGATGCAAATGTCCCATCCTATCCATCCATCCATCCATCCTGAAGGTGCTCTATAGGATCTGGTGACCATGGAGGCCGTTGGGTGGAGAACAGTGAACTCATTGTCGCGTTCAAGAAGCCAAGCGTGAGATGATACAAGCTTTGTGACATGCACTGCTGGAAGCAGCCGTCAGGAGATGGGATACGCTGGGGTCATGGTAGGATGGACGGGGTCAGCAACAATACAACACTCAGGTGTGCTGTGGCATTTAAACAATGCTCAGTTTGTACTAAGGGGCCCAAAGTGCGCTGAGAAAGATCACCCACACCGTTACACCAGCAGCAGCAGCAGCAGCAGCAGCAGCAGCAGCCTGAACCGCTGATACAAGATAAGGTGGATCCACGCTTTCGTGTTGTTTACGCCAAATCCTGACTCTGCCATCCAAATGTCTCAGCTTTCCAAGTTTTTCCCATTGAAGAGCCGTCCTGCCTGGTTATTGAAGGTCCGGTGTGCACAATTTGGCTTGATTTCTGATTTTTAAATTGGTAAAAGCTTAACATACTGCCCACAAATACATTATTAAGGTGTATATTTGCAGGACAATAAAAGTCATTTGGTTTTCCTAACCTTCGAGTGATTCTCATATATATAAGAATATAATAGAGCAATAAGGGTCTTGCTCCTAGTTTGCTGCCACCTTGTGCTGCCATTTTTTAAGGAAGCTTGTCCGAAAGTGGGCTAAATACCAAACGCGCTGTCAAGGCGGCCTTCCTTAAATAAATTCTACACACTGGACCTTTAATTCAGTCCCTTTCTGCTGCCAACAAACAGGCAGCGTCGTGGTCAAATGGCTCATAGGCCAACGGAGCCGCCAACAGAGGCCACTGCTGCAAGGGTTCCGGTGAAAACGAGACGCCGCGGTAAAGCCGCACTCTTTGGCGGGTGACGCCTTCAACGCCTCCCTGCCGCGCTGACAAAAAGCTTTTAAGTGCCTCCATTTATCCGTCCCGGGCTGTCAGGTGAGAGGCGCAGCGGCGGAGGAGGGTCGGGGAGGGGCTCGCCTCCACAGCTCGGCAGGACACCGCAATCAATAATTCAGACACGTGTTCTCTGCTCTATTTACACCTGCGTGTAAGCCAATCCTGGTGCCCACAGCCAGCCTGCTGCCAGCACATCACACCTCCTGCTCTCCACGTCTGAAGGCAATGAGTACATCTTGCTGCACGGCTAACTTTCACCCTGACATACGGACTGTACATCACACCGGTCTGCGAAGCGATCAACAATCAAGCAGCATGACTGCAAAGACAATCACAGAGCGTGTTAAACCATTAAGTGCATGTTTGCTAAATTATTCCTGTTTTCCCCCTCAAACACTAAACTGAGGTGATAATTTATCCACTAAAAGCTGTGCAGCATTAATGGCTGCTCCAGTGCAGCGTTAATGGATCCCTGAGGACCACTGCACTGCCGGAGTAAACACAATGTGACAAATAAGCCTAATAAACACGTGGCTTTTGAAATGAAGACCCTTTTAATTCTTTTTTTTTTTTTTTTTTTTGGGAGAGGGGGAAACCGTTCAAAGCCGTATCCACCAGGTGAGGGATTCGTAAACAATGCAAGGTAATTAACTGGGAGTGGCGTGACACCGTGCACCATCCCCGAGTGCAAAAAAAGTTCCCTGGGAGATGTCGAACCTGAGCAGGTGTGTCTGCCGCTGCCAGGCAACAGATGAGGCTGCGCGGTGGGCGGATCCCTCAGGGCACGGCGGGGGGAGGAGAGCGAGCTGGGCGAGCGGGGTGAGGCCCCGCAGGGTCGACGCACGGAAGGTGAATAATGAGACAGGGCGATCAATAATGGAGGAGATACGCAACCTCCAGCAGTTCCTGTCGGGTTGCTTCTCGACAGCAGCGAGTGAGCAAAGACGACGTCGAGGGCAAATCTTCACTGTTGTTGGGATTACTCCATTAAAGTAATCCAACTACTGATTACTTCTTTAAAAAGTAATCTAATTACTTATTTAACGACTTTGTTTCATAAGTCATCAATTGAGAACGTCTTGTTTCCTGCACACAACGTACAGCAAAGCACAATAATGTTTGCATTTCCGGCTACAAACGCAATCGCTGTTTTTTTCTTTTGCTGCCGCCATGCTTGTTTTGGTGCGTCGCCGCATATCAATGACGTTGCACGCATCAATCTGCGACGTCGTTCAGACATTTTGTGGATAATAAGACATTTTTAGCTTGCCAAATCTTTCAGAGAAGTAATGGAATCGTTACTTGATCAAGTAATTATGATATAATTACCAATTTTGCCACAGTAATCCCGTTACATTACTCTGTAACTAAAAAAGTAGTTTAATTACAGTAGTGGATTACTTAGTAATAGATTACTCGCCAACACTGCTGATCTTAGATCTTAGGAACAGGAAGGTATTACGGCATAAAACGTTTTAAGGAATGCCTTCTTCTCAATAATGAGTGAGCCAACGATCATCCAGCTAAACACCTACAACAACCTGCAAATTCTTCGTCACGTTTGTTCAACTCTTTCATTCAACTTCCATTCAACTGAATTCTACGTACCATTAAACTAGTTGCACCGGCTGAACAGTTGCGAAATATCGCTTTGTTGCTTTCACTTCCAAAATTACACACAGCGTACAGCTTAGATCTATGTAAGTGCATTGCGGAAAAAAAAAGGGCTCAGTAGCATGTAACTGCGTGAATGTATCACATTTTTATGTGATAATTTTCACATTTTTACTACATACCACAGCTTGTTCATACTTTAAGCTTGGTTTGAGACAAGATCCTGCTTTAATGACCACCGTCAATGACATTAGTATTAGCACGCGTACTTTGAGGAGGATTTTGCATGCTTGCATGGGGTAATAACGTAAAACTTTTCATTTCATTACCTGATACTGAGCTTTTCGCTATCACGAAATAATGAAATAATGGAATCAACAATAATAAGAAAGTTTCATGCAATAATGTGAAAATGATCACGTAAAAACACTAAACTTTCACGTAAAATGCAAAAATTATCACGTAAAAACATGAAACTTACACCAAATTATGTGATTCCGAGCACCCCTTTCTTTAGTATGGCAGCAATACACTTCCATACGGATCAGGCAGCATGTTAAAAATGTCAAAGACTGCGATGAATCAAAAACATGAGTAATAAAAGTGCAAGACGATTTGTTGCGGAGAGATCCAGCATGAGAGCCTAATGGAACATCCCAGAAGTCCACCACTGCCTGATCTACAGCAGGGGTTGTTTTTTTTGTTGTTGCTAATCTTTCTTAGTAATCCATCTTTTTTTTTTTATGCTTGCCGCAGAATACATTATGCAGCTGATGGCTCTTATTTACTTAGAAATGATCCGCAGAGTAAAGTAGCTTTCAAAAGAAGAAAGCAGCGAGCTTTGGGCCCGCAGGGACCTTGTCAGACAAATACAGTCTGGCAGGTGACTGAATAGAGCGCCAGCAACAGCCGCTAAATGCACTGATGTAAAAAAAAAAAAAAAAAAAAACCTCTGTGTGTGGCCATGTTTCTTTAATCCATACCATCTTTGGGAGTTAGCTGTGATTTTTCGGCAGCTGCTGGTTTGAAACAGAGCGCTGCGTGTCTGTGCACGCACATCATCACACGCGGCAGACCCTCCCCGCCCCCTCCCCGATTAGTGAATGAATTAGACAAGGAAGCAGACGGCCAGCTGATCAACAATCGTCGAGCAGCGTCTGAGCCTTTTTCTCAGGCCGCGTATTTTCAGGGAAACACGAGGAGAAAAATTACAAAAAAAATATCCGTCAGTGGGCGGAATCTTCCGAGCCTTTAAAGAACAGCAAAGATGATAACTGGGAGATTTTTATTTTTTTTTAACATGTTACCATCTGGCAATGGTAACAGTCCAACTCTCTCTCACACACACACACACACACACACAAAGACGCGCCATTAACACACAGCCATTTCACAGAGTTTCCTTCCAACATTTATCCACACAGCCACAGATTTATGGCACTGAGTGACCAATTAAGAGCATACACACACACACACACACACACACACCAATGTGCCTTCATCATTATGAGGCCTCTCACTGACTTCCATCCACTGTCAGCCTCACCCAAACCCCCAGTGATCTGCCCAGGCCCCCAGAGTCCAACATGGCGGCCCATTCATTGCAGTGAAGTTGCTCACCGAGCGCAGACGACGAAAAAGTCTTTGACTTCGGCATTAATGGGCCCATAGAGTATGCGCACTATTGTCATTTCCCAATTACGCCTCTGTAACTCACATGATCTATCTGGCCAATCAGAACGAGCTGAGACACAGTGGTCCTGTCAGCCGTTTTAAATGTGTTTATTTTTGTATTGGATTATTTTGCTGCAGTACCTCGAGTGGCCACTGGGAAAAACCGGTGCGCCGCCATATTGCCGTCTGGTATCCAGTTCTTATAATACAACCATTGATCTGCCCTGTACTTCAATTCATTCCTTGTTCCATGATATTCAATGGACTCACATTGCTCATTCTGCACCCCAACAACCCCTCAAGTGCTCTGCACAGCCTCTCATTCACCCACACACACAGCAACACATGGATGCATTTCGGCATGTGGACAGAGACAGCAGGGACACGGACCGTCAACCCTTCAACCATTGGTCGGCAGGCTGTACCGACAAATGTGCCACAGCCGCCGTCCAGTCTTGGAGACCTTCCTTCCAAACTGAAGCCTTCACCTTGAAGTATTGTGACAACACTGCGAGGAAAATGTCCTGGCCCTCAGAATGACATCACTAAAAGAACACCCAAACACACACACACACACACACACACACACACATGCAGATCAGACACTAGTGAATGCACTAACTGGAGGTGACTCAATGAAAGATACATGCACTTTATTGCCTCGCTGACCACATTCAGAACGGCGATCGACGCGCGCGGCCCCCCGGTGCGAGCGCGTGAAAATCCACCCACCTCACCCACTCGCGCCGGCATTAAAAGCACCTGCCAGGTTCAGCTCCAACACCCACCGCCGTGCATAAGAATATGTAAGTGGCACTCAACCTTGGGCGGCAGCGACTGAGCCCACACGTTGGAAAAAAAAAAAAACCCCTGCGAGCTCTATTTTAGTCTTCATAAACAGCGCGCAGTGGCGAGATGAGGGTGGTTGGAGGGGTGGGGTGGCGGGGATTTCAATGTTTGATAAGGAGTGATGGAAGTGATGGAGCCGCTGACTGCAGGACAAAAACATCAGCCACTTTGGCTTTTAGCGCTTGGCTTTTTATTTTTAGTGGCAGACCTTTTGTTTTGAAGACTCGCTCGACGGCTATTGTGAAAAGTCGGGCTGGACGGCGAGAGAAAGGAATCAAGAACTTACCATTTCCAGCGTGTCGCAACGTTCATGAGGGAAATAAATGTTTTCCACAAAAGAAATCACAATAGAATCGATGTTGCAACTGAAAATTGGGATTAAAAAGGAACATTTTTTTTATGTTTATCAGTGCCTTGTAAAGGTTTAACAGACAACTAGACCTGCTTATGTGTTTGGAACTAACTTTTGAGTTCCATCCATGAGCTAAAAAAAACTAAAATGTGTCAACACGTCAATTTTTTCAAGTATATACAGTATTTAAACAGGTCATTTATATTTAAACATTATGAAATTTAAGCACATTTTCAGTAAAAAAGCAACCGTTGCTGTGGTGCCTTTACGACCACAACTGCGATTCATTATTGTGATCAGTGATGCAGTTGTCATCATAATTAAATCTCTACTTTGGCGACATGATTATACAATGAGATATCTATTTTTTTGAAATGCTCCCGAGTCTCCTTTGCTTGTAATTTTCATCATCACACCGCAGCTGCAGAAGCTCTTTGTGACTGCAGACGCTCGTACATGTGGCACACCATGTTGGGTTCGATAAGCAAAACACGCGGCACTGAAGTTCCAGATCAAAACGGCAATAAATGAACACGCAGCGATCTTCAAAACAACAAGATGAAAAACACTGCAACATCACAGAGTCCCAGCTTGACCCACTTAACCTTGCACCGCCGAGACGGAGGGCAATTTCAACGAATATAAATTCTGTATAAATTAGCATATTAAGTATCAAACTTCTCTTTTCTCTTCACCAGAAAAAAAAAAACACACAGTATTTAACACTTTAAGGGTGCGAATAATTTTTGGAGCAGAGACAGAGATAACTAATTCTGCTGCCAACAGTCATAAATTAGATCCTAATTACTCTGAAGTAGAAGCTTCTGTCCTCTCAGTTTGAACCTACAGTGCTGCTGCCGCCTTGCGAATTCCGTTCTTCACCACCGGGCAATTTCCAGCCAGCGATGCTCACCATCTCTATCCATCTATAATTAATCATTTCCTTCCGTTCCTCCACTCAGCGATACTACCAGAAGAAACGCCGCCGTATTCTTTCTTTCTTTCTTTTTTCTTTTCTTTTTTTCCCTAACACAGCACGAGCGTTGGACTCAAAGGTTTTCTCGGCAAAGCCGCGCAGCTTTAAATAGGCGTCAGCCAGAAAATAGAGGTCTGTTATATCATCCGTCTTGCCGTTGTTTGGATGTCGGTTCGGAGACGCCGTCCATTTCCCACAGCTCAGGAGGAAGAGTGGAGTGCAGGTATGAATAGCTATGAGGCTGTTTTCATGTCACAGCCATCCAGTCGTCCCGCCACAAAGAGGAAATAAATGACTCCCCCTCACTTCAAGTCAGTGACACCGGCCCAAACTGGGTGCCAGAAGAGCCCACACAGGACAAAAACAAACACATTGGCTGATTAAATAAGAAACTGGGCCCAAGTGTCAGCATTTTTATAATGTCAAATTTATAAAAGGCAACAAATGATTCAGAATTTGTTGGTTGGAGAGTTTCGGCGTTCCTTCCCACTCATTTACAAATAAAACTCTATGGTGCGAAATGGAGTCTGAGACTGGATGGGCAAGTGAAGATATTTAATCAAAATCTTCCTCATGAAAGAGAACAAAAAGAAGTTTTGTTCCTTTTTTTAATCAATAGAGAAGGTTCAGATCCGATCAGATCAGATCAAATTGTCTGATCAGCCATTGGCGTGAACAAAGTGTTGAACATTTTGCCTAATAAAGTGGACAGTGAGTGTGTTTACTCGTGTTTTGGGAGCCTTTCCCCAAACCTGAGTACATCTAAAAATATCTGTCTGATAAACTGTCGCAGACAGAACAAATTCATTTTCAGCTAAACCACAGCAAAACGGAGCAAACAGGCTTTATGGATCTGGATTTCAAAAGCAACTTCAAAACAGATGAACCGATAGGGCGTTTAGCTCCGCTTGACTCAACCCGCGACGGAAAACTAAGCGCAAGCCAAAGTCAGTGAGCTCATGCTCGTCTCTGTTGTGACTGGCTGAAAGAGGGCCGAACAGATCGATAACTCATCACTTTACTGTGAGCAGTGTACAGGACAGCTGCACTGTCAGGAGTCACATCCCATAAAGAGCATCGGAGGAGGGTGAGCACAACAGACGCAGACATTAAAAGCCCCCTGGGAGCTCTGAGGAGGCCCAGGAACTGAACCTGGGGCAGCCACGTAGGAGCAGCGTGTCAACTGAGAGAGAAGCTCTCACCTCCTGGCAGCACCGAGACCAGTGTTGGTCCTTTCTGTCTGCGGTTCCTCGCTCGCTCCAAAGGGTTTGCAGCAAAGGAGCAAAGTGTTAATATGTCTTTCTTCTTCATTAAACCCAGTAACTAGCTTAGCCACCGCAATTGCTAATGGTAACATCTCCAAGTTTTCGGCAGGGACGGGTCCACGCAGACGTTAAACCAGAGATCGTTGTACTTTTTGAATTCAAACCTTGAATTCTGACATTTCTGACATTTTGTCTTTTTTAAAAATCAACCAACTGCTACCAGGACGCAAGAGAGGAACAACCGACAATGTTCCAAATAAGGCGCAGACAATTTCTAATGCCAACATCTCCAATTTCTAATGCTAAAATCTCCAAGTTTTTGGCGGAGACGGGTCCACGCACACATGTTGAAACAGAGATCTTTCTACTTTTTGAATTCAAACCTTGATTTCTGACATTTTTTCTTTTTTAAAATCAACCAACTGCTACAACAGGGTGCTGACGGAAGAGATTGTCTGAAGTGGGAGGTCAAGTGCTTTGCTTGGGAAGTTTATGGTTATATTTGCTGCATGCCTAACAATATAGGTGCTGATGTGTTAAGGCCTGGTATATTTTTTTGCTTTCTATTGACACGATAGCTATTAGGCATCTACCGTATGATAAAATCTTCCAAATCAAACCTAATCTAATCTATCAAGCCATTGAAAAAGTGTACCTAAAAAAGTGGCTGGTGAGTGTGTATAACTTTGCTATTTAAAATGAAGAGAAACTCGTAACGGGCCAGTAAAACAAACAAAGAAACAACAACAAAAATCTTGAGTTGTTGACCGTCAGCTTATGCGACGACTCACCCGTGTAGTCGTCCAGGCACTCACAGGTGTAGCCGCCCTCCCTGCTGCGGCACATGCCGTGGGCACCGCAGGGCTTGGAGTAGCAGAGGTCGATCTCCGTCTCGCAGTAGTCGCCGGTGAAGCCGGCGGGGCAGCGGCAGCGCAGGCCGGCGATGGGGTGGATGGGCCTGAACAGGATGGTGTCGGAGGACACGAACGGCGCCAGGCTGTCGAACTTGAGCACCGACACGCACTTCATGTAGTTCTCGCAGGGCTCGCGCAGGCAGATGTTGTCGTCGAAGGGCAGCACCTCCTGCGAGGAGATCCTGGCCAGGAGGCTGCGGTTGAGGTAGAGCCGCTCCTGGAGCTCCTCGGAGCCAAAGAACTCCGAGCCCCCGCCCTCCGACCCCCTCCTGGGCCTGCCGTCACCGGGGCTCGCGCCTCCCAGCCGCCGCTGCTGCTGCAGCTGCTGCTGCTGCTGCTGCGACTCGCCGAACGCAGGCACGGCCACTGAGAGGCTGACGTTGAGGATTCGCGCGCTGACGTCCGTGTCGTCCTGGATGTTGAAGATGACCACGTCCTCGCGGGCGGCCGACAGGACGCGGGCCACGCCGTCCAGGAACTGGGCGAGCAGCAGCGAGAGGAAGTGCTCCTGGGAGGTGTTGGCCAGCCTCAGCGTGATGCTGTTGGACAACATCTCGTCGGTGATGATGGTGACTTGCAGGAGGCACTCGGCCGAAACTGAGTGCACGCCATCTGGAAACAGGGGGAAGGAGCAGTTAGCATCAAGGCAATTAGCATCAGGGCAGTTAGCATCAGAGCAGTTAGCATCAGGGCAGTTAGCATCAGAGCAGTTAGCATCAGGGCAGTTAGCATCAGGGCAGCTAGCATCAAGGTAACGGGATCGTAGGCGACTGTATTAGACGATAGTTTGTAGAGATCCTGTTGAAGTCAATTTGCATCTTTTAAATACAAAAGTGACCATCATGTTGCTTTTTTTTTAATGTTTTCAAACCTTGATTTCTGACATTATTTTTTTTTTTTTTAATCAACCAACTGCTACCAGAACGCAAGAGAGAACCAACCAACAATATTCCAAATAAGGTGCTGACCTGTGGGAGGTATAGTGCTTTGTTTGGGATGTTTATGGTTATATTTACTGTATGCACCACAAATACACACTCATCTACCACTTTATGAAGTACAACTCGCTAGCAAACGCTTGGAACCCCTTTTGCCTTCAGGCGTGCCTTAATTCTTTGTGGCGAACTTTCAGCATCATGTTTTTTTTTTTCAATGTAAGCAGTAGAAAGTACAGATATTTATGTGTACAGATGGATGGAGTAAAAGAAAAGTCCGAAAAATAAATACTCAAGTAAAGTACAGATGCGTGAAAAATCTACTTAAGTACATTAACTTTAAGTTTTTGTACTCTGTGACTTCAAATCTCTGTAGATAACTGACATACTGAGAGAAGATAATTTCACATGGTAACAAAGTTACACCTCGTAATCAGGCTTTTAACACGAAAAAGCCAAAAATGGAGACAAGACTGAGGTGGGCAAACAGGCCTTCAACGTCCTTTAATGTCAGGACGTTTCTTCGCGTTGTATTATGAGTTAAAGTCAGCAGTGACGATAGACAGAAAACACGCAGGTGAGACTCTTGCTGCAGGACTGAACAGAAAAAATTGTGACTGTGAGTTCAAAACTTTGTGACAACGAGGCACAAACAAACTCCCCTTCACACGGCTTCCGGCGCCCTTCTTCATAGCAGGCAACTGTTTCCTTTCTTCTCAGGGCGGAACACAACAGGAGCTGCTCTGCCAACACGACCGGAGGGCGAGAGCACGTTCCCATCCAAACCCATCTCCAAGTTTCTAATCGGCCATTTCACGCCTGCATTCACCAGAGACGCCGGCTTTTTTCTCCGCCCGGATGCAGCGATGCCGCGACACGACGCTGGCCTTACTGGAAGCCCCCCAGTCTCACATTCACCACACGCAGCCCCTCCCAGTGCAGCCCCCCTCTTCTATCTGGCTGTGAACGTGTTATCCTCCGCACATCCTGTCCTCTGGCTTCTCACTCTGAACTTGTGCCACTCGGTCCGCACGACGCATTCAGTGTCATGTTTGTCCTTTACATTACAGTGAGGTTGATTTGGTTGCATTGTATTGTTGTTATTCCACTGCTCGGCGCTTCTTTTCATCCAAGGTCACGCTCTCTTAAAGGTCCAGTGTGTAAAATTTGGCTTGATTTATGATTTTCATATTGGTAAAAGCGTAACATACTGCCCATAAATACATTGTTACAAGTGTATACTTGCAGTACAATAAAAGTCATGTGGTTTTCCCACCCTTAAAAGGGTTCTGGTATATATAAGAATATACATCGAGGAAGGGTTAGCTGCCATCTTGCGCCGCCATTTTTTAAGGAAGCCCGCCCTTAATAATAAATGCGGTCAGGTGGTCAACCTTAGATACTGGACTTCCGTGAAAATTTCACACACAGGACCTTTAATAAGTAGAATCAGGATCAAAACCTCCAGCATACAAACACATCCATAAATCTCCTCTTTGCTCCTCCTCTCGGCGTCAAACCTCAGGATCCTTCTCGTGATACATTCACTGTCCCTCCTCTGCTTGTGCCCAAACCATCTCAGTCTGGCCTCTCTGGCTTCATCCCTCCATCCTGGAAGCTCAACATTTTAGTGCCACCGTCTCGAAACCAGGCAACATTTCCGCTCTCACCTTTCCTACAACTTTCTTGTCGACTCTTTTTTTTTTTTTTTTTTTAATCACACATCATGCCTGACACTTTTCTCCACTAGCTCCAACCTATTTGCACAACAAAATACATTAAGGTGCATGTTGCATGTTGCTCACAAGAAAACAACATTTGCTCAGTAGTCATTTTAGCTACTATGGTGCAGGATCTGGCCCTAAGAGACAGTCTGCAACCAGCAGAAGTAGGCAGAAATATAAATTAGGACAAAACAAAAATTCTGAAATGCATTCAGTTCTTCAGTGCACCCCCTCTCCTTGCTGGCCAACAAGCGTGTTAACCTGACCCCTGGTTCTTTAATGGCTTACAAATGTAACTTTTCATTTGCAGATTATGTCATTTGGTCTGGCGGTGAGGTCACGGAGAGATCGCGCCGTCATTTTGTTCATCTCTAAAGTGGCCCGCAGGTTTGGTTTTTTTCGTGGCCTCCAGAGCAAACACAAAGCCCCCCAATCCAATCAAATGCATCATGAAAACGAGCCTGCCCCCCCATTCCCCCGCCCAAAATAATCAATGCGCCGCTTTGTTCTGGGCATCTGGAGGCCGTCCAGAGAGCAGAACCTACGAGCAGAACTCGCACAAACACACTGCGCCGTCCAGCATTAGCAGATCCCTATTTTGGCAGCAGGCAAGTTTAAACAGCGAGTGCCAGGGAAGGGAGGAGGAACTGGAGGAGGAGGAGGAGGAGGAAGAGGGAGGGTCAAAGAGGAAGTGAGACAGAGAAGCATGTTTGACACGGCTTTAATCCCACTGCTTTCAGTCAAGTGTTTCCAGCACAGTAATAATACAGGGCCTTAGTGGAGGAAGTGGGAAAACAAATCAAAGGATGGCGACAATCAGGGTCGCTTCTGCAATTCACACTCTGAGTGTAAACACACGCATCCCTCTCTGTCTTTCTCTCTCTCACACACACACACACACAGACACACACAGACACACACACACACACCTGTGCACACAAAAACACAGAGGAAAACATGAGGGTGATGAGGAGAAAGCTATAATTGGGGCTCAAAACTTCTCCAGTCAAAACAGATTTTCAGCCATCTTACAGTGATGATTGTTTTCCCTTGAACGCTGTCGTAATGGCGGACATGATTTACACCTCAAGGTTACGGTTTTCCACCTGGGGCGTCGAATAACTATCACACACGGATGAATGGCGAGGGAGGAAAAGTGAAAGGGGGAAAGAGGTTTTCAAGGTTTTGAGGTTTTGTTTCGGATTTGTTTTTCTCCTGACAGCAGGAGGTAACCGCAGTAGAGGACTTCTACTGAAGTCCACTACTGGTGGTTCCATCCCAGAAGACCAGCGAGCTACATCTTGCACTTTCCTCCATTGCTTCGTCTCCATTTCCAAATAACCAAAAAAGGGAGGACGACATGCTTCTGTGTTTCTGGAGGCTCTCAGCTCCTCATGTTTCGCACTGACACGTTGAAATGCTGTATGCTGAACTTTCTTTCGTCGACATCAAAAACTTGAGAATTACATTTAACAGAATCCCAATTTAGAAAGAACTATCTGTGCCATCTCGAGATCCACCGAAACCCCACATCACTCGCCGTCAGTCCCACAGATGCAGTGCAGCTGAACACACAAAGAGCTTCACCCAAGCCGAGGTGAGTCGCCGAGGCTTGGTGGGAAACAAGCAGAGCATTTAGTGCTGCGCTTGAAGACGCACACACAGCTTTTATCACACTGGGCAAATCAATTAAAGTCATATTATAAGTGATGGTGTTGCTGCAACAGTAGCCGGCAGAAGCCCACTCCCACAGGAGCAGGGGCTCTGAAAGGTTAGGCCACATATAAGCGCAGACATGGCCTTAATTATGTCCTCTGCCAATTCAGATTCTTGGATGGGCGCTCGGGCAGAGCTCCACGTGTAGACGCAGCGCTGGGAAACTGAGTGCGAGGAGAATCTGGCCTGAAAGGATCCAGACCATCTCTCAAAGAGGTCATTCTCCATGGAGGGGGTCCTTCGCTCAGGGGCGATGGGTAAACGGGGCGTCGCGGAGCCCAAAAAAAAAGAGGGATGTTTAGTTGGTGAGGAGACCAAGTGCCAGCTCTGAAGTGTGACACTGTTTTGAGCCCCCGGAGTTGGAGCCCCTCTGGGCCTCTGGGTGCCAGGAATGCTCTCAGCTAGGAAGTGGCGCCAGGGGAAAAAAGATGAAACACACACACACACACACACAGAGAGAGGGTGCACGGCGGCAGGGTTTGTGTGTGGAGGTGTGACTGCGGAGATCTATACATCAATCCTTGCCGAGCACGGCGTGTACAGTGAAGCAGCAGAAGGTTTCGTCATCACAGGAACATCCAGAGTGAGAAATAAAGCTGCAGGCTACAGGTTAAGTAGATCCACGTAAGAAAAACAGACAGCAAAAGTGGATGGGTCGTCGTCAAAGCCAAGCCGCCGAGGTTACAGCTCCTTTTTTTTTCTTTATCCTCATATCAAAACAAAACAACGGAGCAGAGGAGAACTCCGAGAGACACCGCCGCCGACACGCCGAGGGATGAACACGAGCAGCCTCACCGGGGGAGCAGGGTCACGCAGAGGCCGGGGCTGAGTGTCGGTAGGGGTCTGCACCCGGAGACGACAAATTAGCAGTCAGCGGGTTCGGCAAGAAGAGGACACGGCGGCATTTTTCAAACTGTGAAATATTAATGTAGCAGCTGTCAAGAGCGAGGGATACGCCGCACACAACAGGTTGTTAGGAGCAAGTGTTTGCTTTAAAGACACGTATCACGGCAGCACGTATACATCTGCGCTTCACTCCCACTGCGGACATGGGTTTGGGGTTAACAGACAGCCGGGAAGGGAGGCAGGGACAGAGACAGGGAGGGCAAACGGATGAGACCGGCCTAATTGGACCACAAAAAGCCATCAAATCTGCCAGCGCACTCCCAGAAAATGTCAACAAAGTCATGGTGGATAAAGATCAGAAGGGCTGTGTGACCAAATTGCTGAAGACAGAGACATCAGCCAGTGCAGCGCGACAGAGAGCCCGAGCCTCTCCCTCCAAGCAGGAGCTCATCACTTATTTATGCTCTTCCCCCGCTGCTTAATTACCTTATTGAAAATCATTTCTCAGCTTTTCTTTTCTGCACACTGAAGACAGCCGGGGTAGTGTCACTGTCCACGAAGGCGAGACGCTGCGGATGTTGTGCGACAGTATAGTTTTACAACAGGTAAGACGTTGAGTGTGTTGTCGATTGCCGCCAACGACTTCACCTCTGAAGCTAATTAGCATCTGTCTGTCGTCTCACCTGTAACTTGTGTTGCATTTTATATATACATTTTGCAATTTCTGCATTTCAATAATTGTAAAGTGTGGTGAGCTGTCTGCAACCCTTTAGGACACATGGGTGTATGAACACGCTGAGAATGATTGGCCCTTAGCTTTTAGCTGTAGAGAGAACACAACGGGCTTGCCTCAAGCATCATGGCATTCACTCTTTTGCCGGAGGAAGGAGTTGAGGGAATGTCCACGTCTAAAAGTTCATTTTCCAAGAACGTGCCGATGGGAAGCAGACGAGCTGTTCAATCACAGATGAAGCAATTTGTGACATGTTGTAACACAGGGCGCGAATGCAGGACACTGCAGTGGTGGAAGTCCAACCTGACCCTGATGCTAACAATATTAGCTGACAGATTGGACCGGGTTCAAATGATGTTCTTGTTGGATAATAATTCCAGCAGACATGTCGAGTAAAAAGAAGTGCTAAACTGTTGAAAACATTAGTTAATCATTACATTACATAATCATTACTACATATATATGAAATGCAACTGTTTATATGTAAATATCTTGCTCTTTATTTTTCTTTAAGGCTAAAGAACAGTCGTTTAGACCTACATATATTTTATTTTTGTCTATATCTTTAGTTAATATAATTCTTGATCTTTTGCACTGTAGCATTTTTTTTGCTGCTGTAATTATGCAAATTTCGCCACCGTGGGATCAATAAAGGTCTTCTTCCTCTATATGTGTGTGTATAGATGAACTAAAAAACACAATAGTCTAACACACAATAGCAATGCTTTTTCACACTTCACTGTCCACTGCTAGGTGCAATGGACACCAAGTGTGTGTAACAATTTGCAACCACAAGAATTGTTGGAAACGAGCTCAGTGCTGAGCCGATCTTGAATATTAAAAACTGTGACCGTCAGATTGGGGCCGAGCTTTGTCACTCCTCCCTCTGACTCATTCAAACTTGCACAGGAATAGGTGACCCAAGCTGCACTCGATGAAAAAATACACTAGTGTTTAATACAGAAGTGTAATTCAGGATATAAAGAACTACTGGTATTGCTGCAGGCTTGTGTAATAATAGTCAACTTGTAAAAAACTACCGTCATAACTTTTCAGAAACGGGAGGCCTCGCTGAGCGCACGCCTTCAAAAGGTTCTTCCAAAATGCCGACATGCTGACGTCAGCCTGCCAAATAGCTGCATAAGAAATAAAAACCCTTTACGCAGAGATAATTCATAGTTTTATTACTCAGGGACCCGAATCACACTAATAGCAGCAGCAGTGGATATATGAGGCGTTGCACGGTTGAAATTATACAGCTTGTTCATAAAAAAGTTGACAATAAAAGAAGGTGATTCTAACATAGAGGCTGGACTCGACAGAGATTTAACTCATTCTCCAAATGTACAGGCTCAAACCTCAGCACATTCAGACACCTGGCAGCCAGCACTTGGAGGAGGAAGGCAGGGATCGCATTAGAAACTCTTTACGAATGCAAAACACGCTCTCTCAAATGAAAATATGAAAGAGGTGAAGGGCCCAGTCAATTCGATCGAAACAATGAAAAGAGGCCAGCAACACTCAAGTGTTGACCAAACACAAACAATGCTCGTCCAGGAAACTCTTCACAAACGCCATCTATCGCCAGCAGGGTGAAGAGCCACTAGCCGAGAGCTCTCCGAAAAGCAGCCATTCATCACACGCCTGAGTGAGCAGAGCGGGAGAAACCTGGAGAGACCCGCGCTCCCCGAGAGGAAGCTGTGTGTTTCACCCAGGAAGTGTGTCCCGTCGAGGGAAACCTCCGGCCACAGAGAGCAGCGAGGGTCGAAACGCGGCCTGCCCTCCTCGTCCGGCGCCAGCGCACTGCGGCGTTGCGCGCCAGGCACATCAAACGGCGCCGCTCGGAAGATCAACAGGGAGGATCATGAATTAGAGATCACTCTGGAGGTTCCGCGCAGCTCAGAGCTCGCACAGTTTCGGACACAGCCAGATACTTGGGGAAACTGGCTCTTGATTTGCAGTAAATAAGCACGTAGCCCGGCTGACTGGTCTGAATATTCTGTCAGATGAACTGCTAAGCGAGTTTACGCCTCGCAAACAGAACGCGCTTCGTTAAAAAGGAAAAAAACAAACAAACGGAATCACCTTGAAATGACCCAGACCTTCGGGAAGGCGATGGCTGAAAAAACAGCACGAGAGTCAAAACTTTACGGTCGAGGCCACAAACACGCAGCACTCAGGTATAGTGTGAACATAAACTTTAAAGAGGAGCAGTGTAAAACCAGCCGTAAAAAAAAAGCTTCTTCACGGTAAGTAGCATAACGTTAAATTGGAAATGAACAAACAAGTGCAGGGGGACAGGCTCCAGCCAACAACCCTGAGTGCAGGAGTGAGCAGGTATAGAAGATGGGTGGGCAGTGCTCTAAAAACAGATTTTTTTGTTTTGAGTGAATATGAACATCAGCTGTTTTTTTTTCTCCTTTGTATTTTATTCATAATACAGACGAAAGGACACTAAAACCCAAAAGACAATTTTCTCAGATCCACAAACTGATTTTTTTTTTGTTTTACAGTCAACTTAAAAGAAGTTTCAGGAAGGTGCGGTTGACTGTATCTCCCAAATTATAAGGTGACATAAAACATTCTGGTTTATCCTGTTCTTTCTTTTACGATCCTGCTTAAACCAAAAATTGTCCTTTTGTAGCTGCTCCTCCTAAAAATAGACAACTTGACACTAACAGTGATTATGGGAGCCAGCTGAAAAAACACTATTGGGCTGGGAAACACACTGTCGGTGTCGCACCTGCCAAAAAAGACTGTTCATTATCGAAGAAAAGAGTAGCCCACGTTTCAGCGTTGATTTGTGGCTACGCTCTGATTTGCGATACATTTTTATTTCATAGCGCTTCAGATTCAAGTATTGGTGTTGCCTATCAGCAACATCACCATTGATTTACACTGGTATCACAGCAGCAAGGGGAAAAAAAAAAAATCACAAATCTCGTTCCATTCAATAACCGTGACCTGAGTGCTCGGTTCCCATGTGCCCAACAGCCAGACGCTTTTCACTTAATTATAATCAAATTCCCTGTTCTGGGAATGGCCTTCAATCAAGTACAAGCACCGTGCGTGTGACCTTGGCTCATTTATGACTCCTTCTTCTCCCTCTCCTCTCCAACCTCAGCGCAGACCTGCTGTGCTTGCCTGACATGTTGACAGCTGGGCTCAGACTGAACCTTACAGGTGCTGTGAGCACTCGTCGCGGCACCCCACTGTAAATCTGTATTACAGAGGACAGCTGCAGCGCCGCCTACTTGAAACGACAGGGCGTTTGGTGTTTCTATTTCCTGCTAATCTTCGAGAGGGATGTTTGTTCGTTCACTCATTCATTTTCTATGGCGGCTCCGGGTCCAGATATGTTTGGACCTGAGGATCAGGCAGCAGGAGACCCAGTCAGGACTGCAGTCAGCATGCTGAGGATTAAGATGAGAGAAAATAATCAGCCGTGAACACACGAGGGTCCAGTTCAGGGAGGAGGAGGAGCTTCTCATGATCTCAGAGCTCAGCGCCACGGCGGTGTTTAAAATTCTACAATATCTCTCGGCCCGGGCAGATCAGATTCTCTTTCATTAAAACTTTGAGCATTCTGTTTGGTGTCGATTTCATTTGAAAACGTGGAATGTTGAGTCCCGCGCGATCAAGGCGGAAGGCGGTAGAAATGCGGCTGTGGAGCGTCCGTCTTGAATTAACCACGGCTGAAAAGTGAGACCCACTCGACTGCGGGATGAATGGGGGGCTGAGGCCTCGATGGGGGCGAGCCAGCTTTTTTTTTTTTTTTTTTTAATCGAGAAACCCATCGACATTTTTCCCTTTTCCTGACCTCCTGCAGCCAGAGCGACAACCGCCACCAATAAACACTTGGTCGGCCAAGTTAAAGGGACAGTAACGTTTCAACAAACTGGAACAAAACAGAACTGAGAAATCTTTATGTAAGAATACGAATAAGTGGAACACTCCATGAGGTAGATCAAAGTTGCCTACAGTCACTCAAAATACAAAAAGTTATTATAAGTGTAAAATGTATACAAAGAGTACACAAGAACAAAGAAAGACTGATCTGATTTTTTTTATGGTTAACGAAAAGAAAGGTATGGATTTAGTCGAAAAATGTAAAATGTCACACTTAGCTTATTAAACAGAAAGAAGAAAAATTGAACTTGCATTTTATTCAGCAAATAATTACACTGCTGTTAACAAACTAACTAAAATCGGCAAGCACTGTTTTAATTATGTAGTAATAGAAACCAAAGGGTTTTTGTGGAAAAAAGAGGAAATGAATATTTAAAGCAACCCACAAACCTCATCTGATTAAAAAACAAAAAATCTTATTTACGCTCAGAAACACTGTGCACAGAGGCGGAATGTGTGGTTCCTCCACCGTAAAAAGCTCCTCGCCACAAACCAGGTGAAGAACTGCGTCCCTTGGTGCCATTAGTGGAGGTGGAGGAGGAGAAGGAAGAGAATAGTGGAGGAGGAGCGCAGTATTCAACATGTGAACGCCAGCAGCTCCTGTACAGGAAGAGAGAAGCTGCTCGCGCTCTCGGAGGAGCGGACGGACAGCATGCTCTCACTCCTACGCAGCAGATTCGCTGCGAGCGAGAAAGCGAGCGACGCCGCGGCCTGACACACCGAGCGCAGACACAAATGACACCCGACGGGATGAAACGACGGCAACCCACGGCGGAGTGCGAGAGCGTGTCTGTTTATGTTTTTACTCAAGTCCTTTTTTAAAATTTTTTTTTTTTTTTTTTTTTTGGTCAGAGCAGAAAAACAAACGAGGTGTTTGAACAAACATATCCGACGTTGTGTTTGCGAATGACAATAACAGCTTCCGCAGAGGGATTGAGCGTAATTAGGCGCAGAAGGATCAGCAGTAATGAGGTACAGGGCTGAAACACCTCATTCCGCCGGCGCCCAGGAAGTCAATAAGAGAAAAAAGTGCTGGTGTGGCTGGATGTCAGCCGGGGGGATTTCTGCACTGAAAAGTCGGGAGAGAAGCGATAATCCCTTTAGCTGATTTCTCCATTCAGGAGGAGGGCCTGGCGGCTGAGACCTCATCCTTCCCTGTTTGCCGAGTCTGCCTCAGCATCACCTACTGACTCCGCTCGCCTCGCTGTGGAAGCCCGCGAGGAGGGAGGCATTCCACGGATTCTTCCTCCATACAGCCGGGCGGCTTTGGAGCGGCAGATAAAGGATCTGAACTCTTTCAATCGGAGCATTTGCATATCAAAGAGGAATGTGCTGTCAGCGCAGAAGTAAAGCGACATTAGCATGCCGGGGATGCGATCCAGGCGCAAGGCTTTTAGTCAAACATTCCAATTGCTGTTTGATAGATATTGAATACGGAGCATCGGGATGCACAAAAGGGACTTTGTGGCACGTTCAGAGCTACATCTCAGGTTCTGTTTCGCCGCTGAGAAAAGCACTTTGCCAAGAAATTATGGAGACAGACAAGGACAGCTAATGAGGGATCCTTCACTTCAAGCACTTCATGGAGTCACTCTACTTCACCTAGACTGCAGATACTACTTCCATCTACACAGCAGATGGATTTCTAATCATTCCCGATGACTGTTTCTAAAATAGGTCCAGTCAAGAATAAAAAAAACTGGAAAAAAAAAATGCAATGAATAAACCTGCGAGGTGATTGGATGAACCATCTGTTTGTTACAATCACCACTGGACACGCATCATCACTTTCTGCCAAGGCCAGTCAGTCTCCAGTCTCTGTGTGTTCTTCTGGTGACAAAACATCATCCAGTTCTGATGAAACCGCCACTGCTCAGCAACCACACAAATCACTCAAGCCTTCAGTGTGTGCGTGTGTGTGTGTGTGTGTGTGTGTGTTCTTTAACGGCCGCTCTCAGCAGTCACCTCCTGCTTATGACACGGATTAGTTGTGGAACCTTAAACAGATTAAGCAACAAAATTTGATTAAGATTCGGGCTCATTTCTTGCATACATGCATCCGTGTGGACAGTCAGTGTCCTTCGCTCAGTGACCCCCATCATGAAATTGCCATCTGCTTTAGTAGCTTACGCCCCCAACCCCTTCTCGCTCCCACCTCCTCACCCTGGACTCCCAATCCAGGGTACAAACAAATTAGACAATGACAAAACAACTTCTGGACCCCCATCATCATCAGCACCTCCACCAGTCAGTCACACCTCTCACCCACAGCTTGGTGTTGGTGGTCTGAATTCAGTGTGAAGGCACACGAAAGCAGGTCACTGTGAAATCCTAAGCTTGGTTCAATATAAATGAGAGCAATGTAGCGTAAAGGTAACGGCCTGTTGATTCAACGTCATGGGAACCGTGTTAGAAGCGATGTGTACTTGCAGTGCCTGTGATGTTCCAGTGGGAGGTGGGGATTATTTTTATTTTTAACCAGAAAACACTTTGTGTTTTTTCGTGTGATTACTCCATAAAAGTAATCCAACTACAGATTACTGGTTTAAAAAAAAATTACTTCTTGAACGACTTGGTTTCATAAGTAATCAATTACTAATTACTAATTACTTTAGTTAAAAAAGATAAAGTGACAGTTGAGAACATCTTGTTTCTGCACATAACGTACAACAAACCGCAATATTCTTTGATTTAGACGAGATGAACTCAAAATGATGTTTGTATTTCCAGCTACAAACGCAATCGCTGTTTTTTTTCTTTTGCCGCCGCCATGCTTGTTTTGGTGCGTCGTCGCATATCAATGACGCTGCATCATCAATCTGCAACATCGTTGTTTTTGGTCGTTTTCCTCGATTTCAGACATTTTGTGAATAATAAGACATTTTTAGCTTGCAAAATATTTCAGAGCAGTAATGGAATCGTTACTTGACCAAGTAATTATGATGTAATTACCAGTTTTGCCACAGTAATCCCGCTACATTACACCATTACTAAAAAAGTAGTTTAATTACAGTAGTGGATTACTTAGTAATAGATTACTCACCAACACTGTCACTTAGTTTGTGTTAGTAAGGTTGTCCAAGTCTGCATTTGTGCTGGTCTGGACTGTAGATTAAGATGAGTATTTTTTACATCATTTCAGTCAAAGGCAACAGCTCTCTTTTATGTTATATCTCAGGTATATTAGGCGACTAAATACCAAGATTTGTTTTAATTTTGAGTTGTTGAGTAGGACCAGTTGAACAGCGTTTGTATAAACTTGGCACAAGCGCCACTTGGGGGTTTGTGTAGCGCAGTTCGATCAAACATGCTTAGTCAGACGGACTGAGAAGAGGAGTCCAGGACTGGACAGTGGAAAGGATTATTCATGGATGAGTAACAACAGGCTGGTGAGGTAACACCAAACAAGTGGACACAAAGGCAGAAGGTTGTGGCTGGAGGGAGGTGGGGGGGGGGGGTTGTTACCCAGACACAGCCAAGTCCCCATTGTCTGCTGGGACGGCCAGGACAATGCAGGACAACGCTGAGATATATGCAAGCAGCGCAAGGTCTCACCCCAGCGATGCGCCGGCCCTAATCCCCAAACACCACTTCCCCTCCTTTTACACACGGATGATGTCACCTCCCCTCGACCCACCCCCCACCCCCACCCCTCGGCCCGCCGTAGCTCATCCAGACCTTCCTCCACGTAACCAAGCGTGGAGGAGCCGAGGCCCTCAGGAAGGTGTTCCGCTCTCGGGTTCAAAACAAGGAGGCGGCAAGAAACCGGATACCGGCCCGAGTGCATCTGTGTCACGAACCAAAGCGACGCCATGCCGGCGCTGCGGGCGCTTTCGAGCTCTCAGAAATCAAAAGCGTTCACAGAGCCGCCGTCAGGTGTCGACTGAAGTCCTGTGAACGTGAGTGAAAGCGGCGCGCGGGACAGGTCGCTGCGTCCGCGCGGCTCTTTTCCAGAAGGTCCAGAGAAGGCCTCGCATGCTAGCACTGCCAGGAGGGAGGGCAGAGAGGGGCTCGGGGGTGGGGGGTGGGGGGGGGGGACATTTTACTCTTTAGAATTTTATAGGCCTTCCCTCCCCCCGATCTTCCCTCCACAAAAGAGAACTTACCCCTTGTCCCCACCCACAAGGAATTTCTCAGGCATTGCTGGGCTCACCATGACAACTGCGTGCTTAACAAAGCATTTCTCTTAGGCATTCTTCCTTTCACAGGGGAGGGAAGGGGTGGGTGGGGGGGCAACAGTCAAAGGAGGGGGAGACATCGTGGGGGGGGTGCGTGTGCGTGTGGAGGGAAAAGTTAGGGTGAAGGAGCTTGAAGCGATGGGGAGAGAGCAGGAGAGAGCGGGAGGTTACGGGGGTGGGGGAGGCAGATAGGGGGAAAATAGGCAGCGGTGACAGGCAAACAAAAAGAGGGAAGAGAAACAGGATCAAGGTGATAGGTGACGCCCAAGGAAGAAAAGGGAAACAGCGCGACAAACATTCCACGCAGGCCTGCGAGTGTGACTAATGCCGGTCCGCAGAGTCACAAAGACGGGGACGGGGCGCAAGCTAACAGGCGACTCCGGGTTGACCGGCGTTCGCCGTCAACTTCCCGCTCCGGCGAATCAAATTCACGGCAAACAGAAATCCATCGACCGTGACCAGTGCCGGAAAGTGCACGAGAAGTAATTATACGACAGGACAGACTTTGCAGTCCAGCTGCTGGCTGGAGGCCACACACAAACAGAAAATATATATGGGATGGTGGCAGCCCAATGGGCTAGAGTTACAGGCCTTAATAAAAGTCAATGAAATTACGCTGGCTGTGAAAGTCCTGGCTCGTACAGTAATCCGAATCTCCCATTAACATTCCAGTGTTGTATAATATTTTCAGACAGGGGTTGTATGAGGAGGACCGGTGGCCATGACGCTGTCACATTCAATCACAGACTGCTGTCTTCAAAGTAAAAAACAAACAACATCAAAACAAAACAACAACAACACAAAAACCTGCAATCATCATGCACTGAGCGATGGAAAGTTCCACGCCCACAGTTTTGACAGTTAAGTGCTTTATCCTTGAACGCCACTTCAGACTCACTCCAGAACCTTAAAAGGCTGGAGAGGAAAAATATCCCCTCACCGCCATGCAATTTGTGCATCTGTACAACCTGCAGAGTGATGTGAGCTGAATCGAGCCGCCATCATTAGTTTGGGAGGCGAGTTAGTTAAATCTCACCATTGACTTTTGCAAAGTGTGCACAGTGGGGGGTTGGCGGGGTTGATAGCGGCTTGGGCTCGCGACTTGATTTAAACAAGGACAATGTGTCCTGTAGGCGTGGTTGCAATCATGCATATTGTATATCTTCCATGCAGCAGGGTTCAAATTTCATCAGGTTCCTCCGACTGAGGCTTTTCATGGAGCTGTAAATGTGCAGGAACGGATGCATTAGTGTCACCGTGACAGAGGCGAGTGAGACACAACAAATCTGCCTCATATTTAAACAACCGAGCATAATAACATGTTGGGAAATGAGGGATAATAGAGGATTAGTTGTGCCTACTATAGGGAAATTATAAGGCTTTTCAAAATGAAAGAAGCGCGGGGGGGGGGGAGAACTCTCCCCATCAAATACAAACGGCAATTAATGCAGGCTCACGCTTGCCTGGGAAGCATATATCCCATCTAACAATGTCAACAGAGGTCCGACGGATCCCAGGATCCAGATGCAGCAAATCTAATCCTGCAGACGGCGACCAGCCACTTGCCCGGCAACGTGACCAAAATTCTCTGTATCGGTGACATATGAAAAATGTCGTCGTCAAGAAGAGCAATTGGCGCGACACATCAACTGAATCGGACTTGATTTCAGACAAATCACGTGAACTTCATCCTCTTCCGTCATGTTTAGTTTCAAGGCAGAACAAAAACCTGCAAAGCGCTGCTGTAAACCTAAAACCATTACAGTAATTTGACGGTTACCGTCGCTAATTTATGTCGCCACACACAAGACAAAGCAGGTTCATGCCATTACGTGCTTCTCTGATGCCAACGGTTTTTGCATGACAGGAGGGACAATCTGAGAAGCAACGTTGTCTTTTTACCGAGGGACATGCATTACAGAAAAAGTCTTTACAAGAAGCAAGGATACAAGGATTTGTAGGTAGTGAAAATATGTGGACACACAAATCTGCATCCATCAATTACATCATTTTTCCTCTGCTTAAAGTTATTCCAAGCATCTGCAAAACCAACGAAATGTGGATTTTGAGCCTTACTTAACTTAATTAAACCATGCATTTATATTACCCCACTCATCCTCAGGAGAGTACTAAAGAGCACAAGCGGTTGATGTGAATAGACACACATTCTCACATTATTTTCAAAACATAATTTACACGAAGATGGGCTTCTCTGAAAAAGCAGAAATATTTAGTCGGTTCGGCCTTGTGTTTACACGAAGGCAGCTTTTTCACTGAAACCGCACACACCGAAACTGTACATTTTCGAAAACGCTCCTCAGGGTGGATATGCCAAAACCGACTTTTTTTGGAAACGCTGATGTCACAGATGTCAAATCAATTTGCAAACCTCCTAGTTCATCTTTGATTGATTTTCTTTTAGGTAAGCAGACTAGGATATTGAGACAGGAAACCTAAATGAAAAAAATGTTAGCAAACTTTTACTGGCACAACTCCAAGTCAATCTTAACATGGACCTTTTAAGGCTTTGTGTTCTAAAGCAATTCGAAGCAGAAGTTCAACTCTGTCTTTATCCACACCGTCTTTTCACGAGCGACCTTTCTTTCTGTTCTCAGTGGCGCAAATGTTGTTAGCGAGCTACTGTTTCTTTAAACAATAGCGCTTTGGGGGGAAGGTGCTGGGAAAGCGCTATATAAGTGCAGTCCGTTTACCATTGAAACACGGTATGTAAGCAGACCGTGTTTAAATAGTAACCACGGTCTTCTTCTTCTACTGTCAGGGAGTAAACTTGCGGCGCTACACCAGGCCTAGCATAGGTACTACATAGTTTTCAGTTGCTTCCTGCGTCTCAGAGTAAAGGGGATTTTTTTTTAAACGGCTTTGTGTAAACGCATTTTTTGGAGAGCGTTTTTGAAAATGTGCGGTTAAAAGAAAAAATGTCTCCGTGTAAATGGCGCCTGAGACATAGAGTGGTTTGACACTTGACACAAAAATACTATTTTTTAAAATTCAGTCTTTAAAATGATTATAATTATCTGTGTATGATTTGAGTAAAAGATACTACAAAGGGAAATAAAGTGGAGCCAGTGAACCACATTAGGACCGTTACATGCAGTGCCGTGCTCAGAAACCATGTTAATCACAGTCCAGCCAGATACAAAAGAGACCCATCAAAAATCGTCCATCATAGGGGGCCTCTTAAAAGGCAGCATAAGGAGAAAGATAATGGGAAGACTTGGGAGGTCCCTGGAGGGAAAAGCCTTTGAAAATTGGGGTCAGCATCATCAGTAGGAGGAGCTCATCTTCTGACCAAATCTCCTCCTCAAGCAGCCTTTTTTTATCATGACTTTTCACTGCCCAGTTACAATGCGACTGTGTTTTCCCACATATTTCCAGCTAAGAAAACAACGACTGAACCTTCCACAGCCTTTTCTGCCTCCTCCTGTCTCCTGCAGGGGTGCTGAAACATAAACCCCAGCAGGTGTGAGACGCGCTGGGCAGACACAGTCTCTAATTGGTCCTTGGTGGAGTCACAGCTGTTGCCCTGAACCACAAACTAGTATGAGCTCTCTGGCCTGCTCCTCAATTGATGGCTCACTATTGTTCTCCAGAGAGGCAAAAAGCTCAGCTACAATCAATTTTAACAACTAGCCACTCTGGGAACGCAGTACCTACTAATCAGTTTCCAACTCAGCAGCAGATATTGAAGCACTTACAGCCGTCACTCACTGGACTGACATCACCATTGCACCATTCAGTCAAATAAGAAAAAAGAAACCTCAAGGTTATCCCACATATTTAATCCTTGGTGTTCCTGTTAATTATTAGATTCAGATCTTAGCTCCATTTTCCAATCTCAAAACATGTCCCGGATCAGCTTCCTCCCCTTTTCTTTCAGGCTGTGCCAAGGTCAAAGTGAAGGAGGATTTACAGCAGATCGCACTGCTTCAAATAAGAGCGGGACAACAATACTCCCCGACTGCATGTTAGTGCAGTAAATCAGAAAAATTAAAAAAAAAAAAATCATAATAAAGAAAGCAAGAGCATGAATGACAGATTTGTGTCTCTGCCCACCAAGGCCAGAAAATGCTTTGCATGTTTAACAACTTATTCAGTCTGTAGCTCCAATATCATGCAAGCATCATTAGTGTCAAATACTCTTCCACTGCCGGCTTTTGAATTCTGCTTATTCAAAACACTACAAAGGTTAAATAGTGCAAATAATAATATTGTCTGTAGATTTAGACCGTTATAGACCTGAATTTCTTCTTTCGCTGTATGGTGGGCAATTATTGGTATAATCACACTGCCCAGTGGAGTGTGGATCCCACACATTGCAGACATGCTCAGGCAAACAGCTATTTAGGCCTCAACAACAGACAGAGCTAAACCAGGCTTCTACAAACAAAGGAGTTCATTCAAGGGCCGAATAAATACACAACTTTACTTGCATTACCCAGACAACACAAGCCGAATCACAGAATATAAACACCTTCTCTTTGATTTGGTAATCAGTCCAGTTTTGCAGCAGAGCGGCTTACACCAATCCTGCCGTCAGAAATAATAATCCTTCTTCATGAATAATTCTATTAAGAATAAATCTGTCTCGAACACTGGGGACAGGAAAGACATACTTAAGTCATCATCTCTTCATTATCTGGTGAAGTGAAGCGAAAATGTATGAGTGAGGAAACAAGATATGCTCATGGAAACAGAGTAGACGCACACCACCTCAGTGAGGCTATAATCTCTCACTGGGTGGAATCTGCGCTCACCAAAAGGGAACCAAAAGTCTCACCTGTCACAGTTATCGTCATGGAGGCCTCCAGGGGCCGGTTGTTATCCAGGGCCTGGCTCAGCTGGATCTCTCCCGTGCTTTGGTTGAGGAGGACTAGGTTCAGCTCATTGCCCACCTCAAACTTGTAATGGAGCTGATCAGAGACGTCGGGATCGAATGCAGGAATCCTTCCAATGACTCCAGTTGGAAAACTGCTGGATTTATCAGTCACGTAGTTGTTGAAGATGATCTGGAAGTTTTTGAGAACAGGCGCATTGTCGTTCTTGTCCACAAGTTTGATGTGGACTGTCGCGCGGCTAACCAGAGGGGCAGACGTGGCCTGGACCACAATGACATACTCCGATCTTGTCTCATAGTCCAGGTCTATCAGCGCAGTCAGTTCGCCAGAGAAGATGTCCAGCTGGAACACTTCCGGGATGTTTCCTTCCACAATCTGGTACATAATCTGTGCATTGCTGCCTTCGTCTGGATCAGTGGCTGAAATGTGTGCCACCACCAGGCCTATGGGGCTGTTTTCGCTGACCATGATGTCAAACTCGTCTTTTTCAAAAACAGGCGGGTTGTCGTTCACATCTAGGATGGTTACATGGATGTTCACTGGCGTTTTCAGAGCAGGAATACCTTTGTCTACAGCGAACGCCTGCAGGCTGTAAACGGGAACATTTTCCCTGTCTAGTCTGCGGAGTGTGCGAACAATGCCTGAGGTGGATTCAATTATAAAATCTCCATCGCCGTCCTCCCCACCCTGGAAGGTGTAGAAGACTCTGCCATTGAGCCCAGAGTCTCTATCTACAGCTGAGACCTGGACCACACTGGTGAACACCGGTACATCCTCCATAATAGAGCCGACATAGTGGTCCCTGACGAAGCGGGGGGAGTTGTCGTTGACGTCATTCACGAGTATTTCCAGGTAGGTTGTGTCAGACTTCTGTGGGATGCCATTGTCACGAGCCGTGATGGCCAATGTATACGACACCTGGTCCTCATAGTCCAGCTCCATCTGTGTGGTGACGGCTCCTGTGTCTGGGTCGATTTCAAACTGAGGGATGCTGTCGTCCATGAAGTAGCTGATGCGTGCATTCTCACCTGTGTCTTCATCTGTGGCACTTATCAACACAACGGTGGTGCCCACGGGCCTGTCCTCGTTTATGTTGACGGTGTAATGTGAGCTCTGGAAGACAGGCCGGTGTGTGTTCGCATCTGTGACGTTTACAAACACTTTGGCCGTGTCAAAGAGCGTGCCGTCGCTTGCAGTGACCGTCAGGACATATTGGCGTTCTAGTTTGTAGTCTAATGGCAGCGCCAGCGTAATGAGGCCCCCGCCACTTTGACTCGTAATGGCAAATCTATTGCGAGTGTTTCCGCTGGATATCTGGTAAGTCACCACGCTGTTGATGTCCTGATCCACAGCCGACACAGTCACCACACTGGTCCCAACCGCCGCATCCTCATTCAGCCGCATGTAATAAGCCTTCTGAGTGAACTCTGGGTTGTTGTCGTTGACATCGAGGACAGTCATGCTGATGCTGGCCGAGGAGGACATGACAGGGTAGCCATGATCCCGTGCCTCTACCCCAAAGTTGTAAAAATCGACACTCTCCCTGTCCAGCTCAGCTGCCACCACAATCCACCCTGTGCTGTTGTTAATGCTAAAGGGGAAATTTGGTGTGGTTTCAGTAAGGCGATACTCCAGTCTGGAGTTGTCTCCAGAGTCTGCATCTACTGCTTGAATGTGGATGATGGAGTAGCCCAGAGGCACGTTCTCCAGGACAGTGGCCTGGAAAGGTGTGCTGACAAAAATGGGAGCATTGTCATTAATGTCCAGCACCTGCACTGTCACCAGGCCACTGATGTTGGATAGCGGAGGTCGACCTCCGTCCTGAGCTCGAATTCTGAGAGTGTATTCTTTGTTTGTCTCATAATCCAGCTGACTAACCAAGTCCATATTTCCTGTCTGGGCATCAATGTAAAACTGTCCCCTGGTGTTTCCACTCATGATGCTAAAGTGCACAACAGCGTTGCTCCCCCTGTCTTCGTCTGTAGCGGTCACCTGCAGGATCTCTGTGTTTGGGGCCATGTCCTCTGGGACCTGAACCACATAGCGCTTCTCACTGAACTGAGGAGCATTATCATTGTCATCCTCAACCACAATGTGAACCGTAGCGGTGGCACTGCGGGGTGCAGGGTCACGACCTTGGTCATTGGCCTCCACTAATAACATGTACGCTTCCACCTCCTCTCTGTCCACGAGGCCTTTGGTGCGGATGACACCTGAACGTGAATCAATCTCAAACGCATCACTGGAGCCGTTACTGTTAATCATGCGGTACAAGATATTACCATTAACAGGTGCATCCCCATCTGTGGCCCTTACAGTTAACACTTCATAGCCTATTTCTAGATTCTCCCTAATGTTCTCCTTATAGTCCTGCTGCTCAAAGACCGGATTGTGATCATTAGTGTCTCTGACTGTGATGGTGAGGGTGGCCATGGCTGTACGCCGAGGCTTGCCGTGGTCCACCGCAGTCACTCTGAACACATGAGTGTCTTTTGTCTCCCTGTCCAGCACCTCTACAGTAGACACAGCACCGCTAGTTGGATCCACAGCAAAGAGGTTGTTTGAGCGACTGTCAAAAAGAGCCTCTATGAAATACTCCAGCCTGCCTGCCTCCCCCTCATCCACATCCACTGCTTTCAAAACAACAACAGGAGTCCCAGCTGGTTTATTCTCTGCCACAGACACTTGGTACATAGGGGGTTGAAACTGAGGGCTGCTGTTGGTGCTCCTCCTCCTCCTGCTGCCGCCGCTAACAATCCCCGCATCAGACTGAGCTGCCTTCTCTAACAACTTCTCTAAGTGTCCCTGTCTGAATGGGCCCTTGCCCAAGCGCCAGTGGATGTGGATGAGGTCGACTTTAGCGCTCTGTCCATTTCCTGCCAGGACTTCACAGTGCAGATCGAACTCCAGGAGTTTATCTTGCCTCCAGCAAAGCGCCTCTGACACAAACAGGTCCCCATCTGACACATAAAAGTTACGACTGTTGGTCACTTTGCAGCTAACTGCGTCTCCTTGCAGTAGACTCTCCACTGAGAATAAGGCAGAAGCCGCTCTGTGGCACTCAGAGCGGCGCGGACTGTGGCCACTAAACAAACTGAGCACCTCCATGTCCCACTGAGGTTTCCTTTTAGGTTTGTTTGAACAGTTCCTACCGTGGACGTGTACCTCATACTGACTGGTGATGAGGTGAGTGAAGCCGGACTCAGAGCAGTCGGCGACCGTGTACAAGGTGAAGGGGTTGGAGCGCAGCAGGGGGCACCTTATAGGGTCCGAAACTGACACAATGCCGGCCGCCGCGTCGGTCTCCAGGAACCGCTGAGTGAACCTCGGGGCCAGAACCTGATCCAAAGTGCACCGCGCGCTCCGCTCCACAGCGGCCACCACTGTACGCGTCCCCGCGTCATTGTCACTGATGTGAACGGTGAAACAGCCGGCCAGGGAAGCCAGCTCGCACCAGCAAAAAAACAACAGCAAGTCCCGCTCGGCGAAGCGCATCGCTCCTCACTTTTGTGTCCAGTTGAGGAAGGTCTCCCCCGGGCGAGATTCTCGGCGGTTCCTTATTCCCTTAAACTTTCCGCCGACGAGTTTCCCTCAGTGGCGCCGCAGCCATGCTCTCACACTTTCCTGCGATTCGTCCAGTTGATATATTGTTTCAAAAGGATAAATCCGCTGTAACCTTGGTCGGAGAGGGTCCCTTGAACAACAGCAGCAGCAGCGGCGGCGGCACTACCTCCGTTACGTCCGCGCAACTTCGCTTGAATGGGAAAAAAATGGCTCCTGCTCCCCCATGCGCCTTCAGGGTCCTCATTATCATAAACCTGAGTCTCTCTCTCCCTCTCCCTCTCTCTCTCTCTCTGTGTTTGTGTGTGTGCGTGCGCGCGCCGCCTCTCTCGTCTCTCTCTCACACACGCAGATAGATAGCTAGCTAAATAGCTAGATAGAGAACTTGAGTTAACTTCCTAAAAAGTTAAAGCTCTCGACTGCACAGGTGCAGCAGCATCTTTGCTGCCAATTTACAAAGTTCTTCGAACAGCACTGAGAAAGGGGTGTGGGAGTTCTTGAGATGTTACTAATTTTTTTTTCTTTGTTTATTTTACTAATTCACCTGTAGAAAGTCATTGGCTTGGCCAAACAGCGTCACATCTGAGTGTTTAGGTTGTTCATTTGCAGGCTGCACTTGTCGGGAACCTGCTGTGGAGCGAAGCGGTTTGAGTCCGAAACACTGCCAATATACTGAATGACAGCGCCATCTAGTGGACAAATGTGAACAAACCAACAATTTGTGCTAGGGTTTGGAATTGTTCCGTCAGTATTTCGTATGAGTCAAATATAATTACAAAGTTGCTGAGAGTAAAATGTTATGCTACTTTCGGGTAATTGTTTTTGAAATGTTAGCGTCAATTAATTGAAGCCAATAGCTTGATCAGGACCATAATGGAACACTATACAAACATTACTCTGAACATTACCTCAAAATAGATCAGTCTGGAAAGGAAGATATTTTTTCTTTGCAGTTAGTCAATCTCCAGAACTTTTTGTGTTGAAATAAGAATTCTTCGGTATTTTCTACCTTTAAAAAACAAAACACTCTGAATATACTCAGATCCCTGGACTAGTGACGGCAAAACAATACCTTAAATAACCTTTTTTTTTTTTTTTTTTTTTTTTTTTTTCATCATCTTTTGTTTCATTCATTTTCTAAATCTGCTGCTCCTGAACATAGGGTTCAGGGAGGTACTGGAGCCTATCCCAGCTATCTTTGGGCAAAGGCAGTACATATCCTGGACAAGTCACCAGTCCCTGTGTTTACAAAATTTTACAAACATTTTTTCCCCAACTTATGCCCGTTGAATGCATTGTCAACAGAGAGTAGTGCTGGAAACAAGATGCAATCGTTGCTTTTGTTTTTTTCCAGTACAATAAATGTATACCTCTCTTCATCTTGCAATTTAATCTCCATCAATAGATTATTGAAAACAAAACCCAAGAGAAGCTTTTTACTGTTTTTATTGTTGCTGGAGGCTCTAATACAATATGAATCATAAGCTTTACAAAAAAAACAAAAAAAAAACAAAACGAAAAACAAAAGTACAACAAAAGATTCCCCTCCAAAATTAAACCAGTCAAAGGTTTCCACTGAGACACAAAGACAAAAACTGTAACCCCCAACAAAGACAGAGGAGGTGGACAGAGAGAAGGAAGCAGAATAGAGTGGGGGAAGTAAACCGTCAAGTTATACACAGTGGTAGGGGTTGATGATGTGATCATAACAGTCCTTCCCCATGTTTGATAAGTCTACGTGTGCAGCCCTATTCTCCCACACAGGCCCACATGCATGCAGACAGTATGGAATAAATAGCAGAAACCCTCCGACACACAGCTGATGTCATTCTCCTTTACGCCACCCAGAATAATGACAGGTAAATATGGACATTAATCATTTCATACAAATATATGATGGGAAAGTAGTAGACGAAAATAGGTGCGGGAAAAAAAGATTCATGTCCATGACAGTGACAAAAATCGCCTAACGCTTCCTCGCCGCAGAGGAAGGATGGGGCCGGGAACGCTCGTTTTAGACGTCCGAAGACGAGCCAGTTGTTAAACCCTCACACTGAAAGATTATCAGTAACCATTGTAATACTAGCGTAATATATATATATTACATGGGTGGGGAGGGAGGGAGCGGGCTGAACAGAGGGAGCATGTGTGAATGGCTTCATGGTAGATGAGATGCGTTGTGAAAACAAAGGGACATAACAGAAAACAAAACGAGAACAAAACAAAAAAAGCAAAGCGGTGTCTCCTTTTTTATTATTATTGTTTTTTTTATCCCAACAATCAAACGAGAGTGCAGCACTGAAACATGGCATGGAGGGAGAGACGGAGAGAAACGGAAAACGATGGCAGAGATGAGGCGACAGAGAGTGAGAGGGAGAGAAGATAAAAACCAACAGCAGCTTCTCTAGCTACTCTGCTTCAATTTGATCGCGTACATCAGGTCTTTCTTCAGAGATTCCTGCATTAACTTGTCAGACAGCAAATTAACGCTCCTGTGGGGGTGGAAGCACAGGGAGACGGGACAGACAGTCAGTGGTTGCGAGGAAAACTTAAGAATGGAGAAAGACGCCGCGGGAAAACGGGAACGCACCCTCTGAAAATGAGAAGCTATTAAAGGGATTAGTCACATGATGTTCACAGCTCAATGTTTCTGGTCAGTGAGGAGAAGATGCTGAAAGCAGGTGTGTTATCACACCAAATAGACACACACACAGCACCTCTACAAAGTAGCAGGTTAATCATGCCCCGCCAGTGATGACTGTTACAAACTAGTATATTTTCTTGTGCTTCAATGTGAACCCTAAATGAAGCCACTTTACTTCAGATTCAACCGTCTCAAGTTACAATAAATCAGAAAAAATACCGAGAGGCAACAGAAGTTACTCCAAGTACAGGTTTCACATTTTATTTCTTACAGCGGCAGATTAAATGACTAGTTCTGACTGTTAAGATAAAAAGACAAAAACAAAGCTTAGCTCGACGCTTCGTTTATGCAGATGGTGCCATTTCATTTTTGAATTAACTTTTTACCTCAGGTCAGCCATGAGATGATAGCCCCCACAGACACACAGTTTGTTTATTAAAACAAAAAAATAAATAAATCTGCCTTTAGTAGCAGGTAGTGTTAGCGAGTAATCTATTACCAAGTAATCCACTACTGTAATTAAACTACTTTTTAAAATAATGGAGTAATGTAACAGGATTCCTGTGGCAAAACTGGTAATTATATCATAATTACTTTATCAAGTAATGATTTCATTACTTTTCCAAAATATTTTGCAAGCTGAAAATGTATTATTATCCACAAAATGTCTGAAATGTTTTAAAAACAACCCAAAACAACGATGTTGCAGGGCACCAGTGCTGTACATGAGTTTGTTCTGTGAAATGTGCAGTTTGTGTTCAGAGAGCAAACATTCATTCAGGACAGAGACAATATTTGGAATTGCAAAATTAACACTTTATAAAGTTCATTCCAAAGCACTGAGCAACTGTTACTTTATCTTTTTTTTTTTAACTAAAGTAATTAGTAATCGATTACTTATGAAACAAAGTAATTACATTACTTTTTAAGGAGTAATCAGTAGTTGGATTACTTTTATGGAGTAATCCCAACAACGCTGGTAGCAGGGCACATCATGCACACACACCAGCTCAATATGAGTCCTTGAGTACTATGAGGAGCATGCACACGACTCTCATGTGCTTTAGTATAGTCTCACACAGTCACCTGTAATAACGTACTTTGTAATGATGCACTTTATTGATCCCAAATTGCGGAGTTTCCCAATTTGGGATCAATAAAGTACATCCATCTAGAAGCATTCAAACCAAATGATAATCATGCTGGCACAGAAATACGGAATGTGCATTAAAAACTAATTCATATAGATATCACATAATAAACACTTGTTTTTATTCTCATCCTCACCACCAACTTCTCCTGTTAGAACACCTCTTTACAGAAAAAAACCCAACTATATTATATAACTTGTTATAGAATTAATCTTTGTGTAGTAGACTCAAATGCAGGGACAAATGCTTATTGCTATTTACAATGACACTTTGTGGGAGACTCAACTGAATCATAAAAATATTTTAATGCAAACTGTATATAAAACGGAAAAAGTTGAATTCACAGAGAACATGAATTCAAGTTTCCACCGCGAGGTCTAAAAGGAAGTAGAGCTTGTCAACGCCATGTTGGAGAGTCTGTCGAGATCGCACATCAGTAAGTAATGTAGTGAAACAAACCCCACACTGATATTTCTCAGGGCTTTACGTCCATTGGTGTCAAACGCTTATTAGAGTGTCGTGCAAGAAAAATTAATATTAGCCAGTAATTTTGCACACACACACACACACACACAAGTTGACCATGCCCGAAGTACCTCTGACCCTAATCAATGAAGATCTGACGCTGGGTGAGGACTTGAGACAGCTCCTTCTGGAGCTGCCGGTACTTTTGGGTATCGGGCAAAGACTCCATAGATCTGGAGCAGAGAGAACACGCAGAGGACAGCGGGGCGACATGAAGATGGGCGGTGAAGGGAATGGCAGCAAAAATAAAGGACAGAGGGCAATCAATGAGATTGGAGGGAGGAGCAGCAGCAGGAAAAAGTGCAGAAACATGAAAAGGATTTAAACCAAAATGATTAGCAAATGAATGACAGAAGTAATAAACAATGGAAGCGCAGTGACAGATGGAAAAACAGAAAACCATCATCGCTGTTGCCCGTCAGACTGGAAGAAGCAGTCTTGTACCAACCCTGCAGACTGAAAGTGATGAGGATTGAAAGCCATTCAAAGCAACGCCATGATCTTGTTTTGCCCCCCTAAAAATAGTTTCAAAATAACTTTGATGATTTTTGGACCTTTAACAGTGAGAGTGGCAGCCCTTTTATTGTATAGTGCAGTACCTCCTTGCTGTCCTGGTTTAGAACTACATCACTTGGAAAACGTTCATTTGAATCATTTTAAAGTAGAAAAACAACATAATATTACACGTGTTGTTACCTTAGGCCGTTGACGATGTCCTTGGTTTTGCCAAAGTAGATTTCATTCAGTGTGGAGCGAATCTTGTTCTCCATATCCTGAAATGAGAATTAGGAATTTTTTTTTTTTTTTTTCCTCTTAAGACTTTGGCAGCATGATTCCTGCCTCTACTTTGCATTTACTATATGAACAAAAAAATCATGCCAGAGATCTATTCATGCAAAACTGACAAAAGACTTACAAGGTCACTTTAAAAGCTTTTCATTGCACTTATCCCAAGGATACTTACTTCAACCATGCGACCGATGTTGGCGATGTGGGGTGAGGACTCTCCCACAGAAGCATCCGTTTCAACCTGCCGAGTTTAAAAAATGAAATGTAATAAAATAGGGGAAGAGGGCGGGTGGGTTGGTCACCACACAATACACAAAAAGACAATGAACACATAGCCAGGAAATATCGTGGGTTTGACAGCAAACCTGTCTTGTGAGGCTGCCGCCCAGGTTGATGGTGCCGGACTCAGGCTTGGTTGTCTGGAGCCACAGCATGACAGTAGAGGTGAGTTTATAGTGAGCATTGCGACCACTGGACTTCTCCTGTTCATATTACAAACACACAAGAAAAAGAAGTTTGTAAAACACAACTAAAACAAACTTTAAGTAACAACCGAGAAGGTTTGTTGGTCTTAATTAGTAAGGAGAAGAATGACATGTTATGTGTCACATGGACATGCCAGAGGGGCAGAGCTGCGAAACCTTGACAGAATTAAAAGTTTGTATCAAGTTGATGAGAAATTGTTTGAGGCAGGTGTCTACCTTTCCCTCCTTATTTATTGACAAACAATTAACAGGGGAGCAGTAACAGGAAATGTTCACAGGAGCAGATGTCGGACATTATATCATCAGAAACACGTCTTTCCCCCCCCCATAAATTTCATGGTTTTCCCCTAAAACGGTAGTCGAGGTGGATGCTGAGTGCTGAGTATCAGACAGTGGAGTCAGCAGCTGAGCTTGGTGTCAGTGTCCATGGTTTTCTTAAAAACTCTCCTGAACAACAACAAAAAAAATGTTCTACTAATTTTTCTATGATGTCATCCCCACCTGCACTTCCACCACGTGGATGGAGTCCCAGCACCCTTTGATCTTCTTCGATCCATCGCCAGCCTTCTTGATGAGAATTACTCCAGCGAACCCATTGTCCAAGTCCCACAGGTACACAGAAGACACGCCACCTTCAAAGTAGCTTTAAAAAAACAAAACACAAGCATGCTCACATATAGGCAGGGAGCTTATTAAGTGTTCAAAATCATATAACTTCAGAACTGGGACTAGAAGTACTTACAGGTCTCTGTACTGGTCAAAGGCCTTATTGGCTTCAACCTCAAGTTTCCTCAGGCGAACTGAAGGCATTGCACCATCTTCAATTGGAGGGTCATATTTGTTACTCCATGGGGACCTGATGGATAAAGAAGGAGGACAGAGCGTAGAGTTGTATAAGGAAATCTACAGAACCAGGTCTGTCATTTACTGCGCTGGTGATCTTGTACAGAAGCGCCATTGAGTAGCACGAGATAAAACTCAGTACAAAGCCAACTGGTCTCATGCTATTATCTCTAAGGTTCGTAAATCATAGTCAATTTAACATTCCCTACATTTAGGATATATATTTCATTCAAACAGATTTGGAACACAGTTCAATAAAAAAAAAAAAAAAAAGCTATTGCTTAACTTTTTACCAAGTACATATTTTAATTTCACCTGTTAAGATGGTGAAACAAAACCATCCACATTTATCAACATACAAACAGCAAGAAACAAAACAAACGGTTTAACACAGTCATGAAATAGAGAATATAAACTCAATAGAAACAGCCTTTCTTAACCAATGAAGAAAAAAAAAAAACAAGCACTCGTTTTCCATGACCAAGAATGCAGTTTTATGCTCGACCTGTAGGAGTCGCCGTCTCTATTGTAATCACACAGCAGATAGTCTTTCCCCACTACTTTGTCCCGGGCGATCTTTAGGGGCTGGTCCACAGACGAGAGGAGGTCCTCACACAGACCGGGCACCTGGACAAAACAAACAACATAACTTAACAACTTAACAGGAAACATGTTCGCAAACACAAACTCTGGCGTTGCAAAAAAAAAAAAAAAACGACAAAAAAAGAAAGGAGACTTCAGACTTCAGGTGCTTAACCGCCTTCACTCACTCAAAAAAAGAAAAGAAAAAGACAAACCGACCTCTTGTCACAGATGACTACTTGAAATAGATGACAAAAAGAAACGACAAGCGAGCTAGCTTGACAGCCGGCGAAACGACAAAAGCGGCTCGTTGTCTTTCATGGTCAAAACGTGAACTTTCTCACAGTCCTGAGTCGCTAAATTAAATTAAGCTAAGCTAAGCTAAGCTAAGCAAGAGGAGAGCCAGGAGGGAGTGAAAATAGCGCGAGGATAAAAGAGCATGAGTTACTATGAACGAGTCGACATGGACACCGTGCACTCTGCAAGGCACGGACACAAAGGAGGCCAGTTGTCCTCAAGAGATCTCAAGACTCGCACACACCTGGCAAGTTTAAGTGTCCCGGGCCAGTGGGGTGGGAAGGGGTAGGTTGGGGGTGTGTGTGAAGACTGAGGCGTTGTGTGTGTGTGTGTGTGTGTGTGTGTTGTGTGTGTGTGTGTGTGTGTGTGTGTTTGGGGGAGGGGGGCAGCCCAGATAATGTTGACAACAACCAGAATGTTCGCAACAACCAGACGCAGCGAGACGAACGAAGGGGCCTGCGTCTGGATGGGGAGGGGGTGAAAGGTGAAGGAAGAGGAAGGTAAGCAGGTGGGGGGTCCGGCAGGATGGGAACACATACCCCTCCCACCCACCAACCCCCGACAAAGCCGGGCGTCATGGAAACACTGGGCCAAAGTGTGATTTGATTTGTGTCTGATTTGGCTTCACTTGCACTCGGGACGTTTTCTGGGAACCAATCAAAAGCAGTCCTAGGACTGTCAACAATGCAAGTTACAGAACAAGGGCAAAATCGCAATCAAATATACATTCAATCAATCAATGATCAATCAATCCAAAACAGCACCATGCAGACTCTTCATGCTGTGTGTCAGCAGTCCTGTGTTCCTAAAAATTCGCCAAGTCAAGGCCTTATTTTCTAATGGAGCCACAGGATGTGTAGATTATTAGTCCGGTTAAATCCAGCAGGAAAGCAAATTCTTTTTTGGAACATTTGCACCTCAAAATTTTTGGCAACAAAAATGGGACGTGGTCTAAGCACCCTGCTGCCACTGGCCTCGCCCTGGGGACTCGTGCTTCTCTCACACAGCTGCTTGACAGACACGCAAGGCATTCAAGCATTTCTTACTTTCATTCCTTTCGACGAGGAATATGTATATGTGTGTGTGTGTGTGTGCGTGTGCGTGCGCGCTACTTCCCACATTTCCATGCACACCAGTAGTCCCTGCATATCGCTAAGATAATAGCGCAATGAAGTCGTCTCCATAGTTACTGGCGATTAACATTTCACCAATAATCGGCTATTATCCTTCACACGCAGTTGTATTTTCTTAACGCTGCAAGACTGCATGGAGCAACGCGCCTCCCCTTCCTCTGCAAAGGTTTCATGTTTCCACCCTTGTGCGCCATTGGTGCAACTGACTTCTGCATTATTACAGATGCATTACTGCTGCCGCCCTATACGCAATCAACGCTTTTGCTGTCAAATGAGCCACAAACAAGTTGATTGTTCCAACAGGACCGATGTTGGGTTAATATTTACAGTTATATGTTTAGAGTATTCCAACATTCAAAGTTATACTGTTAGTATTGTAAGAACATAGTAATAAAGACAACAAGTTACGATATAAGTTGTCATGTTACCACCTGATCATTCATATTGCGATGACATGAAACTCATTTTTAAATTGGAGGAATGGTTTGGAGGAATGGATTGTTGAAATACGCCACATTCACGCGGCTCACACAGCCTTTATTTCACGCTTGGGTTGAATCATTTTTTTCTCACTGAAACAGCTCACAATTCTATTTTTTTTTTCCCCACACACAAAAACCTGCATTGTAATTGAATGACGCAAACAACAACAACAACAACAACAACAACAACAACAACCCTCTGCTAGACTCCAACACAGAATATAAACCGTGTCGAGTCTTCAGTAATTTTCTCCTCATAAGCTGTAATGATGAAAAGATGTAATATTAGAACAGCAGCAATTGAAGGTGAGAGCAGGCCAGCGCCTCGCTCTTTTTAACCGACTCTCTGAGCTCCTCAGGCTGAATGAGGAAAACTGAGAGGAGTCAGTGCGTCCATGTCACCGGCGGAATTTAGATTTCATGACTGTTGTTTCTGCTGTGGCCATGAACAGGTACAGATTGTGCGTCACAATTCTTATTCAGCTCAGGCGACGAGGAGCTGTTGCTGCTGAAGAAAAAAAAAAAAAAAACAGTCGTCCTCGTGGCCAATGCTACCGGAAATCCAAGAATAATTGCAACTTGGCCAATAATTGGTCACAGTAATTATTCCTGAATCCTCTCTCTATTCTTCCGCTGCTTGTGTTTATCGCTGCTCCGTCTGGTAGACACGTAGCACCATCCTGTGATGTGACAGCACTTTACAAGGCCTCATTAATTCACGGAAAAACCCCTTACACCCTGTTTTCACCTTGCAAAGAAGCAGGCATCACCGGTGTCATAAGCAGGCAATATTTGCTGAGGATATTTTTTCCCCCCAGGCATTTTGCTGGATGGCATTTTCTCTCCGGCATGTGAAAACGCAGAAGGGAAATTTCCCAGCCAAGCGTGATGACACGCAGGCTTCCTTCACTAGCTGCAGGGAGTGACGGCATCCATTCTGAATTCCTAATTCCTACCATTTTGCTGTTGATGTCACGTCACGTGTGTTATTCAACTAATGCATTTTTCTTTAAGCAGAAAAGTGGCACTAATCGGAAGCATATATCTCCAGTGCAGACTATGCCCAGGCTCCATGGTTCTCAATGAACTTAACGACAGCACGCTGCCTCCGCTCATACTTTTGGGTCACTTCCTGTTTGGCCTTGTCTTCTGTGTTAAGTCACTTGTTGCACAAGTTTCAAGGCCTGAGGCCTTTCTGTGTGGAGTCTGCATGTTCTCTCCGTGTACTCCTGCTTCCCCTATTTAAAAAAACATGCCTGTGAGGCAAATTGGGAAGTCTAAAGTGGCCATAGGAGTGAGTGTGAGTAGTTTTTTTTTTGGCTCTTTTTCTATGGCCCTGCGATGAACCGCCGACTTGTGCACGGTGCAACCCTGCCTTCACCAGCACAGTAGATGGCTGGGATGGGCTCCAGCAGCCCTTGCGCCCCTGGGTGCAGGAGAAGCAGTCATAAAAAACAAAAGAAAAATGGAAGGAAAAGCCTACAGCCATATACCGGTTTAAATTAAATTTGGAGGAAAAAGTGAGATGGCGGACTTGGGACTTGCAATCTCCTCAGCCAGTGCAGCCATTTCTCTATTTTCACCAGTGGCTACTGGTTTGCTGCTACCCTCCCTCCGCACGGTTTTCAAATCCTCCTGTGGTGACCGGTCGCTCGCACAGAGTGTCATCAGAACTTCACACCTCCTGCTTTAAACAGAACTGCAGGGCGGCTAAAAGGGGAACGGAAGTCGCTTTGGATTATCTGTGCGAAGGCGGCTCAAGAAATGAGACTGTTGAATTCGATGTAAACCCGTCAGCCCATCAGTGGCTGTTTTGTTGGAGTGGGATTTCTTGAAGAGACATGATATGTAAAAATGGGAGGTAACATGAGCTTAAGCTTCAGGCTACGCCTTTTCGGTCAATTTTGTTGTTGCTGTATTCTTTGTTGTCTGTTTATTTGTATACGTACTAGGGCTGTCAGTCCATTAAAATTTTTAATCGCCAGTAATAGCATTAGTGTCCTGAGTTAACTCGCGATTAATCTCAAATTAAGTGCAAATTTCTTTAACTTAACAAGACATTTATCGTGTTTCTTGTACTATCGGAAAAATTGGAGAGGAAAATTATAATTCCTTTGTGGAAATATTCTATTTTTATTTTCATCGGAACCTTTCAAAACAATTACACACTTAAACTGTCCAGATACTCTGCAAAAATAAAACCTCAAACCTTGAGGTATTCTCAAGCCACTGCTCGTAACCATTAAGGTTTACAAATAAAACAATTCCTTTATCTCGACCGCTGCAATGGTTCTGCCTTTTCAGTCTGATATTCTGCACTTTAAACAATTTAACAAAAGTTGCAAATAGTCTCTTTGAACAGCAGAGAATAAAGTTCTGAGGATGGAATGAATGAACACACTGAAACTCAGATGCGGTCGGCACTGCGTGAGCCCAGCAGGCAGGCGTGTGGGCTAGAGAGGAAGACACGCTACAGTATATAGTAAAGGGAAATATATAAAAAGAAAAAGTCAAAGCACGACACACAGAGCCAGGGGTCACCAGAGAAGAGTGGTTCCACTATCTCAGCAAAAGCTGAAGATTTCCTTCGGTCTCGCCAGTGAGAAGTGAGAATATGAAATGGACGTCAACACTGAAAGGTCAACGGAGATCAAACAAAGTCTGAGGTAAAAGGGAAGTGAACTCCGGCCGACCAGGACAGCCCAAACTCATTTGTTTTTAAAGCTGCCTCGTCATTTTCGACGAGTCCGCATAAACAGCTTCCATCAATGACTGAGCGTTGTTGTGAGTTTGTTTGATAGCACGGATAAATAGGGCAAGATGTCGATGGCAACTCACCAGGTCGATGAGGTCGCTGAGGTTCTTCTCGATCTGCTGGGGAGGCAGACGCCTCATCAGGTCGAGGGCACAGTCCAGCTGCTGCTCAGTCTGAAACAAAGACGGTCACACACAGACGGTGAGAAGGACAGACGACTACACACAACCCTAGAAAATCAAGGACGACTCTGTAAATGTGTTTACGCTGATTATGTAAAGTCTGTTGTGAGGTCATGGGAGGTTGGGGATTTTAAATGTCTATGCCTTTACACAAAATAATCTACACTCAAACAAAATACAGACGAAAAAATTAAAAGAGATGAGAAAGTTTTTCATCGACTTCATCATCAGGACTGGATGGCATCCAAGTCCATTTCTATTTGCATTGAGAACACACGGACAGAGACACGTTCTTGATCAATGTGAAGTTTTACTTTTAGGTCCAACACTTCAGTCTGATGTGCAGTCCAGGAAAAACGTGTTAAGAGTCCACTGCCGTGATCCAAATCAAACCTGTGAAGTCTTTTTTGTTTTTGTCAATAGACACAGATGGGATCACTCTGTTCACTCCTTTGGGATGGAACACGTATATGGCTGCAACCAACGACTGTTTCAATAGTTGGCTGCTCACCGACTATTGAAACGATTAGTCCACCAATCGAAAATCATTACATTTTCCTTAAATTGAGCACGATAGCAGCATAAGAAACACAAGAAAGATGGCTACTTCAATGAAAAATGCATCTTTTATTCAACTTTGCTGCTGATATGCTGGTTCATTCAAAAAAATATATAAAAATGCCCTATCTGAAACCAATTCACAGGTACAGTGCTCAGTCAGTATAGACATAAATCCATAAATAAGTTATAAGTTAAGTTAATAATAGTCCTGTATTTTTTCTTCATCAAGTGGGAGAAAATGGGTTCTATATGGCAGGATGTACTCTGGGTTCAACTGCTTTATCATTTGTTAAAACCCGGCACCATCAACTATGGTGAGCGGCCTCATAGTGTAGATCAGCATCTGCAGTATTGACTCAGTGAAGGCAGTCGCCTGTTGCCAGGGGGGAGCAAGTCTGCTTCTTTAGCAGAAAGGGGTCCATGGTGGTTCTCTTCTTCGGACTGCACGCTAAACAGGTATGTTACAGATGGTACCGGGAGGTCCACTGATCCAACCTGAACTAATCTAATGACTTCTGCTATTTTTCTATTTCTATTCCTGCGTCATGTTTTTCAAGGCGAGAGGGGGAAAAAAACTCTTCTTCCAACAATTTGAACATTTCCTGCTTTGTTTTTTTTTGTCTTTAAAGGTTTAAGACCCACTGATTGTCACATCCTGAAGGATGTGGTCCCGCGGTGCCGCGCCTGGGAATCATTGGGTGATCTAACCTCCCAATTCCACCCTGCATACTGAGTGCCAAGCAGGGAGGCAATGGGTACCATTTTTACAGTCTTTGGTACGACCCAGCCGGGGATTGAACCCACAACCTCCCAGGCTCAGGGCAGACACTCTCCCACTAGACCACTGAGTTGGTTTAATATGATTGCTTTACAAATCAAGAATCATTTTTGTCAGATTTTTCATCAGTCACAGTTGAAGACTTCCAGACAGCACAAAGGAAACAAGCGCTGATATGCAACCGTTCAAATCTCATTTGTTCTGATGTTGTTTTACTTCAGCAGGGTAAATATTTTATTCAACATCACACAAGGGAAAAACAACATCTGTCCCAAACAGTTTCCTTCAATAATTTCAAAAACAGAGATCTGGAATAACTAGTTGTGGGAAATAATGTAATTCACAGAATCTAATTCTGTAATCTGTCGAATTCTGCAATCTTCTAATTACAGAATTATGACTAGTTTGAACATCAGAAAATTGCCATACAATTCAGCCATAAGTTCTCTTCTTAAGTTCACTGTGGTAAAAACTTGTCAATTTATTTGTGACCTGAAACTCTGATCAGTTACTGCAACACAAATGACAAACCAATACACCAGCACAGCCAAATGAACCCGACTGGAAGCTCACACAGGTTGAGACATCTCCATTTGCAAGATTGTGAAAACCTGATGATTATGCACAACATGGCGTAACCAAAACAACTGTCAGTGATAACTGTGGGTGTAACTTGTTTAAAATTAAGTAAACGTAGTGTCTGTGTGTCTTTTCTTGAACACAAAACCCCCCAAACTGCACACTCATCGCAGTCTACAGCTCTACAACCACTAACCCCAAAGTCAATCTCAAGTCTCCAATAAAAGGCGGACACCACTACAGCGAATTCCTTTTTTGGCTGCATGTTTCAGTTGTTTACCAAAGCCTGTTTTTGCTATGTTCTTCATCACTCAAGATGTTTGATAATGTGGTCAATGGTCCAAGTAAACCAAAGATTTGTAAAGCAGACAGTTGTTTTTTTTCTTCTTTAACTCTAGCAGATGAACATTTCTGTCATCTTTCTGGGACATTCTGGGGGGAAAAGTGTGCAGATCACAATTTCTCCTAGATAAATTAAATTGTTTTCATCAGCGCGTCCAAACCAACAGAAAGCCTTATCCAACATGACAGCGCGGGACCAACCTGAACTCAAAGGACAGGGATAACATGAAGTTCTCCCAAGAGGGTTTCTCCCCTCGAAATATGCAGCAAGCAGCAGGATATTAGTGGGTAGGGGAGGACAGACTAGCCACAACATGAAGCTCTGGGGAATGTGTAGGCGTGGAAGAGCACAGGGACATAACCCGTTTCTCAGAAAACTCAAGGAGTCGGTCGACAATGCCACAATCAACTTCCTCTGCACAACTATCACTAAGACACAGTTTCCTTACTTAAACAGAAAGCCTTGGGGGGGAAATAAATAAAGCCACAGAGTCATAACAATACATCATACAATACATCACATTATTTAAAATCCTTTTAGGTGTTATCTCTAAATTCAACTCTGCGCCAGGTGTCAACCCCCCCCAAAAAATGCCTCGTCAACTTTTGAACCTCTCAAGGTATACATGCAGTATTATCAAAGGACAATAACATCTGATCACATGGGGATCTTTCTTTGATAAACATTTACCAGAGGGGTGAGCCAGAAAACAAGAGGCTTCTAGGCTCCTCCGATTCATTCCCTGTCTGTTTGAAATATGTCTCCCAGCTGATGAATCAGCCAGCTCCATCAAACACCTGCGCTCCTTGACACTGTGTTTACCGCCGATCCTGTCTCTGTGTAAACACCAGCTCAGTCCAACAACCCCCAGGGTCAGGGAGCAGCAGAGAGGCTGGGCCAACACGATGGATGAGGTGAGGCCGAGGAGGAGTGGGCGACTATGGAGAAAAACCAGCTGCTCTCCCCAACCCAGGAGCGAGACAATTCGAGCCACAACAAGACTATTTTATAAACCGTGTGTAAGATCACGATGGTTCCTAATAAAAACTATAAATAGCTCATTCCAAATTCTAGTTCATATAAAAAAAAAAAGACAACAAAATACAACAGCTTTACTATACATACGTGCATGCTTTAAGAGTGGAAAAAAAATAATTAAAAAGCATGAAATCAATAGCCAATAATTGTAGGTGCGACTATTTAGCTGTGCAAACCCGACGTCGTGAGAAAACTCGCGGAGCAGGGAAAAAACTTAGCAGAGGGAGGTTGACAGCTTGTTAAGGATAGGAGGAGCAAGAAGTCTTTATTTAGCTACAGGCACTTGACTATTTTAAGAGTTTGTGAGTGTGTGTTGGCCACAACTAGACACCGTGCATGTGTGTGTGTGCGTTGTGTGTCAAACGTTATATCAGGACTCGCCTGGAATACCGTTCACGAACTTGTGTCAACTCCAAAACATCCTGCGCTAGCTTGTAGATTACGAGGCACCTCGGCTAGTAGGAAGCTACGAAACGCCCGAATAGAACAATTAGCAGATAGCTTAGCTACGAGGCTAATTCATTTCCATCCGGTAGTCGAGGGTTTGTTTGTTTGTTTTTTCGCAGATTGTTCGATATACTTCAGTGTATATCACACCTGGGTGTGAAGCCGATGCACTTGAGGTTGACAGCTACACGCCCAGCTAAAGTTAGCCGCTGCGCCCCTAGCCCCTGAGCGCTAATGTAGCGCTAGCAAGCAGCCCCACCAAACATCTTGCCCCGTCCCCATCTCTTTCCACCAGATCTACCGCGGCCCTTACCATGTCTGCGGCGCTCTGTGACGGTCTCAATGGGGCAGGAGAGGCGCGATTTCACCGATGACTCTACACCTTAGCTTTACTGCGACCGAACGACTGTCCCCGTTCGTCTCTTGTGTATATATATTTTTTTTCAGTTTAGGTGTTTTGTTCGCCTCTCCCTCACAGAACGCAGCCCCGTCAGCGAAATTCACTTCCTCAACCGAGCTACAGGAAGGAGGCTGCAGTCAAAAAACAGGCCCCGGTTGTATGTCCGGGTCACTCCAGGCTCTCTCTGCTACAGCCAATCGCGAGGGAGCAAGAAAGGCATTGCCAAGTATGGAAAGAGAGGAGTGGTGCAGTAAATATGCAGCCACTGTTAAGCGGCGGCAGCAGCAGCAGCAGCAGCAGTTGCAGCAGCAGTGAAATAAAATCAGAAATAGCGGTATTGACAAGGCATTTCAAAACTCACTCTTTTCGACATCATTCTTAAAAACCTTTATTTTCAAACGTCTTCCAGTTTTGCATGCCCATGTTAAGTAAGCGTCAAAAGTAGGTCAATGTTAACCTGACATCATTTCAGTTTTGATTTGTCGTCGAATGAATATATTTAATGTGCCGTTGGTTGTATTTTTATCTTCAACTATTGCATAATTATCAATTGCTTAGTAAGATTAATTTTTAAAAAATGATTAAATAAAAAAAATCTCTGCAAAAACGAATAAGGCAAACTATACATTAATAAAGTTCCCGCTTCATGCAACCGCTCTTTTTTTTTCTTTCTTCCATCTCAAGTTCTTGTGCGGTATTGGGGGAGGAGGAGGGCGTTAAACATGTATACGAAACTTGTAAGGGTTTCTGACAAGTGTCTGATATGCCAATGAGTCTAAAACTAATTGATGTTTTGGTTGCTGTTGTTGTTTTTAGCAGCATAATCCAGGTACGGCATACAAGTGATGAATGAAGTAGGCTCGATGTGTTCATCCTGGTTACACAGGATAAAGTCAAATGTGTCTGAGACATAAAGAAACAAGAAAACATGTTAAACAGTAGGAACACCATAAAGTCTGTGCTTTTGCGAACAAAAAAGTGTAGCAAAAGACCGACACACCCTTTTAATAAGACTAAAACAAAATATTTGGTGCAATACACATTCTGTTTGCTTTATAATTTAAAGGAAACTCTGAATCCCTTTAGTTAATATGTCATAAGGAAGTATGAAAGTGCGCAGTTCCTGACTCTCGGGTCTATACTCGATTGTTCTCGCGATACTTGAGGTGAACTTGTCGGCTGCTTGTAAACATGGCGGAGGATGTCGGACGGAAATGGGACCGCTGTCTTGCCGATACAGCCGTGAAAACAGGTTAAGTCTTTTAAATGTGTGTTGTTGTTGCCGTTCAACGCTCCCACTAAGCATTCTGCCGTGTATTAAACTTTGTTAAATGATCCAAACAACCACATTGTGAAACAGCCTAAAGGGATATTTTGTGCGACGTGTGTGTCATCGAGAGCAAAGTAAACTGAGGTCATGTGCAGTTGGGAACTGAAAAAAGTGGAACAACTTTCATTCGGACGAAAATGTAGGCTGTGACGTGAGTACGCAGGCAATGGCAATGAGTTTCAAGTGGTGTATTACTGAGTTAAATGACATTATCTCTTGCACATAACACACATAATGTCTTAAATGAGTAATTTTCCTTATTTGTAGCCTATATTTTCTCAGTCCTACACATATAAGGATACATTACTCTTTCTACCTTGTATTGAAGTAAAGAGATTAGCTCATGTCCTTCATCAGAAAATATTATGAATGAAAATATGTTTTGTGTCAATATTGATAATCAGGGGGATATTGTTTAGTATGGGTTTTGTTTAACAGATTGTTCTCTCGTACGTTTGAGCAGGGGCTAAAAACGACTGTTACTGAACAGAGGGAAAGAGAAAGCAGTTTATTTACCTCATGAATCGCTAAAAACAATATTGAAATGAGACGGACTACTTTGTGTTTTTAATTGATTGAATGGATCGTACATTTATAATTATGAGTTGATCCGTTATCTATATTGCTTTCTCCTGCACTGGGGGGTCGGGGGTCGGGCGTGGGGAGGTTGCTGGAACATGTCATAGGGTGAAGGCTTCATCGCAAACAACCATTCAAACACCAATAATTTGGAATTCCCATTTTTGACATTTATGATTTATCCAAACATCAAAGGAAAATGGGAAAAGGCTCCCAATGAGCAAGAGTGCTGTTACAATTGTTGCCATGCCAGATGCAAGCGTTGCCACACTATGGAGGAAAAAGTACTGTGCTGAACAGTCAAGGTCGTCATCTGCTCAATTTAGCTAGTTTTTATTTTTTTTCATTGATTTTGTACAAATAAAAAAAAAAATCCTGCCCAAAATTCAGGACATTGAAGTCATTCTGAAAACACTAGTTCTTTGAAAAATACATTGTGTGACATTTTACTGGGGCTGCTTAAGCTAAATTCACAAATTGACTAAAAAAATGAAAACTTAGAATGAATGAACTAGTAACACAACAGTCACAAGCTCTGTTCGGTCTATTCTGCAGATAAAAAAAACCCCATGGTCTCTTTGTTTTTGTCCTGTTAGTTATGTTCATTTCATTTTTCTCTTGCGCAAACATTTCCCTCTCTAATCCTTCCCCATTGGAGATGTCGAGACAAAGGAAAAGCGTGCCAGAGCGAGATGTTGATCTTATTTATACTCTGCCAGTGTTTTTATACATGCATTAGTGTCAGTGAGAGCGAGGAGCTCTGGCTCAGGAGCAAAGCGAGAGCAGAGAGCTGCAGTGGAAGGAGAGGCCCAAATTCAGTGGTGTCGCTGCTTGATTCCAAAGCTGATGCTGACTCTGATGGACCATGTGCACTGATAAGAAGTGTGCTCTGCACATTTTTTCTGATCATGTTCCAACATATGTAATGTTACGTTGTGCAATAGAGCAGAGTTTGAGGGTTTGGGTCCAGGCAGAGTGGTCATGCTGCATAGCTCCCTGAATCCAATTAAGAGTCCGAGGGGCTCAAATGGCTGGGTTGTTTTTTTTTTATATGTTTTCTGCGCTGGCCGGCCTGCTGTTGGGTGTGGTGTGGCCTGCAGCGAGGTGAAGCTAGGCGAACAAACACATTCCTCATCAAAATCCCACTCTGGTCTGAGCGCTTCAAACACGCCGGTCAAGTTCTGTGCCACTGACTATGCTTCTGCCTCACCAACAAGTCACTGACCTGTGTCTGCGTGCACTCTGTGAACCACAACTTCTTCTCTCTGCCTCGTCTTGTTTTGTCTCTCATGGGTTCTGGCCTCTTTGTGCTCTCTCTTTTGTCTAATACGCAACACCCACTAAATTGTGCTGTTTACTGACACTCTGTGCTTTTTGCACCTTATGAATTTCATTTCAGCTGATTTACATCTGTACCAAGCAGCTTTCTACACTGGATCAGACAAGATGCCATCACCCCAGCCCTTAAATCATTGAACCGTGCGCTTGAATCACATCTCTCTGTTTTCTCTCTCTTCATGTTTGCAGGTACTGGCCTTGCGGTCGGCGTTGCTTTGTCCGTCCTATTCTTTAAGCGTAAGTTCTTTTCCTTTGGACGAGCAGAATTTTTCCTCGTTGCTTTGATGAGAAGACGTGATGAAGGATTTTTTTTTTTATCTCCTCCAGGTCGCTCTTGGCCAGTCTCCTTTGGTTCAGGTTTAGGACTGGGCATGGGATGTGCCAACTGCCAGTGTGACTTTAAGTCTTTGTCCCTCTTCCAGGGTCGCCTGGTTCAGGTGAGTGCAGCAGCTGAGGTCTGTTGTTTGTTTGGGAGCTGGACAAAATAATAGCGCACGCAATACGATCTTTGTTTATTCTGCAGGACCAATTACAAACAAGTAAAGCCGAGGAGGACTGTCCGTGATGTTTCTCATATGTTATGACCGTGTCCCTGTTGCTTTGTTGCACATTTCTGTCCTGGCACTGATGTCCAACAATGCCCGAGTTATGTTTGTAAAAATGCAGTTGGCGTGTATGGAATAAAGGCATTCTGGAAAACTGGCTTTCCTCTCTGTCTCTCTCTCTGCGTGTTTGAAAAGAATGAAATGTGGTCTGGCCCTGGAAGGTAATTTTTTTGTGTTAATGAGCTGGGACACTTGAACTCCTGCTGTTTTGGAATGAGGGCCAGGTTCAGCATCTGCAGGCCTGTTGGAGAGTGGGAGGAAGAAAAGTTGCTAAAATGCAACTAGGACTAACGCTGTTGTCAAAACCCCAATAAAAAAAAAAAGTCAGCTTGTATCCTGCACACTTTATCAACAACAAGATTTATATTTATACAACTTCATGTTTTTCTTGACACTATGAGGAGGCACCGAGTGTGATCCATACTTGTATTGATATTTCTTGTTATATTGTAGCTCAGCTTTTGATAAAAGCTTCCAGACTTCCCTCCATCAGAAATCCCTTGCATTATCTGCTCATCAGGCAAGCGCCTATTTGACAAAAATTGTCCAAAGTGTGATTGATCACTTTTGGGTGGGTTCGAGGGCTTTACGACGAGAGGAAAGGGTTGTTTGTGTGAGTGTACGCGCGGGCACACATTTGTCCAGCCCCCTGGTGAAGCAGAATCCATGGAATGCAGAGGAATGCCTTTTCTGGACTTGGAGCTCAAGTCTTATTACAAACAGGTGAGTTCTGCACTTTGCACTCCCAACATAACACATGGTTTACACTTTCACATCAAAGAAAGCGCTGGCGTATGCACACTGTTACACAGGCACACACTACACACACACACACACACATGTTCCCATTTTCCCTCCTCAACTCAGCAACACGCTGCTCACAGATTAACCCGTGTCACTCATCCCCTGGCTATTAGAATATTTGTTTGCAAGTCAAGTGTGGAACAGACAGAGGCTCTTGTGGACACCAGCCAGCCTGAACACCTGTAATAAGGGCTCCGCCTGCAGGCTGGAGGTCAGGAACAGGGGAGTGGAGGAGGGCCAGCTTGGCCTTTACCTGTGTGAAAATCATTATCTTGTGAATCAGAAGTACCAGGCTAATAATATGACTCAAGCCAACTTGTTAGCGTAACAGCTTGGAACCGTTCAGTCATTGCTTGTGAATGTCTGGTGCATTATATAAGAGCACAAATGCAAAGTGGGCTGCTGTTGCTGCTGTTGCCCTAAGAAGCCAACAAGCCTAAAATGTAAATACTCTGGTTTTGCAAAAGTGCCCCAGCACGATAATGGGGCCTACAATTTACTTTTAGTCTTCTGTTCTTGCACAAATATCCAACTTTGCCTTAGAATAAAAAATAAAAGTAGAGTTAATTTAAAAGATTAAAAAGATTAAAATGTAATTTGACCAATGATGCATAGTCTGTTCCTGCAGATAATCCTTTAAAGACCACTAAGATCACTAGTAGATGAATTATTCAGATTTAGGATTCAGGGTTGAAGGATCAACATCTTATTTGCAAATTATCCTACATCTCATTCTACATTGTTTACATATATCTTAGCATCAAATTTATAAAATATTTATTTAAAAAAAATGCTCCTCTAATCACACTGTTGTAACATATTATCAGAGATCCATCACTGCATCTTGATCTTTATTCTAAAAATTCACGACAATGTCTCAAATCATTTATTCATTGCGATTAAGCTCATACATTCATCTCATTCATGCTTTTTTTTTTTTTGTAATACACATTTTAATGATCAAAGAAACTTTTTGAGCAACAACTGATGGAATGAATGTTGCAAGTTTAGCAAATTTGATTGGGCTACTCAAGTCATCTGTGAAAGGTTTCACTTTTTTCAGTGTCATATTATTGTAAGGAAAAAATAACTTAACCACAGATTTAAAAACATATACATTGAAATATCAATTTATGTTATTCTTGTACTTTATTTTGAAAACGTAAAAAATACGACAAACAGTTTACAAAACTTGGCTATTCTTGCTTTAGAATAAATTAAATAAAATTAATTGTGGAATCCAGTCGAGAAGGTTCCTGCTTCAGGCCGCAACATTGACATATTGTCGCGGCACAACTTGAACCCTCTCACATTTCACAGCCGACACGACCGTCATTTCTGAAAATGATGTTTCCAATATTTCTATTTCCCTAGGATTTATTAGCGTACCCAGTTGGAAGGCAGCAACTGCAAGAAACATTCATACATTCCTGTTAGCCAGCCTGTCAGTGGTTTCACCCCAACCATGGGAAGGACCCTTAATTGCATCAAGTTGTTATGCGTTTGTGGTTCAGTAATCTGGAATTCATATGATTCAACTGCTTTTAATGTTGAATGAAAATGGGGGGGAGAACAGGGATCAAAGTGCTGAATCACGTTTTACTGTTATTATTTTCTAAATATAAAAACACATGTCGAGCAAAAGCGCTGCCAGATGTTGACTCCATATACCTACAAAGTAAACGGCCCTTAAACGGGCTTGTTTGTCTTGCTTTATTTGCGTCTATCTTTCTTTCTTTTTTTTTGCCCCCCTCCCCTCCCTCCTTCCCTCCTTCTCTGTCCTGCAACCTAAATCTTATCTGAGGTCTTGCTCCGATTTGGGAAAAATGTTGAAACCTTCCCAACAAGTTTCCCTCCCTCTCAGAAAAAGCGGCACAGCAGGACCCCTGTCTGAGGGCTCAGCCGCGCCTCACCCTGCTGCACTTTTACAACAAAAGGCAACAGCTTCGGAGGGAGCGACTCGCACACGGACACGGAGGGGGAAGAAAGGCTCGCGCAGAGCTCATGGAGCCCCGTCTCTCCATCCTTCCTCTCGGACGGACGCGTCCCCTTCTTTCCGGATGATGTAACTGTTTTACGGCAGTGCTGGCCTGGGTTCATCCTGGCCCCCTTTCCTCGTACGGCTCATACTTTCCTCTGATTGTCAGCGCTCGGAGCCGCATCCTCCGCTCGCCCGAGCCCGGCTCCAGGTTCCAGTGAGGCGGTTCGGTCTCAGCGGGAAGGTGCGCGCTGCCCCGGCTGGTTCTTCCCCCACTAGCGCGTCGGAGGGCTGAGGTGAGTCCGACCGCCGTCACCTCGGCTCCTTGCACCGGTGGAGGGAAGCTCTCTTCGCTCCGAAGCTCAAAGTCAAGTTTGATGGACTCGGAACTGGTCGTGACGCAAACTTTTGCGCAAGCAAACTCCGCACTTTTCACGGCGATGAGGTCAGTGTAGGATAAAGTGTGGCTAGGAGACAGCTGATCAAAAAGAGAAATTTGAAATCAATCTTTTATAGTGTTTGTGATCATAAAACGGGACATAAGGGCACCTTTTGACATAAACGTGAGGGTGAGTCACTTGAACAAATTTCAGCTTTATTGTCAAATTTTGTACTTTACACTTTAAATTTTTTTTGGGTAAAAGTAAAATAATAATAATATATATATATATTAAAAAGATCCAGTTGTCATATTTAATCAAATTAAAAGTGTTTTGGTTTTTTTTGTGTGTGTTTTACAAATACGACTACTTTGATTACAGTAACAAGAGACACAGTCCGGAGGCTGTTGCATGTGTTAAAAAGCCGGTTGAACTATTTGAAATGCAGGATTAAATATTTATGTCAGATCAAACGACCTGCTGACCTTTTCTATCAGCCGCATACATCAGCTTGAGGAGGCTCTGACACGGGCCTGGCTGCGTGAAAGCCACAGGCGATGGGAGCGAAAGCGTGTAAAGAAGTCTACGTGGGTGAGCGCTGGAGCCCTTTTTTTTTATTAGCAGCAAGAGAAAGCGATTTTGTAGGTTATAAATGACGTGAGTGGATGAGGTATTTTTAAAGTGAGAGGAAAGAGTAAGACGGAAAACTAAAGCCAAGCGGTGATCGGTACTATAACAATATGAGTGATAAATGTTTCTCTCTGGTATTTTGAAATGGACGATCCGGGCAGGAAGTTGGGGATAAACTGCAACTCCGCTCGGCATCAGACCGTGACAAACTCCAAACTGCAATCAATTCTGTGACTAATAGTCCTTCTTTTCCTTACTTTTCTTTATTTTTTTTTTGTTTTCTTTTTTTTGCCTGAAACAAGGTTGACTGGCCCAATAGGTGCAGTCATGTGGCAGAGGATTCAGATCTGCTGCACACTGTTTGCACTGTGTTCAGCAGCACCGCCTGCACACATCAACCGCCTGGCGCTGTTCCCTGACAAGAGCGCCTGGTGCGAGGCCAAGAACATCACACAGATAGTCGGGCACACGGGATGTCAGCCTCGCTCCATTCAAAACAGGTCAGGATGAAGCCCCCGCCCCACACACACACACACACACACACACCCTCGCCCCCAACTCTCCATCTGACTGCATAATCCGGAAGTGTCTCGACGTCAGTGAGTGGCATCCTCCGCGTCCTGACTCCTTCCTGCTGGGGTCGGCGCTGTCAAATTGTCAAAAGTGTTTATGCAAAGGATTGCGGTGCAACAGTCAAATGAGTGTGTACCGGGCGACGGCCTGCCGCTAATATGTGCGTTTAGTAAACATCGTGCTGGATTCTTCTACCTGTGGGACTCCGTTTTAATGAAGAAACATGTCAGCCGACTCAACCTCTGGACCCAGTGATGTTTTTGGCTTTCCGCAAAGTGAAAATATTTTGCAGAGGAATCAGAGTTTATTATTCAGATTGAGTGGTGGCTTTTAGCCTGGTCTGTGGTCACTAGGCAAAGAAATCCGACACTGCTGCTTTACAAACAAATACACGCTGACTTTAACTTACTCGTAAGAGGACATTTGAGTTTATTATCTATCGCTGAAATCGTACCTTTGAAGACCCAGCGTGAAACATTTAGAGATCTATCGGCATGACGTGGCATTTTAAAAACTATTCTCTGTGTTAGTTTGCCGCTGAAAGGAATTTAGATTTACATAAAGACAGCTTCCTCAGACGCGATGTTTTTTCAGCACATATCTAGAACGGAGATCTGTTTTGTGATCTTGCCCCGGCATCACAGCTGGTAAAAGAAAGATGTACGGGTAAGAGGGACATCAGCAATGTGCTGCTTTTTCTTCTTCTTCTTTTTTTTTTTTTAATCTTTTAGATCCGACTAATCTAATCTTGCACACATGGCCGTTAACACAATGGTATTCGCGCAGACATACTTTTCACATTGCATGTTTGATCACAGGTGGATATCGTCAAACATTTTTGGACAATAAATCAGCTGTGCTCACAATGTAAACAATGCACTTTGCACCCTCCTCCTCCTCCTCCTCCGCCTCCCCGTCCTCCTCCTCCTGCCCTCCTCTCTTCCTCCCTCAGAGCCTGTCTGGGCCAGTGCTTCAGCTACAGTGTCCCCAACACGTTTCCACAGTCCACCGAGTCTCTGATCCACTGCGACTCCTGCATGCCCGCCCAGACCCAGTGGGAAGTGGTAAGACCTCTTGCACATAAGCTCATGTTGCAAGCGCACAACCCGCACCAGCTTGTCAAATCAGATCAGATCTGCAGAAACTTGGCTGTTCAGCGAGTGGCAGACTAGGCAGAGCGGAAATTAAAACAAGTAAACTGAGGTTTTTGAATAATAAAGACTTCAGCTATTTGGTTTAAACAACCTGGAGCCTTTCTTTTGAATTTTGTCTAAAGTTCATTGTCCTTTATGGCCAGAAGGAATCCGGTCCTGTGACAACTAAAGCTTTGTAGTGAGGTGTATGTAGTTTGGAATGCTGCCAGCGAGACTAGGCGGGTGGAACCACAGGTGAGGTCGCATCATGTTTCAGAGGAAAACATTGAATCTCTCAGAGCCCCGCTATCACCTGAAAGATTTATTCATTCTCGGACCATTTTTTTGTGGATCCGGAAAAATACTATTAGTCTCTCAACCTCCTAATTGTCAGGAAATTGGTGTTTATGTCTGTGGTCGCGATTGTTGTTGCAGGATTCCAAGTGAAATTCAGTTTGAAATTAAACAAAGTCGGCGCTCATGAAACAGGATACTGTTTTATGTGAGTTTGGCGCCGATGTTTGGATTGGATAAAATAGCTGAGTGACTATTTCATGCGGCGATAACTACAGGAAGTTGTATGTGTGGTCTGCGCAGCTCATGTAAGAGAGCTTGCGTATTTGCCATGTATTTTATTTAATATCCCTATAGTCCATACACAACACGATGAGGATTTAATCAGTTTGAAAGAAACATCTGAGAGAAAAACACTCACAAGTAGATAGGAAAACCGTTACGATGCAAACACATTTCAGTGTATGAAGTAAAATAATTTCTGTAAAGGTAAACGCTAAATAAATATTGATAGAGATAATTAAATTTAAATAAATTCAAGAAAACAATTACCTAAGTTCATGAGGCCACGTTTTTCTTCAGAGTGAAGTTTTAAGATTTTGAGGAACACACTGTGTGTGTGTGTGTGTGTGTGTGTGTGTGTGTGTGTGTGTGTGTGTGTGTGTGTGTGTGTGTGCCAGGTGACTCTGGACTGCCCGGGCAATAAAGAGTCTCCCCATGTGGACAAGCTGGTCGAGAGGATTTTCCACTGCAGCTGCCAGTCCTGCAGTAAGGAAGGCGCCCAAGAGGGGGCAGTGATGCAGCTGTATCCGGCAGACAATGTGGTGGAGACTGCGTCATTACCGGACCCAGTCAGTGGCACTCAGTCCGATGCTCTCCCGCCGTCCAATACTCACTCCAAGAAGCACGCCCACCCCCACGCGGACCACCACACTCTGCCACACACCTCAGACGGAGGGTAGACCCGTCACGTGACTCCAGTTATCGTTTTGCTTCACTCTTTCACCATCTTTTCTCTCTTTGCCGCAACTGCAACTATCTGTAGTTTTTTTTTTTTTTTTTTTAAGGCACTTTGAAAATATTGCTTTACTCTCTGCTAAAAAAAAGGATTAGCTTTTCACGTCCACGCACAAAAAGTCACATAACAGATTATTACACTATTGTAAACTTATACAAACACCCAAGTTTCTTTTTGTTTAACATGTATGTATGTGCATAGAGTCACAACTATTGGCTGTAATAACCCGCGGTCTCAATAAATATATTGTTGTGGTAACTGGGCTTTTGTATTTTCTTGAATGAATACGCACTCTGCTCTTTCTGCCCCCCCAAGCAATTTTACTACAAACTTGACTGTTTGCTAAGGTTTAAATTTTTTGGAACATTAAGAAAAGATTTTGGCTCTCAATTTTTGTCCGTTATTAATTTAGAAAAAAGTGTTGGGTAGTGAAAGCCGAACAAAAGACTATTAGAATCAAGATGTTATGCCTTTTTGATACTATGGTCATCAGTGATTGCTAATGTTACAAACATATTAAGATTCACTCTTCCAATGCAAAATGTGTCTCTACCCTATTTATTAGATGATAAAATCAATTTTTGATTGCTTCAGTAAAATGCAAAGCTCTGGAAGTTAGCTCTTTGTGTCGGAGCTAAAACAACTCTATTAAATGTATTATTTCTTTTAAATTAAATGTTTCAGTTGCAATGTACTTGAATTACACTTGTTTTTCTTGAGAGCAGCAGTTGAATGAAGTGACTGGCCTGGTTTCTTAAACATGTCACATTAGGAATCAAGCCATTTTGGGACTTTTGCTGGCCACATAGTCATACGTTTCACAGGAATTCCAGCAGGGGTCAGCAAATATTACAGGTAAGGAGCGTGACGAGGTTTGTTAACTCCCTCCCTTTCTTGTTCGCTCGTTTTCTTATCTCCAACACCAAGGCCTGGTCTCATCAGCTCTGTCGCAGATCCTCCCTCTCCTCCCTCCTGTTCACTGTAATTAGATTTGAGTTGGAAAAGGTTGACTGTCTGTCCATGCAGAAAAACAAATCGATCATCCGCTTATCACACGGCTAGCATCACGCCGAGACGGGAGGCAGGGAGAGGTCGGGGGGTAACACAGGGTGGCTCTTTTATCGCACTTACAACTCAAAAATCTTTACATTATGCGCGTCACCTTTCAGCAGCCTAGTTCCATTTCCTGAGAGGTTATCCCATTATCTGACTAGAATGCGTTTAGTGCCCTGAGTCTCTGCAAAGGTCACCTGGATAGACAAATAAGAAGATGGAGATAAATGTGACTTAACATTGGCCCTGCTTTGAACATTAAGCTGTTTAAACATCTAACACCCCCAACTGGTTGTGCATTATGAGCTGCAGTCACTGGAAAGCTATTTTGTACTCAATTGAAAGTCTGACAACATGCGCACATAAATGATGCCACGGTGTGCCACCCACAAATTAAATGGCCACATTCATACATTTTGTTTCAGATCCGGTGTTATATTCCATCTTTTGTTTTCAATTTTAAAAAGACATATTCCATCAAAAAATGATTTACATAAAAAAAAAGCAATCAGTTCCTCTGGCATTCTTGTGAGTCTGCTGATTGAATGATGTTCATTAAGTGTATCCATCCATCCATCCACATATCCATCCATTCCTTTTCATTTATTTAACTTATTCCAACAGGTTAAAAAAAACATCAACAAACAACTTCATGACAACATGAGTAAGCACTCTATGTTCGAAAGGGTGTAGGATGAAGTTAGCTTCCATGTATTTTCTGTCACTGCCTGTGTTGGAGTCTATGCACAGCTCACTCAGGGCAGGGTTACATCCTTGAAGGGTTGCTAGAAAAAAAAAGAGACAAGCAAACAGGCAAACACATAAAGCTGGGGTACGGAAAATGTCTGTGGACTGCGGGAGAAGTTGCAAACTGACAGAGAAAATCCTCCAGTCAGAATCGAACCCGCAACTTTCTGGGTGTGAAGCAAAAGTGTGAAGCACTGCACTACAACGCTGCTGTCCTATATGTATTTATACACCTGAAAAACGCAACAAAAACACAAAAATGTGCTTTGTTTCATCTATTTAATTAAATTATCACACTTTTCTTGTTTTGTAGCTAATTTAAATACAATATTGTAAAAAAAAACATTAGTCTTCATTATTTTCCTTTACATTTGACATACAATTCTTTTCATTCCCTATTACAACAACCTGTCAAGCATTTTTCTTTCATTTGAGAATGAAAACAAAGTGTCTTTAAATTCCAGTTGTTTGCATCGTGTTTTGACGGGAGTGAACAGGTTTGTGTTTTTTACTTCCACTCCCGCCTCCTGAATACACTGGACAGTACCACTGTGTGAGCGCGCATTCAGCGATCGTACGCGCGCCCCGGAGCGACTCGGTTCGTCCACGCAGCATCAGCAGCAGCAGCAGCTGCTCCAACTCACAGGTGTCTTTCTCCGCCACTCCAGGCACAGACAACAGTCGCTGTTGCTTTGCTGTGACATCCAGAGCTCCGGGTTTGGCCACAAGAAGAATTCACCATTCGCACCAAAAGCGACATTTGTTCTTGGAGGTGAGCAAAGAAAAAAATCCTTCTTCCTCTTCTTTTTTTTTTTTTTTTTTTTTAAATTGAAATCGCTTGTTTATTGCACGCGACTCTGTGACACACATTTATTTATTTATTTATTTATTTATTTATTTATTTATTTATTTTGTGGCACTGTGGTTTGCAAAGAGAACAGCGAGCCACGCGCACTTACACCGCAGCGTTAGTAGAAAAGACCTTAATTGGGTCAAAGTGTTTTAGGATGAGGCTGCGTTCGAGCACAGCGGCAGGACCTTCCAGTTCCCCAGCCTGAATGCTGAGCAGCGCTCACCGCGAGTCCCGGGAGAATATTCTTAAGGTTAATAGATGTCGCCTTCATCCGTTTAACATGGATCATCGTGGCGCTCAGCCCAGATCAATGACATCGACCCAGGAGCAAAGGTGTGCGTGCATGTATGCAAAGTGCGCAACCGTCGCTCGAAGTGGCCAATTTACACAAACTAGAGTCGACGTTTGGCCGCTGGGTGGATGGATGGAGTGCAGACCGGGAATCTGCAAAGGCAGGGTACACCCTGGACAAGATGATGTAAGATGTATATATATATATATATATATATATGTGTGTGTGTGTATATATAGATATATACATATATAAATCTTACATCATTGGAAAGCCTGTTTATTCCTTTTAAATGGTGCCACACTTGTAAGGAACATGCAGATGCAGTATCTGGTTGCGCCCATGAAAATATGTGACAAATCATCTCTCCCCAGTCAAACAACTTATTCTGCCATTGACTCTTGTTTGGTGGATTGGATGATTGAATTTGAAGAAAGCTTCAGCAGGTAGTGGAAGAACCATCCACAGCCACATCAGCCTGGCATCTCCTCCTCATGCTGGTCACCAGCCTGGTGGTCTCACACTGCTGTGGGATGGCATCCCATTCTTCAACCAGCATTTGTCACCAGTCAGCCAACGTGGCCAAGCTGATCCCACAAGTGTTCAATGGGGTTGAGGTCAGGCAGTCCTAGCTACTGACCACTGTAACACAACCCATTTTCATAGGTGAGGGTACCAGAAGCTCAAAAAAAAAAAAAAGAGTCAGTAGCGACAGCCAGACTAAACCGTTTGACTCGGCAGAGAAGATTTGTCACATTTTTCAGGGGTGTAAGCCAGATACTTAGCTCTGCTGCTCTCCTTACAAGTGTGGCACCATTTAAAAGGGGAATAAACAGGCTTTCCAACGATATAAGATTTATTTCCAAAAAGCATTGTTACAACAAAGAAATACTCTACCAAACACAAATGTCCTTACTTTTTGTGTTAATAAATCATATATAGAGAATTTTAGAACTTTTTGTCAAATCCACATATGCTTGTGTGCCTCCATGCATACAATAAATAATACATTAATAATACTGGTACAGATTTCTAGTCTGGAGTTCACCTGTCTACCGAGCAGCCAAACAGTAACTCTGATTTTCATTTTATTTTATATGCTAGGAACATTCCACTAGTTCTGCTTTTTTATTTCAATTTATTACAAGCAGAGGACATAGGTGGCACGAGATTTCTATAGTGAATCCTAATCAAGCTTCCTGCTTGTATTCAATCAATTGAGAACATCTGAAACAATCTGTGCGTGCACCTCTGCAGGATGTGTGGCCTGGACGTGGAGCCGGATGACGGGGCTCGGGCGAGGAGGACAAGGACGAGGACGTGTGGATCGGGGACGGCGTGAAGATGCTGCCCCCTCCCATGGCCCACAGTGGCGGCAGCGCGTGGGGCAGCCGCAGGGGCAGGTGCGGTTGCCTGGCGCACGGCGCCCTGCTCCTCCTGTGGAACCTGTGTGTGATCTGCGCCAGCGCGGCGCTGCTCGCCATGGTGTTCGCCGCCGTGCTCTCGCCTGCGCTGTTGCTGCTGTACGTCGGCTTCCTCTGCCACTCCAGGGTGAGTCGAGTCCACAGCTCTCTCGGGTCGATGGTTTAGCGCTATTCGTCGGGCGGCGCTAACTCACTCTGACGCTCACTCATAAAGCCACATGTCCTTCAGGTGGTTAGTCCATTGCAGCGAGGCAAATTTTCATGGACACTCTTTGAGGCTTGAGAAGAGAAACAAATCTAGGATTGTAATACAACGCTGAATAAAGGGCTTCACGGCAAGACTGTGTTAGGATTCTAAGGTTAGGGAATGGATTTGTAATTCATTAAATTCATCATAAGATCTGTGATATTGAACAATAACTTTATTTCTTATTTACGCTCCAACAATCATATAGTCTGTTTGGGTCTAATCAACCAGCATTTTTGCAGGAAATGTGAAGTCAAGTTTTCCAAAATGACAGGACCAGAACAGCAGTTCCTGTGAGGCTCCTCTTTAATGCCCTGATTTTATGCAAGCAACCACACTTGCATAAAAATGGTTTGGCAGCCTTAAGACACCACCAAGTGGTTTCACCTCATGAAAGCTGTCCCTGCACAAATCGCCGTGCAACTCCTCCTCAAGGTCTTGGCAGAGCCGTGTACTTATTATAGTGTGTGTTTACATCTTACTAAACTTTTCATTTCTTTCACGATCCGGTGAAACCTAGGTTAGATTTTGTGAGAACAACATCAAAAAAAATAAATATATATATATACATATATCGATGCTGAAAGTATTTTGAGCCTCATGGGACATTCTGCTCGGCCGGCTCAAGGACAAACTCACTTTGCCGTGCGCAGAACTCGTGGCGCCACGACATCTGCTGTAGAAAGTGAGCTCACACGATCTCTGCGTTTTTGTTCTCAAGCGCCTTGTTTACTGGCCGTGTTCACGCTAACACATGTGAAGCTCCTCTTCCTCTCTGCCTTCACAACTCTAATCTCCTTCCCCCCCGCTCCCTTTTTTGCCAGCAAACAACCAATAGGGGTGAAGGGAGTAATTACTAGGCAGTGAATGGACTTGATTCCAACGATAGCGCGACCTGCTCAAATGTAGCCTTCACAGTAATTTACAGGGAAACAAATCCATGCCAAAGACGCTGCATACAGCCTTAATAAGAAGATTACTTTGGTCGTCTCGCACCTTCACTGCCGCTACTGCCGTCCGCAGCTTCCATTGTAGCGCACCAAGCAGCTTTCGTCTCTCAAGCGCTCACCTGCGCCAAAAAAACATGACAGCAAAAACACGATGATGTCTCTTCGTAACAGCTTGGGGAAGTGGAAGATTTTTTTCCAAGTCTGTTTCTGCCTCCCGCTAAACCTCCCCTCATGCATCTTTGAAACCATGACGCTCTCGGCGGATTCTTCTCGTTGGTACGACTGAAAGAGCAGACGACTAAAAGGCCGCGTTCGACTCCGTGCGGCGTTCTTGAGGTAGGAGAGCCGAAGAAGCGTTGGATTTTTGCGAACCACCTGGAGGGCAATTAGCCTGGCACACCAGTTGAAGTGCTTATCGCACATCTCCAATGGATAAACTACTCTGAGTAAATGATTTGAAGGGAATGGCCAAAAAGCCTGCGGCCAGGTATCAACAGCTCAAAGCTTTTCATCGGTGCAACTGGGAATAGCATTGTCGCTGCATTGTGGCTAGCAGCTGCGGCCCTCTTTGTTGAATAAAGAACGTAGCAATTTTTCATCCAAGGAAATACATGTGTATATGTATATCCTACACAAAACTGTGTGTGGGATAAACAACAGAGCAATCGAATCATGTTAAACACATTTCCTAAACATAAGCATCTCATAAAAAGGAAGAAGATTTGTTTGATTTGAAAGAAGGTTTGGTTGGTTATCTCTTTATCCCTTTGTTGGAACAATGTTTGACTCTCATAATAAGCCCAGAAAAATATGGTACGTCTCTTTACTGCCTGCAAGAAAAGCCTGTTTTTGACATATTCCCATGAAAATGTTGTAATGTCTTCTCTAGCAATGCCAAAAAGCCTTTATTGCCATTGACTCTTGTTTGGCATTGCTTGCTGGAATTGATAACTGAATGCCATAAAAGACCAGGCATAATGGCAGTTTAACCATCTATTCAATTACACAGGAATAGAAGAATCGTACGCAGTCGCAGCAGCCTGGCACCTCCTCTTCCTCATTGTTGGTCACCAAGCAAGACAGAAAACTTCATTTATCTCAAGAGGGCAATTCACTTGATAATAAAAGCTAAAAAAAAAATAAATCACTTAAAATACATACAATACTAAACACGCAACTCTCAAATCTCAGTTGTCAGTGACTCAGGTGAACTCAGGTGTACATGTGCAAACATGCTAAAATAAGTATTTAAACAAAAGGAAAAAGAATAAATGAGAAGGATAGAGAATGAATAAAGAAAGTGCCAAAACACCAACCTGCTGATTAAAATCTGTTGACTGAAGGGATAAAAGAGTTGCGATTTGTCGTCCTCAGGAGGGCCTGAAAGTAAATCCACTGGGCACGATTTATGCATTTTGCATTCTAGACCAAAGGGCACACTCACGTCTGTTAGCTGGAATTAAAAGATTTCAGAGCAGACCAGGACTGTCTGACTCAGACTGCTCCTGTCCTTCACAGACGCAGACTGTTCAACCAAAAAAAAAATCAAAGAGAACGTGACACACGCTGCTGCGGGATGGCATCACAAGTCTTCAATCAGCATGTGTCTCATGTCAGCCACCGTTACTGTGTCGGTCATTCGGGCATTAACAGCGCTCCGAGGCTAATCCCACAAGTTTTCTATTGTGAACCTGGTTGAGGTTTATGGCCATTCCATTCTGGAGGTCGTCCCCGGTATGCACACTGTTCTGTGAAGGCGAGCATTGTCATCTTGGAGAGATAGGTCCCAGACAAGAGATAAGACGGCCACCGGTTGCAGAATCTCATTTCCATGTCTCTCTGCGCTGAGATTGCCTCCGGTGACGACAGCCATTGTTTTTTTTCCCTGCGAGGAAAAAAAAACACTATCGCACCAATCAGTAAGGCTCGCCGATTCTTGCCGCAGATACCTACTGAGCACCGCAGCAGACATCATGCTGCTGCTGCTGCATTGGCTGCCAATCATGCGCATGATTGACAGCCAATGGAGGCAACGGAGACTCAGAACGAGAATCAATTGCAAAAGCAGAGAACGAGCTGTTTGACATCGACAGAGAAGATCCGGCCGGTTTTTAAAGTGCGTGCCACCGACATCCTCAGCTTTTTTGCTAACCTCACAAAAGCATGTTCCTCACAAATGTGGCGTCATTAAAAAAGAAATAAAGAGGCTCTCCAGCAGGCTTCCGAGGAGCACATGTAACGACCGAGATTTTCTTTCTTTTGTTTCCCTTGCTGCTTAGTTTACATATACTATATATTGTTGAATTGCAATTTTGTTTAATGCCAACAATCTGTGATGTTACATGTGAGTTGGGGTGTTGAGATAAACGTATTCCTTATTTGAAAAAAATAAATAAATTGAGTTTTGATTTTTTTTTTTTTCCTTCTAACACAACTTTTCTTCATGGTTTGCATTTTTATAATGCATATATCAAACTCTTCACTTTGTGTAGCTTAAAAAAAATGTGTTTCTCTCTTCAATGTTATTGTAGAAACTAAATAAGAAAATAACATTTTCTCATTTGAGGGATTCTTAAGAAGCTGATGTGACAGTAGAAAACCATTTAATTGGATTGAAAGCCTTTATATATATTTCAATAAAAAAAAAAAACTTGAAGTCTTAGTATAATGCACACTGTTTCTAAATTCCTTTTGTGTACAGGGCACACAGTTGTTTTGGGGTAATCACAACCACACCAGGATGTTAAGTATTGTTTCTTTGGGGTTTAATGAGTCAAAGCTGAGTTTTAGGCTTTATGAGGAAGGTTTTTCCAGGGCTTTTTACCATGCTGTTGCACTCACATCATCATTTCCTGCTTTTGTCTTGACTAAAAGGGTGCACTGACTCTCTCACTGTGTATTACAGCGTCCCTGTCCTTGTGTAATTTGGTAGATAGAGCCATACACTGCCCTGATTCCTGGACGCAATTAATGCAACTGCAAAAAAACATCACAACCACGAATGCCTATTAAGCCACGTCAGGTCGGAGTAAACAGTAACAAGAGGTGCTGAGAGAGCAGAGTGAACGTGAGGGTGGTTCGCTGTCTGATTTGTCACCGACTCCAGCTGTGCGGAGCAGCGCTAACGGGGTGATGAGCAGGGCTCGATGGAAGCGTAGCGTGTGCGCTTATCGCGGCTTGGTGAGCAGGTTTCTCCGAGGCAAAGTTTCTCGTGAGAAACGGGCAAATCGAGAGTCTTGCAAATAAATCTATATTTTTTTAACTGTCCGACCTTGACGAGGAAACGCAACCATGATTGTTCATGTGCTTTGTGCCATGCGGTTGTTTAGCCCTTTGGTAACACTGGTGACTCACGGTCGGCTCTTTTCCCATGCTTCTAACCTCCCCTTTTTTTGTTTACGCCTCTCTGCCTTCTTTCATAGGAGATTGACAGCTGCTGAAAGGCTGCATAGCTTCCTCTTATCTGAAGGGTGGCAACAAGTCTGTCACAGCCCATTTGGTTCCTCTTCTGGCCAATTACAAAATAACATAGAAAAGGACAGTTTTTGCCTGTTGGACAACAAAAGAAGCTGCTTATTGACTCTGCTGTCCGTCCGATTATCACCCCTGTGTTTGGTCCTTGCAGGTCCTCGATGCTCGCTCATCCATCTGCCGTTACCTTGACGACAACAGCTGCTCCGCCCTAATTATCCTCGGTTTTGTCATGATGTCGCCACTCGTGGTGGTGGCCGCCGCCATCTTCTGCGGCCTCCTGAGGCGCTTTCGACTGCTTCTCCTCGTCCAGCCAATCGCGCGCGCCTGGTACAGAGGGAGGCTGCTGGACTGCACAGGCGGCTTCCATTCCTGGGTCTGATCGCGACGGCTCACAAGCCGCCGAGAGCTCCAACGCGCTAACAGAACAACCAGAGCGGCGATGGCAAAAGGTGTGTTTATAGTCATCAAGACAGCGACGCCTCCACAAGCCCTCTTACTCCTCCTGAGATTGGCTCCGTTACAAAAATGTCTGTGAGACGCTGACTAAACTTATGTCTACATGAAACTGTTTTTGTTTTTTGGGGAACATTTTCATCACTGTCACCGAAGGCATTACTCTTTGCCTTGTGGGCAAAGACTAGCCTACTTCTGCCGCTGAATGGGGTGGGGGTGAGGATTAAGTCCAAGGTTAAGTTTAGGGGGAGGGGCCAATCACAAGTAAGTGGAGAGGTGGTTCTTGTGAGCCAATTAGCTTAATATAGGACAGAGACAGAAACCTGGGTAGAAACGGTTGTCATGAGAAATGGTCATCTGGGGAGGGAGGAGGGCTGGTGGACGTGTGACACAAATGAGGAATAATCTGTAATAGTCAAATCTATTTTCTGCTGGCTGTCTTCATTGTGCTATTGCTAAGTAAAACATTAGCTAGTGGGAATTTGATAAAACTGTGGTAGTTATAGTTTCCGAAGAGCTTATCAGCATGATCTCTTTTTTTCTAGCGAATTCTGTAGGCTGACCGTTCAGGTCTTCACTGTATTGACTGGGTTGATGAAATTAGATTAGCTGGCTTTTCTTCTTTTGTTCCAATTGGGATAATGTTTCTCTGGTTGCAAAAAAGGCCGACCAGCACAACCCTTGTGGAAAAATAGATTTATGGCGTAATAACCAAGACATGCCTCTGTCATGATGGCAAACAGAACAAAGACACAGACAGTGCATGCTGTATAAGGGTGATAAACAGGAAGTGACATCATTAATTGCTGTACAGGATTGAGCGATGAATCCAAAAAGGAATTGTATCACCAATCCCAATATATAGGAGTACAATACACACAATACAAACTGAAAAACGTCTTTGCCTCGGCTAAGCCTCTGTGAGGACCAAGAGCATGATAGGAGACAAAAGCGAGCCTCGGTGGAGTACATACAACGTGACCAGTAAACACTTGACTTCACACCGGTAATGCGAACACACACACCTCTGACTGCGATCATTACAAGGACTGACAGAGCTGTAACAACAGGAGAGGAAATTCATTTTCCGACAGCGTGCACCACAGAACCTCCTGGGAGAACTGGTCTTAAGCCTTTGTCCAAATCCACAAAGTAGGCTGGCAAACAAGTCCATGGCCAAGGTGAAACTCACACTGTTGTTTCAGATTGAAGGTTTTAACTGTCAGTTAAAACCTCTTCTTGCAATGTGTTGGAGACATTACAGTTTCCATGAATTTTTCCTGAAGCCAGGTCAGCATTTGTTAAGCAGGCTGGCTATTAGTGCAGACTGTGAGGCTTGGTACTTCTTTTGATGCGAGAGTAAGTGGAGACTGAGGGACTGTCTGCCAGAGCGAGGCCATTGTCATTGCACGGTCTTGCAATGTCCTCGCTGTGCACTGTGATGATGCACAACTGCAGAATGTTTTTCAAAGATGCAATCATCATTTTCATTTTTTCATCATTGCCTGATATGAGGAAATATGAAATTAGTTTGTGAAGCTTGGGTGGTGCCATCACAGTAAATTGTGGGAGCTGTACAGCAACCTAATGAAATTATCCTGTATAATTTCAGCTAACGTTAGCATGCCCGGCTCGTTCACTCCACGTTCACACACTTGCAGCATCACGTCACTCGACCTGATCCCCACTCGTCACTGGGTGTTCATCTGTGTTTTCTAGTGAGAAAATGCCTACAGTTGACTTAACTTTAACGTTTTAAATAAATGAAGTTCTATCTATCTTATAGGCTTCAACTTTTCTCTATAAGAACAGACCTGTTTGCTGTTTTTACTGCTTGACCTGCATTTTCAAAGAGCACATTGTTGGATTTTACTTGATTTCCAAGAAGCGCTATAGTTCACCCACCTCTGCATTTCTCGAATTCACTGAACTGAACTCACCGATGGAAAGAATATGGCCTATTCTGTGAAAGTCCTTTAACTCAAGGCCAAAGGTTCAAGAGTAAATGCGAGACACTGGCACCGCAATCATAAGTGTTTGCATCTTTCGTCTCCATGCCAACCTACAGTCTTGCTGTTTTGTAACTTGTTGAGAGATGGAGTGGACGACAAAATTGCGTTTCTCGTCGCGCTTTCAGCTCAGTCTAGTCTGTCTGTATTTGATAAAATAGCACATCTGAAATACACATAGTTCATCAGTGATTGTTGCGCTCATCTTCTCATTTAATCAAGAGGAGCAAGGTTCTTGCTGAGTCAATGGAGACAAAGCAGGAGGGTTTAAGCATTCCTCCAGGACGTTGCTTTTCAGTTAGTGTAAAAGTCAAGTAAAATAACATAAAGAAATGGGCACCCTTATGTCTTATGAGCATCATTACGCTAAACAGGCTAGTTCATAGGTCGAACTGATGAAACAAAGTCGATGTGTTTAGGCCACAGTTAATGTGAGCCTGGTCATTAAGAGAGATTGAATTCATCGAAGTTTACCGTCATCTCTTTTATCATTGGCCTCACTCACCTGTCATATGCACGCTCATCTTTTCCAAGTGCAATCTCTCTGTCATGAAGTGGCCACGTTTATTTTTGGAGGAGCAACTTCATGAGGTGCAGCTGTTCTCCATGCCAAGATACAGAAAATGTATTCTATTTATAGATATTTAACATGTTTTGTCCATGTCTTGTATAACAATGTAAATCCAGGGCCTCTGTTGTGTAGAGTAGTTGTAAAGGAAAGGATGCGGCGTCCACAGCAAACATTGAAAGAAAGCTGAAATTGTAGACTGTTGGACAAAGTGGGGTGTTTTTTTGTTGTTGTTGTTTTTTTTTTATTTATCTATGAACAAAACGGTAGAACACTGTCATGACCTTCTGTCAATAAAAAGAGAGCTTTTAGTCAAACTGCTTCTTTTGACTTATTCGTAAAAGATTGCACCTGAAAAGATGTGCTTCACATATACAGCACAAAATACCATAGATAGATAGATATATACAGACAGACAGACAGACAGACAGACAGATAGATAGATAGATAGTTAGATAGATAGATAGATAGATAGATAGATATAGATAGATAGATAGATAGATAGATATAGATAGATAGATAGATAGATAGATAGATAGATAGATAGATAGATAGATAGATAGATAGATAGATAGATATAGATAGATAGATAGATAGATAGATAGATAGATAGATAGATAGATAGATAGATAGATAGATAGATAGATAGATAGATAGATAGATAGATATAGATAGATAGATAGTTAGATAGACAGATTTTTCCAGAGGGCACTACCTACACGCTGAGGCTGCATTCGATCTGTAACTAATGTAATGCATTATGGGAAGCACGGTGGTGCTGTCGGTCATCACCGTCATTAAATTAGTCTCGAGGTTTTAGAAGGGCTGAAACACTGCTCTTATTTAACCTGCTGAAGACCTTCTGTAGACATCATGTCCAGTTTAATGGTGAGAACACAGCATGGCGAGATGAGTGAGATGAGTGAAATGTCAGCTGCCAGTGGTGCTGCAGTGGGGAGGTGTCTATGTTACCCTAAGGCAGGGGTCACCAACTTTCTTGGCACTGAGTGCTACTTCATGGGTCCTGAGATTATATGAAGGGCTACCAGTTTGCTGGACTCTCCTGAAATAACAAACTCTCTGAGTTCTATTATTATTATTATTATTATTATTACTACTACTACTACTAATAATAATAATAATAATAATAATAATAATGGGTAACTCACACTTATCACGTTAATGCACTGTCCAATAGACTTTCATAGAAAGTGTAAAACAAAATTATACATAAACTGAAACTGCTTTGCCCCTGCGGCCAGTCACAATCACACTGTCCTGGTGCACAGATGTTTACTGGCAGGAATGAGCAAACATATTCAGATTCTTTGCATATCCTGCGGCGGCCAACTGCCGGTGATAAAACAGGAACTAGGGTACAGAGGAGATAATTACCAACAGGCACCGAGGCGCAGTGCCCACAGCAGGCTGTCAGAGTTGACTGCGCTTCCAAGGGCCGGGGTGTGGAGAGCTAAGGGCCCTTTAATTGGCGTAATGAACCTTTGTCATACATGTTTCATTTGAACACGCTCATCCAATTAGCCCCTGACATGTGGGAGGAATGGAAATCCCCCCGAGGGGTCTGGGGGGAGAAGAAAGAAAGGAGCATCCATAGCAGCACCAGACGGGAATCAGCGCATTAAAATTTGAGCACCCTATGCAGGAGGAGGTTCAATACAGCTGGGAAAATGCCTCTTTGTGGGAAAGAACACAGGCTAGCTTTCATGTTTTGTGATGTTGATACAACATCGCAATCAAATACCAACGGGCCAAGCGCTGGAGAAAGCCTCCAGGGGCGCTGCTGCGAGCGGTCAGACCGCAGCCGTCGCACTTCCTCCATCCTCTTTGAACTCTTACCTTCTGGCAAAAGATGCAGAGTCACAAAATGCAAATTGAACTGCTTCAGGAATTAATTTGCTGTTGTTTGTTGTTAACTGCTCTTGAAGCATGGATTAGTCGGAGTTCGCTGTCGTAGGCCGCAGGGAGCGTGCTTTAACTCATAGTTTTTTGTTTTGCCCCTTAGCTGGTGTCTTGTTAGTGTTTTAAGATGTGGTTTTAATAATTGGTATTCTTTTTTTCTTAGTTTGTGTCTGTTGGGCAGTGTGTACGTTGTGTGGGCGACAGGTGTCCTATTTGTTTATTTGTGTCTGACTCTGCTGCCTATAATTACACAATACAAATTTTCCCAAGCAGACAATAACAGATATTCGATTCTTTGTAAATCTCCACGTGTCTGCGTGGGTTCTCTCCGGGTTCTCCGGCGTCCTCCCGCAGTCCAAAAGCATCCATGTGAGGCGAATTGGAAACTGTATACGTCCGTAGATGTGAGTGTGAGAGAGCGAACGGTTGTTTGTCTTTCCATGAGGCCCTGTGATGAACTGGCAACTTGTCCAGGGTGTCCTCTCGCCTTCCCCCAGTAACAGCTGGGATAGTCTGCAGCAGAAGCCAGGAAGCCAGTCTTGAAAACGGATAGATGTTCGTTGTTTGGTGCGTTGTACTCACTAGACTTTTGTTACGTGATCTCTGCATTCACACACACACACACACACACACACACAAGCACACACATACCCACAGCTGCAAGTCAATTGTAGCTGCCCCACGCAGCAGCAGCAGCAGCTGAGACAGATGGTGAGAGATTAATTATGAAAACCTCGTGAATGAATGCAGAAATCACAAGATGACAATGTTACTTCCATCCAGTCTAACGCAACAATGACGCCTGCTTACTCCGAAGGTGCAGAGTAGCACAAGAACGCGTGGGCTCACGAGTGCCCCTGCCTGACTATTTAGAGTTCACAATTCTCCTCACGTGCATGTTTTTGGAGTGTGGGAGGAAGCCGGAGAACCCGGAGGGAACCCATGCAGACACGGGGAGAACATGCAGACTCCACGAAGAAAGGCTCCAGGCCCGGAATCAAACCCACGACCTTCTTGCTGTGTGTCGCCCATAACTATAACCATTTCACTTATTTGTTTATTTTATTTTTTCCGTGATGACAGGTGAGGCTCCGCCTCCCCACCTGGCACCGGACATGTTCAGGCTTCACAGGTGCTCAGGATGCTCACATCTCCTCTTCCTTGACTTTACACCATGTTATTCTCCTTGCACAGGGCCTCCAGGATGGACACGTGTTTCTCAATGGCCGGCAGGTACATTACCCAGATCCCTGTGCAAGCTGTCGGTGAAGCCGCCCTTCAGCTGATCCCCGTCCCGAGACACCAAAGCAGCGGTGAAGCTCTGATAGGATGGAGCAGCCTTCAGTGATACCTGGTAAAAAAAAAAAAAAAAAAACAGAGCCATGTTGTGGTCACTTTTAGAGAAAAGAAATAATCAGATGGAAGACAAATACTTACATTGAAAGTTGCTTGTAGGAGCCATGGGTGGAACTTCCGAAGGCTCCGTTCGTAAGCACCTTGTGGTCAGAAGAGCATACAACACACATGAGAACCCAACGCCTCAACGAGCCCCTAGAGGTGCGACGGCGTCCTGCAGCGATGGGACTTGCTCAGTGCTTTCTGGATGTCCTGCTGTCCCATGTTGACCTCCGACAGGAACTCCGTGAGGAACTTCAGGTATCGCCGAACCAGCTCCACAGGAAAGGTGACCGAGTTTTTCGCACGAGAAACCTTTGTTCCCGCTTCGTGCAGCACAATGGACTGCAGCGTGGGGTAGATGTCGGGGTTGGATTCCATCTTTTGCTGGATTTTCTAAAGCGAAGAAACAGGAGTGTTACACAGTAACATGAGCAGGAGATTCCTGACCTGGCTTTGGACAAAGACTGCGAAACTCGGCATCCCCAAAATGTCCCAGAACCAAGTATACAAAGATAAAAAAGAATGACAATCAAAAAAACATTCATTTAGCTTAGTGTAGTTTAATGAATATTAGAAAGACTTGCTTAGATATTTTTTCCGTTTTGTAATTGTTTCTATCAACAAAACATGCAATATGTTTTACAGTGCCATTTATTTCATGACCACTTACCTTGATAGAACCCAAAAAAATCTGATTTAAATGTTGCAAAGCCCAGCTTATCTGAGAAGAGGAAATACACAATCATGCCAGCGATTCTTCAAGAGGAAAAGACTGTCTCATTTTTAAGTGTTTTACGAACAAATGGTGAGGTATGTGTGCATAACACACACACACACACACACACACACACACACACACACACATATAAAGTTATAAATCATTTAACAAACACTGCAGGACACACAAATAAAACGGCTTGTTAACTAAAGATCCCAATCAAGGCTCTAATTAAAAATGTATTATAAAAAAAAAAAACAATCTGCTTCACATTTCAAAGACTGTAAGTTGATTATACTAAAACTCAAGCTATTACTCCATGTGTGCAGACTTACCATTGTCAGATTTAACGATCAAGTCTGATGTTCTACCTGTTAATTCTTGTAAAGGGACCCACCCCTCCAACAAAGTATCTTCACTATATTTTAAGGTCCAAAAGCATAATAGCCCTCGAACGCCCTCTGAGTTTACAGTATTCAGCAGAAATGTAGAGTTTTAGCGAACTACTTAAACTGATGCTTGGTTAAACTTGTATGCATTTGGATGGGGGCAAGCATCTGCAGCAGATATTAGCTCACTTCATGACATCACAAAATATATAATTCACATTTACAACTCAATAATCTTCAATCTTCAATGTGGGGTCAAATAAAATGGGTGGGCTTTTATGGTGTTGGGTAGTTTATTGACAGACTAGATGTGGATGTTATTGCCAGAAAACATTGATCATTTCTGCTTAACGTGCAACCTTGAAAACCTAATTAAAAGTGTTCCTGCATTTTTTTGTTATACGCTTTTGATAACAGTGGTGACAAGAACATCTTGTTAAACTAATAATCAAGTCTGTAAACAGCGGGCTAAAAATGCTGCTGTTTTCTAGTTTGTTTGTTTTTTTTTTTATGAACCGTGGATGAATAGTTCAAACAATCCCCTGGAGTGCAGGAATAAAATAAAGGTCTGTAAATGAATTGATTATTACAGTGCAAATGACCGGGGTGATTCAAAATATTCTGAGCAGCCTGCACTCCAGTGAGCTGAGCTGAGTTGTTTTCAGCCAACGTGTGATGTTGTGTTTTTACCCAGCGCAGTTCGTCCTGCTCAGGCTTTGGTGATGTGACTGTGAGCGCCCGCGCGTTGATTTGATGAGCTGGTTTGCAGAAAACAAAGTGTTCTTTTCACAATGTATGGCTTTAATGGCGGGACCTTTTCATCCATTTCGAGGCATCAGGAGTAATCACGGCTAATCACGCTCGGTGCTCGGCTTCGCAGACTGCTCTCACAATCACAGGCAATCATCGGGGGCTGTTCACCGTGTCGATCGGCCCAATACTCCTCTGCAGCTCTCATTTTTGGGTGATTGTGTTTTAAAAACAAAAAAGAGGGAGAGAGTCTGAAGGTTTAACAATTTATAAATCGTGCACATGGCAGGAAAGCGTCAGTATTAGTGGTAAAAAACAACAACAACAACAAACAAATACAGTATAATGGGATTTTGATGCCTCGTTTGCTCGCTGCTTTCTCTCTTGCTGCTGCTCTCTGAAGTACTCTCCATAAAATGAGCCTCCGCCATGAGCCATTTACATCACGCTCTCGCTCCATTTGCCGCCCCTCCCCGTCTCTCCACCTCCCTCTCGCCCTGTCTCTAGCATAAAGACGTGCACTCTCATGGCGCGCGCACACACACACACTTCACAGATACAGAGTCACACCATTACACGCACCCTCTCAAGTATTTTTTGCCTGTTTTTTTTGTTTTTTTCTCTGCAACAGACATCGCAGATCACTTGGTGTTTAGCGCCTGACCTGTAATTTCTGCAAGCTCAAAGCCATGCATCCTTTGACCTCCAGCCACTCTTTGGAGCCAGCCGGCAGACTCACCTCAGTCAACTCTATATAGGAGGCTGACATAATCGCTACCATCATCGTCCTCATCAACAAAAAATGAAAAACCATTCAATCTCAGGCCGCAGACCAGTTTTACATCTGCCTCGATTCAAAATTGGGTGCCATCCCATGAAAAACATTTTAACTGCAAAAAAAAAGATCTTAAAATCACTTATTCATAGATCAGGCATTTACAACTTTAAACGGAACATGGAGTCTTTTGGATGATAGGTGATTCTAAATTGAATAGTCCAGCTGCTGAGGAGATAAGAGCGGAGAAGAGTTTCTTTAAAATTTCTCATTTCTTGCACTTGGGCAACACAGTAGACCTCAAGTGATAATTGCCTGGCTCCACAGTGAGCACCACAGGAGGAGCTGATACTTTGCTGTAGATATTTTCGGTCAGCTCCATCCATCCATTTTGTATCAGAGTTTCTCCAGGTCCACAGTGGTGCAAGGGTCTATCCCGACTGTCTTGGGGCATAAAACAGGATCCTGTCTTTGGATGGTGCCGCAGTAGAAGCAGGAAGAACATATGAAGTCCACATGGAAAGGGTCAGCACTGAACCCATCGCCCTCTTGCTGCAACGCAACCTTCCAGTCACGGCGCGCTTGCTAACTGTGCTGTCCACATTGCCACTGTGTGACAATAATCATCTTTATTATAAATCAAATTGAAAAATGTTCCAGACATTCATTACCAGAGTAAAGCTGAAAGCTACTGTGGCTCCAAATTGTTGATCGTATATAGGAGGAGTGATTCACAACCGAGTGTCATCTGCATAGCAATTCAAGAAATGTCAAATATGCTAAACTGTTTACACCTGTCTGCTTCTGCTGCTTTCTGCACTTGCTGCCACACAGCCCAAGCCACCACCTCCCCAGCTCCTCCTTCTAATTTGTTCTGACTTACCAATGTCATTGTTGTTGTTATTGATGCCTGCACTGCTGTGTTTGGGCTTCACTACTGCTCTTTCTGCCTGAGGCCTCCCTAGTTGGCACTTGGAAAGGCAGTAAGGGCTTGGAGCTCCCTCAACACAGCCACTCACCAAAATTTAAAAAAAAAGAAAAAAAGTAATAAAGTTTATTTTTGAATTACCTTCTGGTTTTATACCGAAACGAGTTACTTGGGAATTCTATGTATTTTACTCTCCATTTCAATTGGTTGTTATGCTTTTACTAATAATAGTTAACTGAACTCTTTATCAATCATTGGGGTTGTTTTTTTGTTGGATGTGTGAAAAGAGATCCCAACACACCCACAGCAATGATAATAACTTTATACCAGTTTTAGTTTATATACAAACAGAGTAGCTGCTAAAAGCCAGTGTGACCAAGTGTCTCTTCAGGGCAAATTTAAGCTTGTAGTCCAGTATTAGTACAAGGCAGATGTCCACTGGGAGAGAGTTCCAGAAGGCAGCAGGCAACAGGAGTCATCTAAGTCTAAGTTGTCCTTCACAGAAAGTATATATTAGCATATACTTAGAAGTTATTAGCATATATCTTTAAAGCACAGTTGCACATCTGTCAGATTTTCTGGTAGCCATTGTCAGCAAAACACATTCACTCAATGTTTTATTATCTTTTTTTTTTCTTTAGGAAAAGGCTAGAAACAACAGCACACTGGTTGGCTGGACAACGATACAAGGGTTCAAAAGCTGTGGCGGTTGATGGGGGGGGGTGTGTGGGAACTGGGAACAGGTGTCAACACCAACACGAGGACACTGTCAGACACTGACTTCTCTGGCTGTTACATCACTACCATGTTACATCATCGGCTCCACAAATGCCGACTTTTGATACTCGATGGCTTGAACAAAGAAACGGCAGTTCATTTTTTTTCTGTTAAACTAAAAAGTACTCAAATAAAGAGGAGAGACAAAAGGGACGGGTATAGAGAGGAGAAGTTATAACAGCACAAAAACACACATGGCAGGTCCTCACAATGCCAGCTAAACAGGATTAAAGTCAGACAGCTATAAGCTTTTCTTAGGAAATTAACAAACTACAGTCAATATTCTTTAAGTGCTACATTACTTCCCCTCCGAGGTGGAAAAAGGGTATGGATGTTGTTTTCTTGGGCTCTCATGATTCTTGTCTCTCATCTTGTTTCAGATTATCTCGTAATTCTCTTGGTCTCTACCGATAACTAAAACCCCCCTCTGTGTCGGCTTCGTCTCATTTTTCCATCTCAGAAAATCAAATAATTTCCCGCTGTTGAACTCTTGGCACCCACACAGCACAGAGCTCATCTCCTGTTGATGGAGATAAAAAAGGAAGAACTAATACCAGCTTTTCAAGGGCACCCTCCATAAGAGACCTGCAACTCTTGAGGTCACTCAGGTGACAGACAGATTAAAAAAAAGAGGGCAAATTTCTGGATTCTTGTGGCGCTAAACAACCATTTATCTGGTTAAATAAGAACGAAAAAGAAGACACTTCTGTGTTGCTTTCTACATTTCCTGATTCACTGAGCTCTGTGAACTGTATGTGCATGACATTCTGAGACTGCAATAAAGTGGTCTTAGACAATAATAGCTTGTTGTTCAAGATATGTTTTTTTTTTATTTTATTCATGTGTTGACATTGTTGTGAGCATGGAAAATACAGGTCTGGAACTGTAATAATCAATGTTCTGTGGCGACAGTGAGGTGGTGAGTGCAAACTGTGTTCATAATCAGAATGCATCACTTCTGAACTGCCCGTCCAAACTGTCTCTGTGTGTGACCATCAGTCCCGCTTCTTCTTCTTCTTCTTCTTCTTCTTCTTCTTCGGTCTGTCTCCCTCTAACTCTGTCCTCTATATCCTCCTCTCTCACACCAACTAACTTCATGTCCTCTTTCACTACACCCACAATTCTCCCCTTTGGTTTTCCTGTGGACCTCCTGCCTGCCACTTCCAACCACAGCATCCTTCTACCCGTGTGTCCACTGTGCCTCTTCTGCTCATGTCCAAACCACCCCAGTCCCATCAGGGGGCAGGTTTTGAATGGAAAGAATTCAGAACTAAACTCTTAATTCAGCTTAATTCAGGGCGGCACTGTTACTCTTTTTGATGAAGAATAGCAAATATCCAACCTGTATCGATACCCATCTTAATTTGCACAAGACTGAATGTTTTTATACAGCAAATATACTGAGGAGATAACAAACTAGACATTGTATACATTTTCTGTAGTATGGAAAACTCATTAAGCCAACAGTAAAAGGTACTAAATGCGTATCCATAACATTTCTGAAGTCTTTAACTGTCTGTGTGCCAGTGACAAAACCTTTAGCCAAATCTTTCATCTCAGGTTTGAAAGACGTGAAGTGACTGCAGTCAATAATGTCGCTGAGATGACGGGTTTCTTTGGTGGTTTCATGGAGGCACGTCCACTTCTTCCTGCTCTGATGGAGAAGAAGGTTGACGATATGAGATTAGGAGCCTCTGGGATTGTATCGTTTCCCTGTGTGTTCCTGGTCACAAAGTCGAAGAAGAGGAAGGATTAGTAATGAGCCAATAATGAAAACAGATTACAGCCACAGGGATGTCATTAACTCCAGCGATGCATATTTTCACTTTGTTGAAAATGGCTGAAAAATGTTGTAATTACTTGCGATGGTAATTATGATAATTAATTATAAAATGATTATTAAAGCTCATCAGTTAGACTCATTAGCATAGCAAAAGGGACAGATGACCTAAAATTGAAATTTAAAAAAAGAAAACGCTACTCACCTTTTTGTGAATGTAGTCTCTGGTGACATTTTCCAATCTCTGGTAATATTCTGGAGTTCCAGCAATGGGAAGAATTCAACGCTGTTTGCCATTTCTGCCATATTTGCTTGTCACTAAATGCTTTGTTAACAAGCGTCGTGCATTATGGAGCTTCTGGATCAAGAATAAACAAACATTCCCTTTCATCTCCAAAGTCTCCATCAGGATACTGAATGCACATTCTTGTGAAGGATGGAGATGTTATTTTGCTAGTGCTTGGCTGGTTTGAGAGGCTTTGTGGAGGATATTTGTTTAGAAATCAAGACAGAAACTCTTTTGCTAGGGTTGAACAATTTATTTAAAAAAAAAAAAAAAAAAAATAATTTGTTTTGGTCCATAGAGCAAAATGCTGCAAATTGTGACAAACACCAATAAGAAGTGCTAACTAAAAAAAAGGAAACCTGAGGCCAAAAATGCAATACTGCGCAAGATGAAAGGTGGTGTAAGATGAATGCCTTGTGTTTCCTCCCACTGGGTGCTGTCTACCATGAAGGGATGAGCTCGGAAAATAGGATCCATATTGGAGAAGTGTGAACACAGTTGTACGGCAATAAATCAAAATGAAAACACATAAAGGGCAGATTAAATAAAGAGACGTGAACTAATGTTGCAGAGACGAAAACACGTGCAGAAACATCTTTTCTCTTACACGTGCCGTACGTTTTTCATAAAGATGTAGAGAGGCACGGTAGGATCATTGAAAGTAAACAGGGATTCGCTTTGGTGAAGGTATTAGAGTTGCAATGGAGTTGGAACAGAGCTGCACCACTCGCCCTGAACTGTAACAGAAGAACCAGTACCATCGGAATGCATAGAGCCTTGGGATGGTCATTGGTGAAGAACAGATTGATCACTGCTTTGCTCTGTTTCATAAGAAATATTACACCGTCCAAGATTCCAAATGTCCTGTACCATCAGTTTTCATGCAGCAGTGATGTCGATAACTTTAATACAAGACGTGCATCAAAAGTTTGTTATTCACTTCGAAATCTAATGCAAGGCAACGTACCGTAATGTACAGAGGCATGAAAATATGGAATAGTTTGCCATCAGACATAACACATTTAGTTAATACAATTGTTGTCTTGTTGTTGGTCATTGTTCTTGTTTTTCTTTTGTCTTTTTTTGTCTTGGATTTTAATTGGATGATTGTGTTGCATTGTATTTTACTGTGCGGACCCCAGGAGAGTAGTTACTACCGCTGGTAGTGACTAATGGGGATCCAAATAAATAAATATATCATATTCATCATGATAACATTACCCACACTGATCAGACTGCACTTTGAAGCTTGGTCTTTTAGTCTAACAGGTGAAATGCAGCATATGTGACTGTTTAATTCCAGCTGTGTGGATGTCTTTAAAATAGTGTGCATGTCTGGTCTCACGTGCATGTACAGAACGCACTCAACATCAGTGAGCTTGTTTCTGTCCTATGTTCACACACATACACATAGACAGATTTCAGAATAAACATAAAAATGCATCTCAACACAGAGAACATCCATAATTAAACCTGTTTCCTCTCAACGGATCACACCGGGAGCAGACTGAGACTCGGTTCTCACCCCGGGGAGAGATGAAAGGTAGCAGCTGATGGACGCCAGACACAGGTGAGCCTGGAAATTAGCATCCAAGCTGAGAGGAATGTGACGTTAGAGGAGAGACAAGAACTGTATGTCTCTAATGAAAAACAGCAGGAGGCTGACAACATATTTCTGCTCAGTCCTCAGGGCCTGGAAAGATCTGGAAGATCTCAAGATAAATATACAAATGCATTTCCCACTTCCCATATCATAGGGAAGAAGGTTTTGTTGTTGTTGTTATTATTATTGGTAGAAATTCTGAAAGTAAACATTTCTGTAAACTATTGCAGTGAACTGCAATGATTTTTGTGCAGTGGGGAAATCAAGAGAAGAAATTGTTGGTGTGGAGATTTTTCGCAGGAAGGGTTTTTCAATACGTTAGTATGCAAAAGTGATGCCATGACTCACGGATCCCACCAAGCTATCGTCCTCAAAGCTCATCCTGCAAACAGGATGGCAGTGTTGCTGGGGCCAATCTTATGCAGAAGGTGGGCCGACCTTCACTGTTCGTCGTAACGTTTTTACCATCATATTGTGCCTTTCCTGGAGCTCATCAGCTGCAGCTCATCCTGTGATAACAACTCTGACCACTCAGAGAGACATTCGCCGCTGCTGATCGTGGCACTGATTGTCCCCTTGACCTGGAATAACCGGTAGATTTACCTTGCTTCTCCACTGTCTTCAGATCTCCAGCAGCACTTCTTGGACCTGTATACTCATTGGCTTCTTGGAGATTGAACAAAATAGCATTTGATTGATTGATTGGTAGCAGTTGGGTTACCAAGAGATTTTCGTGGTTAGAGCAGCCTGGTTAGCCAGTTATTGTAACCCTGCTACGTATCTCCTGTTGTCCAAAGATATTTTTAAAGTTTGTTCCTCGATGACAACACAAAGCCACACGAGTGAAGGAAGCAACATGCAAAGACTGGACATAAATTGATGAACTGGGGTGGATTCCAACCCCTTTGTTTTAAGGATTGTCTTTCTTTCTATTCATCGATTCAGCAAGGCGCAGAGCAAAAAAGAAATCCTCAGTAATTTAGATTCATATTGACATCCATTAAAAATTATTCAGACACTATGGCTTTGGGGAATGGCCCTGAGTACAGGTGCTGTCAATCATCTGGATGTCAGACAGCTTAAAGGCCAACAAAACAAAGAGCAACAGGGAGGACGATGCCGAATACAAAACATACTACATTACTAGCGACAACACAGAAAACCTCTTGAGGTGTCACGATCTGCAAAACAAAATGGAATGTTTTTGGGGCTCAGTATTCACTCTCCTGTGTAACTTGACCAACATATCATTATAATGTCCCGCCTATCTCTCGACACATCCTGTCAGTGAAACTTCGATTGACTCACTACAAGTAATTCCAGTTTGTGAGAAGGTTTTTGAGATACCCTTTAGTTGACAATAATCTCACATCGTCATCGCAGGTCAAAGGGACGTTAGAGACATTTGGATTACATAATTCCACAGGCACTGGGTGACAGATTGATTTATTGATCAGTCGGAGCTGCTCCGGTGTGCTGATGAATTTCCCCACCGTCACCTCCTGATCAATGTTGTGAAGAAAGGAGAATCAGTCCAAAGTATTGACCCTCCTGCATGTATAATGATCGTATCACAGTTTCTCTCTGAAGCCTGACAGGGATCAATGTAAGGTAATGGGCTGTGTGTGCTGCGCGTGCTGTGCGTGCGCAGGATGCAGAACTGATGCCAGACCAATGTTTGGATAGAAACATTTTGCAAAGAGCACGGTTCTGTCCGCAGGTGCGATCGGGATCTGAGCTAAAAATAAATAGATATTGCAAATATTTTGGAAATAAAGTCAATTTTGTATCGTCAGTTTCTTTGATACACAAATTTGGCAAGTTCAGAAGTTATTTAATGCGTATATTTTCGTTCACATTTAGTTATGGATTTGCTAAATATCATCATTTTGTAGCCAATACTTCTTTGTGTCCCTTATGTTGTTGTCCTCTCTTGCATTTGGAAACTTGGCTAAGTATCATCATTCCCAGCCTGGTTATGTGTAAAATATAGAAGATTGATGCAGTTGGACTTTAACCTCTCCCTCCCACCAGCACGTCTAACCTGTCCTGCGAGGCATTTTTGTGCCGTAATTTATGGCTGTGTTTTGCACTCAAACTTGTCTTCTGCATACAGATTCGGACTGTATTGTGCCAAGAAAATGGCTTTTTGAGAGCTCAGTCAGGCAAAATGTGAATGTGTGAAATAAATTCAGCTGCGGTGCACAAAGCTGCAGCACAAACTGCTTCTTTTATGTTCTGGTTCTGGCATTTCTAGGCACAAAAGGAAAGGGAAGGTCTGCTAATGACAAAATATTTCAATGATTTCTCTTACATTTGAAAAAAAAAAAAAACCTTCCCCCGGAGTGAACGGTTTATCCGTCTGTAATATTTCTGCAGTCAGGGATATTGGACAAGACACGGAAGCCTACACAGTGCTATACAAGTGCAGTCCATTTCCTATTAGTTACAGTAACACTGTTTTTTTGATGCAGGGCCGCTCTGTCAAACTCTGCCTCCTGGTCATGGCAAATTCTTCTTTCAATGTCACGGTTGGAGTGAGATGGAGAGACGGAGGAAGGAAAGAGAACCTTCACCCTTAATAATCTCTCCTCTAAGCGATTGTATCTAATCAATGCACAAGGTGGTCTGCACCTCTTGGTTTCACTCCTTTTACAAGAGGAACTTTTCAGACAGTCCTTAAGGGTTTTTTTTTTTGTCTTGGTTTGTTTTGCTGCTCTGGTGTGAGGAAGTGTAAAATCAGTTTACGTGTTCACTCATGCTCATGGTGTTCATTCTGAATGCATGTCCTCTTAATAGGTGTTCACATAATCCCTGCACTACTGTATGTGTGGTCAGTGTTACAGTATTGCTGCGCTGCTGTGATAACACATCCTGTTAATTTGCGAGGACGTTGATGGGTCATGGATCACAAGTTAATCAGCGCGGCTCCTCTGCGTTCTCCAAACTCATCAACACGCTGTTAATAAAAATAGCTTTTTAATGGCACATCCCTCCACTGAATGCCCACGGATGACTTAATTTTCTTTCTTTTTTTGTAAAACACGGGGAAATATTAGTAGTTTGGAGCCATTTTCACGCTGAATGCACTGTAAGCACAAAAAGCAAGGCAGTGTTTGCTTGGTAGATTATTTCTTTGTTGTAAAAGTACATCTTGGCAATAACGAAACAAGGTCTATTGGACGAAACACATTAATTATATATTCATTGAACAAATAAGACCCTCAGTTCATTGTTGAAGGTCTACAAGCGACCACAACATCCTGGCCAACAATAATGACTTCACCTTTTTTTAAAGCAACACCGATACACAATGACAACGGCAGAATAGAAAGCTAGCTTTCGAGCTAGCAGCTAGAAAGGATGCCACTACTTTGATAAATAGTGAGAAACAACTGCGTCTTTTTTGAAAAGGGGATGGCAGTAAGCGGAAGAAAACATTAGCACATTTACGTTTTAGTACGGATTTACAATTTTACATTCTTTCCTGGTTACTGTTGCTTTATGCCTGCGCCAGAGAGATTAGCTGGTTTTCTCTTTGATTGTGCAAATCTCCTTTGGATGCAATTTAGCTTTAGCTTTACAAATAAAAGTTTATCGATCGATCTTCACCTGGTAATATTTCCATGATTCTATCAAAAAAGAGGCCACAGCTGTTCTCAAGTTGTATAACAACCTAAAGAAATTATCCATCACATAAATACTAACAACTACTACTGTTGCTTGATGGCCAGGTAAGTGTGTAGCAATGGAGATGAGAAGAACAGGAGGAGCCTCTTTTTTCTTTTGATTTACATGCTGTGCTCAGCTCAGCTCTGTAGTGGTGAAAATAAAATCTAATTTCATTTAATAAAAGTGACATTTTGTGAAAATGAACTCACGCTGTTAGGGGACAACAGGAAAACAAGCTCACCTTCAGACAGTGCCCTCCATTTACTAAGCCATTTATTGCAGCCTCACACAGACACACAATCACGCAGACACACACACACAAACGCACACACAGTGGAGGTATGTCCTTGGTGTACTGAGCGAGCAGCACTGGATCCTCAGCCTGCTTTGTGTCAGTTACAGCAGCGGAACTTACCCTGAACCCAGAACAGTTTTCCTCACTCACTCATCCTTCTATGATCATTCCTGGCAGTGTACTCTGTCCCCAGGTGATTGGAGGTCCGACCAATTTCATTGCAATCGATATACAAACACAGCAGTTACTTTCCTCTGCCAAGAATCTAGCATGTTTCCCTTCAGGACTGCGTTGGACAGGCTCAACATCTAGTGAACGAATGACAGAGCCCGACGGCGCGTCACCTCAGGACGGCCGCGGGATGCAGAGGTGTAGACCTTGCTGGCTCGATGTTACAGTGTGAGTATAGAGAGCCATGAAGTCACTTCATGGCTGCTTCCTCTGTGCAACTTTTTTTGAGCAACGTGCACATCCCTGCCACAGGTCAGGCGATTCCTCAAAGCAAGCACCACAGGTCCCTCACCAAAGAGAGCTGTAGAATTTCTTAATGTATTTTCAAATTGCTTTTGCAAAAATATATTTATTTTTTTTTTTACTTGACTTTATATTTCATATCCAGTAGTCACCTCCTCACCTCTTTATTTATCTGAATATCTATTTGCATTACCCAACCCCTATCTTTAGTATTACCCTTACACAACCAAATTTAATGTTGACCTATAAAGCTGAAGCACTGATATTTCTATGCACCTCATGTATCCCTGTTGGTAATTTAAATCTTGCACGGCTGAGGTGGTTTGGTATTTCACACAGTATTGAAATGTACTTTAATTCTAAATGTTGGACTTTTCTACAGCAAAAAGGCAAAATGACCTCCTGAGCAAGAAAAGCTGGTGCTGACTCAATGTTCACAATGTGTCAGACTCAAGGCCACAGGCTCAAATGCAATCCATCATGTGATTTTATGAAGCCGGCAAGAGGTAGCAAGGACAGAGCTTCTGGCTGTTCTGAGCCCCATGACTTAAAATCGGTTTGGAACACCATCCTATACATAGCGTACTAATGACAGTGGCCTCCCCATGACTGCCAGACCCTACCATCTCCTTGACGACGGCCCAGTTGGAAGGTGTATTTATGCACATCACCCACAATGCATGTCCATTTAGTGAAAGTCATCAACAAGATTAATTTAGTTATGTGTGTTTGATGACATTATAATCTTCTCTCAAAGTTTGTAATGCAGGTTTCTTAAATCAAAAGCATATATAATAGACAGTACCGTGTGCCTGCGTGTTAATTTTTACATCTATATAAATGCACATGCAGTATTGTTCATCTGCATGGCAATGATCAAATACAGAGAGAAGTATTTCACTACTGTATTTAAGGAGTCGTTAAATTACGGTTCTAACTTTGAGGGAAACCATCATGCTGATTTTGCCCTTCTTCAAAATGAATTTGAAACTCCTCGAGTAAATTAACCCAGAAATAATAATCTGATTTACCGCATGGACTTTTTTTTTCAATTATTTGTGGGATCACATGCTTGCAGTGCAATCCGTAAATGTTTTACAGGTTTGCGCGCAGTTTGTGTGTAAATGATGCAAGAGTTAACAACTAGCCTGTGTTGTGTTTGACTGAGCGCAGCCTGGATGCACTGCCATCTGCGGTTTTGATGTCGATTGATGCTCCTCAACTAACTTCACAGGAGGCATTAACATATTTTTCATTCATCTGCGCGGCTCCATAGAGCAACATATGGCCTTGAAAGCAGCTCTTTCTCACACACACACACACACACACACACACGCCCGCTCTCTTTTCCTTTGGGGGAAGCAAAAACAGAGCAACTCCAATCTAACTATCGCCTCTCATCTTTCTGCCTCTTCTTCTCTCCATCGCATGTAAACAAGGAATGTTGCGTTCCTCCAACTGCTGACCGCCAGTGGCATCTGCTCGAATGTTTTCATTTAATTCCTCTCAATTTCGCTCTGCATCTAGCATCTAATTCAAACTACTGGAAAGACTTTGCGTGGAAGATTAATAATATATATTTGAGGATGGGACAGAGTCCAAACTGTTGGAGAATGCGGGGAACATGCTATACAGCACTGTTAGGATGAAGGGTGTTTTTCTGTTATTTTAGTAATAAGAGTAGCATTGATTAAAAAACTACAACAAATGGGTCAAACGATGATGATTCTGAATTTAAGAATTTTGTAAATTAGACTTGAATGTTAAAAATAAAAGAGATCAAGTTCATGTTTGTGAAGAAAGATGGGTAAGATATATAACAATGTGACCTCAGTGATTTGTAATATATTATTTGATTTACTTTTTATTTTTCTACAATACAATACGATTTCTTGTGGTCTTTCTTTTGGACTAACAAGTCCACATGAGTTGGCTGTTGTAATATCTGGTGTAAGTATTGGTGAAAAATTATCCTCAAATTGATTTCTTATAAGATGTTGACACCCTTGGAATTTAATTAACTGACACTTTTTTCCAGTTTGTCTATTTAACTCTATTTATTGAGTTATTAATGTTGAGAGTTAAAACGTTTTATAACAATGCTAATAAAAATAAAGTGAGAATGAGAAGGTTATCATGGAACAGCCATGATACATTGTCCCACCCCTGGTCCTGCTGACAATGACGACAGCATGGTGTCAGTGCGCTCTCTGCGTTTAGCACACAATTCTGAGAAAGAAACTCTGCATAATCATTATTGCTTAAAAAATTGAAAAAAATATTGATAGTGATTGTGAAATCATATGGAACCAAAATGAGCCTTTTAGTGTGTGCACATTATATGGTTAACCATCAGAATTCTTAGTACTTTATACTACAGTATTGCTACAGTAGCCGGAAGATAAAGATGCAAAATCAATTTCCCGGAAACTGTAGAACCCAAATATAAGAGGCATGCGCACTGAACAGAACAATCGGGTGCAATACTTAATACTGTAAAACAAATCGGATGTTATTCCTGTTAGTTGTGTGGTGCTTTGAGGTCAGATTCAGTGTCTTGGTCAAAAGAAATTGAACTGGCGGAGAACCCAATATTTTCTTGTTTATGTTGAAGAAAAAAAAGCAGTGGGAAGATGTAACTCTTCTTCTGGATTTATATTGTACCATAAATGTATTCCTGTGTCTCCTTGGGCTCATAAATCCACTGCTGCAGTTCAATTTATAGGATGCTGAGCGCAATGTTCCATGACATGTTTTGATGGTGAGCAGCAGAGAACATCATTTTCAGGACTTCTGTTTAATGCATGTAGTACAACACCATGTATTACTTGTTATCACCTGTCATCCTACACTGTTTGTCCATGCTTCCCCTGGAGATTGTCACCGCATCCGAGCCCTGCTGAACAAGCAGGGTTCCCTTTTTACTTTACAGTATGCTGACATATTATTGTAGACATGACAGGATTATTGATAATGTCGGCAGGTTGTAGAATCTTCTGGGATGTAGTCTAGTAACTTGAATCCAGTCCAACATGTGACAGGCCCAACAAAACATAATTTTGTTGCAGGAAGAAACATTTCCAGCAATTTTCCTGGGAACAGTCGGAACCAATATGTTCTTTTTTTTCTTTTTCTTTTTTTTTTTGTTTTGATAAATTGCACTAGGCTACTAAAAAAAATAGCTGTATTCTCTCTATCTGAAAATTGAATTTTAGAGGTAAGGAACAACATTCATGAGATGTCGAGACTTTTTCTTGCGCCAGTCTATTTATTTGATGAGTCTTGAAATTATTGTATTCCGTCCAAAGTGCCACATGTTCAATGTTAAGCTAAGTGTCGAAATGTAGCAAGCAAGTATAAGTAATGTAATGTTCTTGTGTTTCACCGTCCTGACACACTGCCATAGCCACTAATCAGTGAGTGGTTTGCTTCGTTGATGCAAAATGTAAAAGCTTCATGTGTTATTTTCTGTGGAGTCTGACCGTGCTGACAGATTTTGCTTTGCTGGCTAACAATACTTATGCATAATAGCTAATTTGGGACATCTAATTTTTTCACCCCATCACTTTTTGTCTTTATTATTAGATCACAGTTTCCCGCTCAGCTTCCTCTTGTTGAGATGTGATGACGTCCATGTCCTCTTGCTGCACTCTTCCAGAACAGTGCCAAACTATGAGCACCAATTTCTACTGCCCTTCTTCCTTGTAAAAGGTAAAGTGAGAGCCCATGCCCACAATGACAAGGACTTTGTGAACTTACAAAATTCAAGGCGCAAAAATTTCTGAACTTCTCTGAAAAACAACCTAACCTGGTGTTGTGTGTTAAAGACATATTTCCTCTGTGGATTTCTGGGCTGGCCTGTTTGTTGCCCTCTGCTCCAGCTCTCCCCTTTCTGACCAACATCCAGCTGATTATGCTGCAGGTTGGAGATGTTTGATTAGCACAGTTAGCTTAGCATTAAGAAGATTTTATACTTGCCAACACAGGAGCAGGAATGTGTGTGCGGGGCGGATCACTACTGAGGAAACCTCATTTTATCAACATGTAATTGCTTTAAGAAATCAGGAAATGAAGAGTAACTTCCTGGTTCTTCGATTTTCCCCCTTTGATAGAGCTCAGAGGGTTTGACAAACAAAACCCTGAGGCAGTCAGGCAGAGCGAGGAAATGAGTGCAATTGAACATTTTTAGAGCTGGATTTAGTTGATGGTGCCTGCAGAGCTGAGTATAATTTGCTTTCTTTGTCAATGGGAAATAAATTGGGCCTTTATCGCATTCACCCAGACCTTTTCCGTCATAATGGTTAAACACCTCTGGCATAATAATTCAATCTGTCTTCTGCAAATGAAAATGTGACCACCTTTGCAGCCAGGCCCTCAGTGACTGCGCCACGTATTTGTCCGTTTTATTCAGTTGGAGTGTGAGAGGAAGTACCATTGAAAGCCATCAGCATAACGAGAATTGCAAAACAAAACAAAAAAACAGGAAAAGAGGACTTGAGTACTTGTGTACTCGAGTTGCTCGACTGGTTGGGGATCCAAAGTGTAACATGCTGAAAGTGTGAGGCCCTAAGGAGAGGACAGTTTATGGCATCACTGCTACTAAAAACAACATTTTAAACAGAGAGACATTCCAACGCGTTTCAGCCCTCAAGTGGTTCCTGTCATAACAGTGTGTGCACAGTCACATGGTCAAGAGGCAGTCTCATGATTTGTATAGACAGGTGGGGTTGCATGAAGCACTGTTCCGGCGAGGGAACCACTCAGTTTAAATCTCACACAGTATCAACTTCTTCAGTAAAAAATATTAGTAGAATCGTTTAAATGCATAAAATCATATACAAATTTGTGTAAAAATGTGTCAGCAGTTTAATCACATTTATCTTGGGGTCTTTGTGCATCTCACAGAACTCAGTTTGTTGAGTCGAGTGCAGTCCAGAATGCAGATTCTTAACCCCAGATGTGGGGACAGTGTAGTCAGGAAGAAAGAGAGTGCACAAAGTTGAAGGGAAAACAGTCATAGAGCAGATGGTCGATTGTCCGTTGATTTTCACTGTTGATAATAGTGTCAATAAAGCTCACTTTGTGTTTTACACCCACAGTACAAAAAAAAAAAGTGACAGAGACGCCAAAACATTTTGGGGCTAACATGTAATGCAACTTCAAGAAATGCTCTGTGTCTACAGTGTGAGGCAACAACCATTTCGGTTTGGCGCTTTACGCATCGAATTCCTTTTTTGGTTGCAATGCTGTGCGCTATTGGAGTTTTTTTGTTTGGTTACAGAGCCACCTGCTGGTTGCAATGTAATTCGTATACTATGTATAAATTGGAATTTGTTGTCTGCTACGCCCTGATGCTCAGTCAATCTGTACTCAATGACACGCTTTCCATCTTCACTGTGATAAAATGCGCGCTGACTGATGATTCTGCTTTATCTCAGCAGTTCTGGAACTGCGAAGAATACTATCAGTTTGTGAAAACCGGGGGTTGCATCAGTTCCCTTCTACTGCTGGATGGAGTGCCATTTTGTCTCGTCTTTTTTTGCACAGTCAAGACTCTGCATGTGCCTACATGAACGGGGCCTTTGCCTCCCTTAGGATTTATCAAATTAAGTTGCAAAGGAAGCAAAAACTTCAAGGAAGCTGATAAATCCCCTGTGTTTCATTAACCTGCGCCTGGAGCTCCCAGAAGCATAAAACGGGGAGTCGCTGCAAGTCTTTTGCAGGCCCAACGGATGACAACGCGCGTGCTGTCACGTGTCGTCATGACAAGGCCGTCATTCTCTGCTTCCTCCCCACTCCACACTCGCACAGGGACCACAGGGACTAGACCCACCAGACGGGTTCCAAGCATGGTGGAAGCGTGCCGCAGGAGGGGAGCTGAACGACGTTAACCCGCACACCGAACAAGGGATGGAATCACGGGGGTCTAAAGCAGCCCTTGGAACTTCTTTATCGACTAAGGTGCTGGCGAAAGCGATGGATTCGATGAACGACCCCGCGGAGGAGGATGGAGCGGATGAGCTGGTGGGGATGGGACTGCGTGTCTCTGTTTCCCCCGCACAGACCACTTTCTACATCATCCTGGTCTTATTGGGTATCTTTGGCAACGCCACAGTGCTGGCAGTGATTGGTAAAAACATCATTAAGGACCGTGGCGCGGGGAACAACTCGGACATCATTATCATTAACATGGCACTGTCCAACCTGCTGGTGTCTCTGATGAGAAACACACTGCTGGTCATCTCAGACGTAGGACTGGAGGTGGGTGGCCGATACTTTCCAGAGACTGCAATTCAAAGAGGTTCCAAAGCTTTCTTGCCTTTCTGTCAGTATAGTGGCACTGGCAAATAGTAGTAGGCTTTCAAATATCTGAAGAAAGGTGAAAATTGTTTCTGCCACAGCAAACCTTCATTAGCAACAGGACAAGATGATTTCCCGGAGCGAGCAGGGAGGTTGGTGCAGGAAGGCTTCATTCAAAGTATTGAATATGGGCTCTTCCCTTTTTGCAGATGTACTCCTCGAGGGAGTGGTGTCAGTTCCTCATGGGGGTCTGGGTGTGGCTGCGGTCGGTCAACGTGTGGTCAACGCTCTTCCTCAGCGCGTTCCACCTGCAGACGCTGAGGCGCGTGGCCCCTTCCATCGTGAACCTTCACGCCACCCGGGGGGCACCAAAGGTCCTGCTGATGAGTCTCTCCCTCATCTGGATTCTCAACTTTATATACTCCATCCCTGCTCACATCTTCTCCATCAATGGGAATGTCAACAGCACAGAGGTGAGCGCCCAATACAGCATATACAAATGTATAGATACTGTACATAGATAGATAGATAGATAGATAGATAGATAGATAGATAGATAGATTTTTGACTTTGTTGTTAACCTTAACTTTACATATGAGCTCCAGGACTCCATAATGACCTTCCAATCACAAGCTCATTTTTCCAACTTCCAGGTTGCCGCTGCCTGCCTCAGTAATCAGTAGACACTTTTTACATTATGTTTAATTTACCCAGCTGAAATGAAAGACGGATAAGAAAAAACGTTTTTCAACTTTAAGAGCGACGCACCAGATAATGATATATCATTTTTTTTGTAAGGGTTTGAAAAATCAAACTATAAATCTGCAAAAGCAAACCAGAGGTCTTTAAAATTAAAGCGCAAACTTAGTCAGTTTGGCAATGGGGATGTTTCAACAGTAAAAAGAAAGAGTCACACGATGCAAAGGAAGAGAAAATCGATGAAAGACTGAAGCATTTAAATTTTGTTATGGCTTTGTACTGTTGGAAAGCTCAAGGTAGCCACAACAGCACAGCCCGACATGGAGCGGATTCTTTGCTATTTAGAAAAATCAAATGAGGTTCAAACTTTTTGTCGTGCGCAGGGAGTCTTCGCGTCTCTTCATCTTTCCTGCCTCGCCTAACCTCACTCTTTCTTCCTCCCAGACCCTCATGCTAGTGAGTAGCACGACACGCCCCCTGCTGGGCTGTGTGTGGAACTTCGCCACCAGCTACAGTGGACTCGCCTACGCCACCACATCGATGGTGATCCACGAAACACTGCCCATAATCCTCATGGCCTTCACCAACCTGGGCTCTCTCTACACACTGTACAGCCACGGAAGGATCCGGAGCTCATCGCAAGATGCTCCCATCATAAAGCGAGTCCCTGCTGAGAGGCGAGCAGCCAAGGTGGGCAGGAGGACCTGGTGTTATGAGGCGTTTGGGGGTCTGAATGTTGAATTTGAGTTTGCACAGCCAGACCAGAATTTCGAGGGCTAGCATTTAATCATATCCTAATCTCTCAAAAGAGGTTTACGTTTTCCCTTGTGTGTTTCTCCAGGTGATCCTCGCCCTCATCATGCTCTTCATTGCATCTTGGGGAACCAGCATTCTCTCGGTCAACTACTTTAACTACAACCGTGGCTCCTCGGCTGAGTTTCTTCTGGTCATTGCTCGTTTTGCCAACATTATCTTCATTGCCATGTCGCCTATGGTCCTTGCAGTGGGTCACAGGGGGCTGCGCTCTTTCGTCAAGTCCATTCTTGCCCAGTGATTGGCTGACGATGTGATGGGTGACTGAAACCTAGAAAGCTGCAAAGGTGCTAAATAACATGCACAAGTGGGATTTATATGACATTTAATTCAATTCTTTATACAGTCACATTTATTAGTGTGTTGTCTTGATAATGCAAATAAAATGATTAAAATAAGAATTCATATTACATAAAATTATGTGTCTCATTAACGCGCCTAAAATCTCATCTTAATGACCTAATCTCAGTATTTTCTGAATACATACGGGTTTCTTTTGAAACATAGTGAGATGCTTAGATTGCATCTGGCACCAAAGGGAGAAACAATCTGCACATCACGTCATAAAGGTAAAAGTAATTAGCTGAATGAGATAAAATTCTCTTTTATTTTATAATTGTATTCACTTAGTCAAATAAATCACAAGAATCAGATTATTTGCAATTGTCTGGTAGAAAACTTTTGTCTTTACGTATACATACATTTTTACTTAAATCACCAAAACAATGTATTAGAAAATAGCAGAATAGATTAGAGTAAACCTTTATTAGCCCTGTGAGAGGAAATTGCATTGATTTATTATATATTATATTAAGCAGTTTATTCCATAACAAAATCTGTTTGTGTGACATGTCATGTTGTCTCATAAGTGACATGGGATCAACCAACCAACACAGTTTTCCAGACTTTCCTTAAGTGGGATGTTTTTAAAAACGCAGAATGATTTGTGCAGTGTGGTGCCTCCGAACCAACAGATAATGCACGTTTTTGGGGAGCAGTCGTTAATCTTTATTCCTTAAAATGATTCAATCAATCCCACTTTCCTCTCGCTGTTTCTTTGCCTTATCTGCTGGCACCACCTGGACAACCTTGCGTTCCTCTGGAACGTTAAAAACAATTTGTTTGCCACTCGTTTCTGCAATCTTTCGGGATCCTCCTCCGTGCGCATTGTTCCCACCGTGACATTTGATTGCTTCAAACCACCTCTGCATCATGCTCACTATCTTCCGTCTTAGCTTGCCGTGTCCCAGGGCGACGACCATGGGACTGAATCCAACGAACAGCGAGGCAGAGAAGTGAGCCACAGTCAGCAGCCCTTCAGCGTGGTGGCCCCCATCGTGGTTGTAATATGTCACCGCTGCCACCTGAAGAGCCCAGCACACCACAAATAGCGACACCAGTGACATGATCACATGTGCAGCTTTGCGCTCAGTGGACACATGTTTGTCCAGCTCCCCGCTGGAGCCTCCAGAGTCCCCAGCTGAGGTAACCGCTCGGATGTGCTTTGCCAGACCGTGTAGCGTGGCCAGGTTGGTAAATATCATTAAAACAAGGGGCAGTACCTCATTTAAGGCCAGCGAGGCGGAGGCGAAGGCCGAGCCCTGCTGATCTGAGGGAAACTCCCAGATGCAACCCAGCAGGGGGCGCGTGGTGCAGCTGATCACCATCAGCTCCACCGTGGCGTTGCCGTGGACGTGAGTGCTGTACACCAGGGCTGGAATGGAGAAGGCCAGGTTCAGGCCCCACACCAGCCCCAGAACAACCCAGACCCTGCGCCTCTCCCGCTGCTGTGCCAGAGGTCCGAAGGACACGTGATGCCTCCTCAAGGTCGTGCAATGGAAGACGCTGAGGGCAAGGGTCACCCAGCAGCCCACAGCTCGCCACCACACCCATAGCAGCATGAAGACTCTACACCAGCCCGGGGATAGGGACACATCCAGGCCCAGGTCCGACACAAAGATGGGCACTGTGCGGAAAAGTGAGGTCAGCAGATTGGCGAGCGAGAGGTGAGCCAGAATGGTGTCGGACGGAGCCAGTCTCCGAGACGCACTCTGGAGGGCCGACTGCAAAACCTAGAGAGTGACGGTCGAAACGGGCTTAGAACAGTCCAAATGAAAACTTGTTTAGCTTACATGTGCCATTTTTCTGCATCATCTTACCACATGGATGACCAGGATGTTTCCGAGGATGCCTGAAAAAACCAAGAGCCCAAACAAAATAGCCTCTACAGTGAGGACCTGGGACATGGCATCTTCCACTGCATGGCGACGTTACGCTGTTCCCAGGTCCAGGCTTTTATAGAGACAAACACATAATCTATCACACATGAGGTCCCGTCACTGCTGATCAGGCTTATGGTAGATTTATTCAGACATGCTGATGCTGTGACTCTAGGCTCAAAAGTGATTAACTTCAATATTAAGGCACTGACAGGTGTGGCTTATTGTGATCCACTGTCTTTCCAACAACCGCTTCTTTTAAGTTAGAAATTGTAGAAACTCCTTTTGTAATTCCATGTGTTAGTCTGAGAGGCACTGTGTCAGTTCATATTAGGGAAAATGACTCTTGCAAAACAAGTGGTACAGTCTGGATTTTTTTTCAGTGGCAACAACACATCCATTTATCTTAGTTTTCATTCAATGGTACCATCCTTGCAAGTAAATGCAAAAATGCATTTATTTGTTTTGGTTGTGAAATCACTGCCAGCTGTTTGCATATAATTCATACATGATAACCATAACCATAGGAAAGGAAAACTGCAGTGCAAACATCATTATATTTCACAATACATTTTGCACCATGAAAATATGTTTGGTTTACTGTTGCATCTTTATCTGAAATTCTGAGAGTGCTTGTTGCATGCCAGATCCACTGGCAACCCTGACGGTAGACAGTCTCCCTAGACAGTAGAGAATGAATGAATGAATGAATGAATGAATGAATGAATTCTGCGTATGTGCTCCAGGTAGAACATGTACTGTATATTTCTTGTTAAATGGAATTTGCCTTGTTCAGTGCATCTCTCCCTATTTTATAGGCCTAATGTTTATTGGACCTTGTCCCTGTATTTAAAAATAAAGTCTCCCGCCCATCTGGTCTAAGAGTATTAATATTAAGATAAGAAAAAAAACAATTACCTGAGGGACAGTCAGTTCCACTGATGCAGCATGTCTGCCTTATTTGTCAGCCTTTTTCCTCTCCCTTGGTACCACTTTGTTTACAGGGCTGCTTCTCTCCTGGGATATGGTCACTAATGTGGTTTAGAACTTTATATCAAATGAACAGGGACCAGGGCTCGGTGCATCACTATGAAAAGAGAGCAATTCTAGATTGCTCGAGATTTGTTAAATGTTGTATTAAAATCACTCAATCAGACTTCAGGTTTTTGATTTCTTTTAGGGGTGTTTCCTGCAAACTTCCAAGGAAGCAGGCGGCCAGGAAATCCTCTGATGGTGGAGGATCTCAACTAAGGACAGTCACATACCTCTTCAAGGCCCCCAATACCTTCTCCATGGAAGAACCAGACCTTCTCGGGCCAGGAGAGGGGATTCAATCTCCAGGGCAGAAGTTGGTGAGACATTTAAGCAATTCTGCAGCAGTTGAGCGCTATGCGTGGGCATCAGGGGCAGTGGCAGTGGAGGGATATTCTGGGTTGGTGGTCTCTATCTTTAAGAAGGGGGACCAGAGGACGTGTTCCAACTACCACGACATCACACACCTCAGCCTTCAAGTAAGGTCTACACCAGGGTGCTCCAGAGGAAGAGTGTGATTTTCGTCCCACTAGTGGATCAGTAGACTCTCTTCAGGAAGCTGGAGTGCATGGGAGTTTGTGATCATTAGTGTTCAGCAAGGAAAGTGTGGATTGCCCACTGCAGGTCAGGAAGAAATTCCATAGTGAAGGAGTTCAAATATCTTCAGGATCTTGGGGATCTCAGTTTACCAGTTGATCAACGTTTTGACTCTGACTTGTGTTTATCAGCTTTGGGTCATGTCCATATCATATCAAGGTATGACATACGATTATGTAATCATATGTCAAGTCTTAGGCATGCTGGATTATCCACATTTAATACCCAATAGCGTGATTCTTTTTTTTTAAAGACTTTTATAGAAAATGTGGAGTCTTTTTATTGTACAATGCAAACATTTTATACTAATGCAAATTATTATTTTCAACTCAGAAACAGTACTACTGCGCTCAAAGTTGGAATTAGACATGTCTAATCTCCCCATATGCGCACCGGACTATATGAACAACTTAAAATTACTGCTGTTAAATGAAAATTTTTGACAAGCCACCTGGTAGATAACACTTTTATTTTTATTGAAAAGAAATGTTAAATTCCTTATGCCCTTAATCTGATTCAATATTTCTCAATATCCCAGTCTTTGTGAATTACTACCATCTTAAAAAAAAAACACTGATAAATTGACATCCCTGTTTAAATAAAAAAAAATAGTGTTATGTATTAAGGCATAACCATTAGTCAGTTTTTAACATTAGATACATTGCAAGATCAACACTGACTGTCACTTATGAAACATGAAAGACACTTAAAATTGCTAGCTTCTTTTTTCTTTTTAAAGAAAAAAATAAGCCAAAGCGTGTATGTAACGTCTGCTTACGTCATAACCATAAATCTTATACTTGGCGAATCTTCGTCTTCCTCCTCCTTATGTACCATGTGCTGTGCCTTTTTGCCTTGTATCTATTTGTGAATATGGAACGAAAAACTTGAATTATTTGCGTCTTCTCACTTGTGACGTAGTTACATTTTGTAAGGGATTTTTTTTTCCTGAAAGAAGACACGCCTTCCCTTGACGTCACAACCCTGTTTTCTAACCCATGACTGGAACGAGCTTCGCCATTTTAACTTCCTTGCTTGAGAAGAAGACGAACGTATTTCCCCCGTGTTTAGCGTCTCTGTTTCTCTTACTCAGCGGAAATTGCGATTCTAACCTGCCTCTTTTTTCTCACAGGTTTCAAAAAAAAATACTATATTAATTCGTTTCTAGCGCCGTCTGCCTTAAAGTGTCATCTGGAGTCGCAATGCCGAGCCATCCGCTACGTGTAGCGGTTGTGTGCTCGAGCAACCAGAACCGCAGTATGGAAGCGCACAATATCCTCAGGTAAAGAAGGCCCATCGCCAAGAGGAGAACTTCGAACGGCCACGAAATGACCACCATTCCGTCGTTTACTAAGGCGATTACGAGCCTCGCCGGGACGGTAGCCGACAATCTTGTCGGGCCTTGACGTAGGGAACAATGGAGTCGCTCCCACACCGAGACTACAGTGCCGACTTTTTGTTACAATGCCGCTTTTAAACTGGGTTTCAGGATTCGTTTCTTTCGACCTCAACAGTCGGAGAGCCCTTTTTTTCTTGGAAATCTTGTTTTTGATTTACTGGTTTATTTTCTTTAACTTCTTCCTCCTTACCTTCCCCTCCCCACCACATGTTCTCAAGAGCGCCCCTTGGCGCCGGAGTTTAGATATTACATGTGGTAATGTGGTGTTGGAGATTTGGCCTTGCTGTGGCGGTAGTTCAGATTTTTCCCCTGCAGAGATCATATAGTTGAAAGTGCGTCACTACTATTTTAGTCAGTGGTTCAGCTTGGACTAAGTTTGTCTGGCATGCTCATCTTGAATTTTAGAAACGTAACATTCCTCTTATTTATCTTTTGAAGTTGGGCTTTTATTTCACACAAAGTCTGACATTATCCTTCCAATGCGTCGAAAAGCTGACCTCAGAGAGTTTGTTGTTCTTGTGAATGTAAAAGACTTGCAGTCTGCTTGTACCTCTTCAATGCTCATATTTTTAATTGTCTGTTACTGACATGAAATTGACTCCTGTGTTGTTTTGTTTTGCCTTTTTTTTTTTCTCTCTGCAGCAAACGTGGTTTTGACGTTCGGTCATTTGGGACTGGGTCCCACGTCAAGCTCCCTGGTCCTGCCCCGGATAAGCCAAATGTGTACGACTTCAAAACAACATATGTACAGATGTACAATGACTTGGTCCGCAAGGACAAGGAACTGTATCCCCCTTCACACCCATCTCTTTGCACACATACCTGCACACGGTACACTTGGAGATCAGATAAGCACACATGGTTCACAGCATTGCGTATTGTTTAGAAATGTGCTTTGGTTGGAGATCCTGAGGGCTTGAAGGCATGTGAATCCAGCAGCAAAGACTGTCAACAGGTGTCTCACGCACGTCCAGGGTTTATACACACACACACACACGCTTTATCAAACACATGGGGTTGATAGCACCTTGCGGTACAACAGTTGTAAAATGGTAAGTACTATTTGGTGAAGGTATAATCACATTGTTTGTGCATAGTCCAGTGTAATTGTTTTCCTCATAGGTCTTAAATGAAGGGGAGAAAAGTTTTTATGACTAGAAGTGACAACTCCAAATTGGACAGAATATTATTTTATTGCTGGTATTCTTACTGCCTGAATGTTATTTCCTTTTAATTTAGTTTTGCCAACCACATTGCTGGTGCATTATTAATAAATACTGAATACAAAATACTACTGTTATTCTTGTATACTGAAGAGTATTAATTTTATGCCAGTACTTTAAAAGTACACAGCACATATCCCAGTGTACTTGACCAAAAAAATGTTTAAAAAGAGTAGCCTATAGTCCACTTAAAAATCCCAACCAAATCAGAAAGACTACAATTGTAGATTTCTTCTTTTTCCTTTTTTTTTTTTTTGTTGTCTGATCAGTATCATAGGACTGTTCAAAAAGACGCTATATTTTAGTAGTGGCTGATGTTGCTGTCAATGCGCACCAAGTGTACATACTTAAATGCAAGATATTGGTATATCCAAAGTTAGTGGTGCATGAAGGTTTCATTAATATAAGCAGTGAAGACCTTCCCTCACCTTGGTAAAATTTCCCCTGAACCCCTTTTTTTTTTTTTTTTTACAACTTGAGTTTTTGCAGGTTATTTTCAGTTTTTGTCTATAACTTGTGACTGAGTTTTCATTGTAAATCTTTTTTTTTTTTAAGCCTGAGAGATGCACTTTACACGATGGCTTGCTTGTATAGCCAGTGATTTCCTTGAATTAAGGGTGCAAAGTAATTTATTTGCTCCATCAATTGTCTTTTAAACTAATTAAAATGCATTATTCAAAAATATTTATTTGCAAAAAAACCTTTTTTCCCAACTGAACTCTTTAATTTTTGCCCAACCCCAGATTTCACACTACTGGCCTTTATGCCAACGCTAATCTGTTGTAATTATCCCCATTGTAGTGAGTACAGGGTGTGTTGACTGTAAAGTTATATCCCTGAGATTTTCAGTGTTTATAATGACAAATCACTAGAATACTGTTTATGAATACACAGGCGTTTTCACGCTGATGTATTGTTAATCGAAAAAGAGGTCAGCTTTTGAGAATTTCTGCGTGACGGATTGCACAATCTCGAAGCTTTGTTGTGAAATGTCGCGCTGGCGTGAATTTGACAAACCGTCAGTTAACACTAGACGCCACTAGATGGTGCTGTAGGTCGTTCTCTAAGACTTGATTGGCCATGGGCAAGCATGTCTCCCCCCCCCCCCCCTCCAAAATGCCAGCGAGGCAACTCTCCTGCAATATGACGTCTGAACGTGACTCGTGGTTGTTGGGTGTTGCTGCACTCTTATTTTGCTGTACTAGTTGAAATTCTTTCTTTAGGTCGAGGCGAGTGTCTGGTATTACTTTGAAGTCTCTGCCAATGTGTTCCTTGACCTTAGCCCCCTTCAGATACACACAGAATGGCATCCTGCACATGCTGGACCGCAATAAGCGAATTAAATCAAAACCTGAGCGCTTTCAGAACTGCAAGGACAGATTTGACCTCGTCATCACCTGTGAAGAGAGAGTCTACGACCAAGTGCTGGAGGGTGAGGCCTCGTGAGGAAGCTGTTCAATGTTTTCATCTCACATTTCCGCATCACAGTTGTCTGAGCTTTTGCCCTTTTCTTCTTTATATTTCCTTGTTTGTCCTTAGATCTGAATTCTAGAGAGGAGGAGAGCCACCAGCCAGTCCATGTCATCAATGTGGATATTCAGGACAACCATGAGGAAGCCACTCTGGGCGCCTTTCTCATCTGTGAGCTCTGTCAATGTGTGAGTGTCTCCTACCAAAGTGCCATGACTGTTTTGTTATTTGGTACATGTATAGTAGTGTAAAACTGCAACAAATAATTGTTTTAATAAGCAAATCTCTTCTTGATTAACAAAATCCCTCTGAGCCAATAGAATTAACCATCAGTTGTTGTTTTTTCTTATGGGATGCTGTGGTAATCTAATCCTAACTGCTGCTGTCTGACACGGACTCTGTTAAATGATTCTCCACCTCCCTATCTGCAGATCACGCATACGGACGACATGGAGAATGAAATTGAGGAGCTATTGCAAGAGTTTGAGGAGAAGAGCGGCAAGACTTTCCTTCACACCGTCTGTTTCTACTGACACAGAATAGGATTTTGCAATAAAAATAGACCCAAATTACAAGCAATCAAACACATACACACCCACTCATGTTCATATTCTCAGTCATTAAATGCGACACACTTTGCACAGTCAATCACACTCCTAAACGGCTTGAGGTCAGGACCTGTTGCAGCCGTGACTGCTGTTGAACATGTTAGTGGAGTCTGTTGTATCTGCGAGGAGGATGGACCCGCTGCTCCCGTGCTGCCTTTATAACTCTGGCTCAGTGTCAGCCTGAGGTTCTTGTCCACCCCACCGCAGTGAATACACTCAATCGTGAGGAGCCATAACACCTTGGGCCCTAAACCAAGACCTCCTTTTTTTTTTTTTTTTTTTAATCTGTAGATTCATGTTAAGTTCATTATGGCAGGTTTCTTTTCTTTTTCTTTTTTTTAATTGCAATGGTTCATTTAAGGATGTCTTTTTTTTTTTCTACCCAGACTGTAATTGTAGATGAGTATTGACATTATTTTGTGTTTTGTGCAACAAGTATTGTTGTTTTTTAAGTTAAAATGAATGGGTAGTAGATAAATGAGCAAGCCTATAATTTCCAAATTGTTGCTGATGTAATATATTGAATCATATGTAAGATATGATGTGCTTTTTTCAGGGCAATGACTTTCCTTATTGTAAAATATATGAAGCAATGTAATTATTTCAAACTGCGAGCTCAGCTCAGAGTGCCTGATTTTTCTGTAAAATATATGAGATGAGATGAGAAGAGAAACATGCCATTGCCTCTTTATTTGCATTGTGATTGAGTGTGCATAGTTAAGTGAAAGAAGTTGGCAGTGGCTGGACTTTGTTTTTCCAAACAACTTAAAAAATACTATTCTAACAAAAAAGTGTGATTTTAAAATATTTTGTGACAGGCGTAAAAACAGAGGGCAATTTTAGTAAGTTTTGACATTTTGTGTCCTTTGCTTGCCCCGAAAGACGGCTGTGTCATTGACAAATAATTACTATATTTCCAAGTATCTAGTAAATAAACCAGTCTATATTTAAGTTGTGTACTTTTGAATGGCTGCAAGAGAAGTTCCAAATGAACATGTGAGGGATACATTCATATCTCCTAACATTTTACAAAATAAAAGAGTGGAATATTTCCATATCTTGGCTTGGACTTACTGTTTTTGTTTCATGCTAATAAACAACTTCACAACATTTAAGATTTTAGATAAATAAATTAAAAAAAATCTGTTCCCTTGGGTACCTCTGCAGTCTGGTGTTCTGGTGGAGGGCACGTCAACTTAGACGCCATATTACCCTGGGCTGTCTTTCTCCAATGTTTCATTTGCCAGAACGCTACAAGAACAGTGGAATAGAACTTTAGGAGACTTCAAAATGTATTTATTTTCTAAATAAATTATGAATAATGTAAACGAGATCACTGGTAATCTTGAGTAGAAACAGGATAATGGAATTGGTCAATAGGTTGTATGTTTTTTTTTTGCGTGTTTGTTTGTTTGTTTTTTCATTTTTCTTTCCCCGATAAGCCCAACAGTTAGTCCAGCATCATGTTGCCTAAAAAAAACAATGAAGTGCACACTTAATGACAACTTCAGAAAATATTTTCTTTTTGAAGTTTTCTTTCTCTTTAACTCAGACAATTACTACACATTTCTATCATCTGATTCTGCCTCTTCTCTCTTCCCATACAGGATCCATCACTTGCTTTCATTCCCTCACACGGAGGAATATAATGGGAGTACATTTCTTTTATGGCGGAAGTACGTCACAGTGTGTTGCAGCTCGTTTCCGATGCTAAGCGATGCGCTTCGGCAGTCGCCATTTTGCAGCGGGGTTTTCTTTCAAATAAAAGTAAAGCAGTCATGCCAGACTTTTGTTCTGCTGTTGGATGTTCACATCAGAGGAATGCTAAAACCAAGGAAAAGGGGATAACGTTTCACAGGTACTTCTTTTGTTTGTTTCCCCATTTTGCTAAGCGATTTGACTTATTTTCGTACAGACTGCATTACACAGGTCGAACAAATATGGAGAATTTCTCCTCTTGATTTGCAGCTATTCCTTGACCAGTGTGACCCTTTTTTACTTTTTAAAAATATCTGCAGTGCAGTTGAACTGTCGCAGGACAAACACGCCACTTTAATTCAATATCTGCCAACTGTTTTGAAAGCTAACGCTAGCGGACGTCTTTTAGCTGGCGCTACAAACACTGAACTCCCAGCTGCGAGAGGGAAACTACAGAGCAACAGACTAATAACTGAAAGTGACATGGTGTCGGCGTTCAAATATTGAGGGCACGGCCTCGCCACCCGTGGTCTCCTCCCTGTCTTAACACCAGCGGTAATGGTATGTAAAGTAACGACGTAATAGCGTAACAAAACCAAACCATATTATTGCTTGACACCTGAAATGAGAATGTTTATACTCGTGTTGTCACTCTCAGTCTATTTGTTATTGCAGCTGTTCTGAAATCAAACCCAGTGAACGCCTTTATCTACTTGCAAGTACATACAGTCGAGATGGAAGGGTTTAAAACATGAACTTATGTGGTCACATCAAACCTAAGTTGTTTTGTTTTTGTAAACAACATGATTATTCTCTGCAATCTATGAGAAACTAATTTCATGCAGTTAAGGGTTTAAAACATCTTGGAGATACAGGAGACATTCTTTTGACTTCATATATGTTTTGTAATTTATTTGTGTATAATGTATATTTGTTAAATGCCCTACATTCTACCAGTGGTCAGATCTTTATTTTCTATGCATTGCAATACTAACTGTCTCAAAACTCTGCAACATATTTAACCCTCCTCTCTTTACAGCCTCCGTCAGCTATGTCCAGTTTTTGCTTATGATAAAATTGCTTCATTGGACCCTTCACATGTTTTAGTTGGTGCAAAAGAAGGTGGTGGAAGAGAGTGTAGTCACTAGGCTGGGAGAGCTATCAGTGAAGTATCACTGTTGTGACATCACAAAGGGCTGATTTCTCGTTGAGCGTGTTTTAGCACATGCTCTCTGAAGTGTGGAGCAAGCAAAGCAGCCAAGTCTTTTAATTCTCTGAGCAAATCAATCATGTGGCAATAAAAAGACTGACTGTTTAAACCTGTGTAAGATGGGGAACACACTGATCAGGTTATTATCCAGACTGGACACCAGCTTTCAGCTCACAGCTAACAGTCTCAATTCAGCTTCTTCAGCACGTTTTTGTCCCCAATGTTTTTGTGTTTAGATTCCCAAAAGATAAAGTGCTCCGGAGACTATGGACAGTGGCACTGAGGAGACGCCACTTTAAGCCCAACGATCGCTCAGTCATCTGCAGCCGTCACTTCAAAACGGAAGACTTTGACCTGACAGGACAGACCACTCGTCTGAGGGAGAGAGTGGTCCCATCTGTGTTTGTATTTTCCAGATGTCCCACCCCTGTGCGAGTGTACGTTACGGTTTGCTTCTATCATACTGGGACGTTTTTGCGGGGGTAAATTGTAAAGCCAAAAAAAAAATGACGCTTTTACTGCAGGTGCCCAAACCCAGGACAACAAAAACATCACAGAAAGCTGCTACACCGCCTGCTCCACCGCCACCACCTCCACTCCCACCACCTGTCATTCCCATCCCCAAAGACATTAAAGATCTACCTCCAGTGAGAGAAGTCATGTTTTGTGAGTGAGTTTTACCACATTTTACAGCCTGCGGTGTATTAAAAAGTTTTTTTTTCAGGATCACCAGTACGCTCTGGATCCAGTTCAAGCAAAGAAAAAGTTGGCTGAAGCCCAGGAGAGAATAGAGGAACTGCAGCGGGAATTAAGAAATTCCAAGGACCGGGAAAGGCGGCTGAAGAAGACGGTGATGTTCATGATAACAGAATTAAAATCCAAGAATAATCTACCGCCAAATCTGCAGTCATACATTGACATCTTCTCTGGTTGGTTCAACTGTTCAGCTTTGTTGCTTTTACTGCTTGTGTAATTATTTGTTTTGCTGCAAACTGTAATAATATTTATTTTAAACATAAAATCATAATAGTAATCTGTTACAGTATTATATTGCAATCACTAATGACTTGTATTATGTCTTGCCATATGTTTCAGATGCTCAAGTGTGACCCTTAAGCAACAACAAATATGTGCTGTGACATTTATTTGACTGAAGAAACACAAGTGCAGTTCTGGATTTAACGACAATACAATGTGACAGGAGCAGTTTATGTTGAGTGAAGCTGAAAAATGAACAATGTCAAGTCCACAACTGCTGCCTGGTCAAGGTGCTACTCTGTTAATGGACTTTTGGGACCCCAGAGGAAGAGCCGACTGAAGCACAACCTGATGATATATTTTTGTTATTAAAAAAAAGAAAAAATGGGGTTATTACTTGGCAACACAGCAGTGCAGTGGCTTTTTAATGCTTTAAAAGTTATTAAAACTCCATCTAGAGCTTTTTAAAAATATATATATTGTACCCTTCCTTCTTTCACGTTAGCGTTTGATTATGTGCCTTGCTACTGATGGTTCAAAATGGGGAGCTTGTGAGACATGACCTAAATGTTTTATGAAACCTCAAGTGCACTTCAATCTAGTCCCCGTTTTATATTTTAACACAAAGTGAAGGAACAAATGCTTTCTGTACATAGAAAAGAGATCATTTAATTGTTTCAGCAGACACTCAGTTGTACACACAGTCAACTGCAGAGTACAGTACTCTCCTTGATTGTTACACATTAGAATGAGTCTCAGACATGGTTCAAGTTTTCAGACGTTAATTGGTTATCTTATCCAACCCACAGGATTACCTTCCATTACAGACATTCCACAGACTAATTAGTTATATTTGTACTATCTAGAGCATTTTCTAGAGAAATTTACATATGTACAGCTCAAACTGGAGTCCCATCCTTTGGTGGAGAGGACTTAGGTTTGTCTTCTTTTTCCACCTTGCTTTCACTGTCAGCAGTGGCGACGGGATCAGCTAAACTCTCCTCTATTGTCACGGCTTTTGCTTTGGCAGCCTCCTCCGAGTCCTGTCCGGCCAGGCTCGCATCCAGGCCCTTTGCTGATTGGTCAGTGTATGGATCAGCTAAACTCTCCTCTGTCGTCACGGCTTTTGCTTTGGCAGCCTCCTCGGAGTCCTGTCCGGCCAGGCTCGCATCCAGGCCCTTTGCTGATTGGTCAGTGTATGGATCAGCTAAACTCTCCTCTGTCGTCACGGCTTTTGCTTTGGCAGCCTCCTCGGAGTCCTGTCCGGCCAGGCTCGCATCCAGGCCCTTTGCTGATTGGTCAGTGTATGGATCAGCTAAACTCTCCTCTGTAGTCACGGCTTTTGCTTTGGCAGCCTCCTCGGAGTCCTGTCCGGCCAGGCTCGCATCCCGGCCCTCTGCTGCTTGGTCAGTGTCTGGAGGAGTCGGCGTACTCGTGGCTTCTGTCTTCATACTGCTCTCGACGGCTTGAGCGATTATATTTTCAGTCTGTGGCGCCTCGCTGAGTGGCAGAGTGAACCCCATTTTGCCTCCGGGGGCCGTGGCTCCAACTGCTGTGGGTGTCAGGGTCTGAGCTTCATCCTCTCTGAGCAGCCAGTCCATCTTCTGAAGGTGCTGCTTGATGGAGGCGTCGACCCGCGCGTCAATCATCGCCTCGGTCAGGATGCCGTCCTCAGAGGAATACGCTGCGGCCTGGGAGAGATGGAGACGGGTTGTGTTAATGGGAAGTCGAAAAATATTACGTTATGTTTATATACATTTTGCAAAGGATTTAGAAACTAATAATGTGAACCTACCTGCCAGGCTACACCGAGTTTGGAGATCTCTCTTCCAGACATCCCTTCTGCCCGTGCTGCAATCTCAGAGCACTTTTTACTGTAGTCAAACTGCGCCAGCTTCAGCCTCCTGCACAGAACCATTAACACATGGGGATGAGAGAATAGCAAGATGCTTTTCTCCATTGTTTGCTTAACAATGCTGCTTAAAGTTTAAGTATGCAAGAATAAGTGATTAGATTAGTGATCTCTAGTGGTTAAAAAAAAAATGGCAAGCATTGTTAATTTTAAACTTTGTTGACGTTTCATTTGATCTTAAATCTTTCACATCAGAGTAAAAGTCAGAATCAGAACTAATAATAATAATGATAATGATAATGATAATGATAAACAAACAAATCCACATTCCTCCCAATTTGGGAAATGCCAAATCATCTATTTGCAAGTAGTCGAGCGTCTTATGTAAATTCTGATTAGGCAATGTAAATATGACAATTTTAAATGGCATAATCTAACAACACTAGAAACACAACAAGTATTTTCTTTTCCACCCTGTGCAAATAGACACAAGTTATAGCCTCCAGGTGGCTTTTCCCCTCTATGTCACTGGAGTGCAGTAACTTTGATATCCACCAATTTTAACAGACCTTTTATTTAATGGACTTTTTTTTTTTCTTCAGAATTGTACTCACTGTCTCCCTTCGGTGGCAGGCTCCAGAACATATTTGTCAAAGTACAAGCGCACCAGCCTTTCCCTCTCCTCAGGTCCCGGCAGGGCAAAGTTCACAATTTCATCTATACGGTCATTAATGGCCCAGTCAAACTGCTCTGGCTGGTTACTGGCTAATACCAGCATGAACCTGTAAAGGGAAAAAAATATTATTTAAAAAAAAAAAACAAAAAGTAAAATACTGAGGACAAAAATTGAGTGTAGTGCAGATCCTATATGGTTACTTGTTGCTCTGTTCTCCAGTGCGATACAGGAAAGCATTCAAGGTAGCTCTGAGGTCTTCACTAATCTTCTCCTGCAAAGGAAGAGAGGCCATATTGTCTTGTGACCAACACACTAAACATTTACAGAAGGGACACATGATGTTCACAAACAGGTTGCTAGAAAAATGCAAACGCTAACTTACAGTGGATCTCTTGCGAAGGAATGCATCGGCTTCATCAACAAAAAGCAGCAGCCTGGTACAATGTGAAAGGATATTTTTTATTTTTTTATTTATGAATTTGTTCATTTTGTTTTTATTTACTCAACTATAAATATAACACACAACGCCATGTCACCTACCCACGACGACTCGTGTTCGCCCAGTCAAACACTTTATGCATGGCCGTCACGCCATCACGTCCCATGGGTGCCACGTCGCCGCCAGTCATGATTGCGTAGTCCATCGCAGAATGCATCGCCAGTTTCTGCTCCACACACAAAAAAAATGCAACTCACAGTTAAGACTAAACGTGACGTTCCGTGGGCGCCAGCACCAGACATCCCGCAGCCCCTCCGACTTGCATACCTTCGCAAAGAGAGTCTTGCCGGTTCCTGGCGGGCCGTACATGAGGATGTTCCTGTACAGGCCGTTGTTCTGCCTTGTGTTCCTTGTCGCGATGGCAATGTCACGCACGCGCTCCTCGAGGGTGGGCTGGTGATTTAAAATATACATTTTCTTTTTATAAAAAAAGTGATGCGTGTTTATTAAGGTATTTAGAAAAAAATAGCAGATTTTTATTTCCACATACACTGAGCACGACTCCTTCCAGGGCATCCTGGGGTTTGCTCTTCAGTCGCTTGGCCGTCTGTGTGTCAGGGACATGGGTCGTGAGTTCATCTGACTTAAACGGTTGCAAGTATTAGCAGAGAGTCAAAAAGGCGGAGTTGGCTACCTTGACGGGATGCTTTATCGCCTCTCCCACGGTCAACCGGGAGGTTTCGCGCACCAGCGACGGCTTCCCGAGCCTGGCCTCTATGTACCGACCCGCCACTGCCGTCGCATTCCTGGCTGAATAAACTCCCACGGCTAAAAGGGTCAATCCCGCCACCTAGTGGTGAGTCAGTGAAACAACATTCAAACGCTTGCGAGGGTTGCAGGGTAACGTTGAGCTTTTTTTTTTTTAGGAGGTAGCCCCTCCCATTCTGTCCTCCACTAAGAAAGTTCGCCAGTTCAGTTCTTTGTGTCGTATCGTGATTGAACAGTTTGCGTGCGTTGAAAGACGAAAGCTCACCGTAGCAGTCACTTTGTCCCAGTCGGACACAAAGGCCCTGAATCCTTCTCCAAAGACAGCGCCTGCCGTTCTGAGAGCAAACACCAGTTAGCTGTCTAGCGGCCCCCACTGGAGGTGGACAGGTTTACATCTCTTGATCAGCATGAACAAACAATTGTTGTGTATCTTGTACGCTCCTCCTCTTCCCCACTAAATTGTTAGCAGCTGTTTTGTTGTCAAGCATACGGCCACAGACATGTAGCATTAAATAAACACCACCCAGCTAAATAAGCACTTACATCCATGCCATACAAAGAACACAAAACATTAGAAACCATATTTGGAAAAAAAAGTAATGAATATTAATTTAATAATTAATTTTGGCCTGTTCAGATACCAATGACAGGGAGAGGCTCGTGAGTTATACTACAGTCCACCACTAGGGGAGGATCGGATACTTTGTCTTCACTTTTTATGCTATTCAACTTTAAATGAAGTTGGTGGTTTTTCAACTTGGATAAAAAAAAAAAAATCCTGACGTCTTACTTGATGGACTCCAGGACCGTCTGCCTGTGTTCTGCAGCCTTGAGTCGGATCTGTTCCCGGATGATGTCAGCGTTCTCCCTCTCCACCTTGGCGCGCGCTTTCGACTCGGCCTCGATGCGCAGAAGCTCATTCTTGTGCCTCAGGTCCATCTCATGTTCTATTGTGGCTGTGGAAGTGAGGCCACGCGAGGGGACACGTTAGGCCTGGCAGAATCCACACATGGTCGGACGGGCTACGCTGGTGTCGCTACTGAGTTGTGTACCTTTTCTCATGGCCTCCTGCTTCTTGACAGAATCCTCCTGCTTGCGAAGGTTTTCCTCATTCAAGGCTTGCTGTTAAAAGATCCAGAACAGGGATGCAAATTATCCATTAATCGCTAGTTGATTGACCTCATCGATCCATTTACGATTAATTGATAAGCGGCGAGCTTTCCTGAGAACCTAAATTTCACAATGAAAAATGTGTAAGGAACACATTATTTAACCCTTACATGATGATGAGGGTCCAATGTGACCCATTTTTACATTAGAGAACAGTAAAAACACACTAAACATTGATCTTCTGACTGTAAGTTGACTTCTAATGGCTCACATTTCAAATGTTGTTGTTTAAAAGTACCTTCTTCTTGGTATATTATGACTATCACAGTATCTACAGGTGAATTGCTCTTTACTGCCACTCTACTGTTATAATGATATTAACTACCTAACTAAAAAATTTAATTAATTGAGACTCATTTAATTTCATTTCATTTAATCTATTAAATTCTAAATCAACAATTAATCGATGATCGATTAATTGTTGACATCCCTAATCCAGAACGATTTTGGCCGTCTCATTTTAACTTCTCAAGACATTTGACATGTCGGCGATAAACTCACCTGCTGCCGAAGCTGGTCTTCATAGCGCTGCCTGGCCAGCTTATCTTGATACTGAGCTCTCTGCAAGACACCCACAAACCACAGACTGTAACCATTTTTTTTGTTTTTAAAAAATCTTTTTCATCATTAGTTCATTTACATCACTGCAAAGGATGACGTATACATCCTGCTCTCACCGCTTGATGCTGCTTCGTCTCCTCGTTCAGAGTTTTCCTCCTCTCCTCCCCCTGGACTCGGATTTGGTCGCCTTTCAACTGCTCAACCGCTGCTTCATACTCCTGTTACACAGGCACAAAAGGTTTAGTGAACTCACTGGTGAATATATTGCAGAAAGCAAATGAAAAGTGGAGGAGCCGCTACATACATCACTTCTTATGTGAGTAAACAAAGAAAGTCTAAGATTGTTATACATTTTCTGTAACATTTGCTCCTCAAAATCATCAGTGTTGTGATTTAACTAAAAATAAATAAATAAATAAATAAAAAGATCCTTAAGCCACTAAAACACTACTGCATCTGTAAATAGTCAGCAAGTGCATACGCTGCAGTTTACATAGGCTTTAGGTTTGAGTGAAATGTATGGGAGAAGATTTTTGTGCTTAAAGTTTGAGGGTGTGCGCTTGAGCATTTGAACTGTGGAGTGTTGTTTTGAGGTACCTTCATTTTGCTCTGATACTCCATCTGAGTGCTCTGCTCCTGCATCCGCGCCAGGTCCAGAGCCTCCTTGGCATGTCCTGAATGAGGGGGGGGCAGATTGCATTAAACATGAATATTAGTATTTCAAACCTGACACACTTGTCCCCTCTTTGACTTTCATACATCAACTCTGTGTTTAAAATGTGATCACATACAACTGAGAGAAAATGGCCTGAATTATTATATGAGGATCAGATTGAAAGGTGATGACCTTTGAACCCCGTCCACTACATATCAAGGTTGGGCAGCGTGACGCCGGCATTGCATTCTACTAGCGAAAATCACAAAGATTACGCAACAAGCACGAGTACATTTGCAACAATTTTCCCCATCTTAATCGTTCATGTGAAGCAACGCTGCGCCTGTCTGGAGAACAGCAGGAGCGGACCTCTGTTTGCATCACTCCTCGGGTGGTGGGCTTTTGACAGGAAGGTACAGTACTTGTCTGGACTAGGCTAGCAGGCCTTTTGCGAACACTTACGAGACTTGTCGAGGTCCTTGGCCGCCTGAGCAGCTCGCTCCAGACCGGTGGGATCGAAGTTGCTCCATTTGTCCTTGGGTTTATCGCCTCCGCTACCGGAGCCTCCGCTCGGCGGTGGTGGCGTTGGCGGCGGCGGCTGAGCGGGGAGACCCGGCGGCACCTCAGGCTGCTGCCCCTTGTTCAGACCGAACAGCCACGACATTTCGATAGGATTTCACACAGGGGCAATTAGCTGGAGGTGTCGCGGTGCGAGACGCGGCTACTGCACAGGTTTGTCAGTGGCTCCCCACGCGTGTCTTGCCGCACTCAATTGCGCCTGCGCGACAGGAGAGTCTGAATAACCGTCGTGACGATTGGCGGCTCGTATATACTTCTGATCCCCATTGGCTGATCTAGTCACGTCTTCTAGAGGTCATTCACAAGTCCCTCCCAGCACGTCTACGGCAACCGTAGAGGGTTACAAAACATACTTAGTGGAGGGCAGATATGACTTGTCATTGCATCAGTCTGTGTCGATTTTGTAACCGAATCAAGACTCAGTGCTTTAGCTCCCAGGTCTGTGAATAGTTTTTTGTTGAATTATCTTCACATCAAATTACGTTAGACTAAAATGTAGGCCTTGTATACAGTGGGAAAGATATGTTATGGTCCCATATGTTAGGTTTTAGTGGTTTCCTCTGATTAGTGCATCCTTTTTTTTTGCCAGAAAATACTCTTTTAATAATTTCCTTTGTAGCATTATTTGCTTTTTTTGCCTTTTCTTTTTTAACTGCATTCTGATAATGTAATGTGGTGCATATTGGTGGTTTTGTCTTCCACCTTGAAATTCTGCATATGGCTTCCTCATGACTTCACTAAAAATTTAAATTTAATCAAAATTCTAATTAAATTCAGAGATGTTACCAAATATTCTTTCTCACTAGACACACATCCAAAGTACAATGATGAAAATATTTTATTAACAAAATTGCAAAGAATGGTAGGTTATATTTGCACATAAGTCATTATGTGGGAAATAATCATTTGCCATATGAAAATCAAAAACAAACAAAAATGGTCAACAAAACATCTTAATAACTTAACGCAACAGTGTTTGATATATCTGTTTGTGGAAATGACAAAACAGCTTCAAAGGTAAAACAGCACCCAACACACATTTGGAACACACAGTGGGGTCGAGGCTGCTGTGTGGCACACCTATAAACTGCCTGTTCTCAGAAAAAACCATCAGGATGGAAAACATTTTTATTTTATTTTTTATGACAGGGGATTATCGCTGTGCCACAGAGTCAACCTATTGCTGAAGTGTCTTTAAAGAAGGGAATAACAACACTTTTTTACAGGGCAGGTTAGGCTGGTAACAACTTCAGTTCAAAAAAAGACATTTTAACAAACAATTCCTGAAACAAAGAATACAGCACCCGTACAATTAGGAACTGATTGTATGTCTTGGTTGGCTTTTATGACCAGTTGTCCAGTTCAAAACACATTTAAAGAACATCACAAATGAAAATCCCCAACTGCATTATGTCCCTCAGTGTAGCACGACAACACGGGAGAAGACACCTGCGGGCTCTTTGCCGTCACCTAACGCTGCCTGGAAACCTTCCTGCTGCCGAGCCCGTGCCAGTTTAGCAAGCGAGAGGAATGACTGAGGTTCTGTGATGGCCAGGTCACTGATGACTCGTCGGTTGAGCTGTACACTACTCTGTAATGAGGAACACAGAATATATGTTAACATGTTACAAGGAGACACAAATATATATATATATATTTGGAGGACTGCCACATTACACACAACTGACCTTGGCGAGGTTGTGCATAAGGACGGGATACTTCATGCCATGCTCTCGTGATGCTGCTGCTATACGTGTGATCCAGAGCTGAAGGGAAAACAGCAATTTAATTTGTTAACAGATTACGGTCGTTGGTTATGGTTAACCTCGTTTAATCACAAATGTATCTATTATTTATCACTAAACACAATGAAAAGGGGTTCAAAAGCCACAAGCATGAGAAAAAAAGAATTAAAAACCATGACACACAACGTGTGACATACAGCACGGAAGAGCCCACTGACCTGATTACAATACTTAAATAAAACACAAGGTGCTGATGCAGCAGTTATTGAGGTCAGAGGGTGTATATGGCTTGGTAGTGGTGGACATAAGGTGGGCCTCTTTAGCCTGTTTGTTTTTGCTTGTAATAGGGTATCTAAATGTCTGACTTCGTAGCCAAATTATGCAATAACTCTTCAAAGAGACTTTGACTTTTTCGTATGCAATAAACCGTTGTCTCAGTGTTATCCAACCCTAACATCACCAGTAAACTTAATACTGTATCTTACCGTTCTCATGTTTCGCTTTTTTAGCCTTCGTGCTTTGGTGGCATAGACAAAAGCTCTCCTCACCGCTCGCACAGCCAGACTGTAGCAGCGATTCTTTCTGCCTCTGAAATGCTGCAGGATGAACATATACAATGTGAAGTAAACCAAGATGTTGTTGCTAACGAATACAGTGGACGAGATATCTTTCACACCAGATCGAGCAGCATGTGTCACCTCTAAATCGACAAAAAAAAAAAAAAAAACAACAACAAAAATAATCTCACCAACTTAAATAATACAAGATATCATTGTTTGCCCGGTGATAGCCATGTCCTTACCCGTGCATTTTTGAGAACTTCTTGAACTTTCCAGTATCGGTCGGGCCCACGACTTCTGACCCAACGTGACAACGACAGGAATACCATGTCTGTTGCTAAGGTGGACTACTGGTCCTTGGCTTCGTTTAAATGTAATTGTAATGACGGATTTTAGTGACCTCAGTTCAACTACACCTGCGGCGCACACGCCATCGGCCTGTCGGCTTCTGCAAATGTGCCCTGACTTGCGCATGCGTCGAAGGGGATCATGAAGATAAGGTTTCCGCAGTGCTGCCTGTTCAAAAATATTTGTTTAATTAATTACAGTATCATGTCGTCATTATATTTCCTTTACTCTTACTTAAATTAAAAATTCAAAGAATTAAATAAAACAGTTCAAACAAAAAAAATAATGAGTTGCAATTGAAAAAAAATACTTCACAAGTGCACACTCAAAACATCTAATTAAAAAAACAAAGAAAATGTTTAGGAACTCTCACTATTATCATCATTATTCAACACTTTTCTAATGTCTAATTTGATCCTTTATTTCTAATTAAGAAACAGGGTTATAAACAAGTTTAGTCCGATTGTTTAACATTGTGAAGAAAGTCCTAACATTATGAATTGACAAAATTAATCACCCAAAAAGAGAACAACACTAACGCGACCGATATCAAGTACTTATTTATTATATTTTATTACATTTATTTTATTTGTACCCCTTTTTGTTCCATACGCTGCTGATAGGCAGCCGGAGTGTATTGTGGGACGCAGGCAGTGAGTGGAGGTCAGGTCACAGAAGCTCCAAAATGTCGGTAGCCGGCTTCACGTCCTTGAGTCGGTGTGGTGTTTTGGCTTTCCGCTCCCCCGCACGATTGGTGGTATGCGAAAAATATTTGAAAGCACTGTTAATTTTCTTCATTCCGGTCTTTCCTATTGTTTCTTTAACGGCAACATGCTGACAGTGTTACAGTTAGACAGCAGTGTACTCTGTCTATATTTTTAGCCTCATGCTAGCTCCGGGTACTCGCTTAGCTTGCGTCGACTCTTAACTTTTGTGCAACAGTTTTATTTTTATTTTCCTGTTCCTCAACTTGGTTGACGTCCACCAATGTCATGTTGCATGTGCATGTTGATAGGAAAATAGTACTTTGTTCAAAAAAATTTAAATGGAGATTCATTTCCACACCCTTGCATGTTCATTAGACTGCAATCTCTTCCAACGTCGTTAGTGATTTGTATTTCACTGTATTTGTTGTCTTTCAGACGTTAAGCACAAAATGATTGATCGACATTTAGATCTTGTCGTATGTCATAGCAGTAGATCTTGATGCATTCTATTCATTCAACATCCTGCCATTGAGTTTGGTGGTTCATTGTTACAAGGTTTGTTTACTAGGTGTGCATCTCTGATGGACAAATTAAAAGTGTCTTGTTGCCTGTGCTTTCAGGCTGTGCGATGTGCTCAGACAGCAGCGGCCCCTGCAACACAGGCCAGAATCAAGAAGTTCCAGGTGTACAGATGGGACCCAGACACTCCAGGAGACAAACCTCGCATGCAGACCTACGAAATCGACCTCAACACGTAAGTGCCTCAGTTACCTGATGTGTGCTGCAGTGCTACGTTCTGTTTACTGCGTAGGAGAACAGTGGCCCCGGATATGTTTGGTTAGCACAGGTAGCTTAGCATTAAGAAGATTTGATACTGGGAGCAGGTGTGTGTGCGTGCGTGCTTGTGTGTGTACATTATTAATGAGATAAAGTAACCTTAAAGTGGATTTGACACACGTGGTGTTGATGGCTTGCCAGATTGTCTGTCCTTGCCCTTTGCCTAATCCTCCTCTGAGTTTCAAAAACATCTTCATGGAACAGGTATTCCAAAATGAAATGTCTTTATGTAATCAGTGAGGTCCATAAAATTGTTTGCAAATTTCTTTTACAAACAACACCCCAGAAAACAGGCAATTGGTCCAGCTTATTAAACAGAATCCAAGTCTTCAGATTCTTCAGATGATATCCTATATTCTCCTCTCTGCTTAAGTGTCTTCGTCAGTTTAGACTCAAAACGCGTACTTTTCATATTAACTGTTAATGCTATATTTTTTCTTTTTATGTAGTTGTGGTCCCATGGTCCTTGATGCTCTCATCAAGATCAAAAATGAGATGGACTCCACTCTTACATTTCGCCGCTCCTGCAGAGAAGGTCAAGAGACACATTATTTTTATTCATCATTAGTCCTTGTCGGACTTTTCTTCTCCTGTATAGTCACTCAAGTCTTTACATTACTTTACTGACTTTATTTTTGCCAATATGATGTTGTGTGGTCTAGTGTTTTGACTTTTGGCTCCCTGTCTTCTAAAATCTTCTTTTGTCTTTTCTTTTTGTTCAATACAGGTATTTGTGGGTCCTGTGCAATGAACATCAATGGAGGGAACACACTTGCCTGTCTAAATAAGATTGACACCAACATTAGCAAGCCTGCTAAGATTTACCCTCTGCCACATATGTATGTGGTGAAAGACCTGGTACCTGTAAGTAAACTTTAAATAATATAATAATACTTTTTCTTTCATAGTCCAGTTGCTGTTTTTTGGTTGTTTTTTTTTAAATACCAACACCAAGAGACTGTACTTGACACATAATTGGTGGTGGTGGTTATAAATGTGATGATTAAGGGTTAAACACTAAACCCTGACATTTTTCATTTTGTGTTTTCCCCACAACTTTGGACTGTTTATTGTTAAAATGTTGCTCTCAGTTTTACTTGACTCAGATGAATGGTTTTGATCAGCAAAATCTTGAAGTATTCACCTGACATATTCTTTGTTTTTTGTTTTGTTTCCTAGGACATGAGTAACTTCTATGCACAGTACAAGTCTATTGAACCTTACCTGAAGAAGAAGGATGAGTCAAAAGAAGGAAAGGAGCAGTACCTGCAGTCTGTGCAGGACAGGCAGAAACTGGTACGTCACTGTTTCCAGAGAAACATAAATATTTTGCAATTTGCAGTGCTACATGTCACATGACCTAAACCCCATTTTGAACTCGCGTCCTGTAGGACGGCCTGTATGAATGTATCCTGTGTGCCTGCTGCAGTACCAGCTGCCCCAGCTACTGGTGGAATGGAGACAAATACCTCGGGCCGGCTGTGCTCATGCAGGTGAGTGAGTGTCTGATCAGTCCACTGCATATGGAATGGATGAGTGTGGAATACTGGTAAAGCAAGGATGAGACAAAGTATAATGAATCCATTATGTTAAGATTTCAAGTGTGTCCGGGAGGTGGACTTGGAGATTCAAGAGTCAAAGACTTTATTTGTCATGTCACGTTTACATGGCAGGGAAATGTTGGTGTGGCCAAAACCTGATGTTATTGTACGTGCGAGGAATAAAGAAAGTGTAAAAAATAGAATTTAAAAAGTGTCAAGTGACGGTTAAATATAAGTTTTACAAATATACAAAAATACAAGTTAAAAAGATTAAAAAGTGGTTTGTAGTACTGTACAATATTATACAACTTGATATAAAATGATATCATACAATATAATTGGATCCAAACAATGGAATGCAAAAATATGACACTATCCCATTATAATATATAATAATAATATCAACAATAATCGTAATGATAACATCAGTAAAATAACATTAATGATAGTGGTAATGGTAATAATAGTAATAGGGCAATTGTGCAATATAATATAATAAACATAATAATCATCAATAATAAGTAGTTAGATAATAGTTAGATGTCAACAGTCACACATTTCATTGAATACAGCATTTAGATTGCAGCGTCTCTGATTCCGAGTGCTGGTTTCCATCTCCCAGGCATATCGCTGGATGATCGATTCACGTGATGAGTTCACAGAGGAGCGTCTGTCCAAGCTGCAAGATCCGTTCTCGCTCTATCGCTGCCACACTATCATGAACTGCACTAAGACCTGCCCCAAGGTAACCTGTCTGCTCGCAACTGGCCACACCTTGTGCTGTCACGCTGCTGCTACTTCATTGAAGCACACGTTTCTAATGTTTGAAGTAAAATTCTCCCATGTCTTTCCCCTTTCCGCTTCCCCTCAGGGCCTGAACCCTGGCAAGGCCATCGCTGAGATCAAAAAAATGATGGCCACATACAAGGAGAAGAAGGCCGCGGCAGTCTGAAGCCCCATCCGTCCTCTTGTGTAACTTTGCCCTCCATTATCAAAGATATATTGATTTAAATAATGCTTATTATGGTCTGGATGGCCAGTATACCTTCCCACTACTGCCACTAGTACACACTGCACTGTAGTGAAGATGTGTGCGTGGTTCAGGGGATGCGGGTATTGCACAAACGCACATGTAAAGGATGAATGCAGAAGCAAGTGTGTGAGTGAATGTTTCATGTACTGTATCAGAGTAATTTATGTCCATCTGTTTTTACTGTATGTCTGAAGACTTTGGAGTGTCTTTAGAGTTTTAAACAGTCCACATTTTCATCGCTAAAAATAAACACCCTGTACGGTAGCTTGTTGCTCTTCAGTTCAATAGTTGTCTGAACAAACAGCTTCACTTTCCACAGTTGTCCTCTGACCAGCATCACTCTGTGTGTAACTTAACAAAATAAATATATAAAAACTCCCACAGCTGTTTTGTTTAGTTTTTTTAGTTTTCATGCCACTGGTATCATTTGACCAGCCAGCCTGTCTCAGACTTCGATAGATAACAACGTTCTATTGTCGTTTTCAGTACATGTCCACTAGGTGTCGCTTTTGTACCAGTGGCAGCAGAAGGAGAGGAACGTCCCAAAGATCTTGGTGGCAGTGTGCCAATGGTGATTTTTTTAGTTTGTGACATCGCAAAGGACTTACTTCCCAAGTTGTTCCATCACTGTCTTTTCCTGAAATTAATAAATAAAATAATATATTTTCAAATAAAGTTATTTGGTGGAGTTTTCTTATGTCTGAGTTGTTGTTTTCTGACAGGCTCAGAAAACAACGTTGGACCTTAAACCATAAACAACATTCTTTAAAATTCTTTAACTGAGAAAACGAACTTTCTCATTAAAAGCCAATTATTAGCATAACTGCCATTCAAAATAATGAAACATGCTCGTGGGCTGGACAGTGTGTGACTGGAAAAGTACGTTGGGCTTCGTCAGGGGTGGGCAAACTGCGGCCTGGGGACCATATGCGGCCCGTTCAGCTTTTAATCCGGCCCGCCGGAAATTATAGTAATATAATAATGGTAAGTAAGTCATAAAATAGCTGCAGTTCATCATTTTTTTCAGTGCTTTAAGAGTCATTTCAAGACAGAGCTAAGACACATTTGTTTTAACGCTTTTTTTTTTTGCTTTTTTTTTTATGAAGAAAGAAAAAAGAAAATTCAATAGACATCAAAGCACGTTTTCTACATATGCCATGACCGAAATGTTTTCCTCCTATAAGGCGGGTCACCAAAACACTCCATCCATCTGCTCCCGCTCCGACCCCTCTGTCAAATGTTAGAACCCATTGTGGCCCACCAGTCAACAGGTTTTCCCACCCCTGGACTTTATGGTCAGACTGCACTGGTAGGCGCCTGCATCCCATCCTGCTCCCAGACCTCGACACACAGTCTGTCAGGTGATCGGGTTCGGAGTCCGGGGTCCCCCTCCTTCCCGGTGCGGGGCCCAGGGGGGCCAGAGGAGGTTGGGACTGGACGGGGAGGAGACTACGGATGCGGGGTGGTACAATGTGGCGCTGCGAGGTCCTCCTGCAGGCAGAGGACTCTGGAGAGCCCAAGACATCCGGAGCAAAGCGACTCAAAGTCAGGTAAGGAGCGAGCAAAGTCCCGTGACCCGTTCTATTTCGTTGTCGCGTGCACATGTTGTGTTAGCTTGTGTTTTACTCAGCGAGTGGGCTTCATTTTTTTTTTTGTTTTGTTTTGTTTCCTTTTTCGTTTTTAACTTTGTGAACGCATGCGCGTTCATTTGAATTCTGTATGCGCAGTAAATACAAATGACAAGAGGGAACTTTGACAGCTTTGACTCATCCCCAGGGTCGACCAGCCCATTAACTGCAGCTAATAATAATGTAGCTACAGTTAGTGTGTAAATGGCTGCTGAAAGCTGACATGTGGTCCTGTGTTTTCACTGGAGGAAAGGAGGAGGAGGGGGAGGTACCTAGCTCTCCGCTCAGTGGAATGGCACACACACACACACACACACACACACACACACCAATATGGGGTCGATGAGGGCGCTCGACAAGAATCTTTCCGGACTGTATGTATTAGAGTTCTTGTCACAGCAATAAAGAGCAGAAAATAATAATGACAGCACCGTGTGTGTGTGTGTGTGTGTGTGTGTGTGTGTGTGTGTGTGTGTGTGTGTGTGTGTGTGTGTGTGTGTGAGAGAGAGAGAGAGAGAGAGAGACATAGTCGAAGGGTCTCTAACTTGGGAGAAGGACTTTCAGTTGGGAGGGGGGCTAATGGGTCCCAGATGTGTGCTGTGAAAAACATATGGTTTCCGATAGCCACTGTGATGCTGAAGAGGACTGCATGCATGTGTGTGTGTGTGTGTGTGTGTGTGTTTTCATGCAAGATTACATACAACCATTTACAGATTTATTGATATGCAGGCAAACTTTTGCTGATGTCTCTGAGTTCGCAGTTAAATAAGCATGCAGTCAAAGAAGCAGCAGGGTCGTAAAAGCACAATTTAACATTTAAAAAAAAAAAACGGACATACACATTTAAATACTTCTACTGTTCAAATCTCATGAACGACGTCTCAATGGCGTTCGACTGTGACGTCACTGTCTGACCTTTTTGGCTGTTGACCCTGTTGAATCTTATGTGCACATCAAACCTGCGAGCCTCCTTTCATTTGGAGAAGTGAGGAAGAGAAGAGAGGGGGGAAGAGGAGGAGGAGGGCTGTTCGAGGAAATGACCAGTGAGGGCGACAGAAGGGAAATGAAGGATGTGGAGACAGACAGAAAAAGAGGAGGGGGTACGCCTGCCCTGCCTGCATGTGTGTGTGTGTGTGTGTGTGTGTGTGGAGAAAACCCACAGAGAGGGGTGGGGTGTAGAGGTCCTCTGTTTCTTTTCCTGGAATGCAGCCCCAAGACTGTCTGAGGGGAGGTGGAAAACACAGGGATTGTTCTGGGGAAGACAGACGTGCCACATTCTTGCTGCGAGTTTTCTCCCCCTCTTGTCCCGTTTGGGGCCAGAGGGAAGAGGGAGAGGGGGGAGCGTGGCGGTGGGGGTTGGAGAGGTGACAGAGGACAGGGAGAAGAAGGAGGAGAGGGAGGAGCTGGAGGAGGTGGAGGAGAGAAGCAGCCCGACTCGAAGCGTTTTATCCCTCCGCGTTTTGACCCTCTTCAATTGTTTATTCTCTGCTCATCTCCCTCCCCCCTCTCTCCCCCCTCTCGCAGTGTTCAAGTCAGTCTACCTCCCTCCCAGAGTGACCATGAGAGTCCTCCTGCTGATCTGCATGCCAGGTAACGCCTCCAGATTCCAGGTCAAATGCACTCTTTTAACACGCTGGGAGAGTCACCACCAGCCAACTGGTTGTCCCTGTGGTACAGCTGTGCCTCAGAGGTCACGTCGCGACGTTTGCTTATCAGCACCTCCAAAGTGCCCCGGTCACCAACGCTTATTTGTTTATGTGGAGCCCTTAAAATTAAAAAAAAAAAGAAAGACAAAAGCCCAGGGAAGATGATGCAACTTAATTTAACTTCACGCTTATATCTAGCTTTACACAAATATGGCCATATGGATGATGGTTGCGCTGTGTTTAATCAAGTAAAAGCGGCCAAGACCAAGACAAAGGAATCCCTCTCTGGCTAATTTCAAATCAACCTCACATCTGCTCTAAACATCTTACACGGTGTTTTTACCGTTGTTGTTTGTTTCTTGCAATTTGTCATCTGTTTTTGTTTATTAAAGTGAGAGAACAGCTCCGACTGCGTTGTAGGTGGTTGGCAGGAAACATAGCAAGACGAGTCGGACAGTTTACTTTGGAGAGGTTTTCCCGCAAACACTTTAGCGAAGGCGTTAACCGATCCTCTGTTGCACACAACGCTGATGAACTGATTTGACACCATGTACCCTGCTGCGCAACATTCTTCTAATCGTCTGACACTGGCCACAGAGACTCGTGATTACTGTACTCCCGAGTGTACGAAACTCTACTTTTTTTATGACCTCAGCGTCTCAGTTGTTAACACGCTCTACATTTGTGATGTCGAAATATAGACTGGAGCGGCGCACACACGCGCGCGAACACATATGAATGCGTCGTAATGTCTCACTTCACCACTGTGTGCACCAAAATCATCGACTCCACTGATACTTCATTGTTTCAAAATAAAATGTCCACAGTGTTGCTGCTCGCCCAGGCCCAATTTCAGGATCAGGTCCCTTATTTGGGTGAGTTTATTCAGCCAATATTGTTGTTGAGTGTTCCAGCTCACAGCCACCACATATGTTCTCCATTTCCCATTATCCTCTAAGATGTGATGTGTCACCTAGCCTCAAGGACGCCTCCAACAGTGTTTTTTTTCCCTCCTTCCAATAATCTGTTCCACAGCAATTGTCATTACAGAAACAATGCTTTGACCAGTAAGCTTTGTAAACATCTTGAATGTGACGTCGTGCATGAGGTCATTGTCTGTGCACAGGTGCTTAATTTTATGTGTTGCGTGTCGAGCATGTGTGCGTGCGTGTTTGGACGGTTTCTGGCTGTAATTGCTTTCACAATGTTGAGCTCATGCAACATTTTTCTCTGCCTCCCCATTTCACAGAGGATTATGGCCCAGATTACTTTCCAGGTAAATCACTCAGGCACATTCCCTGATGTTTATATCACTTTTGAACATCAGCGAGGGCTCAAAACTTTCCCTCTCCGTCATGCACAGAGAGCCCAGACGCTGAAACCCCCGATTCCCCTCCTGGAACCTACCAGCAGCAGGTTCGCCTTCAGCCAGTGGTCCGTCCCAACAGTCCAGGTACGTCTGGTTCAACCCCCCACCCCCTTTTTTGGCTCTGGGTTTTGTATAAGAATAGCTGTCTTTGTGTGTAGCGCTTACTGTAAATTTTTTTTCCCATACTGATGCCAGGGTCTGACTTGGAGACCGAACCCACAGAGCCCGGCCCTCTGGGTAAGAGCACGTTGGGCTCGGGGAGGAGGGTAAATGATCAGCAGTTTAATACGGAACATAACGGATCTCTTTCGTCTGTGTTTGGCACTGTTTCAGACTGCAGAGAGGAGCAGTATCCCTGCACCAGACTCTATTCCGTTCACAAGCCATGCAAGCAGTGCCTGAACAGCCTTTGCTTCTACAGGTGAGACAATAATCAAATTCTCTCAGGAGGTCGTAACGCAAGCTGCACATCAGCCTTAAATCCAAAATGTTTCTTCTGCAAAATGACCTTTACAGTCTTCTGGCTATATTAATGACTTCTAAAACCACCAAACCTCATATTACTGGTCAAGCAGCAGAGAGATGATATTATGTTTCTATTTGTTTTATAGACCTTAGCTGCTGCTTTATGAGATTGTATGTTGTCACATCAACACCTCCTATGATCTTCCTCTGCTCCACTGATTCATAATGAGAGAATAATGAGTGTCTTTTATTTAATTGGTTCAAGACAGTGTAAAATTTGGCTTGATATACCGTATGTTTTTTCTTTATTGGTAAAAGCTTAACATACTTCCCATAAACATATCAATAAAAATGTATAATCACAGCACAATTAAAGTAATTTGGTTTTCCTACCCTTAGACCAGTTCTCATATATACTGTATATAAGAATATACATAGAACAATAAGGGTCTTGCTCTTAGTTGCCGTCTTGCGCCAGCAATTAAAAAAAAAAAAAAAAACACATCTGACAGTGGCTTTAATACAAACCAGGCTTCCTTAAAAATTGTATACACTGGACCTTTAAAGTTGGTAGGCGACACAGTGATGCAGTGTTTAGTGCTGCTGCCTCCCAGAAAGAAGGTTGTGGGTTCAATTCTGTGCCTAGAGCCTTTCTGTGTGGAGTTTGCATGTTCTCCCTGTGTCTGCGTGGCTTCTCTCCGGGTTCTCCAGCTTCCTCCCACACTCCAAAAACATGCACGTGAAGGTGAATTTGGAACTCTAAATTGTCCTTAGGTGTGAGTGTCCCATAGCCCTGCATTGAACTGGCCACTTGTCCAGGGTGTCACCCTGCCTTTGCCCTGTGACAGCTGGAATAGGCTCCAGCAGACACCCACAAACCTGAGTGCAGGAGGAAGCAGGTCTAGAACGGAGGTGTGCAAACTCTTTGACTGGTGGGCCAGTGTATTGGTGACCCACCTCATAGGAGAAAAAATATATCATGAGATATGTAGAAAACATGTCTTTTAGTGTCAATTGAAATGAACAAAAGCAAACTTACAATAAAATATTAGGGATGCAATGATATTCGGTGTATTGCTGAACCCCTGTACGCCCTGTTCGGTACGGTCCATCATCATCATTGGCAGTAACTAGTGGTCGAGTACGACTGTCCTCCTTGGTCCTTGTGGGACTTCAGGTGGGCGAAGAGGCCGATTCTGGATCCACATGTTTTGGTGCAATGTGGGATTGGTGCAGAATCTTTGTCCTGGCTTGGAGGTCCTGGTTTTCAAAGACCCTCTTTCTCAGTCTCGGGAAATACACACTGGCAGAGTTGAGGCGGAGGTGTACTTCCTCATCAATGTTTGCCTTGGGGGACAGGAGGCTCCTGAAGTAAGTGAAGTGGCACACAAATTCCAGACTGGTCCCATTGACGGAGATATTTGGAGGTGAAACTGGCACAGTTATGCTGGGAGGTGGCAGGTAGAGGACCTGGGTCTTCTTGATGTTCAGAGCCAGTCCAAGCTGCTTGTATGTATGCTGTTGTAAAAGCATCTAGAAGTAGCGGTAGGTCCTTCTCAGAGTGAGTTACAAGGGCATTGCTATCAGCATACTGCAGTTCAGTGATGGATGTGATGATGGTTATGATGATGGACGCCTGGTCTAGAAAACGGATGAATAGTCAGTTAAGTATTTTATTCCATCGACCTAAAGATGACATTGGTTTTTCTTCCTCGTGACCTGTGACCCCTGTCTGCTCTCCGCGAAGCCTGCGACGGGTGTACGTCATCAACAAGGAGGTGTGCGTGAGGACTGTGTGCGCGCACGAGGAGCTGCTCAGAGGTGGGTTGTCACGCGCCGACTCGGCCGTTTTGCGCGTCTTCGTGTCACGACGCGCCATTCACTCCACAATTTCCCCCGTTCGCAGCCGACCTGTGCCGTGACCAGTTCTCCCGCTGCGGCGTGGCGGCGATGAGCGGCGGCTGCTCGTCACTAGGGGCCAGCTGTGGGAAGAGCTGCGGCGGCTGCTGATGGGAGCTGGACATCAGGGACACGACCTGCCCGACGTACTGCCCCCCCTTTTCCACCACTGTCTCACCCATCGTTGTCTCCTCCCCCTCCTCCTCCTCCCAGTGTGTCTTTTAATGTACACATCATTACTCGTGTGCTCAGAGCACGTCTGCATTTGATTTTTTTTTTTTTTTTTACACGTGTATGGATAATGTACTCCAAAGAACATTGATGATTGTATAAATCACTGGTGCTATAAAATCATCACACTGGTGCTATAAGATTAAAGATGCACATACAATTGCATTATTTTTAAATTTTTTTTTTACATCTTCTTATTTGACATATTGTACCGTATTAATCTCAAATCTCCATACTTGTTGGCACGTCGCTGTGCTTGTGTTGAGAAGCAGTTGTCTTGACGATCAGCTCACAATGTCAGGAAGTCGGCGTGCGCCGGCGTCGGACGAAGCTACTCCATATCCAGCGACTAGCAGTCGAGTTTTATTTTTAAATCTGACGAGAGGATGTCACTGACGAGTAACCTCAGTTCTGGACTACTGCCACCTGGATCTGCGCGTCCCAAACAAGCAGAGATCTAATGTAAACACACTCCAGTGGCGACGAGTGCCTGCCTCTGTACTGCTGCTTTGTAAAACTGTCACCATGAAGAGAAAAAGAAAAGAAAAATTAAAATCTTTTTTTTTTTTTAAATTTTTACTACAACAGTCCAGTGCTCGTTTGTCACGTGTCTTTTTTTTTGGTACTGAACATGCAGTATTCACCACAAGACACAAAATGCATCACAAACAGTGAGTTTATTCTGCCCATGCGGTCATTATGTAGCCATTAATCATTAGCCTGTTAGCGTTTTACCATGTACCTTATAAAACTAATACGATTAACTAACAGAAAACACACACGCAACCATCAAAGCGCATTACTCGAAGGTCGTAAAACTGTTTACAACTGACGTACGCGGCAAAATATGTTCAAGAAAATACAGTGCAGGTTAGTGTACTTTGTCCATTTGTTTCCTAACTCACGCACGCACGCACATATGCACGTGCACAGTGAAGAGCTTCCTGGCATCCTCTCAGTGTCTCTGACTGTTGATATAAATGGGAGGAGCTAGCTGAGCAACTGGCTATCTTTTGATCCTGTGTGATATCCAAGGGGATGGGTTGAGGGGTTCTGTGTAGGACCCTGTTGAGCAAGAATTACATACAGTTTCCAAGCCTGACAGCAAGTGACAAGACTGCTGGTGGGTTTGTTTTTCTAATTCAGCAGAATACTCAGAATCTCCGCTTCTGCTGCCATCGTAAAAAGCTTCTTCAATGTTCCTCATAAAAAAAATATAGTGACACAAAATAAAATGCTTTCTCCTTAAGAAAATAGAACACTTGTTGGGTCCACTGAGTAAATACTTGCTTTCAGACATTCATCATTGCTGGGTTAGAGGAGTGCTGCTGGTACTCAGTTCCCTGCCGGCAATAAGGAGGACGGGAGGGAGGGCTGTCGCCTCTTCATCTCTTGCTGCAGCTGCTCCTTCAGGGTGGAGACCTGCCAAAGAAAAGAGTGACAAAAGCAATATGTTACACTGGAGATGTAGCACAACTAAGCATGGTGGATTCCAGCAATCAGCTGTGATTTAAAACTGTAAAGGTGTAACTGTAGAGGTCTGACTTCCCTGTTTTTTTATTCAGAGTTACGTATGTAACCTGTCTTCAAGTATATTTTTAAATTCTTTTTAAGGAAATAGATCCTCATCTGTATTCTCCTCTCAGTGCTTCCCTGCTGAAATCATCTCTTGCAGAAATGTGTCAACTCCTTTCATTTTACAAAGGACGTTAAATCACGTCACGTCACGTCACGTCACGTCACGTCACGTCACGTCACGTCACGTCACGTCACGTCACGTCACGTCACGTCACGTCACGTCACGTAAAGCTAAGTTACGGCAAGCCACGTTGAGTTACGGCAAGCCAAGTTAAGTTAGGCTGAGTTGAGTTAAGTCACGGTAAGTCAAGCTTAGTTACGTTGCGTTTAGCTACGTTTGGCCACGGCAGGCTACGCAGTGTTACGTAAAGTTACGATAAGTGAAGTCAAGTCTTGTTAAGCCAATGTAAACCAAAGTAAGTTATGTAATGCTAAGTAAAGCTACACTGCGTGAAGCTTAGTCAAGTCAAGTCAAGTCAAGTCAAGTCAAGTTGGGTTTAGTTAAGTTGAGTTATGTTATGGTACGTTTAGTTTGATTACATTACATTACGTTACGTTTGTAGGTTGAGGAGGACTGGGGCTTAGCAAAAGCAGTCGCGCTGTGCGTACCTGCTCCTCCAGGCCTTTGACTCTGTGGCGGTGAGCTCGCTCTCTGTTGCCCAGCGTTCGCTCCGCGTCTCTGAAGCTGCACCGAAGTCTCTCCGACTCCCGCAGGGCCTCGTCGCGCTGGCTCACCAGGCTCTCGCACAGACCGTGGGACTGCTCCACCTCGACCAGCTGCGTCTACTCACACACACGCACACACAGACACAAACCAAAAAATGTTAATAAAAAAAGAAAAGGAGGGGTTTGCGTCCCTCTTGGTTGTTTAGTGCAGCGATGTGTTATCAACAGCGAAGCGAATAGCGGCGCATTTTTGTTGACCTGGAGGTAAACCATGCTCGGGATTTCTAGAAGAATGCAGCCATAAAACAAAGTATGGGACGTTCCTTCCCAAAACGACTTTGCTGGGTCATAGCTACAGGGAGCACCGAGGAGGCTGCACAAAGAAGATACAGATGTGTCTGGCAAACATTTAGCCTGTTGCCTGTAACAAAAGGCTCTAACAAGAAAATGACGTCGGATCAAGCGAGGAGGTTCGTGGGGTCGGGCGGGAGGGTCGCTGCGCTTCGGCATTGATCAGGACAGAGAGTTAAAGGGCAAAAGTTCGAAAGATCAAATGGGATATTTAGCATGTGGGTCGTGTACATGGAACACTCAATAAATAGGACGGAGAGACTCGGCCTTCCCAGAGGGGTAAACACAACAAATCTGTTGTTCACGTCTCGGAGACAATGAACATCTGTGTTTTATTGGCCTGGAGAAGGTCCTCTGACAAATGGCTGACGGCCTCTTTAACGCAGACCTCCAACACCCACACAGGCGGCCACGTTAAATCACACAGTGAGTTCATTCTCATCCTTCATCTGCTACAGTTCAAAATACGGCTCCGCGTTTTTTCGCGTGAGAGCGAGGGAGTTAGTTGCAAAGAACGATTAACGCACAGGATTTAAAATTGGCCTGAGCTTAAAAGCAATCGTTTCCTGCAAAGTTCCCGCTGAGGCTTGACTTCTCCGCTTGAATAGAGGAAAACATACAGCTTTGACTGGTGTTGTTTCCTGTTGTTAGACATTAGATTTAGATTGAGATTAGTTAGGATTGTTTTAACCTTTCTTACAGAATGTGCACTCTACGCATGAAATAATTGAACAGAATCACTCGTTATTAAGACAGATGACAACGCTTCACAAAAACATTTAATATCGAATTGAAGGTTGTCTGGGAAACGATCAAATTAGTCATTCTTCTTAAAACCAAAAGTCTTTCAATCTAAAATGACTAACGGCTTTGTGTGTAAACATATAATGGCACATTGCAACTGATGTTAATGTTGATTCCTGTTTTACGACCTCCCGTTTGATGGAAAACATCTCCTACAGCAGCTGTGATGTCAGAGTGAAACCACAAAACCTCAAGCAGATCCATGTGCTACTGGAGATGCATTCTGAACCTGCTCTCCTTGTAAATATACATTCCTACTACATTAAAACAAAACCTACTTATCTTTAGTGTCTCTAACGTGAAAATGACACAAATGTATTTTCATGTTGCATGCTGGGCCTTTAGAGCTTCCAGCTTTGCCCTCTGGGTTTGTCCCTTCAGAGTCACTATTGAGTAAACTGATGATGAACTGGCACGACTCCACACGTATGAAAGTGTTGGGTGTAAAGCCCGCGGGATGCGTGCGTCTCACCTGCAGCAGCAGTATCTGCTGCTGGGCCTCCTGCAGCTCCTGCTCGGCCGTGTTCAGCGAGCGATCCAGGCGGCCTCTCTCAACCGACAGCCGCATGCTGCTCTCTTCCGTCTTCAGCTTCTGACGCTCAACCTGATAAAACGACATACAGTGTGCAAAAAACATCACCTATTTGTTGAAAAAAAAAAAAAAAAAGCTGCAAAACAGCTGGATTGCTGCCGTTTCGAGTATGAAATCTTGCGCGTTCACCTTGCAAAGCGAATTTAAGCAAAGGTGTTGCAGCAGCAGCTCTAAAATCAGATCTTGTGTGGAAGCACTCAAGAATTTTTCATGGCAGAAAAATATCATTTCCACTGGCTTGTTTTGTTTTGCTAGGAGTTTAGCACAGCCGAGGGTGGAAGAATCAGGCTGTTGCTAGCCGGTACGATTAGCACTAGATGTCATTAGTTGTCATTGCATGACAATGATTCATGACATTAATTGGCCCTAAACGTGAGAGAAGATTCAACAGTTTACCACATACATTCACTTCCACCTATTTTACAGTCGACTGATTATGTTTCACGCTGCTAAATTTGCACTATATTTCTAGCCGTGGACATTTTTTACATGCTTCTGTTTTATTTACTTGGAGCATTGTTAGGAACAAAATTTTCCTTCAAATTAAAGTATTCTGATTCTGATTCCAAAATCATCTTGACAAGGTTTTTTCCTTTAATTTAGTCCCCTTTTCAAAATTTTCACATACATCCAACCGATTTGGGAAGAGCTTCCCTCTGTTGAGTCAGATGAGCTGTAGCCGTGCCACCTGTGCTAAAAAATGGGAAGAACTTACGGCTCCGTGTAGATGAAGAAATAAAAACCTTACAGGCAGAATGATTTAAAAGAAACAACAAATCAGCCGAAGTAGTTTAAAGGTTTTTTTTTTTTCTTCTTCTGTTTTTTTTGAATTGCCGACCTTGTCCAGGGTGTTCCTCAGCGCGTCCTTGTCCTTCTCCAGCCTCACCGCCTGCCTCTCCGCGTCCTTCTTCTCCGTCTCCAGCATGGCCACCGCTCGCTGCAGCGCCCGCAGCCGCTCCTCCACGGCGGCCCGCTCGGCCTGCGCCGACTGGGCGCCGCGCTGGGCCTCGGTGACGGAGGCGGTTCTCTGACGCAGGACCTGACGGAGGAGGAACGAAGCTGATGAGAGTAGGCAGCGCACCAGAGGACACAAGCCCAGCGTGCTGACCTCCTCTTTCTTCCAGAGAGATAATTACAAAAGATAGAAGTGTGATTCCTCCTGCAAGAGCGTATACAGTATACTGTATGTTCCCTGAGGTGAGCTGACTGAATAAAGGAGACTTAAACTGCTGCTGCTGCTGCTGCTGCTGCTGCTGCTGCTGCAACTCTGATCCATTCACAGTAGCTGCAAAACTGACAGGCTCCCTCATTGTGCCTGATTATAAATAACAGCTTCTATCTAAATGCCAGTCCACACTCAGTCGTAATGGTGTACACTGGCACGACTCCATTATGACAACTGGTTAACAGCAGGGTTGCCTTTTTTTTTTTTTTTGGTAAATACATTTTCCCACTTTGTCTCTTACAGTTACAACTGCACAACTGAAAAAGTCACTCAGCATCTATGAGACTTTCCGTCTTACAGTTTTCCAAATGTTGCCCTTTCATTCATTCATTCATTCATTCATCTTCTATACCCGATTTCCTATCCCAGCTGTCTTAGGGCGATGACACCCTGACCCCAGTTCATCGCAGGGCCCCTTTCAAAGATTTCTTTTTTTTAAATGAGACCCAGTTAACTGTATACAGTCGGGCATGGGAAGCTCTTCAGACCCATAGTTCACTGCAGGAAGTTACAGCCAACTATGGCAGCAATGCATACCTGTGCATCTACCAAAACACCTACACGAGCATTTAATCCATTTGTATTCACATTCATGTTTACACACACCAAGATGAAACTAACGTTTATCAAGTCACTTAAAATCTGGATTCTAGAATCTGGGATCTAATTACTTTCATGTACTCGGTCCATCTGGACCAAATTAGGTCAAATTTTTTTCTCTTTTGAATTTATTTTTTGGGAAAGCGACAATCGTTCCATAAAGTTAAATGTCATGTGTTATTTCTGTCCACTCCTCATTGATGGCTCAACAAGATTCAATAGCATCTTCAATCTTACGTCACTAATGAGTCCCGGGTGAAGAGCATTTGTCCAGCACAACAGGCGTTTTTTGTTTGTTCTGCCCATTTATTTGAGCTTATATCACTGATTTTAATGATGTTTGAATAGAAGATTCAATGACAGGGTAAAAGGTTAAAGGTCAACATCCCTCTAATCGTCTCTACAGTCCCCAATCTTTGGACTCAAACCCGGGACGTCCCAGCCTCAGGGGTGGACGCTCCACCGAGACCCGTGTGGCGTCCTCACCTCTTGCGTGTTGGTGAGCTCGGTCTCCAGCTCCTCTCGCCTCAGCTCGCTGTGGTTCAGGTCACTCTGCAGGCTCTCCACGCGCTCGCTGAGGGCCGTCGCCATCCTCCTGGCCTCGGCGGCTGACGCCCGAGCCTCGTCCGCCTGTCCCTGCATGGGCACGGAGCCACCGTCACGCTCGCTCTCCAGCATTTCAACGCCACCACCACCACCACCACCACCCTTGAAACTCACCTGCAGCGCCCGTCTGGCCCGCTCGGCTTCGCTCAGCGTCTTGTGCAGGCCTGCCAGTCGCCCCTCGGCGCTGCTGTGGGAGGCGGTCGCCTCCTGCAGGCTCTTCCTGAGGGAGGACGTCTTCTCCTTCAGTGAGGATTCGTCCTCCTGCACTTTCAGGAGAGCCAGGCTCAGCCTCTCCACCTCCCTCTGGAGCACCGAGGCTCGGGCCTCTCCCTCTGCGACCTGGTTACAACACATCACAGTCACCAGTGAGTGGGATTTTTCACCTCCTCACTACACAGGATGTGGTGAAGATTTGCCATTTGTTTTTTTTTTGGGGTCATTTGTTTTGTTTTCTGTCAAGTACAGAGGAGGGGTAGTGAAAATATATATATATATATACACATATACATACATATATACATATATATATATATACACATATATATATATACATACATACATATATATATATATATGTATGTACATATATATATACATACATATGTATGTACATACATATATATACATACATATATGTATGTACATATATATATATATACATATATATATATATATATATGTATGTACATATATATATATATATATATACATATGTATGTATATACATATATATATGTATATACATACATATATATATGTATATACATACATATATATATGTATATACATACATATATATATATATATATATATATATATATATATGTACATATATATATAAACTACCGTTGTACATATCTAGCAATATATATATTTACCACCATTGAAAAGTTTGGGGTCACTGACTGCAACAAACTCCATTATAATTACTTTTATGAAATAAATGACCTTGAATGCTCTGAGGGCAAGAAAAACAGTCAAGATTTTAGTGTTTAATTAAAACCATTTCCAATGTCTAATTAAAAGAGATTGAGAGAATTTCAAGTGTGCAAAATTCTGTGAACACACCAAGAGTAGGCTGTTGTAAAGAGCCTAAAATATAAACCATGATGCTTTGTTTACTCTTTCACTAAGTGTGATTACAATACAAAGCTACTTTTGAAAATCTGTTTTAGAACATTCAACTTCTGTAATCATGGCATTGCCACTCGATATTCATTCTCTAAAATCACATTCAATTAGACTAACAAGGCAACAACTGTCAAAGCCAACACACTATTGTGTTGACCACAGCCTGACTGATTTACATGCACTCGTAATGTTCATAGAGCAGCATTCCATGCAGCTGCTTATAATGAAGTTCAATGCAGAAATGAGTCAGTGACCCCCAAACTTTTCAACAGCGGTGTAGATATACGAGCAGAAGGATGCCGTGGTTGGAAGTGGCAGGCAGGAGGTCTGGAGGAAGAGCAAAGAGGAGATTTATGCATGTGGTGAAAGAGGACATGAGGCTAGTGTGTGTGTGTGTGTGTGTGTGTGTGTGTGTGTGTGTGTGAGAGATCAGGATGCGTTCAGTTGGAGGCAGATGATTGGCTGTGGCCACCAGTGAAGTGAACAGCACTGACAAAGTTATCAGCCTCTTTAGTCTGATTATCTCTCCGTGTCGCAGTTGACAAATTAATCAAAAAACTGAAAATGAAACATAATTGAAAAATAAAATGAGTGCTAATTATCTGAACTAAAAATACATTTAGTGCAAAACAATTATCATTAGTTTTATGGCTCTGCTCGCAAAGTCACTTCAGTCCGCCAGTTCGCTGCTCCAAGTCGGGAAAAAGTTCCTCATTGTCCATTTATTTGACTCGTCTTCCCATGAGGGTAAAATGTAGGGATAACCGCTTCGACTTTTCACCTAAAATCATACAAGGCCACGAGGTTCTGTTTTGTAGAGAGGCAACTTAATGAGCAACACAGAAACCACTTGGCCGGGACCGGGCGATTTGGCCCAGATGTTTCCAATGATGCTAATCAAGGCTCAGTTCCATTCAGGTCAAGAAGCCTGTTGCCCGCCGAGCCTCGGCCGCGCTCAATGGAACATAAACCTTCAGGTTTTATGAACTGCGCCTGTACCTACAGGCGGTTTCGTGTCAAAACGACTGGTACTGGACGTCACACCAGAGCGGCTCTGTGAAACTTCAACAAGCAAACAACAGTAATGGCTTTCACGTGCAGGCGAGAGACTTAGGAAGCCTGTATGCAGTGACAGAGCCTGCTCCTCCTCCTCCTTCACCTGTTTGAGCAAAGAGTCGTGGCGTTCCTGGGAGGTCTGGCTCTCGGCCTCTCGGTCGCCCAGGCTCAGTTTGAGCCTCTGCAGCTCCCCCTCCAGGCTGCGCCTCCCCACTTCCACCCTGGTGGCCCGGGCCTCGGCCGACTCCAGCGCCTCCCGCAGACGCCTCCTCTCGGCCTCCAGACGGACCTCGGCAGCCCGTTGCTTGTTCACCTGGTCCTGGAGGCAGAGGAGGGACAACAGGCCCAGCCAGAGTCCCGACAGTCTATAAATAAGACTTTTTTAAAAAGACACTGAACAATAAAACACGTTTTATCCAACTGTTCATAAGATGTGAATATCTTTTTTTCCCTACAAATATTTTATTTCTTCATTTCTTTTAAATTAATAGTATTTTCCTTCTCTTTTGGATTTTTTTGGGATCAGTGTCCCGACTTCTGCTGTCTTCTCAGCGGCCAAATGATTTGGAGAGGCGGCAGGAGGAACAGACGAGTGGAAAGCTGAGCAGGGACACTGCAGGGAGCGTCTGAGGCATCTGCTCTTCTCACCTTCGTCAACAGCTGAAGGCTCCGGATCGTTCCTCCACTGGTGAGCGCTGCCATATGGCGCACACAGCTATTTAATTCAGACCACGTTCAGAGCAGAGGTAATACCCCAGTCACCCAGCAGGCGGCTCAGTGCAAAAAAAATTGCAGCAGACAAGACTATACGAATACAGAAGAGGATTAGGGCCTCAAGAAGAGAAAAAAAATTAAGTTTGAATTTTTCCCAAATCGAGAATAATGTTCAAATTTCGAGATTCAAGTCAAGATTTCGAGAATAAAGTTGACGTAAAAAAGATGTCGGGTTGTAGCTTTGGAGAGTATTTATTGAATGTGCATGGGTGTGTGTGAGTGTATGTATCCTTCAGTTTATATGTTGGGTATTTACTTTTTATTATCTTTGGACTGCTTGTCGTTATTTGTAAAGACCCCCTCGAAAATGAGATGGTGCATCTGAAGGAGCCATCATTGAAATAATAGAAAAAAACAACAGCACGTATTACCTATAAAGGTCTTGAAGAGACAAAGAAAATACAGTGTATGTATACAGGGTGTCCCAAAAAAAATCATCATTTCACAGGCAAATCATTTTGGCAATTCTTGTTGAAATAACCTCAAATGTTCACAGAATGTATAGAAACAGATTGAGATTTTAAATCTAATGTTTAATTAATAATTAAATAATTAAATAATAACTAATGTCTCATTAATAATTGTTCTGTTTTCAGGTTGAGCCACGCCGGTCACTCCCAAAGAGAAGTCATTTTGCGTCATGGAATATGCAGCCAACATCCAGTTGACATGGGCCATGTCACAGGCAATGTACATATTGAACACTTATGAAATCGGTCCCATAATAAACTTACAATGTTCAACACTTAAACTGGACTTAGTACTTTTTGAGATAATTGCTTTTAAAATGATGTCAATTTGTGATGTCATGATGTCATTTTTTTGGGACACCCTGTATATTATTTTAAAAAAATACTCCAGATTGTCTTCTGCTTATAATCACATCTCATTAGTATCAATGTGATGCCAACACTAATGTTGAGAACAATATTGTCCATATCTGGATTGATTGGCCAACCACTAGTCATACCAAGTGTCAGTGTGTGTGTGTGTGTGTCTACCTGTGTGTGCTTCTTGTCCATCTCCACGGCGTGCAGCACTCGCTCCAAGTCCTTCACCCTGTCGCTGAGGGCCCGCCGCTCCCTGTCCCCCCTCCTCGCCGCCTCCTCCTGCTGCTGGAGCAAAAGCTGCGTGGTGGTCAGGCGCTCGTCCTGCCCCTGTTTCACTGCAATCACACCACACACAAAACCACACATTGAAGAACAGCATCCTTTCTTTTTTAATTGCCTTTGACGGTGGATGTACGGAAACGGCAGCGACCTTCTTGGAGCTCCTGCAGGATGGCTTGCAACTGCGCCAGTCGGCTCCGGGCGGCGTCCCGCTCCAGCGACACCTCGTCCAGCTCCCGCTGCAGGACCCCCAGCCGACACCGAGCGTCATCCTTCGCAAATCAACGATAGAGAGACGTTTTACGACTCACACCAAGGACACTCACGTACTGGAGAATATCACAGGGGTGACGTCCTGTCTGGATACCCGCTGTCGCTGAGCCTCGCGCAGCTCCTGCAGGAAGTCCCTCAGGTCGCTCCGCAGTGTGTCGGGATCCAGCTCTGACTGAGGGAGGGGCAGCGACGTCTCCGCCCTCTCGGAGGTCGTCGCCGTGGAGACAAAGGTAATGTCGGGGGTGCTGACTCGCATTTCTGGAAAGCATCGTTTTAAAGAAAGGTTTATAGGAGGGTTTACGACTCAATGTAAATAATATTATGATGATAGTCTGCTTGCTGTTTTTCCACAAGACGGATTGCTTGACCAAACTGTGAATTTGGGATTTAAAGCTACAAACATGATTGACGTGGAGGGTGGGGTGGGTTGAAGAAGGACTTATCAAGAACAAATATAATATATAAATAATACAATAATATAAAAATAATATAGACAAAATAATTTACCAGTAAATGGGTGATTTAATTAACTATACAAGGTCTAGCATCTGCACAATGAGGATATCAACGTGCACGTACTGCCAATAAATTATGAGACTTCAAAATGTGATTTCAAATGTTATTCTTACAAATGCAACTCAGCTAACTCATAACTTTTTTGCATTGAAAAGCTTCACTCTTACAGCATATAACTTCTTCTAGCCCGGTTTTTAACGTTATTCACACGGCCATGCGCACCGATCTGCAAAACTTTATTTTCCATCTCTCACTCCGGAGAGTCGTCATCTTGCGTGATTAACTGAAAAAACTCTCCAGGAAACTGCTCGTTCAACTGTTTACAGACTGCCGCATGCTTCCCGCTAAAACTGACGCTTTGTTTGACCCTCCGACTGCCTTGGAAGGGGACAGAAACGAGGTGGCTGTGAGAAACTCTCAGCGAAACACTTGAGGCCAGGCTGGCGTTGCCGTCACAGACCAGGGAAGTACGACAAATGGTGCCAATAAGCGGGACCTTCTATTGAGGTTGAGAGAAATACTGTGGATCTTTGTGTTGCCCCCCCCCCCTGTATGTACACATTTCACATGGCCCTAATAAAGCCCTGACTGATCAAATCAAATGTTATTTATATAGCGTCTTCCAACAACGGTGCACAAGGTGCTTTCCAGAGTAAAACAAATACAAGCCATTACTAATAAAACATAGTTAAAGCACAGCAATCCTGCGAATAAGAATAAAACTAAGAAACAAGAATAAAATGCAAAAATGGTGAAACATTTAAAACAACACAAGTGCAAAACCAATTTGCCAATTTGTGTTCCATTTGTCAAGGTTCTTTACAGAATCAGCCGACGACGACAGCTGCACTTGGCTTTAATTTCAGTGTCTCGCTCCGGCAGCTTCCGCTTACCTTTGGGCGGCGACAGCGAGGAGCGCAGCGGCGACACGCTGTGGTGGCGCGAGGGCGTTCCCGGGGAGGCGGAGCCACCGCCGGGGCTCCTCCCCCGGCCCCCCCTGCTGGCCGCCCCGATGCCCAGCGTCCTGGTCAGCGCCGACTGGATGCTGCTCAGCCGAACTCCAGGTCCCTCCTGGAGCCTCGGCCCGGCACAGCTCGGCCTCGGTGGCGGCCAGGCGGCCCTGGGCCTCGCTGAGCAGCAGGCCCGACTGGGCGGCCGACTCCTGGGCCGTCTGCGCCCGCAGCGCCAGGTTCTTGGCTTCGTCCTGCAGCTTCTTCTCGCCGCCGCGGGCCTCCTGCAGCTGGGCGTTCAGCTCCCGCTCGGAGCCCCGCCAGCCGGACTCGGCGTCCTGCAGCCGCTTCTGGGCCAGAGAGAGCTGGAGGGGGGGGGCACAAAGATGTGGACACATTGCCATAAAGAAGCAACTTAAGGCGTCTCTACTCGCCTTCCTCAACTGTTCACCTTTTTATTGTATTATGTATTTTGTATTTCACTGTTGTGTTTGTGTTGCTCATGTATTTATTTCTACAGTAAAGCGTAAAGCACTGACTGTATGGCACTTCTTTAACTTTGTTGTGTTAGACTAGCAACGAGAACTAGCCACTAGAAGGTTGCTAGTTCAATGCCCCGTTCTCCCCCTTCCCTCTGGAAAGTATGAAAGGGGATGAGGGCCACAAGAAGAGAAAGAAGTATTATAGGAGGGAGACTTTTATTGAAGTTTTCATTTCTAATTTGAAGTTGTCGTGAAAAAGGTCGACGTAAAAAAGACGAAAATTCGTGAATAAAGTCGACAAAATTCTTTCTTTTTTACGTCAACTTTATTCTTGAAATTTTGACGTAAATCTTGCTACTGAGGAAGACTCAGTCACAGTCGAAACTGTCAGAGCAGGGAACATCTTCACGTCTTACTTGTCTGAACAAAAGTAAATAAGAGTAAATCTATCAACGAAGACAAAATGAACGTTTTTAGTCTATATTGTCCCTGGTGAGTGTGTGGGAGAGCGAAGGGATGTCTTTGTTTGTCTGTCTATGTGTAGTAGCAACTTGTCCAGGGTGTCACCCTGCCTTCGCCCTATGACAGCTTGGAGAGACTCCAGCAGACCCCCACAAGCCTGTGTGCAGGAAGAAGCTGCTATTGAAAACGGATGGATGTCACACTGACAGTGAAAGTCTGTTCTACTCTACCTCTCTCTTGATGGCCTCCCGGGAGACTTCGGCCTCGGCCAGCTTCTGCTTGAGGGCGAAGGCCTCCTTGCCCTTCTCCTCCTCCCGCTGCTCCTCCAGCGCCAGGCGGGTCTGCAGCTCGGCCACCTCCCGCCCCTTCTGCTCCTTCTCCACGTCCAGGACCTTCAGCTGCGGCCGCCAGAAGACACCGTTGGAAGAGGGAAGGAGAACAGGGGGGAAAAAAAAAAACCTGAGGCGTCTGGTGACGCACCTGCCTGCGCAGCTCCTGGAGTTCCCGTCGAGCCTCCAGCCGCGATCGCTCCACCTCTCTGAGGCAGCTCCGCAGGTCCGTCACCTCCTTCTGCGTGGCCGTGAGGTTCTCCTCAATGACGGCCAACCTCTGCTCCTTCTCCTCACACTGTCGCTTCAAACTGAAATCAAATATGTGTATATCAGAGGTGGGAAGCAACAAAGTACAAACACTTTGTAGCTGACAGATTCAGTTCAATCTAAATCTGTTTTATATATAAAATTAAAAAGCCTTTATTTTGGCAGGGTGACAACAGATTAAAGGACTGCACCTGCGTCTTTTTTTTCCCTTTTCTGTCCTACAAATAAGTTGTTACTGGACTTTAAGTAGATTTTTCAGCCATCTGTACTGAAGTACAGACTTTTTAGTTTTACTAGATTGGTAGGCTAATGGGGATCCTCAATAAACAATAAACAGTAAACTGCAGTCAGAAGAGAATCGTGCTAGAAGCGAGGTTTTCACCTGATCCTCTCCGTCTCGGCGCTGCGCAGGGATTCTCTCAGGTGGCTGTTGGACTGGCTCACGGTGTCTCTCTCCTTGGTGACGTCGGCCAGGCCGCGACGGAGCTCCGTCACCTCTCGCCGGTAGTTCTCGGCCGTGTCCTGGATCTGGTTGTGGCGGCGCTCCATGTCCGACACGTCCCGCCTCAGTTGATCTCGACTCTCCTCGTTGGCGGAGAGAGAAGCCCTGCACTGGTCCAGCTGGGGACAAGTGGGCGACAAAAGCAATTTGAAATCAAAACATGGAGAATGATCATGTGATGTATCGCTGTGTTTTGTAAGACAAAGCATTTGATAAAGCATGTATTTATTAAATGTTTTGGTCTATATCTACGTCAACTTTACTCTTTGTTTTTTGAATGTGTGAGTGTTTGACGTCCTACTCAATGTAAATTAAGTTTATACTACGCTATCGGTACAGGTGAAGGCACTTGCGCAGCGTTCAATACCTCTTTGAGTGTGACGTCGGCCCGGGACCGCAGATCGGTGCAAGTCTCTTGGAAGCTGTGGAGTTCTCTTTCATGAAGCGAAGCTGCGTCCCCCATCCGAGAGCGCAGCTCCAGGAGCTCGCTGCTCAGGGCCCCGACTCTGACCTGCGAACAAGCCAAAATAACTCATTGTTTTCCTCGTTATCGGCACCAGAAGAGCGTTTGAAAGGTGCCATCATGACGCCGGAGCACAGGAGGCGAGGTGCCCTCACCTCCTCTTGCTCTTTGTAATCCGCTGCCTCTCTCAGCAGGCGCTTGACCTCCAGAGCTACGGCTGACAGCTCCGTCTGCAGCAAGGACACCCGGTCGGACAACACCGCCTTCTCCGCCTCCTTTAAAGAAAGAGCCTGGGAGAGAGAGGAGGACTGATTAACAGTGACGAGCCTATGGCACATGACTGCACACAGAGTCTTTCAGAGGATGCTGGGCAGAATAAAGGGACAGACATGCTAAAATTAAAAATGAGCTTATGTTCATCTGTTCAGTTTAGACATATGGGAGGTTCTATCTAACATCTGCAGACTTACAAGGAAAACATTGTCTCTTTTTGTATTGATGGCTACAAGGTATTGATGGCTGCGTCCGAAATCATTCCCTTCTGCCTATATTTAGGTTTCTAAATACGTAGTTTCTATGTAGTTCTACAGTATATAGTGCACTCATTAGCCAAATTGAAAAAACACCCCTCCTGGTGCTGTTAATAACGTTATTGTCGTGATGTCGGCAGGTGGTAATACAATATGTAAATAAATTAACAAATAAATGCATAAATTAATGAACACATATATGCATTTTTGTGACAAGTAAAGACTAAGACTATAAATAGTATATAAATACACTAGGACTATACTAAGCGTCCTCCCACATAACAAAAAAAAAACAATAACCCAGGACTCCTCTTGCCTTCTCTACCTTTGGGTTAGTGTGAGCGCAATGCATGATGGGACATATTGCTGGACTAGTGACCATCGGCTTTTCTTAGCGATGCATTGTAGGAGTGGACTACAGTATATAGTGAATATGGATGTTCACTCAGCATTTGCACACCACTAGAAAATGTTGTATCCACTCTATGGTGAATATACAGTGAGTGGGGGGATAAGGGAGGGTTTGACCACAGCCATTAACTTCCCCAACTAGCAAACATTCCCTCACATGCACAAAGTAGCTTCTTTCATTTGTATTATCTTTTTTAATGATTGAGGTTTTAATGATCTGATGATGAATAGGGGGAGGGCAGAGGTTCTTAGGGTTCAGAGGCAGATCGGACCTGCTGCTTCTCGGTCTCGGCCTGCAGCAGACTCTGATCCCGCTCGTGCTGGAGACTCCTCAGCTCGTCCTGAAGCTCCTCGCGGTCCTTCTCCGCTCGACGGAGTTGCTCCTCGGCCTCCTGCCTCAGCTTCCCCAGGGAGGCCCCGTGCTCCGTCTGCAGGCTGTGCCGCACGGCTTCCTGCCACCGGGGGGGGGGGCACATCACCACGGATTAAAAGCGCCGTCTGCATTCCACTCGGCTCAGACGGGGACGGTGCTCTTGCTACCGCCGAACCTCCTGACCTTCTCCGAGACCAGCCTCTGCACCTCCTCCTGGTGTTCGGCGGCGGCCTTGCGCAAGGCCTGCTGGGCCTCCAGCTGGGCGGCGTTCAGCGTCTGAGTCAGAGCCTGTTTCTCCCTCTCGGTTTGGGCCAACAGATTCTCGCCGTCTGAGCGCAGACGCCTCAGTTCAACTGAGATTCGTCCCATCGCAGAACATATGCGGGAGAAGAAAGCAAAGGGGTCAGTCGGCCACTGGGACAGCGAGCATCTAAGGCAGCGTTCAGACTGCAGGCGAATCTGATTCAAATCAGATTCCTTTCCAAATCCGATTTTTAGGCCGGACTGTCCACACTGTTTTTAGCAAGTGTCCAAATGGGATCTGGTTCTGTTCAGACTGGGCCACATTATTGACCCATCTGACAGGTTACTGTAGATACGACGTTGGAGCGGAGGCGTAGTCCAGCGTAGAGTGTAGTGTGTGACATCATATAATTGCGACAGCACCACTTGTTGCGATACAAGCCCAGGAGCTTGGCTGGAATGGAGCCACCTCCCCACACACTGATGAGCCAATGAGTTTCCTCCTCTGTCCAGGCACTGCTGCTTTCTACTTCTACTGTCTGCTCCATTGCGTTACAGCTTCAATGGCGCTCTCTGGTGGCGCATTGGGTCTTGCGTCGCGTGGAGTGATGTCACCGAAAGTCAGAACCCATCGGTGTGTTTGGAGCTGTTCACACTGAGACGCATCTGTCCAAACGTGATTTGAAACGACCTCCCGAAGGTGGTTTCAATCCGATTTGCAAAAATTGGATTTCATGCATTTTGTGACCGTTCAGACTACAAAAGAGCCATCCAGTTTCAATCTGGATGGACTAAAAATCGGATTTTGGCTGGCAGTCTGAACAAGGCCTAAAGCTCGGCCAGAAGTGAACCTGGTCTGGATCGTAAAGCTCTTCTACTTCTGTTTTTTGTTTGTTTGTTTTTTGTGCGCTCACTCACCAGCTGCCGTCTCACAGCGGACTCGTAGATTCTGGTTCTCCGTCTCCAGCTGCTCTCTGCGAGACTCCATCTGAATGAGCTGCTGCTGCACTTCGAACAGGCTGGTTTCCAAAGACTCCCTCTCTGACCTGCAAAGACAGCGGTCACACACGAACACACACACACAGGCTGGTATGAAAAAAAAGGAAAAGTTCACCGTAGTGGGTTGTGGGGGGGGGGGGTAACACACACCTAAAAGAAGCGAGTTCCTCAGACAGCACTGCGTTCTCCCTCTCGGACGCCGTCAGCTGAACCACCAGCGCTGCTTTGTCCCGGGCCAGTTCTGCCCGACTGCGACTCCGCTTCCTCCAGGGCCACCTCGTTCCTCTGGCCCTCCCCTCTGGCAAGACTCAACTCTGAGCCCAGAGAGGTCACCTCGCCGCAAAGCTGCCATTCAAACCCCACCGTAAAAAAAGTGTTCCAAAAACATAAAACTTCCTACAAAATTTTGTCCCTTTTTTTGTCTCCTATTGTACAAGCAATCACTTTGATCCAAAACCGTCTCAGACGAAGCAGTGCGATCTGCTCTTTACCTGGCTGACTCTCTCCTGCAGCTTAAGCCTCTCGGCCCTGAGGCCCTGGAGCTCGGCCTCCATCCCCGCCTGCCTCTCCTCCACATCCTGCAGAGAATGGTGCAGCGTGATGCGGGCAGAGTCCAGCTCCAGCCTGTCCTGCTCCAACCGGACCAGCTCGTCCCTGATGGTCAGCTTCTCCTGCTCCGCCTCTCGTCTTTGAGCTTGCAGGATGGCCTTCTCTTCCTCCAGCTTGGGGAAAGAATGAAAAGAGAGAGAGATATTATCCCCCCAGACTCATTTCAACCCTGCCTGAAGCCAAGTTCAAACCTTTTAAGCTCTCAGCTTTAAAGGTTTAGCATGTGATATTCAGAATTTTGAAGAAGCAACATCCATCCAGTGGTGACATCTTAGATTGCAGCGTCTTTCACTCTCCTCCCCTCCTGAGTTTGCCAGTGAGCTACGACGGCCTGCGCACTCAAACCTCGATACCTCGTCCACCTTGTTCTTCGTTGGTTTATTTGACGCGAGCAGTCACCTAAATTACGAAACGTGCCGTCAGGTTGTTGGATTGTCCACACCAGGCTTCCGTAGAAATATGGCAGTGCAAGATGGCAGCTGACTGGGAGCAAGACCCTTGATCTATATATATTCTTGAATATATATATATGAGAACCGTTCTAAAGGTAGGAAACCAAATATTTTATTATACTGCCATTATACACTTTTATTCGTGTATTTATGGGCAGAATATTAAGCGTTTACCAATATGAAAATTATAAATCAAGCCAAATATTACACACTGGACCTTTAAATGTTGATAAACATGAAAAGACAGAGACAGGACTGAAGCAAGTGTCCATGCACTGGTGGATGTAGGTGTTCAGGTCTACTTTGTCTTGGGCCAGACCCTCATTCATGCTCCCCACCTTGGCAAGCGAGTCCCTGACGGCGGCGTCCTCGGACTGGAGCTTATTGAACAGCGACGAGAGCTCCGCAGTTCTGCTCTCAGCCTGATGGGGGCGCATTTGATACACGGGTCAATTACACAGCTTCAATGCATTGCACAAGCACGACAATAAGAAGTGTCCTCCGTGTTTACCCGGACTAGTGCTTCCTTGAGCTGGGCTCTCTCTTCCTCCAGTAGCTGCCTCTCCACCTCCCCCTTCTGGTGAGTCTCTCTCACTGCAGAGAGCTCTCCTCGCTGGGCAGAGGCCCGGCCCTCGCTCTGCTCCAACTGCTTTTGTCTGCATGACGACATGGTAAATCCATTTAGAGAAATATGCCACATATGCATTTCAATTAAAGATGTATGTTTTATATTTCCGTTGGGGAAAAAGAGAAACATTTCCTTGAAGAACAGAAACACATTGGAACTACAGTGTCTTCATCTGCTTTTCTTCTCTCACATGTCACCTGCTGTGATATGATATTGATGATGATGTTTTCCAGAGATTTTTAAAGGAAAGGCTGTCCTGACCTTGTCAAGTATGTGAACAGCTAACCTCAATCAGGGGTAAATAATAATCCATAATAATCATATTTGCTTTGATATATTATGATTATTTATTGGCTTATACTGGAGGTAGGATGTTTTATATGTATGTGTTTTTTTCCAATTGAGTGACTTGAATGATATGATATGAATGATGACTGGTACAAGTTATTACAAATAAAAACTCTTTGACTCTTTGCTGACTAGACTGCTTGCAAGCAAGCAAAGTTGAAGTGTAAAGCTACTCCAAGGTATTTTTGGCATTTAGTATAAAGCCAGTATCTGAAAACTGTTGCAGGTCCTCCAAATGTGGACACATTGCAAGGCGTAATGTGTTGGGAGGAGGGGTTAATCAGGCCACTGGGCCGCCGTGGTGAATGGGAACTGGAGGAACACGTGCTCTCCCTGCAAAGGGAAGCTGACAGAGTCTGTCTGAATGACTTCCTGTAAGCACATTCACAGCCTGGATTAGTGTCAGCGCCGCCTTCACTTAATCACAGCCCCTCAGCCGGCTTACACCCTGTGAGTCTCGGCCTTGGCTCGGTCCCTCTCCTGCCCGGCCGCCTCCTTCTCGTCCCTCTCGTGGTCCCGCTCGCGCTGCAGTGACGCCACGCACAGCTCCAGCTTCTTGCAGTCCATCTGCAGCACCTGGCTGCCGCTCAGCGCCGCCTGCACACTTTTCTCCAAACTCGCCTTCTCGCTGCAGCGTTCAAGAAGAGCAAAGGGGGACGTCAGGGCCTGGCAGGGCGGGGGGTGTATTTTTATTTTTTTAAATTGTGACAAAGGGTTGGACGGCGAACCTGGCCAGTGTGTCTCTCTCCTGCCTAAGACGCTCCTTCTCCTTCTGCACGGCCTCCCTCTCCCTCTGGGCGGCGTCCCGCTCCCTCTGCACTGCTTGAGTTCGCTGTTCCGCGTCCCTTTTGGCCGAATCCGTCTCCGATAGCTGCTTGCGCATCTGCTGAACTGAGGACTGCGCAGAGAGCAGACGACCCCGAACATCCTGCAGCCAAGCGAAGAGTCACTTACATTGTGTGCGTTCAACACTGAGGAACCCATCAAACTCTGCAGGCCTAAACACATTCAGAAAAGTTACTTTTTTCCTGTAAATATGATAATAAAGTTATTCTCCATAGTCTGTTTTCTTCAAGTCATAGTATATCCACTTGTTCCCACTGCTTCCATTGTTGTATATTACGGTAAAGTCTTCAGCAGATCATATTTCAGCTAACTTATGTTGTCAGGTTGTATTAAATCTGCCTGAGGCTTCAGAATCAACATTGCAGGCTCCTGTCTGCTGTCAGTGAACCGACACAGTCAGTTGCGATAGCCAATCAGATCTCGAGTCTGCGATGTCATGGCCAGCTAACTGGTCTAACGCATTGCGCTGAACTGTGATTGGATGAGCACTGTGATTGGAGAACCGGACAGACCTAGCATTAGTTAATTAGCAATGCCAATTGCAAATTACATAATGTAAATAACATGGCACGTTATTGTTCAACTGTTTTGCTGTTGCATCCCCTCAAAAACAAATGCAAATAATCTGTTTACTTTTCTCTTCAATGAACAGTTTGTTTCATTATTGTCTCATTGGGGTCTAACATGAAATGGCACCAATGCGCAGTTGATTGGACAAACTTGTTTACTTTTTTACTTTTGTTGGCTATCTTCTCGTTTTGTTTTGTTTTGTTTTTAAAGCTAAGTAGGAGAACGATGATAAACTCCCTGTTTGGCATCCACAAACTTGGCCAATAAAGCTGATTCTGATTCTGATTCTGATTCTGAATCTTTTGCTGGAATTAAATTAATGAAAACTTTGATGATGACTGATGGTATAATTTAGGTAGGACAAAGTACGACGTCACTGAAGGCCTAGACGTGAACTGCACGGCCCACCACTGGTTCCAAGTTAAACTAGCACGAAGCCAAGAAGTGTGTAAGTTCTGCAGAAGAGACGAGTCATAGTCAACAAAAAGGTATACTATTTCAGTTTGTCTCATATATTCAATAAAGTTCAAAGAATGAATCAGTACGGTGGTTTATGTCAGTAGGAATTTCGGCTAAATAAGTAAAAGAAATTACTTTACTTTCCATTATGACTGAAAATAAGTAAAATAAACTAACTTCTCTGTTCTTATTAAGTTACAATAACATGGACACACACAGTTCTCACTATAGACGAATTGTCTTGAAACTGCTTCCCTATTGTGCAAGATACGCCTTATACGCCTTTCTCTAACAGCTGCCGTCGCGACCTGAGAACCGTCGTGTCACCTGCAGCTGGAGCGTCCTGCCGGTGACTGCGGCGCGCAGCGCAGACAATGCTGAGTCAGGGGGGAGAGTCAGGGAGGAGGTCCGGGAGGGGGAGGTCGTCCTGCAGGAGGAGGAGGAGGAGCAGCCACGCGTCAGCGCCAGCAGCGGCGCTCCGCTGGTGTCCTGGTCGGCTTCTGAAGACGAGTCTCCGTCTGACAGAACCGTCTTGCAGAGGAGAACAGAGGGGTTAGAATTGAAAAGCAGAGAAAAAAATGATGTTGTCTGCACACCATCTGAAGGCCCAACTGAACTGATGGTCGATAAAAATGTTCCTGGGCCTTGCAGAGTGCAGACTACTACTGCACTGTGTTCGTTTCATACTGTCTAGATGCACTGGGTCAGTGTTCACCTGGGCGATGTCCCGCAGGGTTTCTAACAGGGTCTCCGTGTGAGTCTTCATGAGCTGCAGGTCAGTGTCGTCATTACCGTGCTGCTCCTAAAGGAAATGAAAATCAAAATAAGATATTGGAATAGATGGGAAATGATTGATCACAAAAAAGTCCACAACACCTTGAAAAACCAGCCATGACTAGCATGAGTCATTTGTCACAAGTCTATTTAATAGTATATATTAATTCATTATAATTCTATTTATTTAACTTTTTGTCTTTCTGTTGTTTCACTGCAACATAATTACAAGAGCTGGAGAAAATTTTGCACTATATACAGAAATCCATTTTTGATTACAACAATAAACAATATATTATTTTATACTTGACTGCCCCTGAATCTCTCAATCTCCCCCTGCCACTCACACAGCACTGGGCAGGGGTGTTTTGATGAGATGGTGCCGGGCAGGCAACCACAGTTACTACACTGTATGTAGTTGGGTCTGCAGCACTGGCACGAGTGCCATGTTCTCAGTTACAAGTCACGACTTGAAACAGCAGAGGTGGCAAAATCACTCACATTCTGCACTCCGGTAAAGGTAAAAGTAATGATCCAACTCCTTTACTCAAGTAAAAGTAAGAAAGTACAGGTTCTGAACTGTACTTATGTAAAAGTAAAAGCTACTTTTTTGCAGTTTACATTTACTCTAAAATAATCTCCTTTGTGGGCATTTTTAAGGGTTCCTCAGCGCCAACTTGTGCTGCCGTTGTCACAAAGCATGAATTTGATTAAAAAACAAAACAAAAAAAACATTAGGCACAACATTCATTTTTGCACGTCTCACCTCGATCCGCCTCATCAGCGCGGCGACCTCGTGGTCTCTCTCCTCGATCTGCCCCTTCAGCCTCTCGCCTTCCCTCACCGAGTCGGACAACCTGCACATTCACGCGGAAGCGCCCGTCAACAACGCCGTCTCTCCCCAGCGGCGAGGGCAGCTGGGCCCGGCCGCGCCCGCTCACCGGACGTTGAGCTCGCTTCTCTCGGCGTCCGTCCTGGTCTGGAGGTTCATCATGTCGCCCACTCGCGCTCGGAGCTGCTGCTCCAGCTGAAGCCGGAGGCTCTTCTCCCGCTCCAGGGCCAGGGCGGCGCCGCCCTGCTGGCTGTGCAGCGCGGTGGACAGGCTGGAGCAGGACACCTGGACGGAGTGGGACGACCTCGCCAGCTCGTTCCGCATGTCCGACAGGTCCCTGCCATGGATAGATGTTGCCGATGACCACTTTAAATCTGCAAGGCTCTGTTTTGTAAGATTTACTGTCAACGATGATGCACAAAGTAGCGTTGTTTGGCCTCGAGGCCGCTCAAGTTTAAAAATTGGCCACAGCAGCACGTTTGACATAGAATAACAGGAGAGCTCCCAATGAAAGAAAAGATTGCGACTGACAATTAAAAATATATTAATTAAAAGAGAGTGAACTTCTTCCCACTCTTTTTTAGATGCGTAAAGCACATAATCATAATGTTTACGCTGCTTTACGCTAATTTTACTGATTCTTCTATGACTGTTTTGCTTTCTTTATTGTTTCTTCCAGGCATTTGAATTCAATTTCAGGTCATTTTGATTGATGAGACTCAATTCCAATGGGGTCAAACACAGCAGTGGGGCTTCAATAAGGCCCAATAACACATATTTTCTCACTGTAAAGGCCACAGTGTGCATTATGGACACCTGCATCTGCGTGGGATTCACTACTGATAAAGTCACAGGAATAATTAATAAATAAATAAATAAATAAATAAAAACTGTGTCCGTTCATCTGAACCTTTCAGTGGAAGTCTTCAGCTCGCACACGTTCCTCCGGAAGCCGACCACTTGTCGCCACAGCACCAGCAGCCGGCTGTGCTCGCTGCTGAAGTAGCTGTGAAAAGACTGGATGGGGAAAAAAAATCATTCTCATCAGTTCCTGCGTTTTCAAACGTCCCTCTCTCTCCGTCCCCTCACCTCTTCCTCTCTCCTCCAGTCCGACTCCTTCTGCTCCAGCTCCTCCCTCGCCTTGGTCCAGTCGGCCGTGAGCCTGCGGATATCCTGGCTGAGGGCCTCGTTGGCCACGCCGGCCTGCTCCAGCTGCTCCCTCAGCATGGCGTTGACCGCCGACAGGCTGCTGCTCCTGCGGGATGAAGTAAACAAGTTCCGCCGAGGGAGAAACGCGGGCGCAAAACCAACAGTTGCCTGATGGTCCTGATGGTGCGTCGTTTGAGAAGGTGCTTGTTTCACTGCACCTCTGCTGCTCTTCCTCCAGGCGAATCAAAGCGTCCTCCAGGTTGCTGCTGGAGTCGTCGGAGCGCCGGCCGTTTGATGTTTCGCTGCTCTCCTGCACGAGGAGCACGAAGAAAAGAAGAAGAATTAACGTCGGCAGGGAAAAATGTACTAATTTCCCCGCCGGCAGAGTCACTCACACTCACTCGCTGTTTCTCCCACTCGGAATTCTTCTCCTGGATCGTCTGCTCCAGATCCCCGCACCTCTTCTTGTACTGCAGCACCTGGAGCAGCAGGAAAAACCCCATCATGAGTCACCCAGGCATCTGTACTTTACTTGAGTATTTTTTTTTTCTTATGACTTTTTACTTTTACTCCCTACGTTTGTCTATCTGTACTTTCTACTTCTTACATTAGAAAAACATGCTTGTTACTTTTGTGTTTAAAAGTTACAAATCAAAGTACTTGACTTATTATATTATAGTTGTTGTTGCATGAAGTGCGGCTATTTGAACTATCGATCATATTTTATGATTACCTCAACTTTGGGGTCACTGTTCAATATGTTTTCAGTAAAGACAAAAACAAGAATGTAGAAACTAACATTGGTTATTCAAAGTGTAAACATCCGTTAATGGCTGACTGGTCATAACCATCACTGATTACAGTTTGGCTGTGCTGCAGATGAAAAAGAAAAAAAAACTATAGTATGATTGAGAGTACCAAAGCTGTTAAAAATGATCCAGATGCTCACGCAAGTCAGTTCAATCCATGTTATTCTGTCACAACCCTCACATTTTTGCAAGATTATCTATAAATGTTTTGTTTCATTAATCAAAAAAACACTTTTAATTTCTTACTTTAGCACATTTCAGTACTTTCTTACTTTAACTTGAGTAAAGAAGATGAGTCAGTACTTTCACTTTTACCAGAGTATTTTTTTAACACAAGTATCCATACTTTTAATCGAGTACAGAAAGTCAATACTTTTGCCACCTCTGACCACCGACGCACTGGGGAAAAAAAAAAACTCGCTCCAACGAACCTTCGCCTGCAACTTCTGCACCAGCTGCGCCTGCCTCTGCTGCCCCTCCTGGTAGGCGGTCAGCTTACGCTTGTAGGTCGCCTGCTCCTCGTCCAGCCGCCGCCGCAGGTCCACGTTCTGCTGCGCCAGGCTGCGCAACTCGGGCGTGTCGCAGTCACCGTCGCCCGTCTCGAAGCGCAAGGCCTGCTCCAGCTGTGGGTTGGATGAAATGTAAACCAAGTGTGAGGCGTGAGGTGGAGTTTCACACCAGCACCTTTGGCAGGCGGTTCTGCCACGCTGTGAATTTAGATGGAGATGAAGCTGCGGGTAGAATGAATCCGGTTAGACATCCTCAACGTTGTACGCACAAAGAATTCTGATATGATGGCATGCAAGCAGGGTATTACTGGATCCATTTACTATGACATGGTGCTGCAAATCTCTTCTACAGGTCAGGGCTAAAGTTTGTCAAGTCGACGAACGCTGGCTCATAATTAGCTTCCTTGCATTGATTGATGATTACCTTCACGCACAGTATGTTATTTCATTACTTTGCGTGGGTGAACTTTAAAGCGTGGGACACAGCGGGTGTAGGATTAGTGACCCAGATCAAGTCCCAGTAAGACGAATAAAATAATTCAGATTTTTCTTTTTAAAATAGACACATGAAAGAATAAAGAAAAATGCAGAAAATAGAGCACAGAGGGTTAATTCGCGACATATTTTTGACCTAAAAACCGGCATCAAACCCACTAAAGATAAGTGTTTGTAAGTACTTCATAATGGATTGGACGTCCTGTCTTAAAGTTACGTCATGACCCTTCATTCACGATGTGGCAGCACTGGAGTGAAGCCAAAGGAAACCTTTAGATTTGTGTCCCACGACGTTCAAACCCTAACGAGATGCGCCGCCCACCCCCCCACCCACCCACCCACAATCTCCAGTGCAGCCCCCTGTTTACAGTCGCCCGGGGTGACAGACGCCATGGCAACGTCACACTTCACTTCATACCAGCCCCCATCACCTGGGAGACCGGCAGATTCCAGACAAAGAAAGGACAAAAAAAAAAACTAATTGGGGGGGAAAAAAAGGATAAATCACTGCAGCGTCCTCTGCAGGCAGTGAAAGACATCAGTGGCCTCTTATGACTGACCCTTCATATGGGAACTTGACTGTGGGGACAACCTGTTGCCAGTCATATCCCACCATGTTGTCAGACCCCAGCAGCTGGGCCCCAGCTCACCCTCTCGCTGATGGCTCCATACTTGATGGCGAGCTCGTCCCGGTCGGCTCTGCTGTGGGCCAGCAGGTCCTCCAGTCTGGCCAGCTCCCCTGCAGCACCCGGTTCTCGTCCTGGAGGGACATAACCGAGGACATGGTTCCTCCGGCCGCTGAGGAATGAGGGAGGGAGGGGGGGCGACAGCAGAGACAAAATCAATGTTAAAAAAACAGAGGAATGTGAGGTGAGCGGGAGGAACGGAGGCAGCGACTCACAGCTCTCACTGAGGTTTTTGGTCACAATCTCTCGCACCCGCGCAGGCAAGCATTTGGGGGGGGCGTCCAGCGAGGTGCCCTCCTGCACTGTTAGCTTCTTCTCCTCGGACAACACGCTCTCCTCCAGCCTCTGGTGGAGCAAAAAGAGACAATAACCAAAAAAATATTATATATATCTCTCCATATAAGAGCAATCACAGCAAGAAAATCATAGATAAGGACCAGGTGACACAATTAACCAGGAGCCACTTGGGCAATAATAACACCTAACGTCCCGGTGATGATGGATCGGTGAGCGGCTGGTTGGACGGGCCCCGCGTCTCCTCACCTGGATGACGGACTCCAGCTTGTTGGAGTCCGGCTTTGAGTCTCCGGCAGCGCTCATCGCTCCGCCGGCGGACATTTCCAGTCCTCCGCGACCGGGATTCAAATCCGAGCAAACGTTGCGTCTTTCGAGATTATTATTATTATTTTTGCGCAGTTCAAGAAAAGAAAAGAAAAGAAAAGAAAAGAAAAGAAAAGTGGAGGGCGCGGAAGCAGCAGGGGGGTGCGCGTGTGGCGGCGACAGGTTCGCAGCGAGTTCGCCCCTCCGTCCTGCTCCTGCTCCTGCTCCGGTGCAGACAGGCACAGATTGAGGACGGCAGGATTAGCAGGATTTAACATGCACCCTCTCCACCTCCACCTCCACCTCCACCTCCTCCTCCTCACTCTCACTGCTCGGCTCTAACATCCGGACCCCGGCAGGGACGCCACAATAGGCGCGCCCGATTAAAACTTTTATTCGGGCGCGCACGTTTTTAGTACGCATTCTTTTCTTTTCTCCTTTCTTTCTTTTTCTTGCTGAGGTAAACATTCAGAAGCGGTTCGAGAAGAAAATCTGACAAATTGTCGATTTTTTTGGGGTGTGTGACAGATTTAAGATCCAGTCGCGTGTTTACCTTCAACTCAGTGGCGCAGCCAGAATTGTTTCTTGGCGGTGGTGATGGTGGTGGTAGGCAGTATTGTTGGGATTACTCCTTAAAAAGTCATCAAACTACTGATCACTCCTAAAATTGTAATTACTTATGTGATTACTTTGTTTTATAAGTAATCAATTACTAATTACTTTAGTTAAAATGTAACAGTTGCTCAGTGCTTTGGAATGAACTTTATAAAGTGAACATTTTCCAATTCCAAATATTGCCTCTGGCCTCTTAACATGAATGCTTTGCTCTCTGAACACAGACTGCACATTTCACAGAACAAACTCATGTACAGCACTGCTGCCTGTTGCACAGCCCATATTGTTAAAATAATCTGCAACGTCGTTGTTTTTGGTTGTTTTTCTAAATTTCAGACATTTTGTGGATAATAAGACGTTTTTAGCCAGCAAACGTATTTCAGAAAAGTAATGCAATCGTTACTTGATAAAGTATTAATGATATAATGACCAGTTTTGCCACAGTAATCCCGTTGGATTACTCTGTTATTAGAAATGTAGTTTAATTACAGTAGCGGATTATTTGGTAATAGATTACTGGCCAACACTGGTGGTAGGGGTTGGGGGAACCAAGGCAAGATCCTGACTCATATAGAGGTGAAATAGTCACATGACTGTGTTTTATTATTATTCTAATTGTTACTATAGTTGTTTGTATTTATTAAATGTTTTCATGATAAAAGTCGTTATAATTTCCTCTTCACACGTGTTAAATATTAATAATAAAACCTATACCAGCTTGCTCCTACTGTCTTCGGGTAGGGTTACATTAAATTTCTTCTTTTGAGCATCTTGTTTCCGCAACAACAGAATCAAGACCCACCATCAAGTCAGACATATGTGTTAACAAACAGAAAGCGCAAGAAGATACAGTACGTCAATCAACAAATGGTGACTCGAGATGCTGTAGTGTGGAAGTGTGAGGCGTTTTGTCAAATTATCCCCCCTGCAGTGGCCACCACGTAGCTCCGCCCCTGCTTCCATTGCAGGGCCGGATAAACCAGCCTCCTGTAGCGCCCAGGGCTGAGGACACAGCATTCCTCTAACTACAGGCTTGTCCTATACAGGACAAACATAAAATAAAATCATTTGACCACTACTGAGTCAATTCCAGCCTTTCCAGAGAGTCATAGAATATCATGGATGTTTGTGTTTGATCGATTCTAGAAGGAACCTGAAGCAGCATTCATAAAGAATTAAACAACCTGGCTGGGAGTGACCTTTGTGACGTCACAAAGCACCAGAGTGACTACAAGGTTTATCTACTATTATTCCTAGCTCACTGACATGCTGAAGACATATTATTGGTAGATTTGTGCGTGAGGGGGGCGATGGGTCTGCACTGCACCGCTTCTTGTTTTGAATTGTCATAGTTACCCACTAGAGCATCATTGTGTCAATGCCAGACCCCTCACAACACACAAACAAACACACACAGACACTCATATACACACACACTCTTGTCTCTAGTTTGAAGGACGTGATAAGAAAATCAATGCCATCCACTGTTAGTGTCCGTGTCACAACATGACGCACAAACATGACACAAACTATACTGTAAGTCACTGTGTCGGACACAGTCACTACACATGCAAGGATTCTCTGTCAACATTCAGTAAAGTTGGCCATATGAAACGGATTTGTGTTGTTTACTTGAAAAATCAAGACTGACTGTATTTAAGTTGTCCTGGAGGCCTCGAGTGAATTGATTGCAGTGATTTTTACAGTAACTCTTTACTGTAGAACTATTAACCACTGTCAGATCTTATTGTCCATCCATCTGGGGAAGCTCCGAATCAAAACTAGTTAGAAACTTTAAAATATCCTCTTTTTTTTTTTTTTTTTAACTGCTTCCTCTTTTAAGCTGTGACAGTATAGCGGTCACAAAGGGAACTCTGGGGACTCAACATCCCCTTGGCTACCTCTAAACACTCGTCCACCAGGACACGCCTAAGTTTTCAAAAGTCAGCGAGGAGTTGGAGGCGGGAGAAGGAGGAGGAGGAAGAAGGAGAGAGAGAGGGAGGGAGAGGGAGGAAGGAAGGAGGGGGGCAGTTAGCATCCGAGGAATCCGAGGAAACCAACACGATCGGATTAAATGTGTGGGGGGTGTGCTTTCGAAGACGGCAAGACGCTGCTGGCGTGAACAACGCCAACAACGCACCACGCTGGTGTGGAAGCGACAGGAAGCCTGACTGATTTTCGCTTCTAGTGTGGCGATAAACAATCAGCGCAGGCTCGTCTGGCTGCCCCGCCAACTCGGCTGTGTGTGTGTGTGTGTGGGGGGCTTTTAAGGAAAGGCTTACCTGATGAGAGCAGTGAGGCGAGGAGGAGCTCTCCCCCCTGGTCTCCTCACAGTCACAGGACTCCACGGAGCACGTCAGCGGCCACTGGACGCGGATGTGCAGCAGGCTGCCTGCAGTGGAGAGGGACGCCGCTCCTCTGATACGAGCTCCATGCTTTTTCCGGGGAGGGACTTCCAGCGAGCTGTCTGTCTGTCTCCGAGATCTCGCGCGCGCGCACACACACACACACACACACACACGCAGGCTCTGTGTGTGACAGGATGTGACCTCGTGAGGCTTATTACTGGACTAAAAAAAAAAAAAAGATGTTCAAATGACTCAATGCCCGACGTACGTTTTCTATCATGTTTGTATTTGTATCATGGCTGCTTTACTGCAAATGAAGTCGTTCAGTTCTACTTCTCATTCTTGCCTGGGATGCAGATGCTCATTTTAACTATTTTTTGACTAACCACAAAATTGTGTATCAAGAAAATTGTATATGTATGAAACACAAATTCTTACATCTTTGGCTTAATCATAAAAAAAAAAAAGTTCATCCTAAATAATTCAGTTTTGAGAGACTTTGAGGTCAGTGCCACTAAATACCAGAACTGACACTATTTACATAACATTTTATAACAAAAACTGTAACTGGTAGAATTTGAAATGGGACGATCTTTCAGTGTTCAAACATATTTAACCAGACCGAGATCACAAAGGTTATTGGAGTACTTAAAAAACAAAACAAATACAAATTGCCAGTTGAAAATGAATGACCACAGCTGTACAGGAATGAGAATAAACAAGAAAGGAAATAAAACATATTGTTTATTTACAAGATCTTTTCAAAGAGGCACTTGATCAAATCAATGCAAATTAGCAACGAGATTGGGGAACATTTCTTTTGGTACAAGGCACTTCAAAATGCGACAAGACAACGCAGACATACCGAGAGTTAGCACAGAAACAAACACACTTAAGCAGTACAACAAAGCTATGAACAAACAGCAATTATTACCCCTCCCAACCCCCCGCCTAGAATGCTGTTAATTCTAAAAAAAAAGTTCACTTTCTTTATTTGAAGAGATCTATTCCCTAGAACTAATACCCTACGATTTTGCTAAAACTAACAAAGACACTTCACAAGATAAACTACAAACCCTACATATGGAGGAAATACTACCACTGCATAGCAGAGTGTGAAGAAAAAGTAGTACAAATATATTTACAGTTTACTGTTTTTGTTCCACCAGAGTGTTTCGGGTTATAGTCCGTGTTGAGGGGAATCTTCACAGAAGGGGGCGGTAATGAGTCACCAGCGCTTGAGACCAGTTCCTCTCAGTTTCTTCCAGACTTGATGGCCCTTTCCAAGGAATGTATGGAACTTGTGTGTACAGGGCGGCCTCACAACTCAACTGAACTGCACCCATCCTGATTTCGCAGCGTCTTTACTGGAGCTGCTGAGTAAGGCGTGCAAAGGACAGTCAGGAGTCTGAAACACGACAATGAAGACAGACGGACAAAACCAAACGAGACGGCTTACTTGGAGCCTGCGGATGTGAAATCCCCCCACACGTCAGTGCTGGGTTGGGCTGCAGGAGCAGGAGCCCCAAATTCTAAAAGAGGGGCTGGATCTGCAGAGTCAGGAGGAAGATGGGAGAAAATGATGACCATTGTATAAACAATGAGACAACAGACTGAGGTTTTACACCAACTCCTGGGTTCACCATTGTTTGCCTGCACAGGTGGGAAGCTCTGCTGCCCCGCGGGAGGTGGGATGAGACCTCCAGCCTTTGCACCAGGTGGCGGTGGGAGAAAACCCCCAGGAGCAGGACGTGGCTTGGCGCCGCCTGCTTCCTTCTTTTTCATATTCTGCCACAGATGAATGATTTTGGGGAAAGCACGGTTTGGTTCCTTGTCTTTTAAGATTCTAAAATCAAATAATCACCATTGTGTTGTGCCAGAACACATGAATGCGGCTCATACTGGAGTTCAGAACACTCACTCCGATGCTGATCTTGATGGTTTGCCCCTCTTTGAAGCTCAGGTCCAGTTTTGGCACATTGCTCTCTGTCGTTTGCTGTTTTTTGAGCTCGCCTTCTTGTTTCACCCACCTTTATTGGTATGTAAATGGGGAAGTGAAGTCATTTCTAAATACATATTACAGTGAAAAATAGCAGTCACTGGATTTATGTAAAAGGGTAAATCTAGTCACTTTTTTCTAATCTTTGATCTTAAAAACATAAACACTGTGAATAATGTAAGACAATACATATATGTGTGTGTGTTTATACACACACACACACACACACACACACATATACATATCTACGAGTGTTGTCAGTTAGTTAAGGGCCACATACAGACAAACAAACATCCGCACCAACACTGACACGCACGCTTCTTGCTGTGTGAAACGGTGCTAATCAAAGCTCCACAATGTGACCTATCCACAACGCCATATTAAAATAACACGGCAACTCACTTAAAGTGATCTTGTAAAGCAACATTGAAGTCAAATGAGTCTCCACGGTCAGCAAACCCCAGGCCAATGAAAGCATGGCGACCTGTAAAGTCAATGACAACAACAGTGGACAACGTTCATTACGTGTATAAATCAGAGGATGTATTTACTTCAGCAGGGAGGTTTACACAGCAGATAGTGAATGGCCAGGCATAGAGACGAGCAATAAGAAAGGTTTGTGTTGAGAATGTGTCATCATTAAGGCGGTTGCACGATTTCTATTGCGATGAAAGAATCTTACCGTTTCCATCCTCTATCCGAATCACAAAATATCTGCTGGAGTCCGTGACAGCCTCCACAATACAACCTGGATACTCCGTGACCGGAGCTTGGGCAAACAGCTCTCCTGCCAAGAGATAATTCACAGCAAACAATGCGGGAGAGGATTTTTGTCTTCCTGGAAATCTGGATTTCTGTTGTATTTAGTTAGAGTAGAGCTCTGTTTAAAACACAGAAATGCAGTGAAATGTAGCGGGGCAGCAAAAAATGTTTTTGTTGTTTTTTTTCTGCACACTTGGACTCTTCCCTAGCTGTTTGGTTTCATGGACAAAGACTTCTTGTAATCTTTCTAGATAAACCAATCATTTTCTGTTTAAAGAGGCTGCCGGCTTACCCAAAACAGTCATTGTTTAGATGATACTTTGTAATCTGCATCTTAAGAAAGCCTCTCATTCTAAAGGGCGTTTGACCTGCAGACTCCAGTTGCAGTGTAACTGGCAGCTTTTTACTTCACTGTCTGTCAAAAGGAACAGCTACATTGCTTGCTAGCGCATTATTTACCTGTGTTTTTGTCCTCAAGCTTAATAAAGGCCAAGTGGCCTTTCGCAGTGATTTTCATCCTCCCACTCCATGAAGGTTCATCCAGCTTCCAGTCAGCAGCGCTAGAAGAAGAAAAAAAGAAGGAAGATCACATAGCTTAAATCTGAGGGTAGTTTTGAAGTCATTCTGTAGCTTTTGGCAGAAATGGAGAGAAAGACTAAAGCAAGGTCATCTTGTCAACAGAGATCTCTTCAGTTAAGAAAACGACAGGCAAAAAAAGGTCAGGTGCAATCCTGTTTCTGAAACCACATTAAATCTACACAATTATGAGTTATAATCAAATTTATAAAACGAGAAATGCACAATTAACGACATTGTAGCTCGTGATCAACGTGTTAGAATAAAATCCACGCACCAGCCTCAAACTACATCCTCACCGAATTCTCATTTCTTCTTTTTGCTGTCTAAGCAGTTCTAGTACAACTGGGACACCCGTGAGATACAAATGAAAGATCGGAGGGGGATAAAAAAAAAAAAACTAAACAGTGGGACCGAACCCTGGTGCCCCTCTGTCCAGTATTGCGAGCAAGGTAAGGACTCGGCTTTCAAAGTGACAGACCCGAATGACAGCTGCTGCTGGCCATAATGTTCACAGGAAACGGCATCAAACGTTCACAGATGCCGTATTGTTGTTTTCGCAACACGATGATCTACGTGCGGCTAAACATCAGTTCCCTGTATTCAGTGTTGAAGTGACCAGGAAAAAAAAAATTAGAACACTAATTCTGCTGACTTGGCGAGTTACTGCCCGCTCCCAACTCCGACCTAATACTTCCATTATCGGACACGCATATCAGTCCCGCCATTTATGACATTAAAGGAGTGTTATGTCATTATGTAAACGATGTTCGCTGATCGCAGTAAACTGGTATTCATCGCTGGGCAAATGTAATATTTTAAAAATAATTAAATAAGCGCAAGTATGTTCATTGACGTTGCTTGCCGTACTTTGCATGATGGTGTCAAGTTTCATTAGCACTGTGAACAGCACGTTGGCCACAACCACAAGGTGTTCATAAATTGTGCTTGGCCGATTTGCCAAACTCAGTCCTTCGTGGTTTCGTGAATACGCCGAGTTCACTGAATTCTTTCGAGACACCGAGTTGTCCGATAATGGATGCGATGGATTCCTTTAGCTTAGCTCTGCGGCTGCCGACACTTGTCTCGCAGACAGCGAGACTTCTCAGGTGACAGAATTATTTTCTTACCGATAACCACGATTTGAAGCCCGAGGTGGGATTCGGTAAACATGGACCTCCGGTTTAACGCAAAGCGTAGATTCGTAACTGTTGTCTTCAGCCATTTCGTCAAGTTTCACTACTTCTTTTCAACTTCCGACTTCCAGTTCTTCTTCGTCTTCTTCCCAAGTTTTGTCGACTGTGAGAACTAATCGGTGCGTGACCGCCATCAAGTGGTGAAACTGAAACAGTGCTCTCCAGTGCTACGGAACATTCGCTGTTCAATCAAACTCGTACTCGGTCCTGCACTTCAAAATGTATTTATTAAAGGGTATTCAAAAGTCATTTGATTTTCAAAGTAACCAAGAAAAAAAAAAGGTGGCTGCAAATGATTTACAGTTTAATGGGCAGATGACATTAATACAGGGTGGATGTTTGTACACACACATTTCTTTCATGATTTCATTTTATTTTTTCCTGACGACGTCTATTTTCAATAGAAAATAATTAAAAGTTGCAGGCGTCATGAACAAGCGTAGTATTACGACTGATGAAGGAGCGATAACTTTCTCCAACGACAAAGGGTTACATACTTTAACGCCTCACAATCAACAATTGAAGTATTCATTTAGCTTTAAATCAATTATTCTTTAAAATTCCAATTTTAGTAATTTCAGTCTAATTCAACCCCAGTGTGAATGGAAAAGTACTGAGTTTTGTTCAACCCCCAGAACACACTTGCTCATTCCATCTTTATGCTGGATTTAGATGATAAAATTAACACTCAAAAACATTGGACAATAAACCCTTCTAGCCACAAATCACTGGTTATTAGTGCCACAAATTCGATACCTGCTGTTAGAACCCGATGAACCTGTATTACACAATATTTGGTTACTTTTCATTATAAAACACTGATTAAAACGCAGTTTTTCTAGATTCTCCTCTAAGGTTTGACTACAGTGTTTAGTTTGACATATTTCCCAAAATGAAATAATGCTGCAGCTGTAATCACCCACACTGTTAACCTGTTTATGAAGACTCTGCAGACCGATATCAAAGCACAGCTCACCAATATACTGCAACATATTACACAGCTGTATTTGGAAAATCGTAAAAACGCTTCCAATTGAGCCTCTCATTCAAAAGAAAAACAAACGAACAAGGCAACATAAAACGTCGTGACACCGTGAATCAGGTGTCACTTCATCTCAGGCATTAGTTTGTCTTTAACTTCTAGCCAGCCACATTAATAAATGTCAGAAAAAAAATACACAAACGCAAAGAAGAAAAAAAAACATGATTTAAACATAGTGCAACGCTCTTAATTTGAAATCATATTTCTAAAAGAAACCTAAAAGAAAAACAAGTTTAGGGACATATTCATTATTGCTTGAATAAACCCAGATTTTCTTCCATCGCGTCCTCGCCACCTAGAATCTTTGGCCCACCGGGCGGCTGCGTGCCCACCGGGCATTCTGTCACGGCACCACGTGGCTTCTCGGGAGCGCCAGTCCGGGCCTCCGTTTCTGCTATAGAACTGCAGTATCAAACCGTTTGACTCAATTTGACTTCCTGCCACCTTTCCTTTCAGCTTTGGGAAAGCCCAAAAGCGAAGCGTCGGCGCTGCAAGGTGCAAAAACCTTCCTGTCCGTGCCTGTCCGAGCTGCGCCAGCTCCCCCGGTGGACACCCAGCCGCGATCCGCGCTCCCTCGCCAAAACGCCATCTTTGTCATCCGATATCCGCAAACCGGGGGTGGCGGGGCGGGGGACGGTGCGTGTTGACCGAGCACTCCTTGTTCTCCCTGAAGAGGCAGAGAGGAAGGCACCCGCTGGCCCGCGGATCGGCTCGGCTCGGCTCATCGATCGTATTCATTTGCTATGGATCTAAGGGCCCCGTCATGGGACGTCAAAGCATCACAGTGTTTGGGGGGGGCATGAGCCTGTTGGCGGTGCCGAACAGAAGAGGGATTGGGGGTTGGGGGGGGATTCGGACCCGTGACAGGTCTTTGCTGCACTCCACAGAGAGATGACTCACAATAAAGGGCAAAGACCGAGTCAGGAAGCAGAGGGGAAAGTGCGGAACACTTTTGTTTCATTATAAAGTCATTCACACGCCTCTGCTTTTGTTTTTTTTGTTTGTTTTTTTTAACCCAAAAACACCCCCATTAAATTGTCACCTTTTCGTGGCCCTGACAAAGACACAGCCGATTCCTGGAAAGCGCTCCGAGGTCGTCTATCTGCAGAGCCGGAAGCCTGAGGTGCCGTCCGGACCGTTGGGCTGGCGGATCACGTGACTGTTCGGGCGACCCGCTTCCGACGGCGGCGGCTGCGAGTTCAAGCGAGCGGGCCTGGCGGCGGGAGACACAGACAAGGCCTTTCTGCTCAAGGGAACTCTGCTAATGCATCGATGACATCGTCATCCCTCCTCCACGAGAAGGTGGCGTTTTACCTGTCCTGGCCCGGATTGTCCTGAGGCGCGTCGTCCGAAGAAGCGCTGCCCAGAATCCTCCTGCGTGCTTCGGCGTACTCGGCCTCGCGCTGCGCCAAAGTCTTGGTGTGCTGGGAGGGCCGGGACGAGGACGCCGCTTTCCCCGCCGTGCCGTTGTTGGAGGGACGTTTCAAGATTCGAATCTGCGGCGGCGGGGCGGCGGGCAGAGAGTCGTCTTGGATCACGATGGCGGTGCGAATAGGTGAGCCGCCCGCGTTGGATTTCTTGGACCTGAGAAGAATAAAGACGGCGTTAAATAGGAAAATGTAAGTGCGTCAATACAAAAAAACAAACAAACAATGAGAACTTTTCTGTGCGCTTACTTTGCCTCCTGATTTATTTTCAGTTTGGCTTCGAGTCTTCTCTCGATTTCCTGAAGAGGAAAACACGGGACATCATTAATCACTGGCATTGCCTCCAGTCATCTTCATCAGTCCATCGAGCTGTTAAAACGGACCTTATTATATATATTATGCTTCCATGCTCAATTTAAAGAGGCGTTTCTGAACCATCTGACGCACGACCTCTGTTCCAAATTATCCAAACGCCTTGAAAATAAACCATCCACAGCAACAATGAAAGTAGTGGATGAAGTTTTTTGTTTGTTTCTTTTTGCATGAACACTTCTCGCCTCTCCTGCTCATTTCCGCAATGGGCGGGTCTACGTAATGAACAGAAAGCAAGTGAGAAATTTAAACTTTCACTTTTATCAAATCATAGTTTTCAAAGCGTGGTTCATGTTCCCCGCTTTCAAACACAAACAACCCAACACGTTGCTAGCGCTGCGCTGAGCATGAGGTCACTTTCTGCCCGCAGTCCTCATGGACACTCGGCGACGGGCCTGCGCTGCTGGCCGAGCCAGCGAGGACTGCTCGGCCAGGAAACTGGCCAGGAATCAAACATCCCACACGCAGTCGAGCGCCAGAATCGCACAGCTGTGCCATTTGACAAGTTTAAAAGTAAGTCGGTGTGTACGGCTCGTGTTGCTGCCTCTCACCCCGCTGTCCGCTGCCTCTTCCCAGCTCTCTGCAACCTCTTCATCCTCCATGTTTAGCGCCACTGCTAGCTGCTGTCCTGTTCGGGCGGTGCTGCTGGCTCACTATTTACGGTCCATAAAGAGAGGACCGGCCGGCAGGCAGCGCTCGGGGCGGCTCTCGGGACGGTGGGCGTCACGGTTCTCTGGAACTAGATCAAGTCAGAGTCGAGTAAAGACCCCCAAGTCTCTGCTCGGCCGCGTGTTAGCTCGCTAGCTTGCCGCTGTTACCGAGAGCAGCCTCCCTCCCTCCGTCCGTCCGTCCCTCTCTGCCTGCCTCCTGCTTTCTGTGTAGCCCTCCGGGTCCACCTCACACGCGCCACCGGCTGATGGGAGTCGTCGACGCGCACACGTCAGACGCCGGAGTCAATAAATTTAGTACGGGCGGCGGATTGACGGTGTAGTCAGAAACGAAGGCTAGCCAGGTGACTAGCACTGCAGCGGTGTCTTCCCTAAGCTTTAAAACGGCTAAGGGAAATGACGTCAGACTGACGTTACCTTTAGGGAAAGTTCATGTGCCGCGCGAGCCGACCGCTCGGAATGCATATTTAAAGAAAGTCTGTTTTTTGTGTGTACACCTAGCAAATAGACCATCAGTCTGTATCTTCTCAACGTATATTATATTATAATATAATCCTCCATTTGTGCAGTAGCATGAGTGACTGAGGCAGACAGTCATTGCTTACTTGTAGTCACACAGCTGTGAATGTTAGAACTCATTCTAAGCACAGTTTAAAATGTGGATTGTGTCCAGAGGGAATTCATCGACTTCTCATGGTATCGCCGCTATCCAAGTGTTTATGTGGAGACTAAATTGTTGACTCTTTTTATATGGGCTTCAAAATACTTACTTGTTGCTATGAGGCTAATCAGAAGCTGGCACCCTGAATGTTGCATTATGTTATGTTTCCAAATCTCCTTGTCCTGCTCTCCCCCGACCCCATGCGACCCTCAGACACTGGTAGTCGATGCTGCTGTCTGAGGCTCAACAGCAGTTCGTTTGGCCCCCGAAGGTCCTGAAAGTAGACGTAGTCAGCCAGCCGCCTGTGCGGGAATTCACGGTTGCGCTTGTGAAAGCGTTGTCTTTAATCTTATTTCAAAGGTGCCGGGTTAAGAGTTCCAGTGCGTTTTGTCGTTTTTCATTCGTTTTAAATGCAGGCTGACAGGACTGTCTGTCTGCTGTGCTGCATGGTGTTAAGTTGTAGAGCTGATATGCCCACAACCTGGAAATGTCGTGACAGAGTAATACTCAGAACAAGGAGATGGGATCTAGTTTTTCCTCCTTCTATTCATGTATCAGCCTCGTATTTCAGTGTCGCCAGGCTTGGATGGAAGCTGGTTGTCAGGTTTGGCAAGTGACAAAACTAGACTTGAATAAATGAATCAATAATTGCTTATGCTAAAATATTACTCTTGGTTCCACTTGGATTAGGCCTCCTCGTTAAAATTGTTGTCTCAGGTTAGTGAAAACAATCCCCCTTGTTGTTATCGGTGAGGTATAGACACCCTTTGTGACATCACGACAGGCTCAAACACCGAATGTTTTTTGAGGGTCCTGCTGTTGTGCGCGTCAAGTCGATTGCTGAGTCGAGTTGAATCGCATGAAAACAACGTAGCCGTTCGTTCATGAGTGTGACAGCACTTGGCGTTTTCATATCAAATGCTAACACTTCCAAGAATCATATTCACTGAATCATATTCCCCCTCCAGAGGAGGGTTTGTACATCTTTGAGTTATTACAGCGTCACAGCAGTAGAAGAAACACGTTATACTCTAGTTCACTTGTTTGTTTGTTATTCGTATTTAATGGAACATTTCTAAATATTACGGTATTTTAGGTAACTTACCTTTCTTATATCAATTCATAAATGACTTTATAAAACATTGGTTTGTGTTTCAAGAGAAGAGGAAGGGCAAAGGTCAAAGTTTTTGAAGTTGAAAAGTCAATGTTTTTTGTTTTCTTGCTTTTTGTTACTTTCAATTGGATGTAACGTAGGTTAAGTGTAAGGAAGTAAAAAGGTGCATGAGGCGTCGCTGCAGTCACAAAAGCCAGAGGTGTCAGGTCCGCTAGCGCAGACTGCACATAGCGCCGCTGTGTTGCGGCGGGACGCGGCACACCGTGCGGAAGATGGCGACTGTTTGGAGGCTGCTGAGAATCCTCCGGAGCTGATACCGGGGGGGAAGCTGATAACGACAGGAAGCTTACACACTCGGCGCCCTCAGAGATCATATCAAAACTACGGTACTGGGGATTGTGGGCCGCTTATTAAACGTTGTCAACATTTTGTGGGTATTGCCGAGAAAGTATTTGTCATCTCTGCGGCTAGCGTTAGTCCAGTCCAGCGTCAGTCCAAGCTAACGCTAGCATAGATTATCAGCGCTCGACAGGACTGAATACGGCTGCTAGCTCGCTGTTGAACAGGGTGTAACGCCAGCTTAGACTGTTGTCCTGGGATGATACAACATCGCCTTTCAAATAATTACCAAGTGGGATGCGGTTTGCTTTTGCAAAGCAAAAAATCTCAAAGTAGTGTTTAGAGGTTCCCCACTAGGATGTCATGCACGTATTGGCGAGACAAATTAATCAATTGATGCTAGCTTAGTGTAGCTCGCCGTCATGTTGCTAGCTTTAGCCTAACTTAGCAACTATTCTCTGCGCATTCAGTGTGAAAATTATTTTCTTGGCTGTCATTCTCGGCTTTGCCAGTGAAGTATAATGTTTAACTGCTGAGCCATTAGTGTGCCACAGTCGTGTGACATTGCACATTTGTGTTTCTTCGGGTTGCCGCTGCTGTCTCTGACTGGCAATTGGCGTTAGCAATTTCAACGCTTCTTTTTTTTTTTTTTTTTATAGGATGGCTAACTACAGCCAGTGGTTACACGTAGCTAACAATGTAGGGTTAAGTGGGATGTGCTTGTGCCTGGAGGCCAGCTGCTCGGGCTCATGAAAGGGACACCACCCGTAGCAGACAATAGATGTTTACGTTTAAGGCAGTATAGCACAATATCCGACAATATTATTCAGGTGTCTGTTGCATTCCGGTGTCGTTTTGGGTTTGCAAGTTACCAAATTTTAGTCCTCATCGACATGATAATTTAGGTGTAGCGACGCAGGGTTCGTTCATACGCAGTAAAAATTTTCCAAATGTGTAAGTCAACTGCAATCAATAAAAGCCTGAATTTTAAGTAATCCTACTCCTTGACATCAAGAATTCTGAGCATGTCTCCCGTGTCTCAGCAGACAATAATGTCCCGCTCCCATGACAATGAGGATGGATGCTTTGTTGCCATGGATACGGAGGACAACGGCGCAGAGCCTGCTGGGATAACCGAGGAGGAAGAGGCGAAGATGGGGTCCTGCCGACAAGAGGGCACCGGTGCCAAAGGAGGAGGGAGAAGCATGCTGGAGTTGCCTGAGGAAGTTCTGGAATACATCCTCTCCTTCCTCTCACCTTACCAGGAACACAAGACCGCCGCACTCGTGTGCAAGCAGTGGTATCGTCTAATTAAAGGTACAGTCTCGCTTCTTTAAGGTCAATCGGAATGGGCACGGTTTACTGTGGGTGTGTGTGTGTGTGGGTTCTGCAATGTGGCATGAGGTTTGAATCATCAAAGTGAGAAGGGAAGATTTCAGTGGGTTCCTTCGGTCACTCGCCACCTTTTCGTTGTGATCCAGGTGTGGCTTACCAGTGCTACCACGGCTTTCTGAGAGCGGTGCAGGAGGGAAACATCCAGTGGGAGAGTCGCACGTACCCGTACCCAGGAACCCCCATCACTCAGCGCTTCTCACACAGTCAGTATATACGCCTTCATCACGGCCAGAATCACTTCCTTTCATCGTCTGTAGTGAAGTGTGAGGCACCGTCTCTATACCACTGCTGTGATGACAGCACCTCAAACATCGATCATCAATGAAATATAAATTGTATGATAGCTGATAGAACATGGAAGTGTTTTTAAATTGATGGTGTTCAGCATAAGGCAGTGGAGGAAGTGACATGTTTGCTTTGCATTTTTTGACCTTGGAGAGAAAGAGAGAGAGAGAGATGAGCACCACATATGAGCAAGTGGCACTATAGCTGCTAATGTACAGATGACTTTCTTGTGCTATAAAACTGTAAAATAAATGAATAAATAAATAAATAAAAGGTTTCAATATTTAAAGAACATGGTTACTAATAAAACGCTGCTTTCTTTCCTTCAGTGTCAGTCATCCACAACCGTTTCTCAAAACAGACGTTATCTTAATAAAAGCATCGCAGTATCATTGATCCTCTTTTCTTTTATGCTTGGTTTTATTTTTTTAAGACTGGAAACAAAGTAAAAAACTGTTGCTGTTCAGTATTTGACTTTACTCGCTCACGTGTTTCCCTTGCAGGTGCTTGTTATTATGACTCCAACCAGTCCATGTACGTGTTTGGGGGTTGCACTCAGAGTAGCTGCAACGCTGCCTTCAATGACCTCTGGAGACTTGACCTCAACAGCAAGGAGTGGATCCGACCTTTAGCCTCAGGTACATGTTGACGACGGGCAGTAAAGGCAGCGGCAGCGAGCTAGTTTTTTTGTTTTTTTTTCTTCTTATAAACATGTGGCTGTAATTAACACACAACCATTAACCTGAGTGGACTGAAGGCCAGATCGTTTAGCTGAATGCTGTGTTGTGTTTGCTGTGTTTAGAGGATGGCGATAGAAATGACACATGGAGTCAAATCCAGTGCTGCTCTTCTTTCCCTCCTGTTTCCAGGCTCGTATCCATCTCCCAAAGCTGGAGCCACCTTAGTAATGCACAAAGACTTGTTAGTGCTGTTTGGTGGGTGGACCCGGCCCAGTCCTTACCCGCTCCACCAACCAGAGAGGTTTTTTGATGAAATCCACACCTACTCCCCCTCCAAGAACTGGTGAGCTGCAAGGTTTTAAGCTAACGGACCTCTGCTTACCACCGTGTTTCTTTCTGACCCGTTGTCATGTTTGTTTGTTTGTTTGTTTGTTTGTTTGTTTGTGTTCTTATCCCAGGTGGAACTGCATAGTAACAACACATGGCCCTCCACCCATGGCTGGCCACTCCTCCTCTGTGATCGGAAACACCATGGTGGTCTTTGGTGGATCATTGGGAGCGCGGCAGATGTACGAATACAGAGCTAGCTTAAAAAATCCTTCACTCAGACATGTCGGCTTTTTTTTATTGTCACTGTGCAAAGTCCATCAACACTTATTACCGTGAGATGCCACTGGACAGGCGTGTTTTAGAGACTGTAAAACTCTGAGCTGTTAGTACAGGTTGATGATTGACTGAGTTACTGGTGTTTGCCAGCTTTAGAAGAATATAAATCACTTCTGCACAAAGAGAGAGCTTTTATCTGTGGTAGTCTTGTATTGTATGGCAGAGCTCACCAACCTTTATCAACCTGAGAGCTGCTTCATGGCTACTGAGTCATGTGAAGGCTAACCTGTTTGCTAGGTTCTCCTGAAATAATACATTCTCTCAGTTAGCCTTCAGTTGGATATTTTTATGCATGATACTGATCTGTGTGAAGACATTGATCACCTTAACGAGTTCTCAGTAATTACCAACAGTGACTGAACAAGGTTGGATAAAAACTGGATTTTAGACACGGCTCAGAGTTGTGCTATTTGCGTGACTCTCAGGGGCCACCTGGTGCCCGCTGGCCCCGTGTCGGTGACCCCTGTTGTATGGTGTCATTCTCCTACTCTCTACATCATTCGCTCTAATTTAGTGTCCAGCTGTAATTATTTTTTATTATCATATAATTGTGAATTTGTTGCATTGGTGAATGATGCTTCATCTCACTGTTTTGTTCTCCTGCTTTAGGAGCAATGAGGTCTGGGTTCTAGATCTGGAGCAGTGGTCCTGGTCCAAGCCCCCCATCGCGGGGCCCTCGCCCCACCCACGAGGAGGCCAGTCACAGGTCAGACTGAACAAATCGCACTGTTGCTCATTTGCCTGCCGCCGTACGAATGAAGCAACCCTGAACCTAAGGCGTTGTGTCACTTTGACACAACTTAGAAAACAGGAAATGATTCTGTTTGATTTTGATCTGTTTAGATCGTGATTGATGATCAGACGTTGCTCATCCTGGGAGGCTGCGGCGGCCCAAATGCAGTGAGTTGTTTTTTTTTTGTGTGCGCAATTTTTTTTTTATTTTTTTTTTTTTACCATTTCTACTAAGTTATCATGAGCGAATTTATTCCTGAAAAAAATTTAAAAAATGTGTCCTCGTGTTCTTGAAGCTCCTGAAAGACGCCTGGCTCCTCCACATGGAAGCAACGCCGTGGCGGTGGCAGCAGCTGCAGGTGGAGAACGAGGACCACGGGGCCCCGGAGCTGTGGTGTCACCCAGCTTGCAGAGTGCGTTTCCCTCCGCCGACTCTCTCTCTCTCCTCCGGCGGTGCGTCCTCCACAGACTCGTCACTGACTTGGTTTTCCTCTCCGTCTCCTCCTCCCACCTGCAGGTGGGTCAGTGCGTGGTGGTTTTCTCCCAGGCTCCCTCGGGCCGCGCGCCGCTCAGCCCGAGCCTCAACTCCCGGCCCTCCCCCATAAGTGCCACGCCCGGCCCCGCTGGGGCCGAACCGCCGTCGCTGCGCTCCCAGTCCCGGTCCGCGGCGGCGGTGCCGCCGCCAGGCGTCGTCCTGGGCGCCGTGGAGGAGGCCCGTGCGTGAACGCCGCTGGGGACCCTGCGGCCGCGGCCCGTCGGCCCGAGGCGGCGCCGGCGCGACGCAGTCCGTCGTCGTCGTCGCCGCCGCAGCAGCAGCCGTCGCCCTCGCAGGGCCCCCGACAGCCCCGCTCCCGCCGCTGCCCCGCTGCTCAACGGCTCCTCCCCTCGCCCGCGGACCAGCCCCGCCCAGGCCGCCTCGCCCCCAGCGGCCCCCCGCCCGCCCCGCGGACTACGACTGGGAGTCTCCGCCCTCGGACGCCCACCACCCGAAATGCCCAGCAACGGCTTCCACACCCCTCCTCCTCCACCTCCGCCCCATGCCGCCGCCGCCGCCGCCCGCCACAGCCGGCTCCCGCACACCCCGCGGTGTCCCCCGCTGCCCTGCGCCGCAGCCTGGAGGCGGTGAAGAACAGATCTTCCTCCTCCTTCCCGTCTTCCTCGTCCTCGTCTTCCCTTCAGACGCAGGGAGCGTCTTCCGGAGGCGGGACTGCTGCTGCGAGCGCAGGAGGAGGCGGCGGCGGCGGCGGCGGCGGAGGAGGAGGAGGTGTCCGGTCCTCCCGGGACCCCGCCGTCCTCGTCCTCCAGCCCCCCGCAGCCGCGGCGCCGACGGACACGCCATCCCGCCCATCGCGCGGCGCCTGGGCCACCACCCGCCGCAGAGCCTGAACGTGGGGAAGCCGCTGTACCAGTCGCTCAACTGCAAGCCCATGCAGATGTACGTGCTGGACGTGTCCCGGGCCAAGGCCGCCGGCGTGGTGTCCTGGCGGGTGTACGGCAACGGGACCCCCGCCGCCGTCACGGGGCCGCCCGAGACCAGCCTTCACACGGTGGTGCAGGGGAGGGGCGAGCTCATCATCTTCGGGGGCCTCATGGACAAGAAGCAGAATGTGAAGTACTACCCCAAAACTAACGCCTTGTACTTTGTCCGCGCTAAAAGGTAATGCAGCTCCAGGTGAGAGCCGCCACCTTGTGGCCGCACGAGGGAATTGACACGCAATGCCTTTTTCCTTTCAAAGAAAGTAACGGGAAAAGAACGTTTGTTTGATGTTCCACTATACGACACACTACGTTCACTGTTCTCCCTTCTGCCTACTGCAAACTGAAAGACTGATTAAAAAACACACTTTTTGAATGGGTGTATGTGTGCGACTGCGGTGTTTATGAGAGGACACAATTTTTCTTTTCCTGGAGGGAGAGGGGCAGTCGAACACTTTTAAGAAAATTGCAGAGTGGCGACCTTGCTTTTTATATTAATTTTAAGCCTGCAATGTTTACATTGAAAATGGTGTGTGTGTGTGTGTGTGCGCGCCCGCGTGTGTGTGTTACCATGTTGGTGGTTAAAAGTTGTTGACTGTGTTGAGAACCATGGAGGCTGAGACATGTGGCACTGTTCTATAAACATAGTTAATAAAAGCCTACATGTTTCCTTGTGGTCAGTTTATTGTCTGCTGTCAGGGATCGTGGGGGGTCGGGCTGAATGATTATGGAAAAATCTAATTGCGATTTTTTTCCCCCCCCCCTCAATATTGCGATTTAATTTGCGATTATTTTTTATCTGTCTCGTGTGTTTTTTCCACAAACAAAATAATGTGCATTATAATTAACATCAGATTTCTTATACACAATTATTATTTTTTATATAGGCTAGGCTAATGTTAAGATAAAAGCAAAATAAAGCATGAATTAATATGAAAGATCCTTTATTTATCTACTATTGTTTTTGTTTTGTTTTTTTGCAAGACATTTTAATAGGGCTTAGAATGATTTTTTTTTTTAGGTCCACACAAAGCACAAAACAGCGACAGCTTCATTCAACCGATGTTAACACGCTAGCAGCGTTAAAATCGCTATAAGCTGCGAACGTACGAGGCAGCGGTTCGCTGCCAGCGAAGACAACTCCGACTGTTGTGGTCCTTGGTGCTTCGATAGTCGTTCGGCATTATTTATTTAGTTATTTAAATCCCTCCCGACACTGTTTTGCTAAACTAGTTGGTGGCAACCAGGAAGACCTTTCCCTTTCGTGTCGCTTCGTCCGTCCAGCTCGTCGCAGCACCGACTCCTCGCACTACCTGCTTTGCGTTGCTTCGTGCCGCTCGCAAGTCACGTGACCGGAACTCGCGTCAATCAAATCGCAGTCTTTGCGGTTAGAAAATCTTGTTTTGTCCTATAGCGATATTATCGCAATTGCGATTTATCGTTCAGCCCGGGGGCGGTGTAATCACACCACACACATTTGAGTTGAATTTATTCGTCCTTAGAACAAACTTCCTCCGGCCTTAACAACCTGGCAATAACTAAATGCAATAACATTTGCATGGAGGTGGTTTTATTGTCGAGAACGATGAGCAAATGAGGTGCGTAAAAGCCCATAAAACTAGCACTTCTGCAGGTGATGAGGAGACAATTTCACTGGACTCCAGGAGACGAGTCCATCATTGAGTCAATAATGGATATAAAGTCAGTTGTGTCAAAACAAATACTTTTCTAATAAAACCCAGATGCAGCTCAGCCCCTTAAGCAGCCTGGTAACCTTGTGAGTATTGGCTACAGTGAATCTACATTATGCATAAATACTGTTGTACTCGCTTACATTTCCTTTACAGGATTCACATACTGTAAGACATCCTTACACAAGACATCTTGAAAAACACAGCAGACAGAAGTTAAAACTGTGGCTGAGGCTGCATATGGAAATGAAACACAGGACCCTCAGGAAAGTGGACTTGAGTCTTTTGCTCTCTCTACTGAAAAATAAAGTTAGCTATAAAACATTGGTCACTTGGCCTTTTAATGAATATGTACGAGACAGATATATGTGACAGACAAACCTGCAAATGCTACACAGTATAAAATAATGTACAAAGTCATTTATGAGAGGAAAAAAAGGCACATGGGGAACAAACATATTGCAACATATTGATTTCAGAGCAGTCTGCCGTTACCCAGATGAATATCTCTCAGTCCATCAGCTGGACCTGGATATTGCTTTTGTCCAATACCACAATCGCAACTTTAACAGCCTCATGTTTCAGCCTCAGTGAATGCAATAGTACATTTTGACACAACTTTAAAGGAAGTCTTCATTAGCATAGCAATTTAACAAGGCTGAGAGTAGAACTAAAACTACATGAATGACAATAAAAAGACATGCAATTACAAATTACTAAATGTCTGTGATATATTTTTCGTGATGATTAAAATAATGCAACATATTTAATGCTTTACAAAACGTGCATTTTAAAAGGATTGACGGTAGAACCACCAAATGGCACGATGTACAATGACAAATGACAATGATATACAATAACAAATGATTGTATTTATTCAGCCCCGATATCTGATTCATACATGAACGCTACTAAAGAGCGACCTCTTGTGGCCTTTTCACGGTCATCACAAAAACGTGGAAAAACATGCCCGCTATATTCACCTCCAAATAAAAAGAAATATAATTCCAGAATGAAAAAAAAATTCAATGTGATTTATGCTGTGGATGCCAATTAGGAAAGCTTTCAATCCGTAGAGAGAAGCAAATCTGATACCCGCGCGTTTGTTTGTTTGTTTTGTTTCCTAGATTATCCTCCACTATTTTTAGCTGATTAACCTCGTTTTAGACTCGCGTCTTTCGTTTGGCCGCTTGCTCCGGTTTCCCCTGCAGCCAGTCAGTCAGTCAGTCAGCCAGCCAGCCAGTCAGTCAGTCCACCCCCCTCCCTGACCAGCAATAACCTTTTACCCAGAGAGGTCCTATAGGAGCCGAGTGGGGCCTGTGCGCAGTGCCGCCGTCTGATTGGCGGAGCCCCGGGCCAAGCGGAGATGTGGCACGCAGGCTCGAAACCTCATTGGCTGCGACGCGCGGCCGGGGGAGGAGACCTTGGCAATGAATACGCTGAGGACACATGTTTACAATGAGAGGAGGAAGCTGCGAGCTGTTCAGGATCACTGAACACTGTGAGTTTGTTTTTTGAAATACATATAATGAAGTAATCAAATTAGAAATGCACCGTGTCGTATTTTTCTATAGCTGGTCGGAATAGTGTTTGTCATTGCTTTCTTTTTTATTTATGTAGCTTCACTGTTATGATGAGTTTTAAAGGTCCCTCTTATTGATTTGAACGATGATGTTCTCGGTCCGTCCGCGTGTTTTATTTGAGACATTAAAGGCTACACAAGGGCTTAAGAATCAGAATCATGTTTCCCGTTTGGGGGTTTTTGTTGCCATTTTGACAGGCTGCGCTTGTCGTTCCTCTTTTCCCCTCTCCTCTTAACTGGCATCCATTCTCCCTTCCAACACAACAAACGACTCGTGCTTTGTAAACACAGCTGACCTCGACATTGATTTGACCTGTGCTCTGCTGTAGATGTTGCCTCCGTTGGACAACTTGACATTCGGTCAGGCATGCAGTGGTGTCACCAGCTGGGCACCAAAGGCTGACCTGTAGAGGAAAGCACAAAGGGACAACGAAAACGCCTCAACCTCTGGTCGTCGCCAGAGCGGAGAGCGTTTGATTCCGCAGCCCGACGGTGTGCAGTGTCCTCTCAGTGACCCCTCAGTGGGCGGCCAACTTGCCTGCTGGCAGGGACTGGCTGGGACTAACTGGACTTCTCAGGGATGAGCGGCGCCCGCTTCCTGAACCCTTCCCAGGAAGAGTCCGTGTTTGGCTCCCAGCCGTCCGCCAGGATGCCGGCGGCCTCGGTGATGGCTTCGCCCCGGGGTGCCTTTGGCCCCTCGTCACCTCGCCCTACCGTCTGGCCCCCGCTGGATTTTGCCCTGGGCGCTATCGCTTGTTGCGCCGCCTGCGTTTTCACCAACCCGCTGGAGGTGGTGAAGACGCGCCTGCAGCTCCAGGGCGAGCTGCGTGCGCGGGGCTCCTACCAGAGACACTACCGCGGCGTGCTGCAGGCCCTGTGGGTGGTGGGCCGCACGGACGGGCTGCGAGGCCTGCAGAAGGGGCTGTCCGTGGGGCTCATCTACCAGGGCGTGATGAACGGCGTGAGGCTGGGGTCCTACTCCTACTGTGAGGCCCTGGGCATCACCTCCCTTCACGGTGGCAGCCTGCTGTCAGGAGCAGCTGCTGGGGCCCTGGGTGCCTTCATTGCCTCTCCTGCCTACCTGGTAAGTTCCCTAAACACCCCTGTGAACTGTCATCACTTGAGGCAAGTTGAAATTCTTGTTTCTGCAGATCCAGTGGAAGTAAAATGATGACGCGTATGACAAGAGAATGCAAAATTCTCTTGAAATCAAAGTCACTTCCACATTTGCGGTTTAGTACAGACGCAGGAACTAGGAACGGGAACATTTTTCTCTGTGATGAAAACATACTGAACAGTGACCCCACGGCCGAGCTACTCTAAAATAATCTCCCTCTAAATATGATCCACTTTTGCATTTGACTACACAACAGCATAGTTCAAATAGCAATAACAACTACAATAAATTATAAGTTAATTAATTTGAACAGAATTTGACTTTTTTACAAGCTTGTTTTTCCAGTGCAAGAAGAAAGTACAGTAATGTATCATCAAATCAGTAGAAAAGGAAGTTACTCAAGCAAAGTACTTAATTACTTCTCACCTCTGCACATTTGTCAGAATAGTAGCCTTTCTACGAACTGAAAGTCATATGGCCTTAAATGCATGACTCAGATACTCTGAATCATGCTGTCCTGTTGTGCACATTTACATTTCATTTTTTGGTGTTTCAAAAAAATGTACATTAATCTCCTGAGTGGACCCGTCGCTATGCTACGCACAACACACTCGACACGAGAACAACAAAACCTAATCAACAGCCAAACAGCAGATCTGCTGCGTAAACATGAGACCAACGTTGGTAAAATGGTAGGAGTAATTGTCTCCTCAAGCTGATAGGTAATGCATGGGGTCTTTGCCTGACACCACATCTGAGTGCGTAACATATACTCGGTTATGCTTATAGATATTTTCAAGAAACCTGATACCACAGCAGTGAGTCTGGCTTAAGATAACAGAGTTTCATTTTGAACCCTGTGTTATTCCAACCTCGAAAATAAAAACAAAAGAAAGGAAACTTAATCTTTGGACAAGCAGGATATTCAAACAAGGTTTAAAGGACCAGCGTGTAACATATTATGGTAAGCATATTGCAAACAATATGGATGGTAATTCCTGTTTCATTCGTGTTCACATCTTTCTTATTCTGGCTGTGATTCTACAGTAAGAAAACAGTTACTGTCGATTTGTAGAGGCACAATCTGGCCGCCTCCTTACAACCCCCCCTTACATGTTAGTAAATACTCATTACTGGCAAATGAAACTCAATGGTCAACTAATAAAAACTTACATTTTCTTCCATTTTATCTTCCATGTTGTGCCAATGGACCCCTTGATTTCTGTATGGATAAAAAAAAAAAACAGAAACTATGCTCATTTGTATGGCCTATTATATAGCTAATTGCCCTGTGCTGTTAGTGTTTAAAGCTTGTAGAAAGTCTTTGCTAATACCAGAACAACAGAGTGGTATAATTAAAATAGTCTCTGTTCGATCTTGTGGAAAAAGACACAATTTGACCTTGGCAGTAAACACGAACCAGCTGAAAGTCACAGTCATCTCAAATACTCTGGATCTATTTTTATGCCGCCCAACTACTTGTGAGGGAAAGGTATGAGTGCTCCTGTGTCAGGTTAACTACTGTTCACTTCTAAAGCAAAGAATTTCAATACAGAATCATGTGAATTGACAAAATATCTAATCCTGAATGTTGAATATTATGTTTCTGTGTCAAAGGGTCTTCATCAAGCCACAACAGTCATAAACACAAACAAATCAATGCCCTCTTTCCATTTCTTTTCACATGACATGACACATGATGCTTACTGTTTCTCTCACTAAACATAAACTCACCAGCCACTTTTTCAGGTACCTGGTAAAACGAAGGTTTCCCTATGAAATCGTATTTAAAATCAAATGACTTTTTGCCCCGTCATGGAAAGACAATATAGTTTGATGACATATGACGTCCACTCGGAGGCCTCTAAATATATCTTGCACTTTGCCTCAAGCTGTCCAGCCAAGCCAAAAATATACCTTTTGGTATTTTCCTCTGAGCTTTTTGGCAGAGAATGAAAAAAGTAGACCAGGAGGTTAAATGTGGACGTGGTATCTGTCAATGACGATAGCAGCACTTGTTTTTCCAGCTATGACTGCTGCAGATAAAGATTGGATTAGTGTTACTGATAACATATTGTTTATGCTATCAATATTGTACAAGGTGACCATGTTTTTGTTTCCCGTATTTGTTACACAACCTACCCTGGCAACTAACTCAGACTTTATCCATTCAATTGACGGCTGTCTGTTTTTTTGTCTGTTTGCTAATGTTCCTATGAGGCATTGTTTCTAATGCAATATGCACACGTGCTTTACCCAAAATAACTGTTTTTTTTGTTTTTTTCATAGGTAAAAACGCATCTGCAGGCTCAGACTGTGACGACCATAGCAGTGGGGCACCAGCATAATCATCTGGTAAGATTCGTATTAGAAATGAACAAGTTGTGACTGCTGTAGTATGCATGAGAAACATTTCCAGTGCACGAATATGCACCTGTTTGTGAAAAGCAACCACTCAAGAAAGCAGTCTGAACACATAATGACAAAGTAAAAAAAAATCTCTGCCATTGAGCACAGAGGTATAGAAAACTAATTAAACATTTTTGTCCTGAATGTAATTATCCTTTTACTACAAAATGCTGGTCCATGTGTTTCGTGTAAGTTGTGACTTATTTTGGCTCTTTATACATTTTTTGCAGCAATTCATTTTCCGGCTCAGCGATATCAATTGTGTGCAGTTCTGAGCCATTTGAGTGTGAAAAAAAATGTTGATGCATGCATTCCCACTGTTCTCTTGTGGCGTTCACACTTTGTACTGCTTCCACGTGTCTGTCGCATTATGTAAGAGGCAAAGTCAGGCCTATGTTATGGGGTCACCTACCTTAACACTGTAAGACTTTTGGAAATGAGGTAAAATACAAGCATAAACACAACAACAACAAACAAGTAACACTGGCAACAAAAGTGATTGTTGTTAGTACATGTCAAAAGCAGGACAGTGTTCTTCTTGGTACATTCGAATGACTTTCAGAATTAATACTCATTGTATTTATAATTGTTCTCATAATTGCAAATAATTTAATTGTTATTTGACGAAGCAATGTGGTCAAGAAAAAGTCTTACGACTGCAACAACTTGTTCACACCATGTCTGACTTTCCAGGGTGTGTCTGATGCCTTCCTCACCATCTATAAAAGAGAAGGCTTGATTGGCCTTTGGAGGGGCGTAAACGGGGCCGTCCCTCGAGTCATGGTGGGATCAGCTGCTCAGCTGGCAACCTTTACCTCAGCCAAGGACTGGGTGTCACAGTCACAGGTACATGTGTGAAGCAGCCGCTCTATCTGCACTGCCTGCACTGTCTGCACTATCTGCACTGATAAATGTCCAGTTGTGTACTCTGTTAGCTTTCCCCACAATACCTGCAAATGTGCCACTGTACATAATGTTTCTACTGTATTGTTTTGAATTATGAGATATTTACACACATACACATAATTACCTCCATATTTACTGTACCATACATACATATTTACTTATATACCTCAATCCCCTGCACCCCCTATAAGCACTTCTGGTTGGGCGCAGTCTACATTCTGTTGCCTTCTCCCTGTGACTCGTGCAGTGACAGTGAAGTTGAATATGATGATCTCTTAACGGTCAGTGTGTCTCTCTGTCCAGTGGCTCTGTCCAAACAGCTGGCTCATTGCTCTGGTGGCTGCCATGATCAGTGGAGTGGCCGTGGCCATCACCATGACACCTTTTGATGTCATCAGTACGCGTCTGTACAACCAGCCAGTGGATGAATCTCACAGGGTCATTATTTTTTTTTTTGCCTTCTTCAAATCAAATCTCTACTTCTGTGCATAAACAGCACAGATGGTTGAGCCGAAACTGAATGCAAGCAGTTAAAAAAACAACCGTTTCTCTCTTCCAGGGCCGTCTGTACCACGGGTTTTCAGACTGTATGTTGAAGGTGTGCCAGGCTGAAGGCGTGCTGGGCTTGTACAAAGGCATGGGTCCGGTCTTTCTGCGTTTGGCTCCTCACACAGTGCTCAGCATGTTGTTCTGGGATCTGATGAGACAGCAAGCGGTGAAGAACAACAAGAGCCATAAAGGAAGCTAAAAACACCAGAGGTTGACAGAGTGTAAAGGGAGAGTTCTTTTCTTTCTCCTTGGCCAGAAATATGATTGATCACTCAGAACTGCCCCTGTTTGGAAAAAGTTAATAAGAAGCTACAGTTGGACTCTGTCCATCTTTAAGAACTGTAACCGAGCCCACCCACCAGCAGCTCCACAGCTCACTATCCAGCACAATATTTTCCATTCAGACTGACATATAGGCATCCTTGTTGGAAGCAACATTGCCATTTTTAGTGAAACTTCCGTTTTTGACTCAGGTCAAACGACTGGCAGCCTGTCAGGAGAGAGTTGTTTCCGTTACACAGTTCCACTATTGCCTTGTTTGTGCTAAGATGAGCTCATGGCGGCTGACTGTGAGTGAATTTATATGAGTGACATAAACTTACAGCCTTGAAGACATTTTCTCTCCAGAAAGTAGTTCTTCTCGGGAAGATGAGCATTAAAAAAAAAAACTTGATAAAGTTGTTGAATAAATGTTGCACTTCAGGTTCTTATTGAATACCTCAGAATAAATTCAGAAGCAATACTGCATGTTTTCAAATGTGAGGATGCAGCCAAGTTCAATGAGATAAATGACTTAGGCTGGCTGAAGCTCCTTGCTAATAAAATGAAGCGCAAATAACCCGTTGGAAAGTCTGGGTTCTTAAAAAATAAATAAACTGTGTTTGTCTCTGTGGTTGCCACAGTTTCTTGGGGAAATCAATTTGCCTTGTCTAACAAACTACTGGAACCTTAAGCACTGATGGAATCTCATGTGAAGATTTTTTTTTTTTTTTTTTTTTAACAAATATGTAACGTGTGGCTACTCATAGCCTTTGGGCAATAGGTTATAATAATAAGAAATAAAAGCAACTTTTGTACAAATCCTGTTGAATTATGTTGTCCTTTGTTTGACCAACTTTTACAACACAAGTGATGTGTCTTTGGTACAGTTGGTACCGGTGATGTCATCTTGTTCTGACCCAGTGAGGAGCCATATGATTAGTCTCTTTGCGTAGTCACTATCTGGGGAAGATTCCAAGCTTCTTCCTTAATCAGGAAATGATGAATGAGAGAAAACCCCCTCACACACAGAACAAAACATCATCTTGACCTTTGTAACTGAGGTAAGGCCACTATCAGACATGATCGGACCAAGGGGGAAAAAAGTGGGTCTGCACACACAGACCAGGCTCTTAGATTGTTGTAACATAGCACAGCAGCAACAAAATGTGTCTTTTCTCCTGGATATTTGTATCATCTGAATGGTCATTTTTTCCCTCCAGACCCATTGAAAATATTTGTCAAGGTGAGTCTTGAAAGTAGAATGAAAGGAGTGTCCTGTCATTCTTTATGAATTACTGTGGTGTTTTTCCATGTTTAAAAGGCCTCGTGGGTGCCTGTGGAATATCGGTGTTGTGCAATTTGATGAGAGTTTACTACTTCACTCAAACATGCAGGTAAGTTCACGTTGTCTAAATGAGAAAAAAAAACTTTGCATTCCTCAAGTAAAAATACCATTAGCGTCTATTAAAGATTTTCAGAGTGTACTTTTGCCAAAAAAGATTGAATTTCAGGTTTTTTTCCTCTAGAAGTAACCATATTACCTACTGAACCAAATAAGGCAGCAATATAATGCTACTACGCATTCTTTATGGACTAAAACTATAATTTTAAAGTACACGTGTGCTACACAGTGGACCTGAATTGTTCTTGAAAACATTTTTCACATTAAAAGCACAAAATTAAATTCTAATTTTACGTATTAACACAACCCATACATCAGCTCTAATGTCCAGTAGCAGTCCGAACCTTCTCCTGCCTCCGTTAATACAACAGAGAAAGTGCAGAGGGATCATCCTCTCTTCTGAAATCGGGCTGGAGGACAACTTTCCAGTTCTGGTCCCTGGCGATCCTCCTGTCTGTGGTGGGCTCGAGGGTCTGCTCTCTGATAGTGCTGGAGTTTTCCCTCAGAGCAGTTTCTGCCTGGGCATCAGCGGGGCTGGTGAGTTCTGGAACACTGTGAATTGCACTTGTCTCGTCCCTCCATCACCTGCCAGTTCTCCCCAGTACCTAAACTATTACTGTACATCATTTTCAACCAGCGCCCTGTGCGTTTTTTTTTCCCAGGATGGCGGTGGCAGAGGAGTTGATCTGCTCCTCCTCCAGTGCCAGTTCTCTCTTTCCTGCAGCCTCACGGTAACTCTGGACTTCCTCCATCAGGGGGCGCCACATAGCGCCTTCAGCTTGCTCCTAGCGGCTGCACTCAGCTGGGCCCTATCCACCATCAGCCACAATCTGTGGAGACATGCGGCCACTTTCTACCAGCTGCATAGTACCAAGCATTACTGTGGGAAATGCATCACCCTGCTGACCTCTGGACACGGCGTCCTGGCGTCCCTGCAGAGAGCGGTAGTGCTGGCCTTTGCTGTAGGAGCTGTGGCCTCCACCGCCACAGTTTACAACCACTTCCTGTCTCACAAGGACGCCTTGAAGTTCTGGACTCCACTGACTCTTTGCTATGCTCTGCTGGTGTTTTACACGCAAGGTGACTGTCAGGACAACTTTTAGAGAAGATTAAGATTACTGGAAGCACACAAGTGATGTGTCTGTGAACGTCAAATCCCTTTCAGTGTCATGGGATGAGGTCTTTTTTTTTGTTTGTCTTGTACAGAGGATCAGAATCGCCAGGCCGTCACAGAGGCCCAGTTGCACAGTGTGGTGCTGAGACTGGGAGCCTTGCTGGTGCTCATGCTGACTGTGGGGCACTGGGCTGACGTCTTTCACGTCCTCATTGCTTTCCTAGGCGAAGCCGTCTGCCTGCTGCCCTCTCAGGACCTGCTGAAAGCTGCGTTAAAGGTTTGCAAAAATAGTCTCCTCCTTCCAATGTGATATTATAGAGGTGTCTTTCTTTTGAGTTTAGGTAGATACCAAACATGCAAATCAAATCGCTGTGGCAAACCCTATTGGGAACATCCATAAAATCTGCTTTTTGCTTTGCTGATCATGAAATCACAATTGTCACTCTCTAATATTGCAGGAGGAAGAAGACACAAGTGTCAACACACCCAAAATGAGGCATCGATCACGCAAAATATCACCCATTGACAGCTGATTGTCATACTAAAAAATGAAAAGTGATATAATATACAATGTATTATTAATAAAGTTAATAATTTGATTAAATTAAAGTTAATTATGTTGCTCTAAATCAGCAGGATCCAAAGTCTCTGCAAGGTCTTCTCAGAACTGCAGGTGGATAATTCAAATCTTGTCATATTCAATGTTATTGGAAACGATGAGACTTGCCTCATGAAGGATTTAGGTCGTATTAAGAACTGTCTTTGAAGGTAAATAATTGATAATATCCATTGTAAACAGTCAGTGCTGTAGCTGTGGCATTTTAGTGAAGTTTCACAGCCTTATTGGATTACCAAGCATGTGATAAATAAAGGCTTCCTATAAAGTGTAACACTGAAAAGCTGCAGAGCAGTTTGTTGGAATCACACAATGATGTTCACTGAGATGCCACCAATCCATTTAATCCAGCAAGGCAACTGGACTGCTGAAGTCTCCAGTTCTCCAAGTGTCGATCTGAGAAGATCAGAGCATTGAGAGACCAACCAGCACATTGGAGTAGAAAGTGGAGGGAGTGAACAGTGATGGCCCTAGCATGAATGGGACCAGTGATAGCAGTTTGATCAGAGCTTGAGAAACCTTCCATTCACCCATTCAACCACCCATCCATCCATCCATTCGCCCACCCACCCACCCACCCATCCATCCATCCACCCGTCTGTCTGTTTGTCCATTCATCCATCCATCCATCCATCCATCCATCCATCCATCCATCCATCCATCCATCCATCCACCCGTCTGTCTGTTTGTCCATTCATCCATCCATCCATCCATCCATCCATCCATCCATCCATCCATCCACCCGTCTGTCCGTTCGTCTGTCCATCCGTCCAGCCATCCATCCATCCATCCATCTACACATCCATCCATTGTTTATACCCAAAATGTGATTTGTCTAGACTAAAAATTTGTGCAGGACTTCAATGGTTTTTATTTTCAAAGTGCCTCGCTCCCACACAGACATGGCAAATATATATAGATTTGGGAAAGGTTTCCATCTGGTGTGTCAGATTAATGTCCATTCTAAGCCCACCGAAAATGACTAATGTACGTCTTCTTTTTTTTTTAAAGGAACTCTTTCAGTTAGAGGCATTCAAATCAGTTAATTTATCACCAGATGAACCATCGAGCTTGTGAAAAAGTCATATTATTATGTAATTGAAAATTACATAATCCTTGCGACTCTGGCAGCAGCTTGGGGAAATTTGCCATAACAAACTTTTCTGCAGAAGCGCTCAATGTTAATGAGAAACTTTACCCCTTGCCTGAGAAGCATTTGGTGTGTGCATCAGAGTTTCCCCCCTGGGAGCTTTTCCACTCCTGCAGATGTTTACGGTTAGGAAGCACGTAAGACAATTGCATTGTTTCCCCCCATGTGTTCTTCCTGCTCGCTTCCCCTCATTCTTTTACTTTCTCCATTTCTGACCTTCTCACCCAAAGTCAGCGCCGGCGAGGAACGGCGATCCAGCAATGTCGCCGTGTCGACTGAGAGGTCAGTCCGCGAAAAAAAGAAAAGAAAAGGGGACTGAATAGGTTCAGAGGGTTTAATGAGGATCTTGGCTGATGAGAGGCGGAGCCTGTGGGCGCTCTGCGGCGCTCTGGGGATTGTGTCATCAGCAGGCATGCTCCCTCCTGCAACTGTGACATCACCACAGCATTCCTTTCCACAGAGCTGGAACAACAGAGACCCCCATCACTCTCCTCATCTCTCGTTCCCCCCTCTCTCACACATTCCTGCCTAACTCTTAGGTTGGTCTGACCCACATTGATCCACAGGAATGCCTTATTTAACTTTTCGATGCTAGTTCTCATTTTTGACTCGGAGTTGGAGGCTCTCAAGGTTTAAGCCCTAAAACAAACCCCACGGTGGTTTAACTAACCGGCAGACTTGATTTTGCTCCAGCTCACCCATGGGAGTGAGCAGAAAACACAACACAAGTTGCCCCCCCCCCAACTCCCTCCACATTGTAATCTTTTTGAAATACTTCCCTGAGACATCACTGACTGCCCCCTGCCCTCACAGAATATCTCCCCTTGCACAATGTCCCCATTCTCCCCCCTGCCCTGCAACGCACTGCTTCTCCTCTGCAACTCCCGCTCAACACAGAAACTCCACGGGGACGGAGCCTGGCGAGGTCGGCTCGTTACTAGACGTTTTGTGAGGCGCGTATGAGAGCAGCGCCCCGCGACACTGATAGTGAGTCAGGGCTGGAGTGATATCATGTTGTTGGGGGGAAGGGAAAAAAAAAGGAAAGAGGGAGAAGGGGAAAAAAAAGGAGGCAGACTTAGGAGGGAGGTAGGGAAAATAAAGCTGAGCGAACAATGAGGCAGAGCCGCGCGGGGGAGAGGAAGGGGACAGCTGGAGCGAGAGCTGTGGGATAAGGCAGGTACAGTCACATCCTGCTGGCATGCAGAGAGATAAAAAGAAGTGGGAGGTGGCTGCGCGTATCTGCCTCGCGACGGAAGGCGGCGTGCCTTCGGGAAAGCCTCACGGGAGTTTGCTTTACACTTGCAAATGTCTAGCTGCCTGTTTGTCTTGGATTGCACAACTGTTGCATGACTCTTTTTTTGTGCATGTGTGTGTGGCTAAGGGTGCATGGAGGAACAACAGAGAAAGGGAGAGAGAGGGAGAGGGGGAGAGGAAGAGGAAGAGAGGGAGAGTCTGCCTTCCTGCCAAGTTCTCATAGTAAATGAATGTGTCATGTATTTTTTTTTTTTGCTGCACTTTGCCCGAGATTAACGGTTCACCTTTTACGGCTGTGGGGAGGTGGTGTTGTCACTCCGCCAGGCAAGAAGGAGGGGTCGGCGGATGAAAGTTTAGGGGAGGGAGGTGCAGAAGGAAAAGGAGTGGCTTTCTGCTGATAGTCGCCCTCTCCCATTACCGGAGTAGAGGCTTCGCTCTGAGGCGGCTCGCTGGAGGGGAAAACAAACCAGAAGTTTCAGACACAGAGCAGGGCAGGAAGGCGGGAGGCTTTAAGGCGGTACTGCGTCTTCACGCCACACTTTATCTCAGGTATGTAACAATGCCGCTGTGGAAAGGGAATTCAGGTTCTGCCACCTGAAAGCCATTCAGACTGGCTGAAGGGAGCCGTGAGTGAGTGGAAACCAGCCTCTCAAACTGAAAGTCACTGCTCTGGAAGGGCGTTGACACTTATTAAAGGCTATTAAGATAGAATGAGGAAGGTTGTTTTTTTTCTTTCGATATTTACAATTGGGGCTGTTGAGTTTTGTGGTGTGGTGCTCCCTTGAAACAGGCCAGTGAATCATCAGGACGCTGCAGGCTTGAGGTCGGAGGACGATTAACTGTTGTGCTCTGTGTATCTGCTCTGCTCTGTGGCTGTACGTGGGTCTCCTGCAGCCATGGCATCAGCGGCGTCACCGAAAAGGATGGTGTCCTCCGTCTTCATCACCCTGGCAACTCCCTGCCGAGCCACCGTGACGCAGCAGCAGCAGCCCGCCCTCCAGGCCCACAGCGCCGCGGCCCGCGACCCGCAACGCGCTGCCGCTCGAGTCGGTCCCGGCGACGGCGTCCGCTCCGCCAGGCTTCAGAGGGGCGACCACTCGCAGGCTGAGTCGCATGAGGGCGCAGGCAGCAAAGGGCGGCCCGGCGTGGGGTCCTCGTCCAAAGCCTTGCATCCTCAGAGCGCTCAGCTTCCAGATGTCGGCCTCAACCGAGGGAAAGTGCAACGACAAAACAAAGGCACAGGTACATGGACGCTTTTTCAAAGATGGATATGCGCCAAATTTCTGAAAGGCACAAACATTTGGAGCTGACACTACTGCATGCATCATATTGTAATCGTATTGTATCGTAAAGCCAAATTTTAAGTGTTTTCTTAAATCAGTTGGTGTGCTGGTGGTGGTTATCTGTCTCTATGTATTAGTCCTGAAGGGATACAGCCATTACTGCACAAACATCTATACAGCAATGCGTTAGGTGATGTGCTATGACATGATCATCATTGCATGCAGGGTTATACAGTAGAGAACTTCTGGTACCAAGTCCTCAGCTGCTCAATCAAAAATGCTGTCCAATATCATGTTGCAATACATCTTTGTGTTTGCGCACAAGAAATGTGTGTAGTAAACAAATGTTGCGTTAAAATGACCTAAAATAAGTATTTTTTATTTTTTATTTTTAAACAGAGTCTGTTCCTCCTCCTCCTGTTGCTGTTGCTGCTTTGCCTTCATCTCCAAGAACATTGCCCTCAGGAGAATCAACGTTCCTACCACCTCCTCCTGCCCAGACTTCTCAGTCCCATTATTTGACCCCAGACCAGCAGCCAGGTCACAAAAGAGAGGTATGCAGACTTGAAAAACCTGCATTTGCATTGCCAAAATGCACTTTAAAACCCAGCTGAATTTTGGTGCTTGGCCACTTGTTTGGCATTTACGTTGTCCATTTTCCTTTTCATAAGAGTCTTTGTACATAAAATAATTTAATTTGAAAAACTGTATAACCCAGTTCCCATTTATTATTGCCCAAACTCTGCAGATGCAATCAAAGCACACACTAGTAATGGGGCTTAGTTATAGAAGAAGTGCTGTAATTACCCAAAGATCCATTAATAAATGGTGCCATGGCCTCACTAATTACTGCCCTACTACATTATTCTAGCAAAAACTGTACAACACATTAGAAATGCATGAAAATAAATGCGATCACTTGTGTCAGTCTGCTGACATTTACTTCATTGACCCAGTACTCTAATTCAGTTTCAGGAATTTAAAGTTGATTTAATTGGCATCATAATACACACAGCATACACAGAGCCAGGACTTCAGCTATTTTTAATACCTTTTGTTTATTTTAATAAACAAAAATGTGCCCCAAAAAATTAAACATATATATTTAGAATTATTTTCACAATGAATATGATAGATTTTGCAGATTTTAACTGAAAGTGCAGAAGACCTGTGAGGAAACAGCTATTTATCAATGTCTACAATAGTTCCATCAAGGTTTTCCAGTATACCTAAGTCAATGCCATTACAATGACACAAATTAGTGCATGGTAAGGAAAATAAAGGTTACAGATATATTCTTGCCTTAACTTACAACAATATAAAATTTCATTGTTATTTTTTGGTTCACCCGAGACTTGATTTTTTTTTTTTTTTTGTCCAGACCTTCTTGCACAGAATACAATAGCTTCAAGTTCCCTTTTACAGCCACATTTATGCTTTATGTTTAAAGGAGAAACCAACCTCACCCTCCACTGGGTACAATCAAGACATACTGTCCCAATCGGAACACAAAAATGTCCAAGACACAAGCAAGGAGAATAAAGGTAACTTAACATCTCTTCCTATCCAGACTTCCAACTTGGATGTAAAAAGCTTCCAGTGACTACAAACGTGTCCTTTGACAAACGTTGTTTCTGTCTGATGCAGATGTGTGTGGCTTCTGCCGTAAACCTGTGGCACTGTCTGAACCAGCAATCGAGGCCTTGAACAGGACGTACCATGACAGTTGTTTCCAGTGTAGATCGTGTCACATTCCACTGGCTGGTAAAGAGTACTACAATAAAGCAGGAATCCCACTGTGTGCAGACTGCTACCAGGTCAAACTAATACTTTTTTCTTTCTTTTTTAAGGTCATATTTTAAGACATACATATAGATTTCTAAAAAAAAAAAAAAAAAACCAATGGATTTGAAGCATCACATTCCCATTAGTTGCGATTGTCTTATTCCTTTTAGACCGATAATTCACTTCATGAATGTATTCACTTCACTTATGGGCTGTCACACAACTCCCCATGAAAGGACGCTGCATAATGCCAGTGATAACATGGCTGGTAAAATGTGTCATGTAAATAGTAATAGTTTACAGTATAGTTTACAGGAAAATAATTGTCATACAGAAGAAATGAGGGACGTCCTCAGCTGCGATATTACATGCTCACTATGTCACTTGACATTGTCCACAAAACAGCAATGGTTGCTTTATATCCGTTACACTGAAGTGTATTCAGTGAGGTTCAGTGGTCACTATCCTGAAGGAGCGCTGATGTTGTGCAGAGAGCCTGTTTATTACAGTGCACATGCAGCCCAGATATGCAAAGCTTAGTTGTGAAATGAATTGGCATAGTGCCCCAGCAGTCTCATTTTAAAATGGTTAACGTGTCTATTTTGGCAAATACTTTACACTGCTTATAACATTAAATTGAGATGAAGCAAGAACTTGAATTTAAAAATACATAAAAGAAAAGGAAGTTAAGGTCCATTTGAGTTGTTTTTTGTTAACATCAACTTTCCAGAAAGTGCGTTTTAGTTCTGTTTGCTTTATTTAAAATGGAAAAGAGATGACTGACAATCGGAGTTGAGTAAAAACAACACCAGCAGTTATGATCCGCCACAAGCTGATTTGTTCACATAGAGGTGTGTGTTTACCATAACTTCCAGGCCAGCCTGGAGCTTTGCTGGGCATGTGGAGAGGTGATCACAGATCATATCATCCGTGCACTGGAGCGAGTGTACCATCCTCCCTGCTTCACCTGTACAACATGTAAGCAGCAAATTGGAGAGCAGCCATTCGCTCAGGGGGAAGTTGGAGATGTGTATTGCCTTGAGGATTACTACAGGTATGAGTCTGAACACAGAGTGACGACAATAGAAACGAGCCTTTAACATTTTTGTGTCTTCTTATGTATTTATCAATAATATTCTTTGTGTAAGCGCAAATGAAGAATTTCAATCAATCACTCGATGGGGGTGTGAGTGGGGATCTAGATCTTTGAGGTTTCTATAGCTGCTTCGCCTTTCATTCAAATGTAAATGTAAAGGTTTCATTTTAACATACCTACATAATATCCCGATGTATTAGAAATGTACAGGCCATTCCCTGTCTAATTTTTTCTATTTTTTGTCCTCTCCTCTAAAATTTGCACCAAGAAAATATGCTCCAAAATGTAACGCCTGCAATGAGCTAATCATTCCAAAAGAAGATGGTACTGACAGCTATAACGTTGAATGCCTGGGACGCTCCTATCATGAGTACTGCTACAGATGTCAGGTACGTTCCACAAGCAATCAGTGTCCTTTTTTGGACACGCTACTGATAATACTAGCAAGTGCTCTGGACTACTCACTCTTTCTGTCTTCTGCAGGTCTGCGGCATCCAGCTCTCTCCTGAACCAAATGACCGTGGCTGCTATCCTTTGGATGGAAAAATGCTATGCAAACCGTGTCATCTGAGCCTGATTTCCAGTGAAGGGCACAACTACTAAGAGATGGGAAATCTTGCATATCGATGCATTTAAGTACTTTAAGAGTCCTGAATGTCCCAATTTTCCCCCTGCAAAGACAGACTGCAAACTGCCGTTTCTCTTGTTGCGCTCTTCCTCAAGTTCTTTTATACTTGATCATTTTGCACTTCATAAACTAAATAAAAAAAATTCATGTATTTATGCAAAAGCAAACCTTTCTTTTTTGTAAATTTCAAATAGTATGATGGATCATATACCTTTTTATATATAGAAAGCTTCTTTATAAGAGAAATAATATATTCTATTTCAAGGCAGACTCCAACATTGGCCACACATTTTTAAGAAAAAAAAATGCATTAGGAAAATAAATCATGCAAGCAGTTCAGCTTAGGAGCCCAGCTGCATGGGAAACTTGATTTGTTATTTTACTGTATGCATCTGTATGAAATATATTTAAAATGCACAATTGAATCCAAAGTTGCTATTAATGTTGACAAAATGAAATCACAGAATCTTTGTCTTAGAAGACTTTTCTTTTTTACTTCCTCAGCTGAGAACCAGCCACATCTACCGTATTGGAGTATCGAAATCTAAAAAGATTACTTTCAAATTATTTAATTTTCTGGAATTACATTTCTTTATCTCAAAATATTATTAAAACATTTCTTAACAATTTTATTACGTTTTGTGGTTGCTTATTTATTTATTTACTTAAAAGTGTCTGTTTAAACACGTAGGGACTATGCAAGGGTTTTTGAAAAAAAAATTGTTCTTGTTGTAAAATGAAAAATACAAAAACAACAACAACAACAATGCAATTTTCCTATCAAAGATCCCCATAAACCACGGAGACATGTTAGTAACATGGACGTGCTCCTTCGAAAGACAACTACCACTGCTACTATTCCTACTACTACTACTACTACTACCACCACCACCACCACTAATAATAATAATAATAATAATAATAATAATAATAATAATAATAATAATAATAACGATTGTTACGTTAGAGTCTTTCATATTGTCCAAAAACAGTAAATACATTCAAATATATTTAAGTTAAGGAAGTCTTCTATTTGAAACGACAAATCTCTTTTAAGTTCTGATGCTACTTTGAACTGGGGAGATGCTTTTATCAAACGCTTCAACAATTACAATACCGTCAAAATAAAAGATGGCTAAGGCAGCTTTAATGATAACGATGAATCCTTAAAATCTCGTTCACGTTGTCGTCACCACGGAGACAAATCCGACTCGTTTTAACGCTAAAGATCGAAGGTCTCGCAGTTGTTTATCTCCCTAATTACTGCCGAGCCAACACATCGACTTCAGGGGCGCGGAGCTCGCACCCGACACCAACTGGAGCGAGCATCGTCCGCGTTCACGTGCATGGATCGAGGACGCATCGGCTAAAGCTAAACTAGCTCGGAGGCCCAGATTATTCACGGAATCCACTGTCGTTCATTTTGTTCAGGCGGATCTCCGACCGGCAGGGATTAGAAACGTGCCAGATCATATGTGTGTGGCGGGGGGAAGCATAGCGCACGATGGTTCGGGAGACCAGACACCTCTGGGTGGGAAATTTACCCGAACATGTTCGCGAGGAGAAAATTGTGGAGCATTTTAAACGGTAGGTTACGCAAGATCGTATGTCGCGAAGCAGCGCGCGCTAGGTGCAGCGCTGCTGTAGCCTGGTGAGACCACAGCCATGGCAGCTAACAACTGCATTTCCCACAGTTTTCCAATTATTTGGTTCGAACGAGCTATCCAGTTTGTTTTGCGCCGCGAAAATATTCATTGAATCGCAGTGCACGGTTCGGGTCGGAGTGTCTCCGGTCGAATTTATTTGACTAACTTTTGCTGATGTTACTAGCTAAGGTTGGCTAGCGCCGAGCTACCACCCAACCAACCATTTTGTTGCAAGTCGAGACGTTTTCATAATCAGCACAAGCCAAAAGGCAGCAGCTAACGTAAGGCGGACTGCGAGCCAAATAAGATTTCGTGACTGAACGTCAGGAGAAGGGTTACAATAAAGTGAACGATTTACCCCTCAGCTGTGTTCTAATCATGACTATTAATTGGAGAATTTCAAATCTCCATGCAAAAGGGATTCAATTGAGCTTGTGATCAAATGTTAGCAAGTTGTTTAGCGACTTGACGTCGGCGGCCATTGCCGCACTCACGAACGTCTTTACTTTTTTCTAATTTAAACCTAATTACTACTAGTGGGCATTACATTTTTTTCATTCTCAGTAGCCCAGAAAGCTAACAGTGATGTTAGTGACTTTGGGTCCGTCTATAGACGGTGCTATAGACAGATAACGCCACATGTCTTTCACTTTTCTGCGTTAAGGTTCATCGAATAACTTCTCAGCATACTGCTTTTGAAACTAAACAAATGTCACATTTAGTTATCGAGATCACGGGAGCTGTTGCGATACTCTAAAATTATTGGTACGTCCCGCTTGACGATCCGCTTCAGATAGCCGCGGAGTCACAGTTGGAGTTTGTTCAGCTTCCTCGAAGGACGCGAGATGTAAACAATCCTTAGTTCTCCACAAGCCTTAATATTATTAATACCAAAATCAATGTTTTAAGCATGTGTATTTCTTATGAGCGAATGTCCTTTTTCCTCTTAGTGTTATTGTAAAAGAAAGCGGTGAAGCTAACTTGCTTTGCTTTTGTCTTTGGTGCCAAAACATTATTGTTCGCTGATTTTTATCAGTGACGTCTGACACAGCTGTCCCAACCCCTTGAGTAAAGTCTTGTATGTGTAATTTTCTCTGTTTTGTGTTGTTGCTCTTCCTTAGGTATGGGCGAGTGGAAAGTGTTAAAGTGCTGCGGAAGCGAGGGTCAGAGGGTGGTGTTGCAGCCTTTGTGGATTTTGTGGATATCAAAAGTGCACAGAAGGCTCACAATGCTGTCAACAAGATGGGAGATAGGGATCTTCGGACTGACTACAATGAACCCGGGTCAGTGCCTAGTGCTGTTCGAGGCCTTGAAGACAGCTCCCCCTCGAGCAGTCGAGACGTTACGGGATTCTCTAGGGGAACAGTTGGTCCAGTGTTTGGCCCACCTGTTTCTCTTCACACCAGAGAGGGACGTTATGAACGGAGAATAGATGGGTAAGTGGACACGGCCTCCCCTGAAAAACCAGGGGAATATAGGTATTGGAAAAGTTGTTAAACCAAAACACATTGTAGGGTTTCTCATGAGGGATATGTGCTTTAAAGCGGTTGCACAAAGATAATTAGGGATCCTTCCTCTTGTCATCATAATCGACTCGCCTTTCCCATGGGATTCGGTTATTAAACTTTGCATTATTACTTGCTAAGGTAACTATAATTCAAGGTTTGACATCTGTTTGGATATTACATCTGCATGGAATATCCTGGTGAGTTTTGGATTTATTGCGTTTTGTCGGAAAATACCCTGGGAAGCTTCTGGATATCTTTTGAAATATTTTTTTTCTCCTAATTGGCGGATCTTACTCATTTATGCCGGAGTTGCTTGAAGCTGGAAGTAAACCTAATTCTACAGGATCTACTTTTCTTTGAAGAGCCTATTCCAGCAATATATAATTACTTAAAGGATGGCCCATCTCGGGCTGTCAGTTTTTCTTTTTCCTCTTGGCAACAGTCGGTGGTTGGACTACTTTTCCTTTTTCTTTTTCTTTTTTTAAACGCCATATGTGGATACGCCCTGTTTTGGATTTAAGCCATAAAGAAGCAAATGGAAAACTGGTGCATACAAGACAGATGTAGAACATATATCCTAGATCACAGTAATACGTTTAGATAATATAAACTGTAGAGTCCAAACATTGAAACTGTACAAGGAAGATTTTCAAGCACCCTAGAATTTGAGACAAGCGACCAGCAGAGTTTGTGGAGCTATTCCTGTTTCGGATCGCTGGCCATGAAGACACACGAAGACCATGTAGTTGGGATCTAAACGTCTGGATGTACCTAAAACGCCTATCAAGTGCTGGATATATCCATGTGGACCATTGTGCGGATAGGCATAGCTTCCATTCATTTGGATTACTTGAAAGTGGATGTAGCTGTGTGATCCCCCAGTAAAGAGAAGAACCCTGTGTTATTTTCCAGAAAACCAAAGACGACTTTCTGAAAGTCATTTAAAATGCCTCAGCAGAAGAAACAAATTGTTCTTCTGAACACAGCTGCTAAAATCTGAGGATTGTGGAATTACTATGCCCATGAACGTGTGAGGATTTTTATACGCTGACCTCATAGTTTGTGCAAGTCTTCTTCACGTGATTCTACTACTTAACATTCATCAGTGGAATACATTTTTTTAATTGAAAGAAGACTGCTGCATTTTGGAGCATAAGACTGCCTTGATTCACCATGACGAGATTGGATGTAATTTTCTATACGGGCATCAAATTGCTTTTGCACGCAACTTGGATTGCACCAATGCACTCTAAAGTTCATTACTTTTTGAGTGTACATATTGAGTTATTAGGTCTTAATTTCCGACATACATGCCTATATTTTTTTTTCCGCCATATGCCCAGAAATCCAAAAAGCGACCAATTTCTGTGATTTTGTTTTTCATTTTTCCATCCAATGAAGACAAATTAGTAGACTAACTGTGGATACTCATCAACAATCTACTGGCCTGATGCTCCAGATAAGGTGCCGTGCGAGTCAAGAGAAAAGTTTTTTCTTTAATAGATCAAAAGAGGTTTTTTTTTTTCTCTTGGTTTTTCATTCGGGCTCTCGCATTCTGACCACCTAGATTTTATTTGGATTAGTGTCAGTAACTCCTTTTTCAAAAGGTTGGTATTGCTCTGCCCTCTGCATATTTTCCTGCTTGAAATTTCCACAGAGCTAACATTTGTCATAGGTTATGTGATTGTATGTTTAAGTCAGTCAGTCTTTTTCATTGCAAGCTCAACACTTTAGATTGCAGATGATGATTACAGTACCAGAAGATCTATTGGTTGTACACTTGTAAGTTTGTTAAGGTTAATATATCATTCGTTGTTTATTTATTATTTTGGTCTATATCACCAAACAGATCTGGCCAACAGTAAACTTGAAAAATAGTTTTTATTGACGCCGTAGCAAAAGGTAGTCAGCGTTGAATATTAAGAAATGAACTGATGATGGACTACGGAGCAGTTCGACAAAGCAGCTTTGCGTCCTGTATTGTGTGCATATGTTCAAAATAAATTCAAGTTCTTGTTTTTATTACAGTAGAACAGTGACAATTCAAAGATGGGCACAACATCAACATTACTTACCAAGACATTTTGATCCCACTTTGTGATTTTATACTATTCTTCTTTTATATTTTTTCAGATTCTCTTCCAAATTAGTGTTTTTATTATGCTTAAAAATGTGAAATATGAAGTCTCACAACTTTCCTCCACACTTGATACTAAATAGTGAAAAAAGTGCTTCTTGACATTTCTTTGCATCTAAGAGGACTTAAACCATAGTGAAGATTTGAAAAGGTCTATTAACCTTATTAGGAATGATTTTCAATACCATATTAGAATAAACACGTCTTTTCAGAACTGTCTGCTGTATCTGTGCGCGAACAGCTATTTGATTCACAGTGGTAAAAAAGTTTTAATAGTAAAATGTCTCTTGTTTTTTTTGTTTTGCACATTTTGCTTAAAACCATATTTTTTTTTCTCCTTGTCTACCTTGTTCTTTTTTGCAGTAGCTCAGAAAGCCGCGATCGTGCATATGATCACAGCCCATATGGACACCATGAACGCAGCAGCACTTTTGACAGACAGCGTCATTATAATGCTGACTATTACAGAGACCGTTCAATGTTTGCTGCTGCTGGCCCAGGAAGTAGTGCTATCGGGGGAAGCTTTGAGGCATCGGACCCACATTTTGACTCTAGAATTCGAGATCCCTTCACCCTCACTAATTCTACACGGCGTGACCTGTACAGAGATGACAGAGGAAGACGTGTTGATAGAACGTACCATCACCGTCGGAGCCGATCATCTCATTCCTCGCAGTCTCGACACCCATCCCCACAGCGGACCGCCGGACAGAACCCTAAAACCTCTCATTCCCCCAAGAGAACCCCGTTATCTCCGGGAAGAGGCCCACGATCTCAATCCCGGAGTAGATCTTCCAGTTCTGATTCGGTCAGCAGCACCAGCAGCACAGGCAGCGGCAGGTGTGATATTTTTTCCAAGTTCTGGTTTTCATGTTTATGTTTCAAGACCAGAAAACGTTTGACTTTCACTATTTTTGTATTGCCAAGTACTGCACTCTAACCTTTGGATTTCTTTATTTCTTTTTCAACTTATTTTATTTTTTTCAAATCTACTTTTATTTGACAACAGTGATTCCAACAGCACCTCAAGTGATGGCTCTCGGGCGCGCTCTGTTCAGTCGTCAGCCACACATGCACAGACTCAGTCATCTATGGTGATTGACTCTGATGAGCCCCGCCGTAGCTTTGGAATCAAAGTTCAAAACTTACCAGTTCGCTCCACAGGTGAGTTCTAAAAGAAGCGCTTTCCACTGAATCAGTTCAATCGATGAACTGTCTTGAATTATTAAACAAACTTAGAGTAGATTTTTATTGCTTATGCAGTTTTATGACAATACTATACAAGAACTACACTTAAAAAGGTGCATTAACACAAATGTGTGCAACATGAAAGGATGTAACCTTGATCTGTTTGTTTGTTTGTTTTTAAGACTGATGTTAAGGGTTTTTTTTTTTGTTTTTTTTGTGTTTTATTGTAATTATTATTATTGGCCGATGCCCCCTCAAAGTTGAGGCCCGTCGGCCCTGAGATATCTGCTTTCTGCCAGTATTTAATTAAACGAATAATAGGAAATGCTAAAAATAATAGTGAAATCAAATATTCATTGAATTTTGCAACTTGTCTTTTCCATTGACAGACACGAGTTTAAAAGATGGGCTCTTCCATGAATTTAAGAAACATGGCAAAGTAACCTCAGTGCAGATCCACGGTGCATCTGAAGACCGATATGGTTTAGTGTTCTTCAGACAGCAGGAAGATCAGGAAAAGGCCCTCACTGTCTCCAAAGGAAAGCTGTTTTTTGGCATGCAGATTGAAGTCACTGCATGGAATGGTCCTGGTAAGTAAACACTAAAAATAAATCTGTGTAAAATTTCTTATACTGACAAATTCATTCAAACAGGAACAGTATTTTACACTCTTTTCAATCTGCCTTTGGTTTTTCAGAAACAGAGAGTGAAAATGAGTTTAGGCCCTTGGATGGTAGAATAGATGAGTTCCACCCAAAAGCCACAAGAACACTGTTCATTGGCAACCTTGAGAAAACCACCAGTTACCAACAACTTCTTGACATTTTTCAACGCTTTGGAGAAATTGTGGTACGCTAGAGATTGCATCTGTGTGTATATGGTGTTGCACAATTCATATTTGGTTATATTTTGGATCTGTTTTTTAATTCTTCTCATTTCCTATAAAGGACATTGACATCAAAAAAGTAAATGGAGTGCCTCAGTATGCCTTTGTGCAGTATTCCGATATAGCCAGCGTTTGCAAGGCTATTAAAAAAATGGATGGAGAGTATCTCGGGAGCAACAGACTCAAGGTATCGTCTTTTTTTAAACTGCATAAGATGAATATTTTTGATTTCTGAAGGGTTATCTATGTATTTTATTATGTGTATTAAATTTATTTGCCTTTGTTTGTTATGAAGCTCGGGTTTGGAAAAAGCATGCCCACGACATGTGTTTGGCTGGATGGTTTGGCAACCAGCATCACAGAACAATACCTCACTCGGCATTTTTGTCGTTATGGACATGTTGTAAAGGTATGGCGTCTAAGTTAACTGCAAAATGTTTTATTCTTCTGAATACCTGTTAATGCCTGTTGTATTTATTGCAGAGAATTAACAGCTAAGATTTATTTTTTTGCAGGTTGTGTTTGACAGATTAAAAGGGATGGCCCTCATCTTGTATAACAACACAGACTTTGCTCAGGCAGCTGTACGGGAAACCAAAGGTTGGAAGATTGGTGGCAACAAAATCAAGGTGTGACTCTTTTTTTTTTTTTTTTTGGTGTACTTGAGGAAGTGTATGCAATCTATGCACTTGGTGTAATGTTTTTAAATCTGTATCTTTATGTCTTAATTTATTTTCCTTATCAAAAAGGTGGATTTTGCAAGCCAGGAGAGTCAGATGGCATTCTACCGCTCCATGCAAGCTTCTGGTCAAGACATTAGAGACTTCTATGAAATTCCTCCTGAGCGACGGTAATTTCTCTTTATATGTACATACATTAAATATAATTGATTGTGTATCAGAAATTTTTTCAACAAATGATTTAATATTATTCAGGGCAAAATGACTACATTTCTTCTTCTCTTGACTTGCCAGAGAGGACCGTAGGCCTCCATACCATGAGTTCACAGCAGAAAGGGCTTACTACGAAAATCTACGAACCCCTGGCCTCTATCCAGATGAAGCGCGAAGAGACTATGCTGCACGCAGCAGAGACAGGTTTCCTGAATTGGAACATTATCAGGGAGATCACTTCGACCCACGCTATCATGAAGACCCAAGGGACTACAGAGACTATAGAGACCCATTTGAACAAGACATCCGAAAATACACATACATTCAGAGGGAGCGTGAGAGAGAGAGGGAGCGTTTCGAAGCGGATCGCAGCAGGTGGAGCCCTTCCCATCCAAGGCGGCCTGTAACACCAGCAGTATCCCCTTCACCCTCCGAGCGTGCACCCAGAGAATCAGAACGCCGTGTTTACAGCCAGTCCTCGGAGCGCAGTGGCAGCGTGAGTTCAGTGTCACCACCACACTTTGACAAATCTGAAAAAACCCTGCTGGAGCATAGTTTGAAAACTGACAAAAATGAAAAGGGCAGCCAACCAGATCGTGCTACAGGTGCTGAGAAAACCAAGCGTGCTAAACGAAAGGATAAAGGTGAGAAAGAGAAAGTGGAAAAGATCAAATCACGGAAAGCAAAGGGTCAGTCCCCGTCAAACCCACTACCCAGTTCAGAGCTCGAAAATGCATTTGAGGGTGGATCTGGAAGAGGACGGGGATCGGAACAAGATGCTCATGAAAGGCAGAAGAGTAAGGCAGATGGAGAATCTGTTTCTGGAAATCAGTTGCTCTCACATGACAAAAGTGACAGATCTGAAATGAAAACTGAAAATTCAGAGTTACCTGAAAAAAGTCGACTCAAAAAGCATCTCAAATCAGATATTGGAAATGATGGAAAGGATTCATCTGTTGAGTCAGATCGGCTTGCTGCTAGGAAAAGGCGCTTTGCTGATTCCAGTGGAAAAACCATACGTCAGAAGAGACACAGACATGAAGAGGATGAAGTAAATCAGCCACCCGACTATGGTTCCTCGACAGCATATTTGAAGGAATCAGATGTAGACAAACACAAAGACTCACAAAGGAGGGAATCAAGACTTAGATCTGATAAAAGTAGCACACAAAAGGATGGTCAAGATGATGTGAAGGGACAAAAAGAGAAGCCAGAAGGATCTTTGGACCCATTGGAATCAAAACGACATCAAGGGCATCCTTCAACCAGAAGATTTTCTCTTGAGGGGATTACAGATCAAAGCAGTGTTGGAGAAAATGATAACCATCCCACTCTTAAAGTTGGTACTCAGACTGCTGACACTGACAAACCTGCTAAGAACAAAGAGGACCATGTTGACATTGATCTCTCTCAGAGTTACCGCAAGCAAATGGAGCAGAATAGACGTTTAACCCAACAGAAACAACAGCGTGAGTCTGACAAACTTGAAAAACCAGGAAGCCCCCATGGAAATGAAGCAGAGGACTTGGAGCACAAAAGTCTTGTACATGACGTTGGAAAACCACCTGAAGATGTAACGGATAACTTCCCTTCTCACAAACTGAAAAAATTAGAACATTTTGACTCAGAATCAGGCAACAAGAGAGAGCGCGTATACAGGAGCTTCAGGCAAAAAAGTGAAGATCCTGAATGGACCAATACGACCTCCCCAGGACGCCAGCACTGTGCTCAACAGGCAGATGAGGACTTAATTGATGTTTCACATAAAGACTTGAATAGAAATGAGGAAAAAAGTCACCCAGATCTTGAGCTGTTGGTCAAAAGAACACACAACACGCAGGTGAACAAGCCAAACACTCCATCGCTTAGTGTGGAAGAAGAGCAACAAAAGAGATGGGAAAGTAGAAAACAAGAGCTATTGCCAGACCTTAGCTTTTCTAGAAGTATTGGTAAAAACCTTCAAAATCGTAAACGTCTGGAATATGGTATTTGGCATGACTTGGAACCTGGAGAAGTACGATCTGATAATGAAGAGGAAAGAGAAAACAAACCCTACTCTCCCATGCCCTCAACATCCATGCCTTTTTCAGAAAGGCCAAGGGTTGACAGGTTTTCAGATCCTAAACTTGCCCACCTTGAACGAAACAAGTTCTACTCCTTTGCGCTTGATCAAACTATCACACCTGATACTAAGGCTCTGCTTGAACGTGCAAAATCTCTGTCATCCTCAAGGGAAGATAATTGGTCTTTTTTGGACTATGACTCTCACTTTGCAAGTTTTCGAAACAGAAAAGACACAGAAAAAGTAGAGGCAGCACCACGACCTACACCCTCTTGGTACATGAAAAAGAAAAAGATTCGAATTGGATCTGAGGACAAACTTGATGACAGGAAGGAGGAACCAAAACCTGAAGAACAAGAACGAAGGGAACTCTTTGCTTCTCGTTTCCTTCATAGCCCTGTCTTTGAGCTGGATTCTAGAAGGCTCCAACACTTGGAACGTAGACATGAAGAACCTGAGACACTTAGCCAACAAACTGGCCAGCAAGGGAGTGTGGATGGTGAACTTGAATCTGAGCCAGTTGTTCTTTTTCATAGTCGTTTTTTGGAGCTTACGCGACTACAACAGCAGAAGACTAAAGTTCCACCTGTTCAAGAAACAAAAGTAGACACAGTTATTGATAACAAAGAGGAAATAGAACCTGTTCAAGAACAGGCTTCACAGCCTCCTGAAATTCCAGAAACTGTGAAGGAGTCTGAAATAAAACCCATCAGTCCTGCCGAGGAACCAGCTTCTGAACCTCAGCCAGTCCCTACTCCAGTGTTGCAATCTGTGGTCAAGGATGTTCCTCAACCAGAAGAGAAATGTGTTGCCGTATGCCCCACACCTGACCAATTCCCCCATATGTCTCTCATCAAAGAAGAGGTAAAAGATAAGGAACTTGTTTCACCGGTTTCATACATACCAACGACACCAGCTGAAACGGCATGCGATTCTGAAGCTGCACCAGTAGTAGCACTGGAACCCAGTTACTCTGACGACAAATGTCCATCTAAAGAGGAACCACCGGTAGTAGCTGAAGATATAAAACCGCCTTCTTCAGAAAAAACATGCAGCCAGGATTCTCATGAGTTTCCCAGCACTACTGAAGCAGAGCAGAATTCTGAGACCATGCAAGAAGTGCCTAAAGTCTCGAGCCCTACTCCACCTAGTTTTTTAGAGGAAGCAGATAAAGTGAAAGATAGTCATTCCTCCATAAAGGTGATTGCAGACGAAGAGGTAGATGAAAATAAAAATGAAATAAGCATCGTAGAGATGGCTAATATTGATGAGAAAAGTAATGAGCCAATGTCGCCTCAGAAAGATCATAAAGCAAAAGAAATGAAAAACAAAAAGAGCAAGCAATCTCCTGTACAAGTATCACCTGTTAGTGTCATACCTACCTCTGCATCAGAGAAACAAGCAACACGCAAGAGTGAGCGCATTGACAAAGAGAAGCTAAAACGAGGTTCATCTCCAAGGGCTGAATTGAGATCTGCTGGCAAATCCCCTATACATGGGTCTGATCCTGATGTATCAGAGCAGCAAAGCATACCGTTAGGACGAGCAAGACGAAGAAATGTTAAATCTGTGTATGCAACTCCAGTTGAAGATGATGCATCAGTTCGTTCTGGTAAAGACATTCCAGAGTCACCGCGATCTGCACGAAAAAGAGTTACAGACAAAGAAGCAACAACTCACAACATTGAACAAGAGCCACCTGCTCCAACTAAACGAGGTCGACCTCCGAAGAATCGTAAACAAACTGATGAAAATGCATCTGTTAAAGTTGAGAAATCAAAAATGGACAACAAAGATACAGATTCAAATGAATCAGAAAGTGGGGAACGGCTTCTGAGAGTTTCAAAAGGAAAAGCATCCCCTCACAGCACAAAGACTTCAAGTCAAATGTCTGCAGTACAAGGCTCTGGACCAAGAAAAGGAGACAAAAATGATATGGCTGAGGATTTTGACAATGAAACTGATTTCACCGATGAACATTCTATGGGTTCACAAGATTCGTCAAGTTCATGCAAAGAGCCACGATCAAAAGTTGACCAAAAGAAAGAGGAGAAAGATAAACAAGGGAAAGAAAGGGGAAGGGAGGTAGAGGTGCTCCAAGAACATGCTACTGATCGTAAATCAAATGGAAAAGAGACAGATTCTTTGGTCACAGAAGAGAAACCTGTCGTCGAAAAAGATAGAAGCGCAAGAGGAAAAACAAAGTTGATGAGGACTCCTAAATCACCTGTCCTCAAGAATCTCAAAATCAGACTTAATGTCACAGAGGTAAAGGATCTTCTTCAGTTGGGGGATGATGAGCTTGGAAATCAAGAGGATACTACAAAAAAGCTAGCCAGTGAGCCCAGCGATTGTCCTACGAAGTACGCCGCTACAAACCGAGAGGGCTGTGACAGTGAGAAAGACGGTGCCAGCATGACAAAGGACAAAGGAGAAGCACCCCCGGAAAGCTCAAAACCCTCTATTTCTCAAGAGCTGGAATTGGAACAGGCAGTGGAGAACATAGCTAAACTGACAGAGCCAACTTTTCCGACACAACCACCAACCCCACCAGTTACACTTCAGGAAATAAAAAATGAACCAGAAGAAGAAAAGCCTTCTAATCCTGCTAGTGAAACAGAATTAATTGCTGCCATTGACTCAATAACCGCCGAAGAAACACCTATACCCCTTAATCAAGCACCTTCACAAAATTCAGATGTTGGATTAGAGCCTGAATTAAATGAATACATTCAGCCGATCAAAGAAGACGAAGACGAACAGCCATCAACAAATATGCCTGCTGTGGAAGCAGAATCTGCCTTTCCAACTACACCTAGAAAGGGCCCCAAAGGAAAAGCAAAAACACCGAAACGTTTTAAAAACCAAAAACAGGTGAAGAAAGACACAAAGGAAGGCGAAGAATTGCCAAATTCCTTAACAGAGAGCGTAGCTCCCAGTGGGCACAGTGCTTCCGAAGCAACTCCCTCAGCAGCAGTTGCGGCAGTTATTACCCCTACTACTTGGATACCTGAACCTGAGCCCGCACCCGTCAAGGCCACAAATGTAAAGACGGAGCAAGAGCCATCTTCTGAAGAACACGCTCAACCGATTAAATCGGTTAACCCCCAGTCAACGTCTTCACTATGCCCAAAGCCACCACAGGTCCCACTTCAGCCTATTTCTGCTCCTTCTCCTTCGTCCATACCCAGTAGGCCAAACATCAGACCAATTCAGCCAACTCATCAAGCATTAAGAAATCCTGTTTCTCCACAGGATGTGCACAACCCTACTAAAGATTCAATAATGTCTTCCTCACCTGTTATGATCATAGCATCCAAGGAGAGCCTGCCATTACCTTCAGAACCCGAAAACCAGGATATTGATCATAACACGAGTGATCTAAGACAAATTCTCATGAAACACAAAAATATGTCACTGCAAGCTAGCACTGCTATTGCTAGTAATTTGGCTAATGTAAGAGATCAGAACCCTTCTGAAAGTAATATTCCATCTGCTGCTGTTCCCAGCAAATCACCTTTGCTTGATGGTAGACTGGCCTCTCATTCGTCCCCATCTATAGTTCGACCACCAGCACCAGCTTCACTGCCCTCCCCTGAGACAAAACCTGTAATCTCTGTGATTGCATCCACTCCAACTTCTGTTATCAGCCGTGTTTGCAACCCTCCAGAACCCGAGGACAAAGTAAACTTGAACATTGCGAATCCCTGTGTGGACATGACCTTATCCAAACCAACCTTTAGACCCATTAAAGACGATACTGTCGATGTGGGAAGCGCTGCTCGATTCATTGTTGACGGCTCCAGTCTTGGCACAGGCTCTTGCCCAGGTCTTAGAGTGAATACATCTGAGGGAGTGGTAGTATTGAGCCACTCAGGCCAAAAAACAGAGGGACCACAGAGGATTAGTGCAAAAATTAGTCAGATCCCACAAGCAACAGCCGGGGACATGGAATCTCAGCAGTTGGTATCCATTCCGCAGATAAAACAAGAAATGTACGGCCATTCTCATTCAGGACTTCAAAAAGGTCCTTCGCAAACGGATCATGGACATTTAGGCAAGATGCAGCAAAACCTCTCCTCTGTTAAGCAAGAAACTCCAGCATTAGAAAAGGTGGAATCAGCTTACCAACCTGGGCCTCAAGGAGTAGTGAAGCGTCTCACACCGGGTAACCAGCAGGTGATGGGTTACCATCAAGACTACATGTCAATTAAACATCAAAAGAAAATGGACAGTGCTGATTCTCACAATACAGATGGAGCTAAACCACCTTGGACCTCTGCCATAAGTCCTCATTTACCTTCTCCACCTGGCAACCACGTAGGCTTTGTCACAGGGGCCGGTGACAGGGCTCCTCATTTGAGCAGTGTCAAACAGGAACCACGATCCCCTCGAAAGTCGGGTCATCCCCATTCTCCATTTGCCAAAGTGTCCTCACCTATAGGCTCCTCATCCCCCAAAGGTATCCCAGTCATGTTGCCCTCTGGTCATCCGGCCATGCAGCAGTTTATTCCTGGCGTACATCACCCAGAGCAGTCCGTTATCATGCCACCGAGTTTGGGACGGATGTCTCCTCATCGTGTTAACCAGTCAATTCCAGTTGGCCATCTTGTTCAAGGCGACGTTCGAGTAAATACGCCTCCTCTTTCAGTAATGAGCTATGGAATGCATAGTGAGTCTCTTGGCTCTCCCTGGTCTGGCGCCATGCAGCCAAGGCCCTCGTCGCCCCAGGCTGTTGGCAGAGATAAGGTCCTCAAAGCAAACCCTGGTTCGTTGAGGAGCCACGAAGGAGAACAGGAAGAATCCAGACGTTTCCACCAGCCTCCTGGAAGACAATCTTCCACGCAACTTAAACCAGAGGCCATGCAGTCGGACCCTCGTGGACCGTTGCGAAGTTCTGTGCAGTTAGAGAGTTACATGTCACAAAGAGATATGCGTGTTCTCTTGCACCAGCAGGGAGAGCGTTTGGGCTCCGACCTGCATGGACACATTCAGGAGACTCACCCCCATCATCGGCACCTTCCAACCTCCCCTTAACTTTGTCTCCAAGGCCACACGTTTTGCCAAAAGGTGTTTCAGAGAAGGACATGACAAAGCCGTTGGAGTCAAAGAGACCACACTCCCCTCTTTCTAAAGACGGAATGATGGGGATTCGACAATCTGGGCAAGCGATAGCATCTCCGCAGAGGGTTCAGCTGATCACAACAGGACCTAGCGGCTCATTCCCAGAATACTCTGCAATATACTCAAACCCTCGGAGCATCCATCCTCAAATGCCAGAGACATCTGCTGTTGGACTTAACCAGCCAGCATCAAGCGTCACTCCAACTGTGGTGAGTTAACTTGCATTTGAATTTCAAATATGTGGGATAATTAGCTACATTTGACCATATTATAATGATTTGTTGGATGGAACTTAAAACAGATAATCAAATAATTAAATGACAGCGTCTTCAAACTATTGATAGATATGTTCCATGTTTTCTTGAATCCTTAGGGTGCAGAGCTTCAGTCCAAACAAGATGACAAGATGACACAGCCTGGGAAAATGGTTCAGTTGCTTACAGTAAGATCAGTTGATTAAAGTTGTTTATCTTGTGTTTAATATGCGTCTGTAAAGGAACTTTGTTTGCTTACGTGTCATTGTTTTTTTTCTACTATGCCACCAGAAATATCCCATTGTATGGCAAGGACTACTGGCTCTCAAGAACGATACAGCTGCAGTACAGTTGCATTTTGTCTGTGGTAACAAAGCTCTGGCTCATCGGTCATTGCCTTTACAAGAAGGAGGCACATTGTTAAGAATCGTCCAGAGAATGAGACTAGAAGCTTCCCAACTTGAGAGCGTAGCTCGAAGGATGACGGTACGTCCTCTTATTTTTGCCCAGATCATTGATTTATATGAAACAAATGGTATTTAATGCACTTGCATTTTTTTTCCTCAACAGGGGGACACTGACTTCTGTCTTTTACTTGCTCTGCCATGTGGAAGAGATCAAGACGACGTCCTCAACCAAACTCAAGCTCTCAAGTCTGCATTCATCAACTATTTGCAAGCAAAGTTGGCTGCAGGTATAATCAACATCCCAAACCCAGGTTCTAATCAGGTAAGATGTGAATGAATAAAGACAAAATGTTACAGATGAAATGTTTTTTGTTTTTGTTTTTTTGTCTCTGTGAGTTGTGTGTGTGCTAACTTCTCTTCTTCCCTCTTCCCTCCCCACCACCTCCACCCCTGCAGCCTGCCTACGTGCTACAGATTTTCCCACCGTGTGAATTTTCAGAGAGCCATTTATCCCAGCTCGCCCCTGACCTCCTCAGCAGGATCTCGAGCATCTCACCACACCTCATGATTGTCATCACCTCCGTGTAGCCTTCACTGCTGGAGACTGTCCCATCAATGGACTTGCTGATGCGCCTCAGGAAAATGGAGGATTGGGAGAATCTATTTTTTTTTCTTTCTTTTTTTTCCTGGACACAGTGGGAATGTGTAGGATGTACCCGGTGAACTTTTTGCTTTTTTCGCCCCCTGCTCTTTTTTTCTTTTGTCACTCTGGTTTCTTTGTCCTTCTCGAAAGAACTCAGGGATGGACCAAACCAGAATCAGTCTTATTTGACCATTTTTTTCTGCTGTATTTCTATTTATTGGAGTTTAATTCTTAATGTTCGGAGATACTCTGAAGAAAAATGTTTGATGAACAAGAATGATTGACGATCTGGGTGGCCTTTTTCTTTCATCTGTCTTTTATTGATTGTCATAGAAATTTCTTATGGGAGGATTACAGACGTTGTACCACAATGGAAAAAAGACATTTCAACATATGATTATTGTACAGACTTTCTCACCCCTTCTTTGGAAGAGAAAGAATTGTAAAATTTTGGAGATCCTGTAGAGGACCAGGCTCATTTAACAGTTCCTTTAATTTCACCAGCTCTGCTCATCTTCTCACACTACTGAAGCGATCACACTTGCTTTTGCGTCAAGTCACAGTATGAAGTGGGAGCTTTTTTTGAATACTGGACATTGTAAATATTTTAAATATTTAAACTTTAACAGGTGGACTCTATTAACTTGACAGACTTGAACTCTGGGACATGCCAGGACGCGGAGCGCAGAAATTAAGATGGATACCTTTGATTTTTGGGTGTAAATACTTTAACAGATGAAGATTAGCAAACTCTGAGGAGTCTGCTGATTGCACTTCATATTTTGTAAACTCAAATAAAACGAACTCCAGAAAACTTGAACTTTCAAGGTACAATTATTTATTTTTATATCATGTCACCGGGCAACATTTTTCAAGAAAACTTTAATGTGGTGGTATGCTCTTTTAATTTTGCTGGAAATCATTCAAAATAGCAATGTACATTTTTGTTCATTAGTGTTCAGTAACATAACACTTTGATTATATCATGGAAGCTAAAGAATACGCCTTTTTTTTTTTCTTTTTTTTTTAAACAATTGTACTATATGTTTGTTGTTTGGCTACAACGAAACTACAAATGGCTTGCAGCCTGAGGTTGCATTCAGTGCTGCTAGCATAAAGTTCCTGATTTCATTCAGCCTTTGGTGGTCGATTTGGATGATGGGTAACATGGGCACAAGGTACACAGGGGAAACGAATGCACACACACAAACTAAAACTGCATCTAAACCTTTAAGATTAGTAGTATAATGTCATGTGTAATGCTGACAGGGCAAATATTGCAAAGTGAGTATGTTGTGAGAAACTAGGACATCTAAGAAATCAAAGCAAAGCAGCTGCAGTTGCCCAAAAATAATCTTTCAGTAAGTGTGAGGCTGTCGACTGGAGATTTGAAGAATCGTTCCAAGTTCAGCTGTGGTCAAAGCTGAACTGTAAGCTGTAGTTTTAACTCAACTGAACCAGGGAGGTATTTTCGGTTTGTTGTCAAGAGTTCCATTAGCTATGATTAGGATTGCGGCGCACAAGACAAGTGAGAATGAACATCTGAAAGTGGCCATGATGTTGCCCTTTAGTGTGGAACCTTTTAAGTTCACTGCACTCGTGATGGAACATTTAGATAAATGTGAAACTCTGTCAGATGAACCTCAAAGGGAAGGTAATTGAACCGTCACTATGTTTGAGTTGCAACACTACTCACATCTTAAAAAGGCGTAGTCTAATGTTTTAAATCAACACTTGATCCAAACAGCGCCACTAGCTGGTCCTCATATTGAGAAATGTTCCTCTTCATGATTTCCATACAAGGTCCTAGCAGGCGCTCAAAAGCCTGAATGTCGATGACTGAAAAAAAAAAAGAGAATAAAGTGGGATTCAGTTGTCATCCGGTAAAAACAGTTAAGGATGCACTTCTAAAAATATAGTGTACATTTCTTTTTGTACCTAATTTTTAATACACATGTTTTAACTGGTCCACGACTGTAGTAGCAGTAAGGAGAAATTAAGTTGTTGTTTGAATTCTCCTAACTAACACGTGATTTTTTAATCCCTAAGAGACAATCAGGGACACCATATAATATGAGAAAGTGAAAAGAGCACAAAAATTCACTTCTAAAACTTGCTGAAAAAGTCACGGTATACACGGCTTTTTGTTTTTCTTTTGTTTGTTTTTTCCCCAGAAGTTTAGCATTACAACTGTTCTGTGTTCACCTGTCATAAAATAAGTGAAAGAGCACAACATCACAACTTGTCAAAAAAAGTGAGAAAAAAAGTCTTGTTAGTTTTATTTGTTTGTTAATTTTTGGAAAATTGACGTCATTACTGATCCTAGAATGAAAGAAGGTGAAATAGCAAAAATCCTGAAATTTCTTTTTTTTTTTTTTTAAATGGCAAACTTCACGCTGTTTGTGTTTATTTTTGGATTGTTTTTTTTAAAGGTCAAGGTGTGAGAGAAGAACACACACAAAATCATCATCTCCTCAGGACAGCTAGCTCAGGCTTGACGAAGCCTGACTGCGGTGCATGAGGTTGTTAGTTTCATTTTGGTTTTTGTCTTCACAGTCCGAAAACATACCATGTGAGCTGAATTGGAAACTCTGAATTGTCTGTAGGTGTGTATGTGAATGTGAATGCTTGCTTGTCTCCATGTGGCCCTGTGATGAACTGCAGCTTGTCCAGGGTGTCACCCTGCCTTCATCCTATGACAGCTGGGAGAGGCTCCAGCAGTGACGCTGAGCTCAGGAAGAAGCGGATATTGTAAATGGTTGGATGTTTTGAAAATGGCCCCTGCAGGCCTAATTGGACAAAGCCAGGTAGTGTTCAGCACGAAACATAGACTCATTATCACCTCTACTGGTGAATAAAGGAAAGTACACCATCATCTGCAACATACCCAAGCATTTGGTGTCTCCCACAGCGTACACTGATGCCGCGCGAGGTTTGTTGGTCACCAGCGCCAGCTCCCCGAAGTACTGCCCCTTGGAGCAGCGAGCCACCTCCACCTCAGGGTTGTCCTGCTGGGCAGCCTTCGTCTGCAACAGGCACCAATGAACAATAAGTGGCTCGACGTGCGGCTGTTTACGCTCATTTTCCTTCTTTTCTTTTTTGCTTTGAGCAGTAGCATCGGCAGCTATCATACTGTGGCTGGGAATATTACAACACAAAAAAATTAGGATGGCCTTGTCAGTTTCGCTGACTCACTTGACTGTGAACCAGCAGTCGCGACTATTACAGACATTACAGCTACTTGGGATGATTATGGTTAGGGTTAGTCTTCCTCTTACCTATAAGTCGGATCAGATTCAGTTTTAGGGTTGCTTACTTTGCTTTTAATCATTATCTTCACCTCCCCTGACTCCACAATGTAAAAGCAGTCGGCCTCATCCCCCTGCCAGCGGAGAGACGACAACAGGAACGAAAGGAAAGTGAGTCTCGCTTCAAAAGCACAAAAAAAAACAAGCATCCCGTGTATTCTCACAGCCTACCTGAGTTATGATGCGCTCCCCATCCTTGAACGCTCGGGCTCCTAAAACATCTACAATCTTCATTCTCTCCGAGAGCTTGGCAAGAGAAAAACAAATGCCAATTAAAAGATAGGATGCCAAAGGAAATACAAAGGGAGGTGAGAAAGGCCCAGCGTTCTGAGCGTGCCCAGTCGCAGCGAACCTCCAGAGATTTCAGCAGAGAGACACTCTCGATGAAGGTCTCGTAGATCCTCCTTTTCTTTGCGTTGTTTCTGACGATCAGTCGGTGGAACGTGGCTCGATCCTGAGGGAGAGAGAGAGAGAGAAACAAACATACGACCCAGAGATCTTCGTGACACCCTTTCACAGTGACGGTGAAGCACCGTCGTCGACACTCACCAAGGCCCACAGGGCGCCCTCCTCCGTCGCCACTATGGTCGCAGCTCGCGGCGTGTTGTACATGAGCGCCAGCTCGCCAAAGCTCCCCTTGTTGTCGTACTTTCCGACGCACACGCTCGCGCCATCTTTCTGCACAAAGATATCGTACACGCCCCTGGGCGTGGCGTCACACACACAGACAAAAGAGTGGGGATGAAGGAATTCCACCAGAAGGTCATCCGATTGCTATTTTTTCGTCAAGTAGGGCAAAGACAAAGAGGTGTGAAACCGACTTCTCTATGATGTAGAAGTTGTCCCCATCATCTCCTTGGTCTATGAGGTGCTGCTGGGGTTTGACCAGCAGCTCGAACATGGCATCCAAAACTTCAGAGAACTGTTCCTGGGAGACACCAAGCACGGAACATTTATTTATATGGGGCAGAGTCAACCAGAGCTTTAAAGGTCCAGTATTTAAAATTTGGTTTAATTTATGATTTTAGTCTTGGCGAAAGCTTAACATACAGTCCATAAACACATCCATAAAAGTGTACACTCACAGTACAATGAAAGGAATTTGGTTTTCCTACCCTTAGAATGGTTCTCATATATATAAGAATATACACAGATCAAGGGTCTTGCTCCCAGTTGTTTGCCATCTTGCACCACCATATTTCTGAGACTTAGACATAGACTTAGACTAAACTTAGACTGAGACTTAGACATAGACTTAGACTAAACCTCCCTGGAAGATTGTCCCTGTCTGGACAATCCAGATCGCCTGATGGCATGTTTCATATTTAGGGTGAACGCTCGCGTCCTCTAATAAACCAATGAAGAAGATGGTGGACGAGGTATCCAGGTTTGCCCACGCAGGCCGCTGTAGCTCACTGGCAAGCTCGTGAGAGGAAAGGTACAGATCCCAAAACACGGGACGAGGTGTTAACATCCTTTGTGCAAGCACATGCAAAGTTCATTGGTGAACACTAAGCATAAAAAAAACTAAAAAACAAACTGTTTGAAATTTTGGGATGCATCTTCAGTAGTATTCCCTCAGATCATGGGGTGTTTCGGCCTTTAAAAACTATACACCCTCACCGAAGGCAATGAGGGTGTATACAGAGTGTATAGAGTCCCTACGAGAACGGATTTTTTCAGGAATTTGGTTTTTGGAGGCCACCTTCCACCCCCTTACTTGGCGACAGGACAGGAAGTGACACGTATTATTTTATTTTTTTCAGCATTTTATTTCCTGTTCACCCTTGCTGCAACCCAGCTGAGCGGAGGCAGGGTGGCAGGAGGCTGACGGAGGTGAAGGGCACCAGGCCGAGGCGATGAGGGTGTATACAGAGTGTATAGAGTCCCTACGAGAACTTAACTGAAAAAGCGCTGCAATCTTAAACGTAACCACTGGATGTTGCTGTTTCTTCTTGAACAAAATCTCCAAATATTACACACTTAACCTTTAGAAAAATAGAGTTTCAAGGGACAAAGTGTAACATTTGCTGGATCAACTGGAGCGAAGTGGTTTTCATTTGGCAATAAGTGTTTGTAGCTACACACGACTGGGCTGTTCTCCTTCTAACAGGGCTGAAATATTCACCACACATCAAAAGCAAAGCAGAGTTTTGTGATTGTACTCTGACATGACAGCTGATATAAGAAGGATGCTAAGTGGGATTAAAAAAAAGAAAACAGGTTCTTCTCACTGGATACCACTAAATCCCACTGACTGGGACTTTGAGAATGGAAAAAAAAAACATTGAGAACCTAAGACAAAAGATTCTCACGCACAAATTGCGTAACAGATTAATGTATCTTCTTTCTTTTTTGGGTTGTTCTGTAAATGAATGCGTAATCTCCCTCAGAGTAATCTAGCTTCAAATTTTACTTATTGGCGTTAGAAACAACACTTTCCTTTCTTTCATCGCATATGTGAACGGCGCCGCACCTGATCGAGGGTTTTGAAGAGCAGGATGTGCTTGCAGGCGTCCTGCAGTCGGCGACGCTGCTCGTCCGTTTTGGGATGCACCACTCGCGGCTCGGCGTCATTGTCGTCGTCGTCGTCGGGATTGTACGCCTCTGCGCACACTGAGCACCGGGACAAACGCGCGTCACCCACTTTAGCCAGCGGTGGATGTATTGAGTGCATTTGTTCTGGTTACTGACCTGAAACTCTGCGGTTGTATTTGCCCGTGGTGGACTCTGCAAAGGCAGGGCACGGGTTAGAGGGCGTCTGATCGGGCTGTTTGGAAATTCCTGATTCCAAAACTCAAAATGATTCAGTTTCACACCGAGTGACTTTTGATCTGTTCATTACAGGTCTAGATTTCAATCAGGTTCCTTTTCGATCGACCAATTTTCATGTTGCGATGTCACCCCGTGTGCTTCGGTAAATGGGAAAGAAAAAAAAGTGTGGGCACTCACTCTCGTTGTCCTCCTCCTCCTCCAAGTCGACGTCGGGCTTGTTCGACTTGGCCTCAAAGCTGACCCCTTTGCGCGAGGCCCTGGCGCTCGGCCTCTTGGCCTTCTGCTCTTTCCGCTGGCCGTCGAGGATCTGCGTGAAATGCTGCACAGCAAACTCCACCAAGTCCGGCGGCCTGCGGCGGAGCACCTCCACCGTGTATCCCTGCAGCAGCTCCTTCAGGCCGGCCGGTATCTCCACCACGCTCATCCTTGGCGCTCGCAGGTCACGGGGTCGCGGCTGTGACGGTCCACAATCTCCCTGCGCCGAATATATTAGGTATTCAGAGCTGGGATGGCTGAAGTTCTGTGTGGCTCATGGTCACAGGGGCCGACTGACAGCAGCTCCTCTACCCTCTCTCTCTCTCCAAACAGCAGCTCTATTGATTTATTTGTTTAGCTCAGCCTGTTGGAAAGTATTGACCAGGACATAGCATCAGATGTAATTACAGGCCGTGGTTGGACGATGCCTGAGAAGCTGCATGATGTGACATTGTTAAGAAGCGGAGGCCTGTGTATGCTGGAGGACAGTGGTTTTCAATGTGCTCGGCCGCCAGGGGGCGCTAGGGAGGAATGCAAAAATATAAATAAATAATAGAATCAAATTACTGTTTAATGATTTATCCATTTAGCCCAGCCCAGGTGGGAAAAAATGGACTGGTTTGTGACAAAGAGACTGAAGGAACAGACAGACAGACAGCCCAGCTGTGGAAGACACTGCTGCAAAAACCCCTTAGAATTGGCTAACTGAAGTAAGAAAATAGGAGGCAGCATACATTAAGTATGGCTTTACAGCTGGACAGAAAAATGGCCTTAATTATCAACATGTTGGTTCATGGTATTATTATTCTAAACAAATGTATCAATTATTGAATTATTGAATAAGAAAAAATATTCCTAAAGTTGATGTTTTTTTTTCTTTTTTTCTTTTGTAACATTGTTTATTGGTTTGCAAAAGGGTTCCCCGGCCAGAAGCTAATGCTGTTTCGGGGGGTCGTGGCCAGGAGAAGTTTAGGAACCTCCTGCTGTAGGACATAATCCTTGAAACGAAGGCGTCAGTGATCCCTGAGCTGTGTGAGACATGCTGGAAGCAAAAGCTGGGAGGAGAAGTAAAGGCTCATTAAAATACATGGCCAATTCACTCAGAAGAATCCTGTGTCGGTTGAAGTCGTGCGGGGTGGGGCGGGTTAATTATTGTTTAGGCGCATTCACAGGCAGCCAAAGGTTAACAACTTAAGTTGCATATCAAGACGAGTGATCTGGTGTGGCCAATCACAGCCCGGATCTTGCACCACAATGGGATTTGATGCGGTGATCAACATTTGTGCAGCAAAGGCCTTCACTTTCACCTTCAAGCGTCTTTATCTGGGTATAAAATAATAAATATTCTCTAATAATTACCACTGACAAACGAAAGATATATAAATCACAATTGGCCAACCTTTTCTGTGTGTGTGTGTGTGTGTGTGTGTGTGTGCGCGCGCTAAAACACAGTTCTGGACACCTCTCCCAGGTTGGTGGCAACAGTTTTTGTTGCCACCAACTAAATATGCTAAATATGTTTTTCTTGATAAATAAACATGCACGGAATCTCCATGAAGACTGGGATGAAGCAGAACCACCTGAACATGAGCATGGCGTTGGACCTTTAAAGCTATTTTGAGTAACGGGAACCTAAAAAAAACACGACAAAGCAAAAATTTAAGAACAGAAAAACTTTTATCTCATGATTGACTGGACATTATCTGTGAGATGACAAAAAAAAATCTATTTTTTTTTTTTTTTTTTAACTATTTCAGTCCTATTCAACGTTTTGCCACTTTGATGATACAAAATGATACATAGAATGAACCAATCACAATCAAACGAGATATTGTTTTAATGCAAGTGTAGACTTGGCTCTGATCATTCTGCACACACCACACATTCACCTAACACTCAATCAGCGTCGTCACCCCCCCCAACATGTTTTTACATTTCAAACTAAAATTAATGAGACAGTACAGAAGCAGCAGACAGTTTAAAAGATCAAACACACGGGACAGAAACAGCACCATTTCCCTGATATACACATCTACTTGCACATAGGTAAGGCACGCATGTTCAGGCCACTCCTTATTTCTATAGAAAAATTAAAAAAAAAAAAAAAATTCTAAAGAAAAAGAAACTGGTAAAAGAGAAAAGGAGTGAGAACATTCGACTGTCTGTCTGTGTGCGTGTGTGTGTGTGTGTTGTGCCCACGCGTGTGTAAGCTACAGTATGTTTTGGTGCTGGCGCGGACGCGTCACAAGGTTCCTGCTCTCAATGATCCACGTGAGGTACCACAGGGGCTTCATTCGAAATCAACGCGCTGTTGAAAACTCGCCTTAAAAACAAAACGAAACAAAAACAATCTTCTTCACTGCGTATTTGTACTGCCGGGGACTCTTGGGCTGCGTTCAGGGGCGCTCGCTCCCTCGAAGGTTCGACGTTTCTTGGCGGCGGCGGCGGCCCGTCATCACAGGTCCGGTGCTAACCAGTTGAGGAACTTCATCGCGAACTCGAATCCAAGGAAGCAGGCCTGGGGGGGGAAAGGAACGCAGCAGTTGAGTGGATCCGCTCGGACGCTGGTCAGCCGACAAAGCTGCTTTCAGTGGGTAATAAAAGCTCAGAAATTGCCGTAAGAAATCCTTTACAGGTGAAGATGCGGGAGGTACAAGAGTTGAAAAGCGACCGCGACACAACAGCAACAGTGGCTGTGTCTCAATTCAGGGCCTGCATCCTTCGAATGGAGTGTCCTCCGTCTGAAGGAGGCGTTCTTCGAGGACCCGGCCCAGAAGGACGGACCAAACCCCGCCTCCCCCGGTCACCACACGGGACGGTCTAGCCTTCGGCGTATTTCCTCGTTGCGTCACCGCCGTTCCCTTCTGCTGGCCAACCCCGTAAGTGACGTTTTTATAGTATCATGCTAACCATTGGCTTGGTTCGCCATCCAACGATGCCGTTGGATGATCAAATAAGTAAAATCCTACGTTGAAAACTGGATACTTCATGTGAAACTTCAATACTTCATTTTATACGAAGTGTCTTTACCAGTAGATGGTGCTAATTTCAGCTGACCTCCCAGGATCCCAGGATGCTTTGCAGCAGCACGCAAAGCATCCTGGGAAACAGAAGGACATGAAGGATAGTAGCAGTGCATCCTTGGAAATCGGCTAAAAGTAGGACGCATTCCGGGTACGCATTTTAGAGCCAGCTCTTAGAAATGTTGCCCCCTGAAGGCTGAATGAAGCGCTACAGCAGAGAGGAGCCCCCTTACTCCCTGCAGTTGATGACTGGAATGACAGCACCTGGCTTCAGTTCATCAGCAGGATCACGCTTTTGTTTCATTTGAAGGTTTACAACCTGAATCTTCCTGGAACTTCCGTTGTAACCGCAAATAAAAAGATTGGAAAGAGAGAGCAAAGAGTCGTTCCACGCATGTTCAAGGCAGACCAGGCCATTTCAAGTTTTCACTTCACTCCTCCGCTGAAAGCTAGGGGGAGTGATGCCCGACTGAGCGAGAAGTTGACTCACAGCGTTAGCGGGGAATGCTCGAAGCATGACGGCAGTGAAGCCCTTGTAGAGGGAGCCCACGCCCTCCTCCCTGATCAGCTCCCGCAGGACGTCACGGAAGCCGTTGGGGTACTTTCCTTCAGGGGCTGCAGCGAGAAACAAAATAGAGATTTTATTTTATTTTATTTTTTTGAAGCGTGGAAACAAGTGAGCTGGGTTAACACAACAGCCGCAAGTCAAGGTTTATTCATAACTGGGAGCTTTAACCCAAAGAGCGACTACTTGCAGGATACACGACTTGATGTTTGTGAATCAAGGCACCAAAAACTGGAATTATTTGAACAAATACATTTAAATTTAAATATTAAAATTGAAAAAGATGCATCCAGGAAAAAAAAAAACTTGAGACAAGAACAAACCTGTTCTTGTCTCAAACAACTCGACCATTATTCCAGAACCAGTCGAAACAACAACCTTAAAAAAAGTACAAAAAGGAAAAGAAAATACAAAAATATCTACTTTGTCATCATGTGCATCACAACACACACTGGAGTTAAAATTACAGAAAGCCTAGACTCAGAAAAATTGTAATAAAATAATTTTCTGAATTGATTGAAGTCAATTAGTCATTTCTGCTTCATTGTTTTAAGAACGCACTTCAAAAAAAAATTGCTGGCTTTGATGAACATTTATTCTAATCATTCTTCGCATTTCCAAATATTTGACTACCTAAACAAATTCCACTCTGAAGGAATGTGTTGGGCAAACTCCCAATTTCACACCTGAACAAAAGAAATTTTAAGCGGGCGTCGACAAACCTGTCTGGAAACGGGACTTGAGCACATCAGGTGGGATGGCGACGGCCCAGTTGCAGACTCCGGCCATCCCCCCAGCAAACAGGATGCTGGGAACGCTGAGCTCATTGTGGCTGCGGGGCAGAATCAACAGGCTCAGAGCTGCTTTTTCGCGCAGAACCAACAGACGTGAAGCGTGGTGACACTATTTACCTTTTCCCCGGCGGTGTGAGGAGGTTCTTCAGCCACTCGTAAGAGGTGAAGTACATTCCGCTGGCTGGCACGTCTGAGTTGCAAACACGGAATGCGGCGTTACTTCAGCTGCACCAACGTGAACAATGCCGTGCCTGAAATGCTGGGAAATGCCTCCTAAAATTCCTGATCATGCCATACTAGCCGACAACATTTAGTCCGTTGCATAAGTGGAGTAGAATTCCACGCTGGACTCTTCTGCCCACCTCGACCTCTATTACTATTATAACTATCTAAACTAGTCGTGGTTAGTTGAAACAGTGCAAGCGCTGAATGGTAATGCTTTATGAACCTAATTAAAACTTAATCAGCTTGAGAGTTTGGGTGCAAACAATGGATTTTAAATCGAAATCGGGTTTATTAGTGGAGACAATGTTAAAAAAAAAAAGAAAAAAAAAAAGAGAGAGAATCTTAAAATGGATTTTCCTCTCGGATGCTTCTGGGCTGTGCGCCTTATCTTACAAAATGTCAAAGTTTTGCACTTGTTCCTTCACCGTTGCTCAAGATGATAGAGAAATCTTTTATTTTTAAAGTGATTTTTGGTGAAAGACAGTCAAGGTCGTCGCCTTATCCACAGTGGGACATTTTGTGTTTGGTTCTTAAGTTTTCACTTTATTCCCAACTAAGGGACCTTCATCTTTGTTTATGAAGAACCTGTTTATTTTCAAGTGAAGTTTGGTGAAAGCGAGGTTCTCACTTCATTAATCCCAAGGGATTCATCTTTGGTCAAGGAGACTGTAAATGTTGACACTTTACTAAACCCAAGGAGGATTTACAGGATCTTTCAGTTGCACTGCATTCCCAATAGGGAAATTTGTTTGCTATTTTTCTTTAAAAATAAAGATAAAATCTTTGAAATAATTTATTCCATTGTCTTTTGGAGTCTTACAAAAAAAAAAAAATCAAAATCAAAAATCTAGTTTTGATCGCCCAGCCGTAGTTCAAACCATGTGGTTTATCTTTTTTAAGGGCTGAATTCTTTTGCATGTTGTCTATGTTGAGCTCTTTAGGGAGTCATCAATGGATTGTTGTTTGTCGAGGCTCGTTCACAGGCAGCCAAAGGTTAACCACTGAAGTTGCATATCAGGAGAAGCGAACTCCCGAGCGGCCAACCCACACCTCACATCTTGCGCCGCAAGGGGATTTGAGGCGTCGATCGACAGCATGCGTCCGGTGCAGGCGCCTTCACCTTTACGCTTCTTTATCCGGCCGTAAAATAATAAATATCCTCTAATAAATAGCCGCTGTCAAACAACTCATTGTACTGATTTGTAACAAACAAATCTGACGTCTGCTCGTTGGAATCGGATCGGAACTCAGGCTCTGTTGCACCGCAGAATTTCAAGAGCTGAAGTCTTTTTTACGTTCTCAGTAATGATCGACTTATTGCACATGTCAACCGCTCGGCTGTGAGTTTTAGATGAGCACCTCTCATGAGAGTCAGAGCGGTGCCTTTGTAGATCCCCCTGATCCCGGACTGCCTGTACAGCTGCTTGACGCAGTCCATGGGTCCGGCGTAGGTCACCTTTCCCGTCGTCGCCTGGATCTGCGCACACGGAGACGTTGATACAGGCAAAGGAGAACAGAGCTTCGAGCGACACGGCGTCGATGGCGAGAAGAAGAAGCAGAGCTCTGTTCAGGAGCGATTGCGTAAGGCGTGAAAGGTGCGACCTCTGACCTGCAGGAGGCATTTAATGCGCTCGCCGGGAGCCATGATGGCCGTGGTGAACACCCCTGACAGCATTCCCGCGGCAAACAGCTGTGGATACCTGCAGGGGGTCGACACACACACACAGGCACAGAGTCACCCAGACAGCTCGAGCCGGACTCGGGCATCGGCGACGGCAGCGAGGCCTACGTCAGAATGTCGTCGGGGGTTTTCTGCTGCAGCTTCTTGCCGAGTCCGAACCCGAAGAAGCAGACGGCAAACATGGGCGTGACCCCCACGATGGGAGCCGCCATGCCTTTGTAGAGCCCCTTCATCCCCTGCGGGAGAGACGAGAGAGGATAAAACATTGAAGCGCAGACGACCGGGGGGGGGTTCTTTCGTCGCACCGTCCTCACCTCTTTGCCCAAGGTCTTTTTGAAACAGTCGATGGTCCCGGCGTACAGCGGGCTCTCTCCAGGTTTGGGTTTGGGCTGAGTCTGTAAACGCACCTGTGGGATGAAAACGAGGGGTGTCACGGCAACCTCGACTCTTTGCGGATCACGTGTGGAGGAAGTGGAGAAGAGCCAACGTCAGACGTGTCGAGCGGATTGATCAGGAATGTCAGAGACGCAGCCAACTGCCCAAATCAGTTGCTGATGATGAGCACGACTACTGTGTGAGATGGTAACACACCAAGCACGACTTGCAGGTTTTTGGCAAAGGAACACTTAAGACAATAAAACAAAGAAAATTGACATGAAAACATACTTTGAGGTCCCATATACATTTGTCACCCTTGACTATTGTGGAGCATCCAGGCAAGATTAGTTAGTAAACAAGCATTCTGCAGCCCTCCTGAAAATATTAGTTAGCCCAGTGTTTGCAGGCTCCTGCTTTTTACCCCCCTGAAAAGCTCGAGACACATCCTAGCGATGACTTTAAGCAAGTAAAGCATTTTCAGCCAACTAGTCAGCAAACAGCTGAGTCATATAAGAATGTGGGTCAAAGCTGCAGCCTGACCCGGGAGCACCGGACCTCCCTCACCGCGGGTGAACCCGGCCGCCGAGCTCAGCAGCCGGCCGGCGTGTGACAACTGTCCCGCAGATGGTTCCTCCGTCTACACCAGCGCCCGATGTTCTTTGTTAGGTTTTTTTTTTTTTAAATCTCCGCGCAAGGGAGACAAGCGACAGCAGTTACTGACTTTGATGGTGTCCAGCGGGTGACCGGCGAAGACGAGGCAAATCCCTCCGAACCCCCCGGCGAAGAAGTTCTTCAGGGGGCTGATCGGCTGCGGCTGCTTGGACATTTTGACGCTCGGTTCTGCCGGAAGACAACAAACCAACACACGCAGAGGCAGGAGAGTTAACACCAAAAGTAATTCGCTGCAATCTTAGACACACGAGAAGAGATGTGCGTGCGAGAAACTACGTGTGACCTGGTTGTCTGAGGCTCAGCGCTGTGTTGGTGTTTGTCCCTGCAGCCCTCCGGACCTTTCACCCACTTATTTACAACGACCTGTCAGACAGCCACTCGGCTCCCCTCCGGTACGACGCAGTTTAGTTTCCGGGTGGAAACCGTCGAAGTCGGAACGGTCGTTATTATTTTAACTAGACAGATTTTTAAAAATACTAAAAGTGCAATAACAATAACAACAATAATGCGAAAATAACAAATATCACAAACAATATTTTTAATTGGACACACTCTTAACAAATGCACAGTTAGCGTACTATTCTGAAGATTAAAAAATGGTTGCATAGCTGTTAAAACAATGTATAACAAATATAATCTTATATTTTAACGTAAATTTGACACAGTGATTTACGTGATTGGTTATATTTTTCTACCATGCATTTGACCAGAATTAATATCAAATCAAACAAATAAACAAATATAAATAATAATATCGATGTGACTTCTGACATTCAAAACCACAATCTGCAATACTTTTTGGTTTATAGACCATGGGCCATGGTATTTTATCCCTCTCCAAAGTATCTTCTAAGGATTTTTAAATGTTATGATGAAGCTGGTATTGACACTCTATTGATGTGAAACCTTAACTACTCATGGCATGAGTGAATTGATCTTTATTCGAGCCCATGCGACCCAATGTCCCAAGCAGTTATTTTGCATGATACTGTTGTGACCCAAGGTTCTCCCGAATTGTCAACCGCACTTTTCTAATTCACTACAGTGTACATACAGAGTCATTGAGATTACCACCCTCACAGCAGCAGTGATTGTCAGAGGGGAGACACTGCTGCTAACCACTTTTAGGCGGCTCTTCCACTGCACCAGAACGTCTATTTTCAGCTGGACTGTTTCACTTGATGATGCACCTGTCCTGTCTCACCTGCTGTTTTACTTCTGGCTCAGAGGGCCCTATTCCTCTTTGCATATGCTTACTTCCTTAGACAGAGACGTCCTTTAATTCACCTTAAAATAATAGACAAAGACCACCACCACCACCACGTTTCAAAACAATACAAACTATAGTCTGCATAAATATCCCTATTCACATAACAACATTTGATGTGCTTTGTGGTAATGGTGACAAAGCAGACAAGTTAATTGTTGTGGCTAAAATGTTAATCTGGGTGTCTCTTTACATGCTGCTCTGAGAAATATTTTTGGATGCCTTTTAACATGAGGGAAAAAAACACTGATTACACCATACTTGAATTCGTGTGTATGTATGTAACCTAATGATATTTTTATAATTGGGGTAAATTGTGTATGAAACGGAATACATATAATTTAAGTAAAATTTTAAGTGAAACCCTCTCCCACCTCCTGATTTTTGTGTGATGGAAAATTGATTAATAACTCAAAACTCAAGGGAAACACAACCTTGTTTGTTAAAATATAGCTTTATTAGTTTTATTATAATAACACAGCCATTACAGTTCTGCAGACAATGTTAATGGAAGTACAAGACTTTCTTTCATTCTTTCTCTCTCTTTCTCTCTCTCACACACACGCACAAACGCACTGTAAACAGACAAAATCAATTAATAAAACGCTGAGGCGTTAACTAAAAAGTAACATGTCTGGATCCGGGCTACCTTGTCATCCGTTTTTCCGATACAGGAATCATGTTGGGGACTAAAACAAGATAAGTGAAGTTAGGAGAATGTCAACAACAACAAGGTGGGAGAGGATTCAGGACTGGGATCCACAGGAAGATTTCAAATACAAACATTTCCTCTTGAATGCCTTATTTTAAGTGGGAACATCAGAAACAAGCCCCCTACACAAGACTGACTGAGATGACATGAGATGTGTTTTACCAGCATGAAGCCGCACGCGTCACGAGACACGGTATATTTCTGAGATTCCAAGTTGCGATTAAGTGTTGTTGCAGCGCTGTTTGCCGTTTAAATACGAAAGCAGCATTTGGACAAAAGCTCTTCAGTCCAAAAGACACTGAACACTCAGTTCCTTCTAATGCCGGAGGAGATTTGCATATGTACGTACTGAGTGACGATCACGACATGTCTGGAGGGCAGCGGCAGACAAGATGTCAGGGAATCGGTTTGCAGCTGACAAAGTTACGACATGTTAAGTAATGCAGATGCACACGGCCGAAGTGTGCGCTCATCATAAGCAAACAAGTTCAACTTGACTATTGTTAATCATAAATAACGAGTGAAAGAGAAGAGGTCAGGTTCAGAGATGTTAAAAAATAATATGTCATACAGTTTGCTCCCACTCACAGGGAGGCACAGCCAGCTTTCTCACAGTCCAACAATGGTACATTTATCAGTAACACAATTTCACATCTGCTCTCACTCATCAAGAACCTTTTTGATAATTCCCAAAAATGCTTTGGATAAAGTTAGTTCAGGGAGGTCAAGTTTTAAGTTTTAACTTCTCATCACTCAAAACAGCTACTTCTTCTATGATTATTAAGGCGATTATTGCTTGATGACGACGGCGAGGCGGATCTGATCTCAGGTTTGGCCTTTGTGTTTGGCTATTTTTAAACCCAACGTGTGTTGGGTTTAAAAAAAAGTTTTCCTCTTCATTTTCGCGACAAAGCTAAACCTCTCACACCGTTTCAAATAAGATCCATTTGAGGGGGAGAAAAACAATGTGCCTGATTTCACTCTGCAGTCGTCATGTGCTTGCCCCCAAAAACTTTAGTCCAAGAAATGCTGGCGAGAGGGATTAGCTTCTCTCATCGCAGGCTGGCACAGAACATGATATTCTCATTATGACCCTTTGCAAAATTCTCTTTGCTCCAAAGCGCCCAAAACTAACTGACTGGCTAACTTGCCACCCACCCATGTAACCAAGCAACGGACCAATGGAGACGTGCTACAGTGCCTCCCTGCAGTAGAGCAGAAGTACAGTGTGAGAAAGTTCTCCTGACTAGTTCTGGATCTGCGGGAACTCCTTGAAGATCTGCTGCACGATCAGCTTATCCATCTGCTTTGCTGTTCTGCTCCCTTCGTCCTCCCCGAGATCTTCCTCCTCCCTGAGAATCCTCTGCAGCGCCCCCTGCAGGTCAGACAGGCGGTGCCGGTGCTCCAGATAGTCGGTCGAGCCGATGATGGAGTGCATGAGGGAGAGGTACTCCATCCGCAGCTTGAACGGGAGATGCAAAGGGGACTGTGGTCAGGTTTGTGAGGGTAGCATTGTTTTCTGAGTGCGCTTTGGAGACGCTGGTGAATAGATTTTGTTGATTTCAGACAGTGACAGGCACCATGAGTGCCATGGGTATCCTTACCTCAGTGTTTTTCACACCTTTTTTTTTACATTGAAAAAATTCCATGGCACAACAACAACCAAAAATATTTTAAAAAAAATGACACTTTTTAGCCTAATAATGAAAATATAGTCTCTTAATTTATGTGTGAAAACTAGGCCTGTTTAGATGCACACAGAGCTGATACCATGGGAGCAATTCAGGGAGGAAAACAGGCTCACATTGATTTTAAAGCACAGTCACTCAACACTGGAATGTTATTATATTTTAAAGACCAATTAAGTCAAATTGGATCATTTTTCCCGGCATACCCGACATTATCTCACAGTCTGTGTTGGTGAATAATCTATTACTAAGTAATCCAATACTGTAATCAAACTACTTTTTTTTTTTTTTTTTTTAAGTAACGGAGTAATGTAATGGGATTACTGTGGCAAAACTGGTAATTCTAGCATAATTACTTTATCAAGTAACGATTCCATAACTTTTTTTGAAATATTTTGCAAGCTAAAAATGTCTTATTATCCACAAAACAAAAAAAACAACCGAAAACAATGATGTTGCAGATTGATGATGCAGTCGTGCATGCAATGTCGTTGATATGCAACGACGCACCAAAAGAAGCAAGACGGTGGCAAAATAAAAAAAACAGCGATTGTGTTTGTAGCTGCAAATGCAAACATTATTTTGAGTTCATCTCAGCTAAATCAAAGAATATTGTGGTTCGTTGTACGTTATGTGCGGCAAACAAGAGGTTCTCAACTGTTACTTTATCTTCACTTTAACTAAAGTAATTAGTAAATGATTACTTATGAAACAAAGTAATTAGATTACTTTTTAAAGGAGTAATCAGTAATCAGTAGTTGGATTACTTTTATAGAGTAATCCTAACGACACTGCTCACAGTACACCAGTGTGCCGCAGCAAAGTGGTTGTAAAACACTACCTTACCTAATCTTACCTAATCCTGCAGTAGAGTTCTTTTACAAAATATGAAACAGCCGTCTTTAAAAGGCTTGCAACAATCAGCAGATCTCCTGTGTGTGTGTGTGTGTGTGTGTGTGTGTTTCTCACCTTGTCGCCAGGCGAGAGGTCAGATATTTGTCGAACGGCGATGTCGATCATCACCATCATATCGGAGCTGTAGAAGATGTCTGCTGTCTCCCGGTTGGCAAAAACATCCTGCAGGAACTTGAGCACCGAGTGCGGCGCAGGTGGGGTGTGCTTGAACATGCACACGGGGTCGTCTGGGGAGGGAGGCGCATGGCTTTTGTAACATCACACTCAAATCACAGTCGACGCAAGCTGCAGACTGGGGGAGGATGGTTGCGACTTTACCGCCTCGGTTGAGGAGCAGAAGCACTTTCTCTGACAGGACTTTAACGTTCTTCTTCTTCAGCTCCTGCATGATCACGTTGTTGCTTGGCACTGGAGGACACAGACAGAGGAGCCGTTAGGAAAGCATCATTAGTTGATAGATTTGGCTTAAATTGGACAACTTCCAGTCCAACTGTCCAATTGTGCATTATTGTCAAATAGTTCCCATGTATGGAAATTGTGGTTATTTTTCATCCTGGACAACAGTGGGGAAAACACCATATTTAGCCTCCTGTTTACAGCCGGCAGCAAAAATGTTTGGTTTTAGCTTCTATCTAAAACCGATAATTTGCGCCTTCCAGGTTTGGAAGGGGAGGAAAACAATGTGGCCACTAGGGGGTGTCAGAGGACGGAATGAAAACCTTGGCGGATTTGTTCTGGTAAACGTGGACCAGCCTGGTCACGCTCGGTTTGACGAACTTTTTTCATCTCTGGGGACTTCACGAGCACACATATTATTGTGTGGGAAGCTTTTGCACAAATTGGCACCTTTCGGTCTGCGTCTATCCTGCTTTGCCCTACGCGCTACGCCTGCTGTCTCAATGCGCGGCTCCATTTACCGGTGTGGTGCAGGTTGAAGGACAGCAGGAGGTTCAGGAAGATGTCCGGCAGCTGCTCGGTGGGATCGGAGGGCAGGCCGTCCTCCACCACGCCCAGCAGGAACTCCACAAACTCTGCATTCAAGTGTTCTGAGAGCAAGTAGGACAGGGATTAACATCCTGATCGCAGAGGACGGAAATACACGCGTTAACCGCCGCCTTGGCCCAGCAAAACCTTTAATAATCTGTCAGGGAGATGAAGACGGAGGCATTCTTGCGCTTGATTAAGAGGAGCCAGTCACTGATCCATCACTGTTGAGAGATTAAGATAATGCCATACCATAGTGATGATATGGCACCTGCTCGCCCATCGAGAAGATCATAGTGAGCACTAACGCCGAGTAACACATCTTCTGGTGTTCTGGTGACGCAAACAACAGACATGTGAAAATACAGCTAAAGCACCATTGGAGGGATTTTTTAGTTTTTTCTCGCTGCAAAACGAGTCTAAAATCTGACAAATCTCCACCTTGTGTGTCCGTCTGGAGGTCCCTGGCCAGCTCCATGGGCAGGATGGAGTTGAGGAGGGTGGAAATGAGAGCAGAGCTCAGGCTGCACATCGCCCCGAAGACTTTGAGCAGCAGCAGCCGCAGAGACACGCGGTGCTCCTGGACCACGAAGAGACAGCGAGAGAAAGCAATGCACACAATGAGACTCGCCACATACGTCGCTGCAGCAATGGTGACAAATCTGCGCAAGGTCACACTTAGACCTTTGAGACGGTGCGAGTAAATTTTACATCTACTCTCGCACGTGCCTGTAGCTCTGCAATTCTTGACAAAGTTTTTATTGGTAATAGAGAGAAAATGAGAGCAAGTCCTCAAGATACATAAACCTCAAGATTTTCTACTTGCGCCCCGAAAAATTTAAGTTAGGGGCCTCCGTGCTCCTCGTGAAAACGTTAGCGCGGAGCCCTGCTGTGGCTGACAAGTAGCTATGCTCCTGATTATGCAACACAAAACTGTTCACATGCTCTACGGCACAAGTGTAACTCATCAGAGAGATGAGCAAAGAAGATTTCAGATGCTAAATCTCCCCGCGGGCATTTGCAACGATTGCGTTCGAAAATCTCTGTGCCTTTTCCCGCCGTACCATTTGATAATACGAAACCAGCGAGTGGACGTTCTCATAGTCGTCGGCCTTGCACATCCTCTTGCACACCTCCGGATCTGCGTCCGTCTGCGGAGGGAACAAGAGGACATTTAGACACAGCAGCAACGTAAAGGGAATTATGGTAAAGATGTAATCTTGTGGGAATCCAAGGTCACACACACACACACACACACACACACACACACACACACACACACACACACACACACACACACACACACACACACACACACACACACACACACACACACACACAGAGGATTATAGGGCCCATTAGCTCATGTGGACATCCTGACCCTGATCTGAGTTTTGGTTGGGACGAACTGCCAACAAAGAATATTTGGCAGCCCATAGAAGTCCCTTAATCAGAGTTTACCACACAGTCAGATCTGTGAGATAGTCTGAGCCGGCCTGATCCTATCAAAAGTGTCTGGTGCTCACAGAGTGACATCTGGGTTACTGTCGTGGGATTCGGGTGGGGAAAAATGCAGAGATGAATCGGCGGAAAGCCACAGTAGCAGTGTGTAACTATTTAAATTTAAACTGCGTTTCTAATGCTGTTTTTTTTGGTTACTATCCTACTTTTTTTTTTTAATTTGGTGTTTTTATTTCTAAGCACACTGCATCTTGGTTTTTTCGGAAGGTACATCCATTCACGGCTTCAACGTCCCGCTGCCTGGTGAAGGGAGCTTCCTGCGTCGTACCAGGATCTTCAGCAGCTCCTCCAGGTAGCAGGCGATGAGGGCGTGGTCTTCGTGGAGGGCCCAGCTGCGCTGCTGGGAGTCGTCGCGGTGGCGGGCGAGGTCGCTGAAGATCACCTCCAGCCGCTGCTCATCGTGACACACCTGACCCTGCGGCAGCGCTGCGCTCAGGTCCTGCAGAGACATAAATTCATGTGACTCACGCAGTAACCTGAAAAACCAGTGCCGAGGTGGAATTCATTACTCTCACACACGGAAGGTTAAACTTGAACTGAAGCATGAATTCTAAGCATCGCTTTGTGTTCTCTTATTATTGCAGTGACAAAAAAGAAATAACAAATATAAATTCATTCATCTGAATAATATCTAAAAAAATATTATTTCCAGCTGATTCCAATTAATAACAGTGTATACGAATAGAGTCACTTTTAACCAGTTTGTCTTTTGTTTCATGTTTGTGTTCATGAAAACTTGATAAAAGTACCTGCTCACTTGTTATGTAAGTTGATGATTTTTTTTTTAAAAAATTTTTTTTTTTTACCATGGCCTTTTAACTGAACCTCTGAAGTGTTTTGGTGAACGGCAGAAGCGAAGGATTTGACTCTTTCACACAGTTTCTCCAGCAGTCTGGCCTGAATCATGGTTGCACCTTCTGGATACTTTCCACACGTACTTGAGGTACAAGCAGTTCTCTTGTGTATTGCTTTGTTTGCAGTTTATCCAGCATTTCCCCTCAAATTCTTCACCAATTTTTAAAATTCAGTTTCAATGCAATGGTGTCACATGTCCTAAAGCGACATAAATGCATCTAAAATTAACGTATTGGTCGAATCGGTTTTACAGTATTGCAGTAATAGAGAAGCACTAGAGAAAATGCTCATGCGTCTGGTGGTGGTGGTGGTGGGGGTCCGGGGGGTGGGTGGTGGGGGGTTAAAAGCCTATGTTTCCATTAAAGGCATGTAAAGAGAAAAATAGTCTGTGGTTTACTATGAAAAAAAAAATGCTGCCCTAAATGCACAGCAACTGTCACCTGTGGTCGTGACCATGTCGCTCACACCCACAGAAAGCGAGAGACAAAGATAGGACAAAATCAGCAAATGGAACAAAACCTATATTGACGCAGTTTTGGGTTGCAGCGTCTCTCGCTGGAGTAGCTCTAGTTCTCGTCAGCTGCATTCTTAAACGGCAACTCTGACTCGAACTCCGCCTCTCAAAAATAAACATGCAAACAGAAAACCCACAGAGGCAAACTCTAACGACACTCATGACAAATACACGTGCACATTTAACCCGACCCTGACCTTGCTCTCCACCAGAGAGATGAGAACCTGCTCCAGGGCAGAGGAGGCCTGGGGCAGCGCCGCCTGCAGGTGTCCCACCACCACGCCCACGGCCACCCGCGACAGCTCGTAACTCAGCGCCGTGTTCTTCCGCACCAGCTCGATCAGCTCGGCGCCGATGGTCGGCGAGAGCGGCTCGGCGGGAGTGGGGCTGCGCGGGGGGGTGGCGGGGGCTCTCGGCAACCGACGGCGGCGCCACGGGCCACTCGGCGTCCGGCTGGTCCCCGCACCCCTCCTCCTCCTGCTGCTGCTGCTGCTGCTGCTGCTGCTGCTGCGCGGCGGAGGGTCGGCTGAGGGGCTGCGGAGCCGGGCTCTTCTTGCCGGCGGCCTGCTGGGGGCCGGCCGAGGAGGGCGGCGGGCAGCAGCGACGCCTCCCTGCTGTCCGGGGCGCGGCGGCCGAGGGCTTGGCGCGGGGCGGCACGGTGGCGGCGGCGTGCTGGACACGCTGGGCAGGCTGACGTCGGAGGAGACGGCGGAGTGGGAGGAGCCCGACTCCAAGGAGGCGGTGCTGATGGAGAGGGAGGGGGGGGCGAGGGCGCCAGGGAGGACACTCTGGACGGGACCTCCGGCTCTGCAGGGGAGAAGAGGCGGGGGAGATCTGGTTACAGTGGGGACAGGGTGAGAAGGAGCCGGCGGTCTAAGAATAGAGTGTTTGTGAAGCGAGGAGCCGTGGCGTTCGCCGTCGACACGCAGCGTCGACACGGGACACCGCGGCCACAGGAAGTGATGTCGCACCTGGACGCTGGCTGTTCCGCTGCTTCTCCGGGGGAGGGGGGGCCACGGGGGCCGTGCGTCGAGTCTGGAGAGGCACCTGAAGGAGGAGACGGACATGAGACGGGGTTGTGAAAGCGTGTGTGTGCACAAACCTGATTTGCACTGGCACAAATACCAGAAACATGTTATATTTAGGGTATAATTTCACTTCTGCAATTTCACATCTCCTTATTTGGCTTAATGCCAGAAACTGATGACTCTGGCTTCAAAAAACTAAAAAGAAAATACTACTACTACTACTACTACTACTACTAGTACTACTATTAGTACTACTATTACTACTACTTCTGAAGTAATGGCTGGTCAGGGAAGATGACAGAAAGATGATAAAAAAAATTGATAGATGCAGTAATAATAATAATGATAATAATAATAATAATATCTAAAAAGAACTAATTATTGCAAACCAATGATTGACAAAAGTGAGCGTGACCTCCACGCATCCAGGCAGTACCTGGTAGAAGCCCTGGTCCCCCTGCATGTTGTCCATGCTTCCCGACAGCGGCATGTTCCCTTGCCGGCCGTACTCTCTGCTCAGGCCGTTGGCCGGAGGCGGCGTCTGGCTCAGAGAGATCTCACTGTTGGAGGACGGCAGGCCTTGTTTGGAGCCAGACGTCGAGGTGCTCCTTCGTGCCAGGGTCTCCTTTCTGTGATGAATCAACTTTCTGCAACGGAGGATAGAATTTGCATCTTCGCGCGCGGCCTCAATAAGACGGAAACTTGAATGCCAGCGTGTGAACTCACTGCAGGACGTCTCTCTGTTCCAGATTGTACTTGCCGCCGTTTTTCAAGGCCACATTGTGTATTCCCTCGATTGCTCTGTCGATGGACTGCAGCACCTCGTCCTGCTCTGGGGCCTGCCAAAGAAAACCAGTTGGTTAGGGGGCTGGGGGAGGATGCCACGACTCCATGAAATTTTCATTAACGTGATGATTAAAATTTGAACAAAAGCAGAGAAAAGGACCGCGGCTCCGGGCGTGCTTTGACTTCGGGCAGAAACAAACTGGGGCAGTTATCTAACAAACAAGAGCCGACAGCCACGTTAACCAGTGACACACGCTCACATTGGGGCTCAGTAACCAGGATACGAGAGGGCATTCCTGCTGGAGCCTGTGCTTTCAACAGGCACAAGCTGGAACTAGTTCCTCTCCAGTCTGGACCCCAGGGAAACAGAGCAGGAGATGAGGGTGTGACTGGGAGACCAGATCAAAAGCTGCTGTCAGAGGGGCTGAAAGCAGCCTGAAGCACAGGATCAATCTCGATAACAAGAAGAGGAAGCGCGCGAAAATATAGACGGATTAAGCTTTTGTGCCCTTTGTCTGTGGCTTTTGCTTCCAGTCTCATATCTTATTCCGTATCATCCCTGAAAGTGAAGCTCCTCGCTGTCGCAGTGAGCGGCTGCAGTGCAGTGCAGTGCAGAAGGCCACACATCACGCAGCCTCCCCTTTCAGACAATTCCCCGCTAGTTCCCCGGTGACTGTGCATTCCTGTCTTGTGTGACAGCGGAGGGGGTTAACCGTGACCTGCACTGGCGTACACGGGCTACACTTTCACCGCATCTGTCTCCCTCGATCGCATCAAGTCAACCGCCTTGCGACGCCGCCGCGGCTCCGCTTTGGATCCCGCCGAGACCACCCTTCGCCTTCGACCGCCTCCTCCCCCGTCAGAACAAAAGTGTTGTTTACCTGTATCTTTTCAATGTACGACGCCGGGATGTAGCCGGTTTCGCCCGACGTGCAGCGGGAGCCCAGCCACCAGTGTTTGTTGCTCCTCTCCAGGATTAAGAAGCTCTCTCCAGCCGCGAAGTGCAGCGAGTTGGGCTCCGCGGATCGGAAAGCGTACAGTGACCGGTACATGCTTTATCGACACTCCAAAACAAACAAGCTAAAAAAAAATAAAAAAAAAAAAGAGGAAAGGAAAATGGCGATAGACGCGGTATCACGCGATATGGAGTATTCCGAGTGGAAATGATCTGTCCAGCTGGAGGTGATTTAAAGAGCCCGTGGAGGCATGGCCACGGAGATCTGCGCTGTCTATTTACAATGCAGCTCGAATCATCTGACCCATGACTTCTTCCAGTAAGCGCCACAGGAGGCGCTGTCACGACGCGAACACGCCCCCAAGACATTTTAATCGAACACCGAGCACTCCATGAGGGCCAATTGACACAAAAATGTACAATTTTGTTTTTGCACGCAGCGACCATCCCTTGTAACAACGTCAGTGTCGGTATGTATTCGAATTGGGTAGCAATGTGAGAGGTTTTACACAGACGGTCCATGGGTAAAGTGAGTGAAACGCACACCATAGCAAGATCGTAAACAGATTATTTATGACCTATTGTATAAGCCGGTTTGAGGCTCATATGAATTTACACCCATATAAATGTAAAAACACGAATTCACATTGCAAGGTATGGCACTTTATCAAACATATAGCCTGTTACAAAGTCTGCAGTCAACGGGTAAAGGTGGCATGGGCGTTCGATTTTGCGTTACACAACACCGGAAGTCAGCACATGTGTCACACAGAAACGCTTCCCCCTCCCTCGCCGCCGGTTGCTGCGCGCTGTCAACATGGCCAGTGCCGCTTGTGCCAGATTCCTCCTTCAGAGATCAACACACGGCTTCCTCTTCTCTTCCAGGGCAACGCCTTCTCTCACAAGGTCGGCTGGTTCACATATAACTAATCCTTAATCATATGGTGTAAATACATACATTCAGCGCGATTGTTTCATGCGCAGACATTTCACCCCTATTCCCTGACGCTGATCCTGGGAGAGACGTCATTGAAATTGTTCATTGTGTTTACGAAATCTCTGGGCAGTGTTCAATGGATTTTGACACATTCAATTTGAGGTTCCGGTCCATATTATACTCGTAAGGTTGCGTAGAAAAACATATGTCATTATTCGTAATCATTTATATTTTCCTCGTTACAATAAACAGTGCGGGGTCACCGAGGATAACACAAACTCTAATCTCCAAGTTTGTTCTCCATCACTGTCGAGGACAAACGATTACAGTTGCATTGGTAACGATTATAAGTAACGTTGTATGTTCTGTAAACCACTAATCAGTTACGTTTTGATTAATTGTTGAATATAGGACTTTTGCCCATAAAATGTCTGGGACAAAAGTGAAAAAATAAAATGAAATGAAATAAGATAAAATAAAATAAAATCACAGAGTAGTTTTTCCTATGCTTTCTGTCGTCACGAAGTCTTGTATTTTTGGTGCAGTTTTTATTCCCCCCGAATGTCCATTCAATCGTTCATTGTAACTTTTAAGAAAAAATCTTTTTAAAATCGAACGCAATCAGGCAACTCTGGCTCCATCTGGTGGACTCACGCTGTCTATTGGGTGGTGCTCACCTCGAAACTACTCAGCCGTTGCCCTTCCTCCGGATTAAACATTTTTTGCAGATATGTGCAGATACCACAAACAAATGTATAAATAAACATTGGCGAAGAATGCGTGTGAACGAATGCGCTTAGTGCCCTAAATGTGCAGGTGATTTCCTGTCGGTCTGTCGTGCAGACCACAGTGTTAACTAGGCAAGCAGAAATGTTAGTTCCTGCTTTGTGCTTGCAGCCCTGCGGCTGTTGGCTGTTATTCCCGGTAGCAGGTTGCCATTAGTGTTTTGGCATCCTCATTGGGCCACATGGCAGCCCACAGCACGGCAGTTTTGCTCTCTGCAACATTCATACGCAGAATAATCAAGTGTGAGTCATACTGGGTGACTGTTGTGTGGGTTACAAAGCATTTGTCCTCATTTTGTTGTCTTTCCCCAGTCCATTCTTGTGTCGCGGACACAGATTAGGCCCCAGCGATGATGAAATGTACCAGCGGACCACCGTGTCCGTCATGCAGAAGGAGCCTGGCAGCGGGGCCATGATCAACAGCTACAGTTCGCAGGGTTTTAGCATCGATGGCAACAGGGTGCTCGGGCCATGCGCTGTGCTGCCTCCTGCCATCCTTCAGTGGAACGTGAGAGCAGCTTTCAAACTGCCTTCTCTTCTTTTTATTGGCTGGGTCAAATTAAAGCATCAGATTTTTTTAAAATTGGTTTGCACCTGTGTTTTTCCATGTCTGCAGGTCGGCAGCCATAGAGACATCACGGAGGAGAGCGTCTCACTTTTCCATATGGTTGAACCAAGAATAGGTAAAAAAAACAAACCCAAGACAAAACATAAAACGAATGATGGAATAAACATTGAAACAGTTTCAAATAAAATCCTCACTTTCATTTGATTTTTGATGAGGACTGTTTGAAGCACCTGTCTGTTGTGCATGAGCTTCAAAGACGAGGCACGTTTGACTCGGAGCCTTGATTTTCTTGCAGAGATCCTTGTGCTGGGCACAGGTGCACGCCTTGAGCGGATCGACCCGTCAGTGCTCGCTCTACTCAAGAAGAAAGGCATCGCTGTGGAGGTGCAAGACACGGTAAAGCACGAACGCTTCTTCCGCATGACTGAAAAAGAGGTTCTGCCAGACTGAAGGTTATTTGCAAATGAGCTGAGCTTCCCCAATTTGTGCTTCTTTTACTTGTTTTGCAGCCCAATGCCTGCGCGACCTTTAACTTCCTGACGGCCGAGCGCAGGGTGGCTGCTGCGGGTCTCATCCCCCCGCCAGTCAGCACTGCACTGGATCTGACTAACGTATGAGTGTTTCACCTGTGACCTGGACGAAGTTTTTTAGGGTTCGCAGATAAGATTATGTCAGAGCCCAAAGGCACAAACTCGGAATCTTCTGACTCTGAAGAAGCAGCCACCGTGACTTGATCCCAACTGTCATAGATGAACGTGATGACTGAATTCATTTGAGAGTGGAGTTGCATTCTTTGTCCGGGCAGCCGTGTCTTCTGTTGTTCTGTCCGCTGTTGTAAAGTGTACATCTGTCCTTGTTAAGAGATATGTTAATGCTTTGGAATACACGCAGTCACCTGAAAGGCTCGTTTCTGAACAGTGAACGTGTTCCAATTTAGTATTTGAAAGTAAATGAACAAAAAAAGATCATTTCAAACAGTTACAAAACATCAAAAATAAAAGCAGGTTTTTAAAATGTGCATACACGTGTTTCAGAGGAAGCCATAGAATCGTAAACAGTTGGGAGTAAAAATAAACTAAACCTTTTTCTGCTTCGCTCTGGCGTTGCCCTGGCCAGCAACAAGACCACAAGACCACGAGCTAGACCACCAGTTCCTGTTTTTTAACACATTAGCTACTAGACACCGAGCAACACAGCACTATGAAAAAGGAAAATGTCAATTCTCTTCTCTTCTTATTACTGACACACCAAGTATTTTTTTGGAGGGGAAAATGGGTACCTGTCCAAAAGTGGGTTTAATGTATTTAACGTATACATTTAATAAAGCAAGTATTTATTTTCCTGGAAAAGAGGAATGCTGCATTAAAAACTCATCTTCATGTTTTTTGTTTTTTTCTTTTAAGCAATGATTATGTGCCAGCTCTCCATGTGAGGTGCTGGCTGCCCTTCACTGGGTTAAGCCTCTTTGCTCCGCACGTCTGTCTGTCTGTCTGTCTGTCCTCTGCCTCCTGCAGCTCTGCCACCAGCGAGCTGCCTGACATTACTGAGTGGCTTTGTCCCCACTGAACATAAGCTCCACAAATAAGAGACTCCACAAATCCTCTGTGCATCACCGTGATTCATATCTAATTATCGGCCTCTGTGCCACATGGTCAACCCTGGTCTCAATGTTTCAATCCCTCTCCGCACACACACTACACTTTTACTGTATATCAACCTGACACAAATATAAATACACAAGCCATTTTTAATTCGTTCGGATCAACAAGATCAACAAAATTTATTATTAGGCCTACTCCTTACACCCCTTATTTTACTATTTCACACCCAAGAGAGACTTTATGAGGAATAAAAGACACTCAACATTCTGTCTAAGTGCTAGAAAAAAAACCCCAGTGCAATCCTATTTCCAGCTGCTGGATGGTTTGATCTTGATGTTTGAAGCAGCTCAGTCATCATCAGACGTGTGCGACTGGTGTCTCTTCGATCCTCTGAAACAGAGTTCTGCCCCGGTGATGCGGCTGTACATGTCCTTGATGTCCTCACACTCAGACTCAAAGTGATTTGTTGCATCGTACGAGCGCGACACAAATATCTAGCAAACACAAAGAATTGGCAACCATTACATCTTCGCTTCTGTTTTTTATCCTCCAAACTTTTCAGAGAAAATGTTTTCTTTTTCTGTTTTTCTACCTGATTCTTTTTTCCATCGTCGTTTGGAACAAGCAGGTGACGGACAGAGACAAATCTGAGTGGTGACGGGAAAACATTCGTCAGTGTTGAGTTTTCACATTTTTAGATAAGTCAGATGAGAGACTGGATGAACGTCACCAACTTCTGCATGATGGGCTCCAGAAGATCCAGGCCTGGTTGGATTTCCTTCTCCGGGTTGGTGGTTTCTGCCATCGTGCTCACAGTGGCGATGTACACCCCGTCGGCAGCCACATTGTGAGAGTAGGACACCACAGATATGTAAATATCTGCATGGACAATCCAGAGAAAGTGTGATAAATTAATAAAGATAATAATATGGAATGATTACAATATTACATGTGGATCAAAACCCCCTCAGAGTGAAAATGACCTAAAACACAAATTGGCATGGACGGAAACAGAAAAATACCTGATTTCCTGTTGAGCTGTGCCTGAGGGATGATGATTTGACAGGAGTTGGCCTCATGGGTGTTTTTGACTGGATGATTTAGCAAACAGATGACTCTGATGACACGCCCCATTTTCCTCACACGCTTCAGAGCATATGTTGGGTCACAGATGAGTTGTTTGCAGTAGAACAGCTGCTCAGGAAGAAAAGGCAGGACTATCAACTATGCAAACTGCCACTCGTGATCTCGTACTTATTTAATGTGCATGCGCACTGTAAAATCAGGAAAGGGATTTCAAAAACCAAAGCTGTGGGCTGTGTTTTATGAATTTCCCAGAAATTAAAAATAATAACAATGATAAAATCCAGCCATGATTCACTCTTGCTCTCTCCATTTATCAGAAAGCTGGAGATGTGCCCTTTCCAAAAAAATAATTAAAAAAAATACACAACGATACTTCTCTTGGTTGTGTTTGTGCCACACAAGATCTCTAGTGTTTCTCATAAGTGCTTTTCTGTCTTCCACTGAAGAAGAATGCAGAGTTTGTAGTCAGGAAGTAGGAGCGAGGTTGCAACTGGCCTTTCTCACTAGTCTGAGAAGTAAAAGCGTTTTCTCCAGGCATATATATATATATATATATATATATATATATATATATATATATATATATATATATATATATATATATATATATATATATATGCTATCAATTTAAAAGAAATCTAATTGGTGCCTACATTTCTTAACAGGTACTGAATAATTGTTGATGTAATTGTTGCTAGTGAATTTCCTATGTCACATTTTGTATAAATGCCAACATTTTAAAACCCTTTGTTTGCTAAACACTTCAGCATAGCATCAGTTTTCATCCTCTTCTCTCAGTATGTGCTCTCCTTACCTTTCCATCAGACTTCACTGCTTTCACTTTGCCGTTGTCCATCACTATCTCATCCACGGTTCTGTTGAGCAGAAATGTGCCGCCATACTCTGCACTCAGTCTGAAACACACACACGATGAACAGTGAGTGCTGAACTTGTGCACCACAGTCTGCGCTACTGGAATTAAAAATCAAAACGGCAGAAGAATGGCCGGCACGCTGTGCTGAAAGAAGCCCGGCCGAAATCTGATTTGTGATTATGTGACCTGGCGAATCCCTGAGGCAGCTCCCCGAGCCCATACACAGGGTAGATGTATGGACTGGCTTTGTGTCGGGTCAGAGACTCTGAGTAAAGCTTGATCCGGCTGATGGTTTCCAAACATGGCTGATCCAGATAGCTACGGGATCACCAGGACAGAGGGAATGACAGGGCCAGTTTAAAGAAAAATATATGATTACTGTGATTACTATCTGGTTTGTACGTGGCTGTGACCGACCTGTCATTATTGTGTAAGGCTATGGCATGACCCGTGAACTCCATGACGTCCAGTCCAAGGTCGAAACGAGACAGAAGGTCCCGTGTGGTGGTTTTGCTGGGATCAATGTCCTGGTAGGTCCGTGGGTTCCTCTCATTAAAGTTCTGGATGAAAAGAAGCAGCTTCCTGAACCGTCTCTTGTCAAACATGCCCAGCAAATCTGAAAGAGGAATGTTTTCTGCTCAGTCATATGTGGAACACGTCCAGCTGGAGCATGTCAAGGCAGCTTGCAGATCACCTGAAGCGTGGGCCTCTTCGTCCGTGCCTGGGACTTTGTGCAGCTTCCCTGCTTTGTACACGTAGCTGCCGCCGATCACCTTGAAGTCCACGTAGCGTGTGACTTCAGTGTGGACCAAGATCTTCACCAGCTCACCTGATGCATGTGTTTATGTTGAGGCAGACAGACAGAGAGACAGACACAAGATGACTTATTCGAACCACAATCGTGGCATCAAAATGTTTCACAAAGATCGGGTGAAAATCCTCATGCTCTCACCGCTGGCAAGAAAGAATTTGGGGATGAGGTCAATGTTCCACTCTTTTCCACGGCCCAAATACTCAGCAGGAGCCTCAACCTTAAACCTCTTGTACAGCTGTAATGGGAACACACGCCACTTAACAGCAATATAGCAGCAGTTCCTCCACCCCCCCCACCCCCCCCCCATTTGAGTTTATGCTCAGTTTGTCATTAAAGCACGCACCTGCTCAAGTGGAGAAATAGATGCACTCTCTCCTCCATAGTAAGAGTGTCTGTCTATGTGAAGAATCTTCTTCCCACTCTGGGACAGAAGACCGGACAGGATACACTCCTGAGGCGGTGAACAGTCAAACACATCCACACGTCAACGGTGAGGTCATCGAAATGATGCAAGTCCTTAAATCAGCCGACAGGAATTCAGAAACTGCAGCGTGAACGCTGCGCTTAGACGCAATATCACAATCTCATCTAAGTAACGTGAAATAAATATTAATCGACTGACAATGGCAAAAGCTTATTTGATCAGGCAAATTTCTCTAAAAAAAAAAAAATTGAACAGTTGTGCAGTTCCGCACTAAACAGCTGACGCAGATTTCTTACCTTGAGTCCAGTTCCGAGCACAATGACATCATATTCCTGCATCCTGGCACTCGCTCTGCTTGTCTCCTGCCAATCGACTTGATTCAATCCTGGATGGTTTACTGAGTGACCCTCGGTGCAGCGTTGTGACTGGATGTGTGTTGCGCATGTGAGGGTCCGCTGTGTGATTGAACGACGTGCATGTTTAAGTTACAGGTTTGATGATAAGTAACAGTAATTGCTTCGTGTTCTCCTTTGCCATAATCCTCTTAAGACTGTCACATCGAGGCTTTGCATGCGTGCGTGTGTGTGTTTGAGAGAAGCTGAAGAGGTGGAGTTCTCTGTTGTGGAATAGTGGTGTGCTCTCAAATATGACATCAACACGTTAATACATTAAAAAACACAATACACAAAGTCAAAGTAAATGCAAATAAATAAATATAATGTTCCTTTCTCATTACTGATAGACTACATACAGAAAACACACAGTTGGACAGGGCAGATTCAATTTTGAAACAAAGTATGCACTTATCCAGTTTATAGAAGTAGTGAAGGAGTACGTGAAGTTGATGTGAGGGAAAATGGCTGGCTAGAGCACAATAGAGCATCATATATGTTTTTAATAATAGAAAAGTAAAACAAAAATAAAACAAAACAAGGCAACAACATCGCTGCACAGCATCCAATTTAAACACAGAATTGAAAAAAGAGATCATTAAAAAAATGAAAGATAAAGCTGATAAATCTTGCTTGAAGTTGTCTTCCTGCATGGCAGTTCATGAGTTGAGAAGAAGACCTCTTGTAGCGTTAAATGTGTGAAAAGACCTTCAGGGCATGAAGTGGCTTCCTGTCATTGTTTGGAATAGTGTTTCATTCTTGTGAGCATCTTCACTTCAGCCACCTGCTTAGCCCAGTCGTGGGCAATCCCAGTGGTGGCGCTCTTCTTTTTAATCGTCTTAGCCTTAGAGATGTTTAGGCAACTTCTCAGATGACTGTTTTGGTTGCTGTCCATGTAAAGACTATAAGTCTGTGTTGGCATAAGATCTGCTGTTCATTCGAGTCCTGAGTCCTGAACTCAATTGGCGAGTTGGAGTCATTCATGGCAGTGACCAGCTGATCTGTTTCATCTGGTTGTTCCACATGCCACGACGTTTGGAGTGATAGTAGAGGAAGATGTTTATCACGTACAACCTCTCCACCTCCAAGCCTGCCTGAATGACCCTGGAGCAGAGTTTGGTTAGATTTCTTCATTATACTTGTGCTGTCTAATGTATTGCTGTGCTTCAGCCTTATAAAACACAAAATAAGCCATCGGGGGGATTTCTATTTCTTTCACTTTTTCATCAACTTTTTTTTTTTTTTTTTAAACTTTTTCATTCTCAAATATAAAATAGGTTTAAGGCTGATTTTTGGTGGCATCCAAAAACAAACAGATGTGAACACTAACACAAAGTTGTTGAGCAAAAGTAATTGTTTCATGCAGGTCATGTTTTCTTATTTAGCCGAATGCTTTGTCGATTCTCAATGCCCCTCTGATCACAACCACATTCTGATGTTTTTTTTTTCTCTCATTCTTTTCAAATATCTGCATTAACTTGCTTGTTAACTGCAAATTGTCTCTCCTATTTGGAAGCTGTTACTGGTGCGACCTGCACCAACTTCATTCTATACTTAATTTCCCCTGGTGGCTTGTTTGTGGTGTGTTAGTGTGACCTACAGTGGGTGTGCAGACCTGCAGATGGTGGCCTGGCAGACACCTTCACGCACTCATTACTCAAAGCTTCAGTAACAGTGACCTCTGCTGGTGACAAACGAAACTTCAGTCAAATGAAGCAGGTTAAAGGGCACCTCTGATGCTTTTCCACTTTTCTGAGCTCTAAATACTGTTAAAATGTAGAACCCTATCGTCAAACGATGCGAAATCGTCAAATAATGAGGTTCATGCGTTTGTAAGTGAGTCCTGCAAGTTGTTGGGCATGGTTCTGAACGCTCTGTTCACAAAGTTTTTTTTTTAACAATGGGAACACATTGACGTGAATGCGTTCCGGATCTCCTTTCATGGCCAAGCTCAGGCATACTCTCGGACTGGTTCCGCCCTCCCCCACTCTGCCCCGGAAGTGATTTCTAACCCTAACCAAATCATTCTAAGCTCTATTAAAATGTCTCGCAAAAATACAAAACAAAAACACGGTCAGTACAAAAAGTAAAATATATTTCCGGGGACACGGAAGGCACAAAAAACGTCCAGGGACCTTCGGTCCGCCTTGCGGCCGTAACTCAGCCCACGCTGGGAGTTGAGTTTCTACATCCCCATGGTCCAACATCAAAGGTTGAACCACAGCTTGGAAGGATTGATGTCTGTTTCTGCCCAGTTGAAGACATAATTGTGAAACTAATGGGAAATGCAACACCAGTTCAATCAAGAAAGCAGGAAATTTATTTCACGACTTTGGTTTCCTCTTGGAGGGGGGAGTTGAAATTATCTACTTTTTTGTAGGTGTGACGGAGTTGAGACCAATCAAGTTCTGACGTGAAACAGGATTAATTTTTATAAAAAGTGATTTTATTTAGAACCCGTTCCTTTACGTGTTTAAATTATCAGGACTTTTCTCTACAAATATAGGCAAAAACGATGAATATAGTGTGCATTTTTGGAAAATGATTTTTAAAACCTGTCTTGTCCCTTATATCAAGAATGAGTGATTTATGAAAAATCGGTCCGGATTGAACGAACATGTGGGTCTTTGTCCCATGTCTCTACCTTCCTAGAGGACGCTAAGATGTTTTAAGTGTTTCTAGGGGGCGGGTTGTCAGGGCTTGACGTCCACCGGTTCCTCTCTAAAGTCATCGTCCTTCAGCCTGTTCTCTTTGCCGCTGAATGATGTGTAGTGGCCCATGTGCTGGAAGAGTGAGGGCTTGAAGCGGATCACGTCCTTCTGCACCAACAGGTTCCTGAAGTGGGTCAAAAGCCAGTCGCACGGCATCTCCTCGTAGAACATGAGCAGGAAGTGGGCGAGGCGCAGCAGGTCCTTGGACTGGTACAGCTTCCCGATGTAGCCCAGCTTGGAGAACTCCAGCATCACCCAGTAGGACCCTTCCCGGGAGGTGATCGCCTTCTTCAGCATCGTCAGGAAGTTCTTGGAGCAGTGCACGTCGTCCTCCAGCATGATGTAGTATTGCGAGAAGGTAGCGCAGAGGTTGAACAAGTAGGCGTAGTCCACGTTCTGCTTGGAACGGTAGCGGACCCGGTCCTCCGGGTCGTTGTAGTTCCTCTTCAGGCCGTCCAGCGTCGGGTAGTACTCCTCGGGCGTGTGGACCACCAGCAGGTGGCCGGCCATGATGTGGGGGGCGAACATCCTGCTGATCTCCTGCGCCTGGCTCTCGCACCAGGCTACGTCAAAGTCAGACAGGTGGACCACCACCACCACCTCCTGCAGCTCCTCGTCGCTGGACTTCTCAAAGATGGACTTGAGGGTGTCCATCAGGTAACTCCCTATCTTCCTCTTGACCGACGCCATGCCTACGGTGAGATACTCTGTGGGCAGAGAAGTTTCGCGTCAGCAGGCCGTTAAAAAAAAAAAAAAAAGGTAAAACATCTCCTATAAACGTGTCCTTGTGGCAGAGCCACACCCACTTTTTTGAACGGGAGGCATTCCCGCCAGGTAGCGGTATGTCACATTCATGGTGGCAGAGAAGTTGATCGGGGTTCTGAGGGTGGGAGTGCATCTCTTGGGTGTCTCATCACGCGTCACTGACTCTTGCAGCCGAATCCGCTCCTCCTTCTCCTCCTTCTGGAATCACAAAGACCAACGCTGGGAAGGAGAGAGCTGGTGGTGGACAGAAGTTAAAAGTTCTCCTGACTGGAGAGAAGACGTACTGGCACAAAGACGTGGTGGTGGCCGAGATTGAAGATGATGAGGCAGGTGGCGAGAAGGACAAGGGCGAGGATCGCCATGCGCTTCTGGAAGTACCTCATCGCGATGGCTCGGCCTCACCTGTGGTGGGATTGGATTGGATTGGAGACGAAGTCAGAACACATGGCAAATTAAAACAAACTTTTGGACACCACTCTTGGCACCGTTAATGACATCATTGTGCTCTCATTATTAAAACTTCCCATTTAAATATTGGATTTACACATATATATGCATTTTCGGGACAAGTACTTGATACTATGCGTTTTCCCACAATAAAAAAAGATAACGCTCACGTTTTCTACCTATGGGTCAGCGCTGTCAGGTGTTGGTGGACTCAAATGCACGACAACCACTGATGCAATTTAAGAGGTTTATTGAAACGGGGAGGTCGGGCAGTCCAGGGTCGAGAACCAGTGCAGGCGGTGAGAGAGGCAGGCGAGATCGGCGTCGGGGACGGGCGGAGGTCGATACCAGTGACAGGGTCCAGACGGAGCAGACGAGGAACGTAGTCAGAGCAGAGCAGGGTCGTTACCGGGGAATCGGTCCGAGGACGAGGCGGGGGCAGGGTCGGAGACGGGCTGTGGTCAACCGGGGAACGAAGGAGTACAACGAGGAGACAGGCGTGGATTACTGGTGCAATGCAAAACAGATAATCTGGCCACTGGGAAACGTGGGAGACTGGTTAACAAAGGCAGTGCAGATCAAAGGCGAAGATTGTTGGCTATCAACGTAATAGTGGAAGATTGTTGGCTATAAAGATCATAGGGGCAGAGTGTTCGCTTGGAGACCGTGACAAGCGCAATGCATGATATTGCAGGGTTACTGAGCATCGGTTTAGAGATGCATTGTGAGATACATCGAGTAGACTATAAACCGAATACTGATGCTCACTCAGGATACAGACACCACTACAAAATGGCGTATCCCTTATATCGTGAGTAGGTGGCAGTTTCAGGCAAAAGCCAAATCATCATCAAATAAAAGTCATGACGGCAATAAATAAAAGATAAACTCAACAAAATGCGGGAAACAACATCCACGGGAAACAACTTTCCAGCCATGCCGACAAATAAAGAAATCAACAACTCCCTTGGTGCTCTGGCCGCAAATTTCACAGAGTTCAGAGAGGAGCAGCAAAAGATTCTCAACTTGGCAGAAGAAGTGAAGCAACTTTGACTCCAAATAAATGAGAAGAATGGGAAAATTGTGGCACTTGAAAGCTGGGTGGCTGAACTTGAAAAAGGCGAAGAAAAGAACAAGAAAATTGTAAGGTTGGACAATCGGATCGCGGACCTTCAACGATATTCGTGAATGAATGATGTGATTGTGACTGGATCTGCCATCAAACCTTGGAGCAATGCCGCGGCGGTAACGGGTTCAGCTACAGAGGAAGGAATGCAGCCGAACGTACCAGACTCGGCTCCTAACAACGCGTTTTTTTTGCAGGATGTAAACAACGAGCGACACCACTGTCAGCGCTCAGTACTGCACTGCAGGTACAAACGAGCATGTAGCGGCTGGAGTCCAAAGTTCGTTTTTTGTTGTCAGGGGAAACCTTTTGACAGGTGGTCTATGTTGAAGACACAAATGCTGCCTATGATGCATTTCTGGACTCATTCATGACCCTCTAAAACCGCTGTTGTCCACTAATAGAAAGAAGACCTAATCCCAGAAAGGAGAAAACCTAGTTCACCAACGGCTTGAAACAAGCCTGTCGGAAAAAGAATGGCCTTATCAGGCATTTTCTTAAGCATAGAACAAAAGAAAAGGAGGATAAGAATAAAAAGTATAAAAACAAATTGATTATAATCAATTCATAAAAAAATTATTATAATTTTTTGCAAAACCATAAAAATGGCATCAAGGCCACATGGAGTGTTTTAAATGACATGATGTTGAAACATAGTAAAAAGGATCTTTCTACGTACCCTGTAAATGATGAAAACCATGCTGTCGGAAATGGAGGAGAAGGAGGATGGGTTAGGAAGAGGAGGAGGAGGGAGGGGGGAGATGGTAGTGGTAGAGGAGGAGGAGGAGGAGGATGAGGAAGGTTTAGGAGGCTTTGGGAAAGGCTGAAAACACGAGGAGATGAACCAGCCACTCAGGGCCTTTAATGAGAGGCCGTTTAAATGGGGCCAAATGTTGAACAACGGAGCTGTGTGATAAACAGTGTTGTTGCTGGCCTGCTGACATCTCATCTGCAAACCTACACACACACACACCCTACATGCACCACGCCAAGCAGAGTGTGTGTGTGTGTGTGTGCGCGCGCAAAGTTCAAGTCCACCGGCTGGTTGTGTTCCCACCGCAGGCCAGAGAGTCTCATGGTTTCACTCTGACACTGAGCAAGCATCGGGCATCAACACTGTCTGTGGTATGTATTCTGACCACTAGGCGGCGCTAGATCCTACACAGTGGTTCTTCTTAAAGAAATGCTAATGCACAGGGTTTTTTTGTGTGTTTTTAAGCCGGTTGTTGGTAAATGTAGCAGAATGGTTGAATTTGCAACTGTTCGCCAGACAAAGTGCTAGAGGGAGCCGGTTCCTCAACTCAAAAGCCTGCAGTTTGTGTGTCTTTTTTTTTTTTTTTCCTTTTGATTTACAGGCTCTAATTCATCATGTTTGTTTGAGAGACTCGTTGCAACCCTGAAAGCAACAGACATTCACCTTGCTGAAGTAGTCTGGACCCTGACCCTGAAGTACAAAAAAAAAGAAAAGTGGGAGAGAGAAAAAGTGGAGCTGAATGTGAAGCTGCCCACCATGAGGGCAGCTTCTCCAGCAGCGCTGCGAGCAAACAGCCTGTTTGTTTGAGCTTCAGGTGAGAGCAGAGACAACGGTCCATCTTCACAACTGCTCAGCGCTCAGCTGAGGTTTTGACTCTTTGGCCACCGGGACATGTTTTGTTTTCAGCGGAGAAACTACGCCAATGAAAATCCATAACAAATCCTCATCTTCCAAAGGCTACACTTCCTTCTCCCTCCCCCTTCTCCACTCCATCCTCCTCCTCCGTTCCTCCTCCACCTAACACTCCTCCCTCTCCCCAGTTCCTCCTCCTCCTCCTCCTCTCCCACCTCTTCCACTTCTTCCCCCACGTCAAACACCACGCCCGTCTATAAAAGTCAACCTTCAGCACGGAGCCCGATAACGACTCAATCGCAGCAACCACCACTGCCGATCGCGACTGACTGCTGCTGTCGTTATTTGATTCTTGTCAGCTGATATCTTGTTTTTGTTTTATTAGAAAAGATTAGCTCTGCGCCTTTCTTCTCCTCCTCCTCCTACTTCCTGAACTTACCAGCAGCCTTGCACTTTGACGTCGCTCCCAAAAAACTGTTTGCTGTCGGCACGCTGTCATGTTTGTGTTTGCGTGCACCGAAGCAACACGCTGGGTTCAGAAAGGTTGAGAAGTGAGAACTGATCCGGAGGAAACACAGCCAACAAGCTGAAGTAAGAATAAAATTGGAGCGATGAGTGTCTTGACAACTTGAGCAACAACAGAATTAAAAGTAAATTCAAAGCTGCAAGAGGGCTGGGGCGTTGCCGGTCGATAACCGCAGATGCCCCTGACACCTGCCGACCCCTGCCGACGCCTACTGGCCCCTTCAGAATCCTGCCAACCCCTGCCGACGCCTGCTGGCGCACGTGTGTGTGTGTGTGTGAGCCTCAGCCTGCACTTTCATCTGAGACAAGAAGAGAGATTCGTCAATGAGCGTAGTAGAGACCAGTCGATGTCCACAGGGAAACTATTTTTGGCTCTGTAGGTGGTGCCGTTGGTCTTATCGGGTTGATGTTGTTATAACCACAATGACAGGAACAGGGTCCAGCGTTGGCGCGCTGAGGTTTTGAGCATACTAAAAATGTTTTTTAAGCAGTCGGAACCATTGTGTTTTCATGCTGGATATGCTGTAGGTGCCGCTGTTTTTTTTTCCGTGACTCTAGGTCCTTCCCTTCGGAACCAACAAATGTTGGTTGTGTGATCATTTTCTATTGTTGAATGCTGCAAAAACTGACTTGGTTGTGATTAGGCCGAGTAACTGAAATAATTTGCAGGACCTATCTCTGAACATTGATGGATGCTTGATTGCTGCAAACCCTTATAGGTGTTATTTTTTTATTCAACTCTGACCTTTAAGCCCCATATTAGAAAAATCACCAAGACGGCATTTTTTCATCTGCACAACATTGCTAAGATCCACCCCATTTTATCCTTTCTTAATGCTGAGATTGTACTTCGCGCTCTTGTGTCCTCTAGATTGGATTACTGTAATTCTCTTTCCCCTGGCCTCAACAAGTGTGCGACAAGAAGCCTTCAATTCGTTCAAAATTCCGCTGCTAGAATCCTGACTAGAACCAATAAATATAGTCACATAACTCCCATCCTGGCATCACTTCATTGGTTGCCTATTTAGGCCAGAGCTGACTTTAGGGTTCTGCTGTTTTTAAGGCTTTAAATGGACTCGCACCAGCATATCTATCTGCTATACTTACTCCATACATTCCGCCGCGCTCCCTTCCCTGTCTTAACTCACGCCTTCTTGTCATCCCATCAGTCCATTAAAAGACCGCTACCTGTAAGGCATTTTTCTACTGTGCCCCTTTTCTGTGGAATGGGCTTCCACCAGATGTTAAAGAATTTACTTCCACTGCAATTTTCGAATCGTGTCTTAAAACATACCTCTTTACGCAGTATTTCAGCTTGGTCTAGCAGGTAACTGTCTTTGCAGTTTTCTTTTGTGCTTTTATTTTAACTTTTAATAACTTTGGTGTACTTGATTCTATTTGAATGTGTTTTAGATTGTGCTTGTTTTTTTTAATTGTAAAGTATTGGGAGCATGTTTTCATGGCGATTTTGCACACCCCCAACATTTGTGGTTTTGGAGGAGAAAACGTTTAAAAATTGGTTCGTTTTTTTGTATCATTTTGCACATACCTGCAAACAAGCTCAATCTTTGCCTTTTCTGTCCAGAAAGAGTCAGTAAAGATGAAGAGAAGACACACTTGCTGTGACTTCACTGCTTCTACTGCATGCTGTTCTGCAGCTGCACAACATGCATGCACTCTGGATGGGTCTCTGGACCCAAAGGACTATGGGTGGACAGTGGGTGTTCATGGGTATCAGCACATTCCAACACTGGACCCCATGGCACCTGAAGAGCTCTTGCAGTTTACAAGCTGTAATAGCAATGGAGATTGCAGCAACTGATGATGCAGCTGCCAAAAGAATGGCGTAAAGTGCATCTCGCCTGTGGCATTTGTAGAGGCATTGCATGTAATAATTGTGTGCATGGTGTAGATTCTGGAGAAGACTCAGACATTGATTTCTGAAGTGATTTGTATTTCCTTTTTTCAAGTAGCCTAATTAAAATAAATAAAAACCTATGTGGCCATTTTTCCACCAACCAATGGTTTTGGTGAAAAATAAATGCTTGCAATCAACTCAGAATCATGAAAAAACCCTCGTTTGACCGCTCACAAGTTGCTAAAGGCCACACTGAACATTTTCCATTTTTGGAAATTGGTAATGGGCACCCCAACTTTGAGCAGTTTTTAACATACAGGAGCTGAGTTTGAACATTTTAAGACATCTTACTACACACCTTAACAAACACATTGGTGAAGAAATGTTTTGGTAATGATTTAGTTCGCAGATTTTCATAATTTGCCCTAACTAAATGGGTCTTTCGCCCTCGCTAAAGACGTAGCTCAAAGCATGTTCGAGCTCTGTCGCTCGTCGGGCGTTGCCCCATAAACAAAATAAAACAAAACAAAACAAAACAAAAACAAATGAGAGAACAACTCACGAAGCAGTGACAAATCCGGTTCCAGAGGCTCCGACAGCAGCAGGAGTTTGACGGCAGGTGACTGTGGCGGCTAATAAACTCTCCTGGACAGCAACAGGTCATTTTGTCAAGTAATAAAATAATAAAGTGGGGACAGCAAGAATCCACTCTCACCTGCCACTTATTAACCATTGTGAGCCCGTCGTCCTGATAACAGGAAGCCGCACGTGACGGTGGACTCAGTGGTTTCTGGTCACCGAAACAAAGACGAATCCTACAATTCGTACTAATAAAAAAGAATTCTGCGGTTACAGACGGTTTTTCAGCCTCATGCATCAAATGGACGTTTGTTTGTGCAAAGTGCAAATTTGTCTCAATTTATTCCGTGTAGCTTGTAAGTCACACTCTGGGGCTCTGCCAACAACTGGCCTGACTTCGTTTCTGTCGAAGGAGTTGCCCAAAATGTAAAAGCTTGTAAGAAAACAATAATTAGCAGCTATGCGGCTAGCAACTTTGCTGGACGAGACTTTTCGTCAGTGACGCCTCCTTAGTTGTGTACCAACAGAATAAAGATGTGTTTGATGGAGCTAGCATCTGAAATTTTCCATTTCCACAAACACCAAGAAGATCGCCGTTCCTCTGGCTTCAACAGTGCACTGCGCTGTTCCATCTCTACCAACCGTGTTTGCTGAGTGGGGCTTCAGCGTCGCAAGGCTGGGGGGCACTAAAGGGAGCCGGTTTGTTTTGGGTCAAACCCCGATAGCGTCAAACACGGTCTGATGGAACAGCCTTACCAACTAGAACACAATTCTCTCAGAATACGGGGCTGCTTGTGCTCCTCTTCATCCCAAAAGCAAAAAGAGCTGAAGGTTCTTGGGTGTCAAAGCCAAAACAAAGGAGGACCTATGTACGGTTTCCAAAAGCACTGATAATCCAAACCATTGTTACTGATACTGGCATTCCATCTCTGACAAAAAAAAAAATCCAATGTCCAATAAAAAGCTTTTTTAATTAAACAACAGCAAAAACATAATAATAAGAAAAACATATACAGTTGAGGCAAAAATTATTAGCCCCATGGAATTATGGAACATTTTTCTAAAACAACTCAGTCGCATGGAGCCTTGTTGAGGAGCATTACATCATGAAAAAGGAAGATTATGATATTTTGAGTGATAATATGCAGAAATCTACTCACAGTCTGTCCTCAGGCCGTCACTACATCTTCCAAAAGGGCAATAATCCAAACCATACATCAAAATTAGTCAAATAGTTCCTGAAGGATAGCAAGACCACGGTCTTAGAGTGGCCCGTGCAAAGCCCAGACCTTAATCAGATTGAGAATCTGTGGCAGGTGCTCAAAGTGAATGTCCATGCTTGGAAACCATGCATTTTTGACCAGCTGGGACAATTTGGAATGAAAGAATGGGGGAAAAAAATCTCACAGGATACCTGTGCCAACCTAGTGAAGAACTACTCTAATAGGTTGTGCTCAGCTGTGGCTCAGAAAGGGTTCACTTTTGGACGTCTCATTTTTGCTCTTTCTTGTTTAAACTCAGTGTATCAGTAAAATATCTTTATCAAACTTGGTGGACAAACACTTGTTCTCAATGTTCATTTGATAAATCAAGAATTTGTCTAATTTTATAAGACTTTCACAGGCGTTTATCAGGGACATCTCAAACAAGAACGTCAGAGCAGCGAAACAAAGACCAAACAGATACCAGTGAAGAAGGAGAAGAAGAAGAAGTGTGAGAGACTGACTCCCTTTCGTGGATGCTTGATGTCACACACCGCTAACAATAACAAGGTGTAAAGATATCACCGTGTGCAAAAGACCAATTAAAATATGCAGTGATATAGCCCTCTACTGGTCAGAATGTATAATGCAGAGGACGCTGACGTTAGTCCTTGTTTTCACCAACTTTCTGGGCTATCGTATAAATACAAGTTAACACAATGTTGTGTTGAGGTGCCTGGCTCGCCGGCCCACCTCGCATGTTCGTTTATTGGAAGAAGTCTCGTCTCTGGATGCAATCAGTTTTATTCCAATAAGTGAATGAATGGCTTGTTTATTTCTTATTTAATCATTTATCTGTGCACTTTAACAGATCAATGCACTATGACCAAAGTCAATGTGTTTTTCTTTTTTTTTTCCCCCACTGTTTTCGTCCGTGCCTGGGGACCGCGTACGGGGCCATGGCCCTATTGTTTACAGTAGTGATCAGCTGCTAGCACTCCGCAGCACTGCGGTGCTGCCCCACGAGAAGACCGATGTTCCCCAGAGCTGAAGAGGAGAAGACGGGGGAGCCGTGCCGGGGCTGTTCGCCGTGCCAAGAGGAGGAGATATAGACCCATCCTCCCATCCATCATCATTGGGAATGTGAGATCTCTTCCAAATACTGTATTTTAGCGTGCACAAGTGCATCAATATCAGGTATCATGTCCTGATTAGCAGCCAATTTTAGAATGTCATTTAATTGCTAATGTTTGAGTTTTGAGTGCGGCTTTGCACAACATTTTTGCAGCCAGTGTTGTTAATTTAGGATCCCCTGGCAGGAGATACTGATAAAATGTGTCCAAGCCCACAGAGGCAAAATTGTCCTTCAGTTCTACATCACACTGCAAATAAATTATTTCAAGTTGCATGTCAAAAGGCACAAGCTCTGACTGTGTATGGTGAGCGACAAATTGCGAATTATGTCACTTGATCCACCTGATCATTGTGTTGAGAACCAAATGTTCAGTGTGTTGATCTGCTTGACTGTGACAACTGACTTGTAAGGCCTGACTGTACTTCAGATGTCCCGGTGGTACTTGATCAGCCATTTAGTCATCAGACTGACATTCAATATTCGACTACCGACGTAGCTGCAGTAGCTGAACCAATAAGTTCCACTCAAAATAACTGTCATGACAAATAATGTAATGAACCTCCAGATGTTCCAGATGACGCTGGTGACAATGAGACAGTAGGTCCATGTAAATATGACACACACACAGGTTAGCTCCATCAGACGGTCGACTCAGATGAGAGACCAACCTAACCGACTTCATTCTGCAGAACTAGGAGGTCCATTATTAGCTATCATGCAGTCGTTACTCTGTGGCTTATCCACGTTTGTTGACACTGCGTCATGACGTCGCGGCCAATCGCGTTACAGTACGCGCAAAGCATTCTAGGAAAGAAACAGAGGAGATGCTATGCGGTCCAGCTGTATGTGAGCACTGCTCCAGCCAAAGTGTTGCCATGAGGTCAGAATTCACATCGGCTGAGTCCACAGAGTAGTCGGTCTATGTTTCCTGCCCGGCGGTCAGGTTTTTTTTGTGGAGTTTGATTTGGTGTTTAATCAAACATTGCACCCCCCACACATCCGGCGCGCAGCATCCACCCAAAGGATGCTTCAAAAGGTTGAAGACTCCCCCCCCACCAATCCATGGAAACATTCTCAACCCACCCTCTGCTCGACTCCCATCCAGACGTCCTATCTGGAAGAGGCCCCCACCAGCTGATTTCACCACCCAGTCAGCCTGGAAGAAGGAGTGGGCGACCAAGGAGTTCCCCAATAAACACCTGGTGTCAGACCCTACTCAACAGGTGCCTGGTACCAACTTCACAAGGAGACAGTGGTCAACCCTCAACAGATTCAGGACTGGACATGGTCCGTGCTTGGCCAGCCTTCACAGATAGGGCAGTAGCCCTAGCCCACTGTGGGCTTGTGGAGAGGAGCAGACAATGGATCACATCATTGGAGCCTGCCCTCTCCAACGACTGAGAGGAGGATTGGTCACCCTCCACACAGCAGACCAGGAGGCAACTGCTAGGCTGAAGGACTTTGCATTCGCGAAATAAATAGATTTGGTGACGATTGAAGTGGGAGAGAAACATCATGGATGCCAGTTGAGAGAGGAGACCAGCAGTAATTGACCACGAGGCTTCATGGACACCTGCTGGAGGAGTGGATCCACGGATTTGAATGCTGAGCCAGCGCTGAGGACAACGGAACTTACCTTCAATGTAGGCGGTGTGGTAGGAAAGTGAAAGAACAAGCAAATAAAAGAGCCCCAACAAAATAAAAACTCATCTCAGAAAAAAAGGAAAAAAGTCAACAGGTTCACTAAATATAACAAGACACTTTATATTTTTGTTTTATTCATTTTTGTGCGCACTTTATTATTTTTCATACAAAAATGGTAATGTTGTTATTGTCATGCTGTATGTAGGGTTACACCTGCATGGAGTCAGGGTCAGGTCATCGCTTTAGACTTAGAGATGTTTGGGCTACTTTTCAGGTGCTTGTTTTGGTTGCTGTCCATAGAAAGAATATAAGTCAGTGTTGAGATACGATCTGCTGTTCATTTGAGTCCTGAGTTCTGAACTCAACTGACGAGTTGGAGTCATTCATGGCAGTGACCAGCTGATCTGTTTCATCTAGTTGTTCCACATGCCACGTTTGGAGTGATAGTAGTGGAAAAAGTTTTTCACGTACAACCTCTCCACCTCCAAGCCTGCCTGAACGACCCTGGAACAGAGAGCAGTTTGGTTAGATTTCTTCATTATACTTGTACTACTTGTACTTGTGTGACACTTCTGCAACGCCCTTTAAGCTGGACTAAACCATTCTCTCCTCCAGAACCCTCCAGATGGTCCAGAATGCAGCAGCATGCCTTCTCTCAGGCACCTCCACGCACTCCCACATCACACCTGTCCTCTGCTCCCTCCACTGGCTTCCAGTACAGTTCAGAGTGGAGTTCAAAATCCTCTTGTTTGTCTTTAAGGCCACTCATGGCTTGGCCCCAGCCTACCTCAGCGAACACTCATATTATTTTTCCCTCCGCACAAATTAAACCAAAGTTGTAAATATTCCTAAAATGAAAACTATTTTAAATTATTTTTCACAGTTGCTGCTTCAAACATCATGTATCACGTATTTCTTTTTTGCGGAAACAAGCTCCACAAGCAGTGATTCTATGGAATTTAAATTCAGGATTTGAAGTGCATACTGAAGCTTCAGTCTAACACTGCCATCAATAAACAGCAGTGAGTTTTCATTGAACGAAATAAAATAAATAAACAAACAAAGGAAAATAATGCTGGTTCTGTGAAAGCAACAGAAGCAATTGCTTATGTTGTGCAGAAATGAACCCACCTGTCGATCAGCTCCCAGTCCTCTCCTCCCCAGCGATCTGTGTATTCTTTAGTGTTCATGCCTCCCACGGCATCCAGGTCCGACTTGTAGATCCCCAACAGACCAAAACCGTGCACTTCCCAGAACCCTGCAACAGACAGTCGAACCTAGTCAAGGGACCTAAACCAGACACACTCTTAGAATCTTGCAGAGATCTTAATCATTACAATTTTCTTCCCCGGAACAACTGGTTTTGCAATGCGAAAGTCATGGTATAGGGATTCTGGATCCTGCTAGTGTTTTATTTTTTTACCGACTACTCATCATGGGATTAACTGCCCCTGTGTCTTCTGTCTCTATTTTATATAATGATTTATTTTTTAGAACCAAAAGTTAAGCTTATCAAAAGTACTAAATGCCTCACCCAAAGAAAAACCCAAGAAAAAACAACAGTAAATCTCATTGCTATTCATAACATAACATTAACACATCAGTCATTTTTTAAATTCAAAATTTAACTAAAACATTTCATTTTCTCTCTCTTTTTTTTTAAATTTTTTTTACAAAAAGTACTGATCTCACAATTACTTTAATGCTTAAAGGTTAAAGGAATTCTAAATACAATATAATGAAGGAAGAGTAGCTGCATTTTGGTCTACCTCTTGCTTCTTGTGATGTAGAACCACAATCCAGTCTCATGATTATTGGAGCAAACACCATGTGTCCCTCTACAGTGTGCTTCCTGATAGTATCAATGATGGAGTGAGGGAATTCCATGTGAAGGTCAAAGAGGAAAATAATGCTGTGTTTATCCTGAAGAAAAAATAAAGGAGGCACGGGTGAAAAAATATTATCTATCACTTCATCCCAGTCGTTCATTTTGCAATACTCACTTCGACGAGGTCGATACCCTCCTGCAGACCAGTGGCGCGCTTAAAATTTCCTCTCAGCCCTTTGTACTGGTACCTGACGAATCAGCCACATCTTACTTGTGAAACATGCACATCAAATACGATGAGTGTGACAACGTAACACTTAATACACTTGCTGATACCTGGGGATGGTGGAGCTCTGCAGAGCCGTCTTTACATCAGTGTCAGTGCTGCCGAAGTCAATAACGATGAGGTTGAGGTTGGGGTCCCCGGTTATTCGGAACAACTTTTCCATTTCAGAGATGAGATGATTCACCCACCGTCCCTGGTTTTTCACTGGAACAGACAGAGAAAGTAGAAAGGTTTGACTGAACAGACTTTACTGCAGATACGCCTGCTTAGGGGTGAGTCAGATTGTTTCATGCACAGTATTGTCACTATTAACACTTTCAAGTCAAACACGGTAGGATCTACATATTGTGACTAATCAATGTTAATGAAGCAATCATTTTATTTACATGATTAAAATGTGATGATTGACGGCTCAAAAAGTGACAAAAAACATTTCTCTGTTTAGTTTGAGCATCTTGATGGCTTGAGTTTTTAACAGAGGCTAAAACACTTCAACAAACAGGTTTGTCCGTGTGAAGGATGTATGAAGCAGGAATGATGTCGGCTACCTGCTACTATGATGTGCACCGTGGCATCTGGATTCCACTCGAGACCAACTGGGTTGCACAGCACTGACTGGTTGGCCGGCTGATGGGGCTGGCTTTGGCCAATCAGTGTAGGTGTGAGGCTAGTGTAAATGTAGCGTGACAGTTGCAGAGGCTGGCCATTCAAGTCTTTCACTTCAAGTTCCAGGAGATAACGACTGCCATGGGCACCATCGGCACGCTTCGCCACGTTCACCACACGCACCAGTGTGAATATGCTGCAGGAGCACAAGCAAAAAAACAACAGATTTAGCTAGTTTAGTGAAACAGCATGCTAATTAAATAACAGCTATTTTCTCAAGACATCTTAGAGCAGGCCAGGAAAAGAACACAGCCACAACCACACAACCATCACTGCTACCGCGCCACTGGAGCTGACTGTACCATGGGAAAAAGACTGTGACAAAGTCCAAGAGAGGAAGAGCCTAAAACATTGAGACCTTGACACCGAGTGCAGACAAAAATGTAGTGAACACAATGAATGTGTCACTTCATTAATTTGAATGTAATTTTATAGAGAAGGTAAATTTTACGGGTTCAGAGTGATTTCCCTGGTAATATTAGACAGCACATGCACCACTCTGTATTCTCATTATTCTGCCACTTTGTCTGTGTACACAGACGCAATTGTATTTGTCACATAGTACCACATCCGGGACCCATAACAAATTCTGGGGGCTCGTCCAGGATCTCGCTCTATCCAACACAGAGAGGGGGATCCATTGATAATAGAACCACGAGGCCAAGGCGAGGAGACGTGACGGCAGCCGTAACGACAGCGAGTAGGTGTCCAGCCGGAGAGATCGCAACCAGGAGAGGGATTTTGTTCTCCCAAGGGAACTGCACTGCTGTACTCCAGACCTTCATACATCATGTCTTCTGCACGAAAGCAGCTTGTGTGGGGCATAAAGAAAAACTTATACAAATTTTCAGGAAGAGAAGTGTATGAACTAGCCAAAGACACTGCAGCTGATGGACAAGGTGCAACCAATCTGGAGCCTTCTGATGAAGAAAGCTATATGGAATATATCCTTGAGTATATGCAGTCTGATGCTTTAACCAGTTCTGAGGATGAGGGTATGAGTCAGTTGTTAATGTTAAATAAATGTGTGTCTAATATGATCGAGAATCGTGATACAGTTGTTATCCCAACTGAGGTTACACAGCAACACGAGACGCTTACAGACATCCCAAAAGGACACACTACACTTGCCCACCACAATACATCAGTAGCCAGCTCTACACTTCCAACAAGTGCAGCTAGGGGTCACACTATACAACAACACATTCACCCCAATGCAGACACTATCACTCACACTGTAGACCAACTCCAAGGAATGTACGAAGAGTTAGGCAGGAAGCTACAGTATTATCAGGACGCAGCAAGCACATCACATGGCATACAAATATCAAATGCCACACACCTAAAAGGGGACACACAGACAGTGTTTTCTCCCAAGGACTTACCTTATCTCCAGTGTAGGGACTTTAAGGTGCATGGGGGGCAGATCGGCAATCAAAATTCGGAAATCACATACAACAGTATTGGTAAGCAGATCGATGAGGGCATCAATGAAGGCTTCACTGAGGCAGAACTTATCCGAGGTGTTTTGAGGATCATCAAGCCAGGGGCTTTCAAGGACATGCTCACCAATAAAGATGAAATAACCATCTGTGAACTAAAGGGCTTCCTCTGATCTCATCTTGGTGAAAAAGCACGTACAGAACTGTTTCAGGAACTAATGTGTGCACAGCAAAACAAACAAGAACCCCCCCAGCAGCTTATGTATCGTATAATCGAGCTTAAATAGAGAATCCTCTTCCAATCAAAGCAGGTCAACACAGACATTCGCTATGACCCCAAGACCATCCAGGAGGTTTTCCTGCACACCATCCACCAGGGTCTAGGCTCAAAGCATACAGACGTCAGACAACAGTCAAGGCCACTTCTCTCAAACCACCAAGTCACTGATGAGGACATAGTCAGCCGGGTGACGAAGATTATCAGTGATGAAAATGAACATCAGCGATGACTTGGTTATGCTTCCAAACCAAAAGCATGCACACAGTGTCCGGGTGGATGGGGGAGACCAACCTGCGGACAAGAGAGAACATCCCACAATAGAAAAAATCAGCGCTCAGGTGGAGAGTCTGACAAAATGGTCGCAGCTTTAATGGACCAGCAAGCAGTGGCCATACAAACGCTCATCTAAACGCTCCCCCTGCAAAAACACTTAATCTGCCGCAGGCCAAAATCCATTCCACATCTACTCCCAGCAAAGCCCCACCCTCCACACCAGGTCTGCCATCTTTCCCAAGGAAGAGTCAAGTGCCCCTCTGTAATAACTGCTCGCTCCATGGCTCAGACAACTGTGACCACTGCTTTGTGTGTAGTGATTCAGGACACCGGGCTGTTGGCTGTTCAAGAAGAGTCAGGGAAACGGGAGTCAGCCTTTGCTGAGGGACAATCAGAGGCCGTTCCAAAGTTCCCGTCCCATTCAGTAACCTACGCACATAGTCAGCAACACACAAAACAGACAAGACACAACAAGAAAATTAGTGAATCCTGCTCTCAAAACACATCACATCCTCACAAGATCACCAGCACAGTACTACTGTTTGGTAAGAAGAGTCTCCTCAAGTGTTTCATAAATGGTTACGCAGCAACAGTACTGTTCAACACTGGTTCCCAAGGAAGCATCATTGACTGTTCCCCGAGGGAAAGATTTATCCCCAGTCACCTAGTGCGGCCACTAGATGAGCTTCTCGACAAAGGGGAAAGCTTCTGCCTGTATGCTTCAAATGGACAGTCAATCCCATATGACGGATGGGCGGAGCTGATGGTTAACCTGCCAGGCAATGACAACCCAGCACTTGCAGTTCAGGTCCCATTCTTAGTCAGTCAGCTTCTCCTCCCTCGGCCCATAATTGGCTCTAATGTTATTGATGAAATGATTTCACAGTTCTCTGTGAAGTGGAAGCCATCATCAATGGCCGTCCAATCGTCAAAGTATCCATGGATCCTCATGATCTCGAAGCGTTGACGCCCAATCACCTGCTGCTTCTGAAAACCTAACCATCGTTGCCACCAGGAGTCTTACAGGAGGCAGACATGTATGCTTGCAAAAGATAGAAGCAGGTCCAGTACATGTCAGACCTCTTCTGGAAGAGATGGCCAGGGGTGAAGCGCAATCTTGTTCCTGGAGATATTGTGCTTATAATGGACAACACAGCACCTCGGAACTCCTGGGTCATTGTACGAGTTGAACAAACCTTTCCAGACAAAAGAGGCTTTGTGCGTCAGGTCTGCATCAAGACAAGGAGCAGTTCCCTGGACAGGCCAATACCAAAGGTCTGTCTGCTTCAGGAGGCTGATGCTGGACGGGGAGTGGCTGCTTCACCCGACCTCTGCTTTGACGCAGACTTTGATTGACATCAGGGCTATGTGCTAGTAACCTCTGGCCCTCTCGACTACAGACTTATTTCTCATTCACAGGTTCGAGAGGAAGAAAGAAGACAGACATGTATAAATATGTGGACTGTTAAGTTTAATTGTTTTATGCAGTCTATTTATGTGTATTTTAGAATTATTAGGCGATAACTTAATAATTAGGGGCTGGTGTGTCGGAGCCATAAATGAGGGTTTTTTCTGATTAGTTGTAAATGGTAGTTTGGTGTTTATGTTGGGTTAGTTTTGGTTGTTATATTGTGCTATTATTTTTGTTTTGTTTTTTTTGCAATCACAGGAAGTAGGTCATCAGGGGTTATTTAGTTAACTGTGCACAGGTGTGGAGGCATGTAGGGAGGGTGAGCGCACGGGACGCCGTATTTTTTGTTGATCGCTGTTTTTTCATTAGATCGCTGTGATTAATTTTTCTATAAGTTTGTGCATGTTCCATAAGTTGTTCTATTACTTAATAAAAACCTTAAAACGTATGTTTTGATCTCAGCAAAATTATTTTTGGATTCAGCGTGTTGGACAAGCTTATTTATTTTTTTCATTATTTTTTGGTCCCGAACTAGTCGCCACACCTAGGGAGGGAGGTCAAGGAGACACAGCCTCACATTCAACCTACACTGAGGAGATCCACCAGAGACAGGCGCACTGGCCAGATGTTCACGTACAGCTCCCTTGTCAAACCAACTTATGAGCCACACCCTGTGGTCAGTACAATAGTAGCTCAACCCCTACCTTATGCTCACCAGTACCCGCAGCCTTACTTTCAGTCATTCCAGTTGACACCTGCCATTTCTCCTACATACCTGCCATTCACATATCCTATTCATTGCTATTGACCATTACACGCATACATTGTACATATGGTCACTTTTAGCGAGCGGGGGTTTTATTTGTATTTTGAGTATCAGTTCAAGTCTGTTAATGGTCTGGTGAAAACGATGATAAATAATGAAAAACAATGCTAAGTTTATAGTTTTTTTTTTTCCACTTTTTATTTTTATTTTGTTTAAGTATAGGGTTTCAGGGTATTACAGAAATATTGTATTTATACAAACAGAACAAACCAGAACGATCAGGTCACCAAGGGCATTGTCTCAGGAAAATATAAACTAGATGGATATACATAGGACTATACTGCGTTGAGTATTGTAGGGCCTTAGAAGTCCATAGTTGACAGGATGAGAGGGGAGGAAGGGAGTGGCAGGAAGGCAGTTCATTCTAATCAGACTAGTAAGCAGTGTCACTAGGGCAGATACATCAAAACATCAGTCACAGCATTGAGATCAAACAAATGTCTGGGGGAAAAAACAAACAAACAAAAAAAACAACCCTTCTACACTGTTTTCTTGTTTACATACAAATGCCATTTCAACCAGTATTTCTCAGCTTTATTACGATTTAATCTTAGAGAAAAGGTCATCATCTCCATTTCATTTATATTTTTTATAGTGTGTGACCACTCTCTCACTGTCGGTGGTTCCCTGTTGAGCCATTTTCTTGTTATCGGTTTCTTGCCAGCTAATAGTAGTATCTTAAGCAGGTATTTATCCTGGGAATTAAGATCAGCTGGTAGGTTGCACAGATAAACAGTTTGAAAATTGTGTTTATTTCAATTCCAAGGATTGAGTTAAGTTCTTTAACTACACCTAACCAATAGGGTTGAATTACCGGACAGTGCCAGAAAATGTGGCAGTGGTCAGCCATCGTATTATTACAGTGTCTCCAGCAATGCCCAGATTCTGCGTTACCGTTTTGAAAATAAGTTCTTCTCGGAGTGATAAAGTATCTTATGACATTTTTCCATGCAAATTCCCTCCATTGTCCTGAGCTGGTGGTAGAAGTGTTTATTTTGCATATGTTTAGCCATTCGTCTTCTGTTAAGATTATATTTGCTTCTTTCTCCCAGGCACTTTTGACATATATAATGTTGATGTCTTTTGTGTGATTGTAGGCAGGAGTATATTCTGGAGACCACTTTATTATGAATTTTACCTTTATATGCACTTATTAGAATATCGATGAGGTCTGTGTCACCTTTTTTTGAGAATTCGATATTTTTATTAAAGTGATGCCGAAGCTGCAAGTATCTGTAGAAGTCTTGTTTCTCTAGATTGTGGTTTGCCTGTAGTTGTTGGAAACTGTCAAGGCCTGAGACAGATGTAATTACGCAGTATGAAGTAATGCCTCTTCGAGTCAGCTCTTTAAATCTCAAGTCAAGTTGTGCTGGTTTGAAATCTCTATCATGTTCGACCCATCTTAATAACCGGGATTTTTTTTCCAGGTGCGCTTTGCTCACCTCTTTGTACCAAATATTAAGGGGAGTTTTTATAACATCACATAGATTATTAGAGTATATAGTCTTGAAAGCTTTGTCACCCAGCAGAGATTGAAGTGGGATATCTAGTTGGTCAAATTCTAGCTCCTTCCGTTTTGCATCGTAACCCGCCTTGCACCAGTAGACTATATACTGCAGTTGTGCTGCTTTATAGTAGTCCTCCAAGCATGGGAGTGACATCCCTCCCTGCTCTTTTGTTAATTGTAATGTTTTGTAGCGTACCCTTGGTTTCTTGTTCTGCCATATGAATCTAGAAATGATCCGATTCCATTCATTGAATTTCTTATTGGGTATTTCTACAGGAAGCGATTGGAATAGAAATAACAGTTGTGGTAAAATAACCATTTTTATAGTTTCTATTCGGTTGTAAAAATCAAGTACTAGGGGGGTCCAACTGTCCAGATCATTTTTAATTTTGGTCGTGATGCTACCGTAGTTTGCACTATATAAATCTTTGGGGGTCTTGGGAATATTAACACCTAGGTATTTCAAAATTCTGGTTTTCCATTTAAATTTAAAGGACTTACGTATGTTTTCTTGAGGTATGTAATTAAAAGTAAGGGTTTGAGTTTTCTCTATGTTCAATTTGTATCCTGAATATGAACCATATTGGTCGAAGTACGGCATTAATTTAGGGAGACTGGTATCCGGGTTGGATAAAGTTACCAGGATGTCATCTGCATATAAACATGTCTTATATTCTTTCCCCTTGAATAGTATTCCTGTGATTTCTGGGTCTTCCCTAATCTTTTGAACAAGTGGCTCTATAAATAGAGCAAACAGGATGGGGCTCAGAGGGCAGCCCTGTCGGCATCCCCTCTCCAAAGGAATTGTACCTGAAAGACTGCCATTTATTCTGATCCGGGCCACAGGTGAATTATATATAGATTTTAAACATTTTATAACTGTATTGTTAAAGCCAAAACGTTGCAGGACCATGTATAAAATTCCCCATCGAACCGAGTCAAAAGCTTTTCTGGCCAAAGCTAATTGCTAAAGACTTTGTGTTTCCCTCGCTCATTATATGTAACAGATGTATAGCTCGCCTAACATTGTCTTGTGTTCGTCTATTTTTAACAAAACCTGTCTGGTCCGTGTCAATTAGGTCAGGGATAATATCTTCTAGTCTGTTGACAATAATTGAAGTGAAAATTTTATAATCAGTGTTTAAAACTGAGATAGGTCTATATGAGCTACATTCTGTCCTGTCTTTCCCTGGTTTCAGTATTACAGATAATATGGCCTGTTTCCAAGATGGTGGGGTCTCGCCACCTTTTAAGACATAGTTAAAACAATTTAGTAGCAGTGGGGTCACGGAGTCCCTAAAAGTCTTATACCATTCTGCTGGTAGACCATCTCCCCCGGCTGCTTTGCTTGTTTTCAGTTTAGAAATGGCCTTGTCGACCTCTGCATTTGTAATCTCTGTGGTCAAGCACTTATTTTGTTCTGTGCCAATAGATGGCAGGTCTAGGGATTTCAAAAATTGATTGACTGTTACTGATTCTGCTAATTCGGGTTGAGTGTATAAATTCCTGTAGTATGATTCAAAAGATTTATGTATTTCTTCTGGCTTATAACACATCTGGTTGGTGTCCGGGTCTTTTACTTTATATATGGTTCTTTCAGACTGTTGTTTTTTAAGTCTCCAGGCTAAGAGTTTTTTAGCACGGGGTCCATTTTCATAGTGGGTTTGTTTGATATACTTAAGTTTAAGTTCCTCCTGGTCATTAAGTTTCTTATTTAGTTCTGATTTTACTACGGTTATTTGTTCCAATAGGGTGGGGTCATTAGTCTCGACATGCTTCCGCTCCAATGAGTCTAATTTACTTGTCAAGTCGTTAAGGTGTTTAAGTTTTTCTTTTTTCCTTTGTGAAGCCCAACCTATAATCTTCCCACGCAATACTGCTTTTCCAGCATCCCATAAAATACTCGGTGACGTCACTGTGTTACCGTTAAGGTCTATATATTCCTTCATTTCTTTCCTAATGTAATCTTCAAATTGGGTGTCATTTAATAGGGAGGTGTTGAGTCTCCAAATAGTGTTTTTGTGTGGGAGCCCTAAATGTATTTTCATATACACACCAGAGTGATCTGATATGTCTCTAACACCAATTCTACAATCTAAAACCCTGTGTCTGTCTGTTCTAAACATAAAGAAATAATCGATCCTCGAGTAAACTGAATGAGGGTGAGAGTAAAAAGTAAATTGTTTAGTGGATGGATGAAAATCCCTCCATACATCAATCATACCAATCCTTTTAATCATCTTCTTAACATATAGTGACTCAGGATTTGTTTTCTTCGTCGGGTTTGATGAGTCAAGAGTGGGATGCAGCTGTACATTCCAGTCCCCCCCACATATAAAGACGCCAGTGACTTCTGTAGCTATCAAATCAAAAATTCTTTTAATTAAAGTCCTGTCCTGTCCCTGTGGTCTGTACACATTAAGTAATGTTACTTCTTTTGAATCTAGCATTCCCCTCACCAGGACAAAACGTCCATCCTTGTCCACAATCTGTTTGGAGAGCTGAAAATCTACTTTGTTTGCAATAAGAATTGCCACTCCTCTTGCATGCCCACATGGGTATGAGGAAAAGAAAGTGTTTTTAAAGCCCCCTTTTTTAAATTTCTCATGTTCAGTTTTTACCATATGAGTTTCCTGCCAAAAATAATGTGGTGATGTTCCTTTTCATCTTAGCTATGAGTTTCCCTTTTAATTGGATTCTGTAGCCCGTTAACATTGAGTGTTATGATATTATATTCCTGCTGAGGCATTTATCAATATGTACAGTTGTTTCTTCCATAGATCTACAGGGTGACCAAAACATTAGAACATATAGTTACTGGGAACTTGTAACTTAAGAACACACAGATAGGGAAGGTAATAAAAAAGAAAAAACGCTTCAGTTCCATAACAAGGTTCTCTCTGAGAGAGAAGAGGAAAGCCTCCAGCTTATGAAGGGCCTCTTCAGTGCAAACTGGGATAGCTCAAAAGTGAGTATCAATTCAGTGCACATACGGAGCAACTCAAACAGGCTCCCAGTCCAAAGGTCTGATATGTATTTTTATCTATTAAATGAACAAAAGCAGTACCCCCAGTTACTTAGAGCTATAGGGGGTAAGAATACAAAAATACAACTGAGCACAGTGTGTCTATTTTTAAAGCGGTCAGTTTTTATTCTTGTGCTGGTTTATGTATCTGTAGTGGTAAATCTTACCGCAGGAAATAACACTCAGGTGTAATTGTGACGTTCATTGCGGCGTGGAGACTGTGTCTGATTTGTCGTGGCGGAATCCAGTGAGTTTCTTTCGTGCTCTATCTCCATATGCTTCCGTGTTCCGTCGTTTGGCATCGACTGTGTTCCAGGATAATCTCTCCGGCATCTCCGTCGGTGGCGCCGCTGCCGCCACTGCCGGTACCTCTTTGGTGATGACGGCCGGTGCGAGTCCCCTCTTCGTCAGGTCCTCCATGGCTTCCGATGCGCTGTTGTAAATGACGGTGCCGCTGTCAAAAAACACTCGAAGCTTTGCCGGTGGCGGGGTCTGAAAGCGAAGACCTTTTTCCTTTAGAAGCTTTCTGATGGGGGCATAGCATCTCCTTTTCTTTTGGATCTCAGCCGGGTAATCTTGGTCGAAATATACTCTCTGTTGGTCGTGGCGGATTTCTTTTTTTTCCACGCAGAGCGGAGCACCAGCTCCTTGGTTCTGTTTTCCAAGAAATAAACCACCACCGATCGAGGGCTTGCGTTCTGTGGTGGTTTGGGACCAAACGCACGGTGGCAGCGCTGAATGTAGAGATCGGTATCCTGAAGCTGCAGCTCGGTTTTTATAAAACTTTCAATAAAGTCTTGCAAGTTGCCTCCTTCTGTGTCTTCGGAATCCCGTGATATGCGGATATTATTTCTTCATAAGCACGACTCCAAATCAGTCAGTTTAGCCTGCATTTGGTCTTGGTTTTTTAGAGTTTGAGAAAGCACCTCCGCTGCGGTCCACTCCTCCATGTCAGCTACTCTCTGTGTTGCTTCCTCGGCTCTGTCTCTTGCTTCTTTTAGGTCGGACACAATTTCGTTAAGTTTTCCATTAACGTCCTCTCTAAAACTGGCCAAGTCACTCTTCATATCTTTGGAGAAGTTGTCACGGAAACTATCTAGTTCCTCTTTCACGTCTGAGCGGATAGCCCGTATTTCTTTGTGGATGGCTCCGATGCTAGCTTGTAGGTTATCCATTGCCTCGTGTTCGTTGTTTGCGTCTCCACTGTCTTTTCTCGTTGAGTTTTCTTCACTTATTTCTTGGCACTGTGACAGTTTACCCTTGTTCTTTCGTGACATAATCCCCTATCCTCGCGGTTTTAAGTATTGCAGTGGGTTAAAATTGCAATTTAAGAGGAGATTTAGCAGACCTGGCTGGGAGCACTTGTTAAGCACGTCCGTTCAACTCGGCGCCATAACCGGAAGCCTCCTAAGTTTATAGTTTATAGTTTACCTCATGTTAATTTTACGGGTTGAGAGTGATTTCCCCAGTAATATTAGTAAGAACGCACATTTAAAAAAAATATATATATACATTGTGGGGAAAAAAGGGGAAAAAAATAGTAAGTGGAACCTTGGAGGTCAGAACTGTTGCCACTCGGGTGGTCTAATGTGTGGACTTCCGCCCACCTTCCAGATGCGACTTGGGCGTGTTTTCATTGCCTCGCCTTGCCTCGCCTCGCCATGGTACGCCACGTCTCGGTACGACTGTGTTTTCATTGGCTCTGTGATCACGAGACCGTGGGCGGAGTCGACGCGGTAAAGCGGGACAATGTTTTCATCAGCATCATTTCTGTACGACGCACAACAGCGCAGCAATGGACAAAGTAGAGGTTGTTTCATACCTGCTGCAACCTTTATATTTTCACCAAAAGTAAACACGAGACAGACATAATGGGAAAATAGCATTTATTAAAGAACAATAGAAAAACAGACTGCAAACATGCCCAAAATAGAGCCTCCTACTTATTTGAAATAGCTTGTATGAGCTGCCTTAGCAAGCCAAGGAAGGTGTTGTTTAATGCCGCAGTGTTCGAGGCTTCCTCGCTGCGAAGAGCCATGTCCTCTCGACAAATCTGTATTTCTCGCCTCAAGACCTCCTCGGATTCCCTAGCTTGCCACGCCTCACGCAGGAGCAACTCGATTTGTTCCGAGCGCTGCGCCATTTGCAGCTTGTCGTTTTTGCGAATATGGTTGAACACACCCGCGATGTCGAGGGCATGCCTGGCTCGCCCGCCCCTCCCCAAAAGACAAAAAACCATGTATTGAAATAGCTGCGTTCAAAAAAAATGTATACACATATAAATGTATTCGTACAACATCAATAGTCGATACTTGTATTCACGGTCAAATGTACCTGACACGGAGCGCTGCGAAGAAGGAGTTGGTGTCGATGTCCGCTCCAACAGGGGACATCGACGAGGACACTGAGCCAATCCAGTGCCCTGCTCGTTGCTACGTCACCACTAAACTTGCTTCGACTCACTTGGCCCCTCAACGATAGAGGTACCAAAACAGCACCCCATACAACCGTGTAGCGGGCAGTGCAAACACCCTAACACTGTACCGTGGCGAGGCGAGGCAATGAAAACACGCCCTTGGACAGCACATGCACCACTCCTGTTCTCATTATTCTGCCACTTTGTCTGTGTGCACAGACGCAATTGTATTTGTCACGTGGTACCACATCCGGGATCCATAACAAAAAGGATGGGCACTGATGTGACCACCACTGCTGACCCACCAACTGGAGGGTGTAGCGATTAAAGTTCAAAATGCCCATTAAAAGGTTAGACACTTTTAATGTCACGACATCAGCTTCAGGTTAAAGGCCTCAGTTGTCTCTGAGGGTGACAGCAAGTGAGGCACCCATGGAACGCACTACTCGAGCACATTAATTAATCTCCCCTTTGCATCATGCTGTCTGAATGTATACTGATGATACAGTGGTATTCATCCATGGAAAAATATGCATGGAGTTGCAAGGAAACCATCAAGGCAATGGGCTGCATAGCAGACTGGCCAGTCCACCATGCCTTGTGTTGAATCATCTATTTAACATTGCCATCTTCATTAAAGAACCAAACAAGGGCTAAAAGATCAAATTATGGATTAACAATAAACACCATAAGAACTCCTGTCTTGGCACTTAAAAAATGGATTCCCGAGTAATCATAGTGGCCTGCACTGATTCGCTGATAGAGATTCTGTCCATGATTCCTGAATTTCTCTGGTCTGACTATCATTGTTATGAGTGCACACTGTACTTATACTCATATACATTTCTTTTTCCTTGAGACTGATTTCAAAAGTGTTCTGCAGTTATATAATTACTAATTTAAAAAGCAGTTGACTTTGTGACCCAGGTATTGCAGGTCAAATGATAATAATAATAATGATAATAATAATAATAATAATGATGAAAAAAAACAGGGTCCATACCCAGGGTGCTTTTTGTTCAATTTTTCCATGAAAGCCTGGACCAGGGGAAGAGTCTCACTGGAGTCGAGCAACAGGTTCCCTTTCATGGCACAGTGCAAATCAATCCCATCAGATCTTTGCTGCTGAAGGTCAAAGTGTTTGACCTGGATAGTTTTGGTCCACCTGGGGTCAGAATTTGTGTCATTGGTTTGAGCCGGATCCCTTATCAGAGATAGTTTCTGAGTGTAGAAGCAGCTGTCCTGTTTCTCCATGTGCGTGAGCCGGGTGTAGTCATTGGGGTAGATGTAGGTTAAATGCACCTGAGCAAGATAAGGTACAACGTTGTCACAGCGATGACAGTTTCCTGATGAGTCATGAAATCTGAACTACAATTTTTTTTCTCTCCAGCCTATCATGTACAAGATGCAGTTTAGATTAGAAAAATAATCTCAGAAATTGCAGACTAATCTATTTACCAAAACCAATTTTAATCACAGGGTGCAATTAAAAAAGGAACCAAAGATAAAAAAATGAATTTTATGAAAATAAATGTTGATACAGCACTGAGACTAGTTACTAGGTTATCATCAGAAAGTCTAAACAAACTGACTTATTATAACATAGAGCAAATTCTGGATAGATGAGGAGTTCTGTTAACTAATTTTGAAACATACTCAGCTTGAAGAAGACAAGTGTAAAGTAACTACGTACCAAATGCAATCCATTGTAGCGTTTCACAGTTTGACCTTTCATTGTGTAGGTGGGCTTGTACAAGCATTTGGGCAAAAGGCCATTCAAGAAAATGCTGCTAATCGAACGCACTGCAAGCAAACAAGAGTTTGAGACACATTCAGAGGGAAGAAACGAGCTGAGGAAGATTTTTTGACTGGGGGAAAAAAAAAGTCTCATACCTTTGTAGAAAGTGTCCCGAGGATCCTCCCTCTTCATGTCCACCGTGACTTCTTGTTGTTCAGTGGCGGTGTACTTGTGGCTCGCAGACGTCTGTGGTATCTCGGTCACACTGCCAACAGACTCATCTGTGGGATGAGGTCCCAGTACAGGGGAAGAAATGCTCCTTATTTACAAATAAGCAGAATCAGTTTTCAGTCTCAGCATCTTTGCAGGCGAGAGACAAACAACAAAAGACAACCATTTCGAAGATAGAAATTCACGAGTCAACAGTTATTTCATGGTGTGCATGCATTGTGCGTGCAAGCATTTGTGTTTTGAAGGGAAGTTGAGGTGTCGACTTACCAATGTATGGAGCGATGTGATTGGATTCAATAACTGTAAATGTTGTGCTTTTGTTTAGTAGCTGCCACTGTGTGAAAACAAACAACCATCGCCAGGTTCAGCTTTCAAGACATATGAATTATAAATATGAAGTAATTTAACATATCTTGCGCATGTATCTGCCGAGTCAAGTCAATTACCGCAACCTCCACGTGGTCGCTGCCTTTGTTGTCCTGCTTGTGGATGACTTCGAAAAAGTACTTTGTCTCCGCAGAAAGCCTGTTTGATGGTAAACCAGCCCCACATTACTCAAACAGTAAATTAAAGAGAGAAAAATCATGGAGATGTCAAGGATTCCCTTTCTGCTGCCAGAAATATTTACATCGGATTTTGCACAAATCTGACAATTCCTCTGAAGTCTGAGATGACCTAAACTAAACTCTGCTAAACTAAAGCTTAATTTTTTTTCATTGTTCTGGCAAACTTAAAAAGTCTGGCAAACTTAAAAATATAATTCCTGTCACCACGCCCACACATGCTTGACTCACATGACATTTCACCATGTTGTCAAATATGCTGCAAGTAGCTCATAATTCTGTCAAACGCACACAGTAATGGTAATGCTGACTTCTCAGCTACACTTCTGAACTATGCTGAGATTGATTGTCTGAGGTAACCTGATTATAGCAGATATATAGATAGGTATGTAAAGGATTTTAAATTGTGTGGCTCATGTTCGTGTCAGTGGAGAAAAAATTAAACACTAGAGCACAAGACTTCACAGTTGAATAAACTGTCAAATAACATTGATGCTGTCAGTTGTTGACCAAACACTGTGATATGAGGTGACCTCACCAAACTGGTCTGGAGGTCTGACTGGCAAACTTGGTGAACTCGCCCGGGGCTGTCCACTCTGCGCCAGTCTAGATAACACACACACGCACACACACACACACACACACACACACACACACACACACACACACACACACGGAAACACAAATATCAAGAGACTGATTAGAAAAACGATGATCAGCATTTCAATCTCTCTTAGGAAATGACTGTCCACCACATACCTTTCCGACCCAGGCCAATAACTCCACATTAAGAGGAGAGTCGTCTGTGCTGAGCCAAAATTCAGAGTTGTCGTCAGAGCTCACAGCAAACACAAACTCTCCTGGGAGAAGGAAAGAAAACAAGGGAGACGAAAGGGGAGATAAATTACTTGGTGGACTGAGGAGAAAGTTGTTCCAAGCATGTGTGCAATCGGTGTGCTAACTGTCAGGAATTGGACGACAAAATGTTATACCATCAGTGTACGGATGGAGGTAACCAAATATTCTGAGGCCGTAGTTGGCTGCTTCTGGAGAAACGGCCAGCTTTCGCACTGTGGTTTTGGCCTGGAAGAAACGCACAGTGTGAGCCATGATGATGAATAAATGTGACTCGGCATCAACATGTTGGTCACTGTCGCTTTAATCAGTACTGAAAACTGATTATAAACAATACTTATCTCTCTAATTAGTATTCTCAAATACAAAAGACACAAAAATCACTAAAATATAAGGATATGAGAAAACAACCGTAAGCATTTTTCATGTTTAATATCATTGTACAGTAATGGAAAAAAAACTACATGAAGCATGTATTCATGATTTGTTACACATTTTGTCTGCTAATTTAAAAATAAACAAAACACATTAAACAAACATAAATCGGACAAAGTTGATTTATCTATGAATATTTTCATTCTACAGTACAATGTAAAAGACAACCATTTGGATAAAATCACAACAGTTTCTCATCATTGGAGAGGAGAATCGCTCCAATCAATCACTCATATCAGTCATTGAGGATAGATTTCGGTCAAATCTTCCTTGACCAAGGACCAATTGAAGTCAGTGTAAGAAAATGAAAAAGGTTGAATTTCTTTCTCACTCACATGTGGATAAAGCGGGTAGTGTATGTTCTTGCGAAGGTCAGCCACAGAACTGCCACACCAGTCCTCAAAGACGTGCAGGTTGGCTCTTCCTCTGCTCTGCAGGAAGAGCAGAGGCAGATAGGACACTGTGAGGAAGACTCTGCTGTGGAACAACTTTGTTTTGCTAAGAATAGAGTTGGAACCCAATAATAAATAATATATAACACATTAATATTATGTGTTTTACACATTGGAAAATTTGAATGACAAATGACTGTCAGTCTGCTTGTCAATGCATTTATGGAATTACAGAAGTGGCTTCAAGGGGTGTAGATAGCTGAGTTGACTTGTCAGCACAGCTTTTTGATTTCTTCTTCTTGATTTAGATTTTTTGGGAACAAATTTTTGTTTTTCAGGAAATGGCTGAACAAAAGTCCAGTCCAGTGTGAAAGCACTTCAATCAACCTACACCTGAAAATCCCTATATGCAGTATATGCTGCTTGTTTAAAACGTGTTCAACACTGTAATTATGTAATATATACTGACATATTTATGATCAAGAACTTACATTAAACAAGAGAAAGCACTGTACTTTTTTGTATTATAGCTCAATAAATCATCTGTTTTCTTGTGAAATCAAGACTCATCACATTTGTTTGCATTGCTATTATTTTCTGCCTCCATACACAATTCCTTACCTCTTTGTCTGATATGACTTCACTCCCGTTGCTTCCAAGATGTGCAACTACAGGAGCTGCGAATTAGGAAAATTTCATTACCACAGGCAAGTAAATAACAAGTCATTGAAGACAAATTGATTAAAAGTGTTGTGAATTCCCTGCTGTAAGGGCTACACAGCGAGCTGCTTCATGCAGACTTGTAAACTGTTGCTGCGCATGCGCAGTGTGTGTTCATTCATCTGTATAACAGTGTGCGTCGGTGATGATGTAAGTTACAGTACTCGACGAGTTGATATTGTTTGTGTTCATGAGTGATGTGAGCTGTCATTATTAATAGGAGGTTATTCCGCCGCTTATTATTGTCGTGACTCTCTTGCTCGTTAGCGTATCTCGTAACAACAGCGCTAGGTTAAACAACGTATTGTTTAACCTAGCGCCGGGATATATACGGTCTGATATATATATATATATATGTATATGTATATATATATATGTGTATATATATATATATATATATATACATATATATATGTATATGTATATATATGTGTATATATGTATATATATATATACATATATATATGTATATATATATATACATATATGTATATATGTATGTATATATACCTATATATATGTATGTATATATATATGTATATATATATATATATATATATATATACATACATATATACATATATATATATATATATATATATATATATATATATATATATATATATATATATATATATATATGTATATGTCAGTTGATTGTACATTTAGCTCATCCCTAAATTAACCTCTTTCACTGCTTATTTGTTGTAGCCGCCATTCATTGTGGTTGTAGTTATTTACGGAGGCTAGCGTGTTAATTTACCGAGCCAGTAGCCGACCGGGCTGTAGCGGTCCAATTTGGTCACGTGATCTGCTTGTTTCACGGGGCTGTTGGGTTATTGCCAGTTATATGCTGACGCCTACTGGTGATTTTGGGTATGACACCTAGGTCACATATAACGGTAATTCATGTCAGTGTATTGTTAATTTCACTGTATTTCAGTTCATTTATAATTCATATTATTGTACTATTGTTTATCTGTTTCAGATAACACAAACCACACTCCTCAAAAACAAAAATAAAAAGAGGTACAGACAGACAGTACAATATTGCACGTCACTGCTCTGGTTATGTTTCTGTACCGCGTCGATTTCTTTCTTGTACGGGGTAGCTGCGTTAAAGGCTGACTGTATTGTTGTTTGACGAGCAACTGTTTGCTTAGCACTGTCGCTAGCTAGGCTACTGCTACTGCTAGTGGGAGTATCATGCTGCACACTCCCCCTGGACCCAGCAGTGCGTTGTTTTTAGCGTTACCTGCGGGGAGGCTAGCATGAAAACGTAAACTCTGGGTTTCATACTATTCTTTATCGTGGTACTTCTTGAGATGTTGAAAGAGGTTCGTGGTGTTTCCCATTTTACTTGGGACTGTTCTCCGACATAATTTGTACCTAGCGTTAGCCTGTACTTTGTCGGACCTGAGGTAGCCGAACCAATTCCAAATCACCAAACTGGTATTGCCTATCTTCATCCTGCTGGACGTTTTCAGATTCCTCCTCACCCTCGGTGTCAGGGGTATAGTTCTTAGGCACATTTTGGACAGTTTCTTCACTTCCTTCGACTTCTGATTGCTCCTTGCTACTCATTTCTACATGTTCCTATAACTAGATTTAGCGGCCGGCTGTGTGTGTGTCTCCCATCTGAGTTGTTGTGAGCGAGAGGAGGCTGGTGGAGGGAAGGAAGCACGCCGTTGTTTCTCTGCTGGGATTGGCTGTTCATTTAGCACACGCTTGTTTCTCTCCTGTGGGATTGGTTGGGTTATCGAAATAACAGCTCATGCATTTATCATCATTATCGTGGAGTTTTTAATCATGAATATTATCGTAATCGTTTTATCGCCCAGGCCTACATCATCGTCAGAGTGCGAATATTCCTCTTCGTTATCTGAGTCAGACATTACTTGACGAAGTACTTTGTCAACGAACAAACCTCTCAGCAATGTATTCTCGGTAAAATTTGCTGTCTTTCTCTCTCTGCTCCCACTACAACCACTTCCTCGTCTCCTCGACTGAGGCGGCCTTTCTCTCTATTTCTACTACGAAATCTGAATATGAAAACCCCCACAAATGCTGCTCAGATTGAAGCCACAGGTGTCTGCCATCTCCTGGTGTAAAGTGGAAACTACTTTTAGCACCATATGTGCCGCTATGGCCTGTTTAATTCAGCAATGATGCTTGTCGCAATTTTGCGACCATGGCGCCTAAAGGGTTAAGGTTGCACATCTTTCTGTGGTAAACGATTCAATATGCAGCTAGATAAACAGGTTACGATTTGATTCAAAAACGATATCCTTTTATTATTCAACACAAATCAATTTGATCCATAAGATTTGATGCTATGAAAATTTTTTGTTGTAGATATTTTATAAAACAAACTTTCATTGTACTATGAAAGTGACAGTACAATATTTTCTTTTCAAATATGACCATATTCTTATCAAAAAAAGACCAAATTTCCCAAAACATTGTGCCTTTATGGCACTTGCAAAAACACACAAACTAAACAAAACAACAAAATGACATGTCAATGTACGTATTTATTTGTAAATATCGACCAAAAACAGGTAACAAAAGTACAACATCTTAGCCTGAGAAATGAGCATAGGGCTTTTGAGGATTGTTGTTGGACTATAAATTCTTGGAATTAAGGGTGAGTAAGTGACTGAGGCTGTGTGAGTCAAATGCAGTGATTTATTTTAATTTTTATCAATGAATAAGCCTCTACATTTACATCTCGCTCTGTAAGAAAGGCGTGATTAATTTGCTGCCTGGATGTGGAGTGGTGAGGGTCTCCTCTTAGAGGGTCTCCTCTCTGCTCCTCTCCTGACTGTAGCTGCCTGCGACTGCCACGCGGCTGGAGGCTTTGGCTGTCTTTGAGTACTTTGGGGCGGAGGAGGGGCTTGCGACATCACCCGCCGCTCGCTGAAAACAGGAACTGCCGAGGAACGATATGTGCTTTCATGTCAATCTCCAAAATACCAGAAAAGTCTCCAATAACAGCAGGAAAAGTCGCTAGATTTGTCAGCAGTTGCTTTGTCAAAAAAACGTTGTTATGGAGAGTTGGAAAGTCGCCAGATTTAGGTTGGCAACTGATGCAACCGTATCTCTCACTTCCTGAGCCAGATCTTCGGTCGTATTGGTTTATCGTTTACAACCAAAATGAGTATGAGTCCACTGCCCACATGTTTGCTGTTCTATTAGACCATTGTCGTGGTGTTTGAGATAAATGGTTGTGTGTTCAGGTGAACACACAACCATTTTTATTGGAGGGTAATTGTAGGGCAATCTGTTCTCCTGTATGGCCTGTAAGGCCCTAGACGGATACTACACTAGAATGTAGAATGTAGTGCTCAACATCAGCAAAAGCACCCATAATACCAACGAGAATCTGTATGCTGAAATATCAAGGGTGAGCGACAAAATAGCAGCAAGGAGAATGGGACTTGCAGGACACTGCGAAAGACACCAGGAGCTGCCAGCCAGCAAACTGGTGCTGTGGAAACCATTGCATGGGCACTGGTCAAGAGGATGTTCCCGCAGTAACATTTGTGAATGTACTTAAGAAGGACACAGGATCTCATAGCACCAGCGAGCTGGCTGGATGTATGGAGAACCGGGATGACTGGAAGCAATGATGGAAGGCTTGTCTGAGGACGACCGAGAGATGTTCTAACCCAGCTCGTGTGGGGAACTGCGCCTCTCTGTGCCCGGAGACTCTGCGTTGTGTTATGATCGACGTTGGGGATGTAGAGGGGGACAATTGGACACGGGCGGTTGTCAGTTTTACAGCTCGGACCATGGTGTTTATTTCTTGCCAATCATGCTTGGAACATTCAATCAACATGGCGAAACCCCCTGAGGGCAAAAAAATATCGGATCGCCATCTACTGGCCTAGTTAGGCAACTGCCCTACATTATTAATGCAAATAGTCAGTGTCTGTATGTGTAGTTCTAAAAATGGCGGAAAAGTGGTTCAAATAGGATCGGTTGGGCCAGGAGGTGGTTGGCTCAGGGCATCTACAACGCCACTGTTAGGAAGTACATGGCTAAACATTACCAATCATTAGTACCCAACTGTTACTGACAGTCAGACATGTGAAGTTACAATAGCAAAAATAAACTATGGTCACGTAACGTTAGCAATGCTAACACAATTTTAACTAATGCTACCTACTAAATGGGTTTGTGAATAGATACAGTCCAATTCAGCAAAGTGTCTGTCATTATTTCAGCAGGGGCTGGCTCAGTTTGTGGCAGTGGCACCCGTCCCGCGACTGCCGGAAGTGCCACAACTAGTAGTCGCGGCATTAGCTGTGACTGCCAGAAGTGTCGCTGCTCAGTGTCGCTAGCAGTCGTGGCATTTGCTGCGACTGTTGCTCGCTATCTGTTATTTTAATTTAAAATACCTGTCCTTATTCTCCATTATGTGAATTTAAGTGCCCTATTCACTTTTTTTTTACTTTATGTGCACCTCTTATTATTACTGTACTTTATTTATTTTATTTATGTATTATATTAATGTTGTTTCCTTTACAAAATCCACGTTTTCATTTACTTATATGATGTATTTAATTTGATATGTGTTTATTATCCTCTTTTAGAATTTGTAATGTCATAACTTCGATAGAAAAAAAAACTTGCTGCGGCTGCCGGAAGTGTCGCTGCTCGTGTCGATCACAGTTGTGGCATTTGCTGCGACTGCCGGAAGTGTCGATGCTCGGTGTCGCTAACAGTCGCGGACCGGCATTTGCTGCGACTGCTGGAAGTGTCGCTAGCTGCGACTGTTGCTCTCTATTTGTTATTTTAATTTAAAATACCAGTCCTTAGTGCCCTATTTACTTTATGTGCACCTCTTGTGATTACTGTACTTTATTTTTTCCCCTGACAAAATCCCCGTTTGTTTATTATCTGTATTTATTATCGTTTTTAAGAGTTTTTAATTTCATAATTTCTATAGATTTAAAAAAAAAAAATTGCTGCGACTGCCGGAAGTGCTGCAGATTAGTGTCGTGTGTAGTACCATTAGGTGGTGCTCTAGGTTCCCCCATTGTGTTCACCTGTGCAGGTGGCCGATAAAAGGAAGTTCCTTTGTTTGGTGTATGTCTCATGCTGCGATGTTCAAGTAAAGCTGCAGAATGCTACGTCCTGAATCCCGTGTCCTTATTGAGGTTACAACATATAGTATGTGATATTGGGGGATGAGGATACAGCAATGTCCATGGACAGAAACTGAAAAAAAAACAAAAACAAAAAAAAACGACTGGAGCTGTGCAAGTGGTTTGAAGACTCCTCTGCAACCAAGGCCTTGTGTGGGGGAGGGGCACCAGGAGGTGAGAAGGCATGGCAACAATGGGAACTCTTGCACCGTTTGATTCCAAAATCCAGGAATGGGAGGAATACTGCGAGATGATTGAGCATTTTTTTTTATTGGTAATAGCATTGAGGATGAAGTCAAGAAGAAGTCTATCCTGCTTAGTGTAGTAGGTGCACCAACCTACAGTTTGATGAGAAACCTCCTGAGTCCCACCAAACCTGGGGAAAAGACCTTTGCACAGCTGGTAGCTTTGTTAAAGAACCACTTTAACCCCAAACCAAGTGAAATTGTTCAGAGATTCAAATTTGATTCACGTATTAGAAAGCCCACTGAATCCTTTGCCGAGTATGTTGCAGAGTTAAGGAAGTTGGCCCAAGACTGTAATTATGGACAGACTTTGCCTCAAATGCTAAGAGATAGGCTAGTCTGTGGAGTAAATGATGACAGAATTCAAAGAAGGTTACTGTCTGAGATTGATCTCACCTTTGATAACGCCCTGACTCTGGCCCAAGCAATGGAGTCTACAAACAAGAACTTGCAGGACTTGCAGCTTAAAGAACAAAACGTCAATGCAGTGAAGAGTAGTGCGCCTGGACGTGCAGGACAGAGGATGGGGCCCCGGCCTAGAGTGGGTGAGGATAGTAAGGGGTGTTATCGCTGCAAAGGCAAACACTCACCTACAGACTGTCGATTTCGAAATTCAAGATGCCATGCATGTGGAATAACTGGACACATAGCAAAAGCCTGCCGCAATAAAAAAAGGACAAAACCAGGCAAGTGGCCTGAGTGGCGACCTCGAGATAGAGACGGACGCGTCAATCGACAGCGTGACGCACACTACTGTTCCCATCAGGCAAAGGAAGAAACCGATGAGGAACAAGGGGTTCCGTTGTACGCTGTCCTCAGAGAGGAGGACAGGGTGCCACCATATAAAGTACGTACGTGTATGTAAGAACTTTTAAGGACCTAGTAAACTTACCAACAACAGAAGAAAAAACTTCCCATCATTATAGTTCAGGGCTCAGGTCCCAACTTATTGGGAAGATGGTGGTTGAAGCACATTAAACTAGACTGGGTGGAGTTAAAGCACCTAAGAAACCACTCACAGTCACCATCTTTACAGGATGTGCTTTCTAGACATGAGGGAGTTTTAAGGTGGAGCTGGGCACATTAAAAGGGTTTAAAGCAACTATTCATGTCCCTGCTGATGCAACTCCCCATTTTATAGGCCCAGATCTGTTTCCTTTGCGATGAAGCCAAAGCTAGATGCTGAGATGGACAGGTTACTCACAGAGAACATTATCACTCCTTGAAGTTCTCTGATTGGGCTGCCCCTGTTGTCCCCTTGATCAAGCCTGATGGTAACTGCAGACTTTGTGGAGATTACAAACTAACAGTGAACAGAGTCTCCCCTTTAGAGCAGTATCCTTTACCCAAAGTGGAAGATTTAATGGCTGTATTGGCTGGTGGCAAACAGTTCACCAAACTGGATATGAGCCATGCATATCAACAAATACAAATGGATGACCAATCTAAAAATACCTAACAGTCAACACGCATCGTGGCCTGTTCACATATAACAGGCTACCCTTTGGAGTATCCTCTGCCCCAGCCATCTTCCAGAGAACCATGGAGGGGGTTCTTCAAGGAATACCTCATACGGCGGCATATTTAGATGATATTTTGGTGACGGGGCCAACTAAGGAATCACATCTCCAGAACCTAGATAATGTGCTGACCAGACTCGAAGACGCTGGCATCAGGCTGAAGAGGAGCAAGTGCAACCTGTTGGATGATGAGGTGCAGTACCTGGGATATAAAGTGGATGCTACAGGAGTTCACCCAGTGGAAGCAAAGGTATTGTGGATGCTCCAGCTCCAACAAATGTTACAGAGCTCAAGGCTTATTTAGGATTGCTAAATTATTAGAATTGTTTCCTTCCAAACCTGTCCACGTTACTGGCTCCCTTGCATTCACTATTAAGGAAAGATGCAGCCTGGAGATGGACTGAAAGCCAAGACAAAGTCTTTCAAAATCCAAAGAGTTGCTAAAGTCAGCAAAGGTTTTAGTTCATTACTCCAGTGACAAAGCCCTGATTTTATAATGCTATGCTTCACCATATGGCGTAGGTGCCGTTCTGTCTCATAAGATGGATGATGGAACTGAAAAGCCCATAGGGTTTGTCTCTCGTACCTTGTCACCTGCTGAGAAAAAGTATTCACAGTTAGGCAAGGAGGGGTTGGCTGTGATATTTGGCATAAAGCGATTTCACAAATATATTTATGGCAGGAACTTTACGATAACCACAGATCACAAGCCGCTTATCACATTATTCGGCGAGACTAAACCTGTTCCGCAAATGGTCTCATCACGTGTACAACGTTGGGATGTGCTGCTTGGAGCTTATGAGTATTGCATTGTGTATAGGCCAAGCCAACAAAATGCAAATGCTGATGCTCTCAGTAGGCTCCCATTGCGAGAGTCGCCCCCTGCTGGCCAAGAGGAAGAACAAGTGCTGATGATGGATTTAATGGATGACACTCCTGTTAAAAAAGAGCAAGTGTGAAAATGGACAGCTAAAGATGTCACACTGTCCCGAGTCCATCACTATGTGCTCACAGGTTGGTCCTCCACTGTGGAACCTCAACTCATGCCATTTTTCACTCGCCGCTTGGAACTCAGTGCTTTGTGATGGTTGTGTTTTGTGGGGAGCTTGTGTTGTCATTCCACATCAAGGACAACCACTGCTGCTAAAGCTGCTGCATCAGTCTCATCCAGGAATTTCCAGGATGAAGGGCCTAGCCAGATCCTACGTCTGGTGGCCTGGTATGGACCAGGATGTGGAGAGGGAGGTACGTCAGTGTACTGCCTGTCAAGAGAGCAGCAAGTCTCCTTCCTCAGCGCCACTGCATCCTTGGGAATGGCCTGAGAAGCCCTGGACCCGTCTACATGTGGATTATGCAGGCCCCTACTTAGGAAAAATGTTCCTGGTAGTGGTTGATGTTTATCCTGTCAAAACTGCCAGCAGTCGGACAACCATTGAGAAGCTACGGCAAAGTTTCAGTATCCATGGCCTGCCCCAGATGTTGGTGACAATGCAATGTACTTTACAAGTGCAGATTTTGCAGTTTTCCTGAAGAAAAATGGAATTAAACACAAAAGAAAAAAGAGCTGCACGTGGAACTGAAATCCTGGGAGAGTGGATATGCAGAATGTTCATCAGCTGAAATGCTGATGTTGACTTTGAAAAAAGGGAAGACTTTGAATTATTTAACAGACATATTGTTGACCAAAAGCACCTCAAGGTGTTTTCGAGATTTGAGGAGGTGTGATGTTTATTAAAAACACTTCCAATCGTACTCGTACGAATAGGAAAGGATTTTGTATTTCTGTTTGTGGGGTGAAGCAGTGGAATGGGTTGCATGAGAATCTCAAGGGATGTCCAACCATGAGGCAGTTTAAAAAGTTTTACAGGGATATGATTTCTTTGGAGTATAGAGATAAATTTGCTTAGAATCCAGGCTGTCAAACTTGCTGTGGAGTATTTGTTATTATTATGACTATTATTGTTGTGTTGTTATTAATTATTATTTTCATCATTACACAATAGTCAATGTTATTAATTCAATCAGATTGGTTGTGTTTCTTTTTCTTTTTTTCTCAGTATGAATGATTAACTTGTCCTTATTGTTGCACAACTTTGCACTGATTAACTTTTTTTTATCTGAGGGAAGGGGGGTGAAAGTTTAATAAGTTTTGCTTCGTCTCACTCTGTGCACAGAAGCTATTCGAAATAAAAAATGCTTTCTGTCTCTCCATTATTTATCGCTGAATTATACAAAACCAATAACAGATAACACAAATGCCAAATAACAAAGTTAATACACTTGCTGAAGTGCCATCCTTCACTATCCTTCCTACATCTGCTGACATAGCAGAACCACTAGTTCACCACATTGTCAGGATGGTTTTAAATAAGGAAGACTCACTACCGTTCACAAGTTTTAGATCACTGACTGAATTCAGCAATGAACTCCATTGTAACCAGTTTTATGAAATGATGACCTTGAATGCTCTGCAATCATTATGAGTGCACTAAAATCAGTCAAGACGTGCTTTACAAGCATTTGAACATTTCAGTGTTGAATGAAAACTATTTCCAATGTCTAACTAAAAGTGATTGAGAGAATTGCAAAATTCTGTTTGAACACACTAAAAGTCGGCTGTTTTAAAGAGCCAGAACCCGTAATGCTTGGTTTCCGTTGTTTATGGTTTAGCACAACACAAATAAGTGTGATTATGACATAAAGCTTTATTTTATAAATGCTGACTTTTTTTTTTTTTTTTAGCAATTTTTTCAACTTCTGTAATGATATATTGTACACTTGATATTCATTCTCTAAAGTCACATTCAATTTGACATTCAAGGCAACAACTGTCAAAGCCATCCCATAATGTCTTCAGCACATCCTGACTGATTTTTCTGCACATGTAATGTTCTTGAAGCATTCCTGTAGATTATTTAATGAGGCTGCTTATAACGGAGCTCAATGCTGAAATCAGTCAGTGATCTAAAACTTTTGGTTTTAGATCACGTAAAATTTTACACACTGGACCTTTTACCCCACGATGGTAGGCTGTGGTACACTGAAGGATGGTGCCTATGGTACTACAAGGTGGAGAACAATCCAAAATATGGTTCAGCAGTTCAGGAGTCATTGAAAAAATAAAGCATCTCTCGCACATATCCACACTGCAAAAGTGGCATATACTGGCGTAACCTTAACGTGAATAAATTGCGTTGTAGGGGAGATGTCCTTCTTGGAAACCAGTGATATGTAGGAAGAGTAATATAGAGACCATAGCAGACACTGATGGTTTGCTGCGTCAGGTGGAAAATTTGGGTATGGAATCCTGTTTTGTTTCATTCGTAATGAATTACTGCCTATAACATGACTTGTGGGGAGAGCAAGTATCCTTAATGTTTTAATTTAACAAAAAACTATATAATTGTCATTGTGTTTGTTCTCTGAAGTTAAGTTTGTGCAAAATTAATTTGTGACAGTTATGTGGTGTGTATTTTAGTTTTTACAAATTTAGAGTATTTCTAGATAATTCTTATTTCTTATATTTCATTTCTTAGATTTGGATTTGAAATACTTTTATTTTGAAAGTTGTGCAAGTGCAATGGAACAAAGTTGGGTAATTTTACTCTCCTCAATCAGTTTGAATTCGACAAACTGAATTAGAGAGGTCGCAGAAATCAGCGCAGCGTGTGCAGTCGAAATGTTTGTTTCAGTTTATTATTTTAGACTTAATTATTCTATATCATCGAGGCTTTCAAGCAAATGTACATGTTTCTTTGTTGCGGTGAACGAGATGACTTTCTCAATTAAGTCCTGAGCACCCTTGATTCGCGGAGCGAGGTAATGTTTCTTTCTTTTAGTTTTCATTTAGGGTATTAATAATTAATAAAACTTTAATGACTAAATTGTCATTAAAGTTTATTAATTAGGTATTATGACATGTTAACTTGATTAATAGTTAAAACTAATTGTATTCTGTATGTACCTAGTTTTCACAGTGTTCGGGGAATGAATAAATGCACCCGTTGAGACCACTCCACCTCTTTATATTTACACGAAGGGCAGGTTCACAAAGATAAATCAAGATTGGCAAAAATACTCAGTCTATCATTGGTATGATATTGATATCCAGTCTTATTAATACATTTTAAAAGTAGACATTTTAAATCCAAGGGTGATCAAAGCAATGGTGCATCAGAACAAAAGACATAAGCAGTATCTCCAACTGTGCTCATTGAGGAGTTTGTGAGCGGAACACTTGACTAGCAGAGGTCAACGTTACTAAAGCTTTGAGTAATGAACCCATTTCTGGAAAAAACTGTCTCATTGGATTCAATACTTCACAAAAGCACAAAATTCGGCCATCACAATAGGCCCCGAGGTCGCCGTGCTTGTGGGCGTCCACTCTGACGCGTTTACAAGAGGAAACGGAGGCGCAGCAGCAAACAACTAAGATAAGTGTAAAGGTAAAGAAGAGGACAAAGGTGAACATGGTCTGACTCACAAAACTCAGATTCAAAGTCCCTTTATGATGACTTCTTCCCCCACCATTATTGCATTATAAAATAAAACTTTTTGCATGTGTTTCTAGGGATAACAAATATTATAGACATTGGCCCTGGGATTATCTTTTAAAACAACCGGCTTGCGCAACCGCGTAGGGGAACAGCTTATGCTACCGCTAACGCTTACAAAAAAATAATCACCCTTTTAATTTTTTTTAATAGCAACATAAGTCTGATTGACCATCTGTTCTGATAAGTTAGACTTTAGACTTTAGACTTTCTTTTATTGTCATCATAAAAGAAACACAGTGGTTCAATTCACGACGAAATGTCGTTGCCCAGTTCCAGAAATACAGTACCTAACTAAAGCGATGGAGTATAAACAATAAACAATATGAACAATATGAACAGAGTAGACAGAATAACAGTGACCAGGTGGAGGGGTATATATGTTTGTAGGCTGTACATGTGCAGATAGTAGTTAACTACCTTGATTAGTGCCAAAATAATGAGTTGGAACATCTGGTGTATGTGTGTGTGTGTATATATATATATATATATATATATATATATATATATATATATGTGTGTGTGTGTGTGTGTACATATATATATATATATATGTGTGTGTGTATCTATATATATGTTACAAATAATGAAAATCTAATTCATAGAAAGATCACAAACTATATTTACTGTTACAGCCGACAATCAGAAGTTGTGTTTATATTTAAAAAAAGAAGAAGAAAAGAAAACGAGTTGTTGAAAACGAGATGGAAAAAAGCGGTATTATTTGTCACATTTGCATTAACTGATCATAAGGTTGTCTGTCCTTTTTATGTACTTTCAGTGAGTTGAACCCTCTGGAGACAGGATTCAGCCAGCTCTCCAAAACTCCAATAATACATATCTATATCTGAGAGGGCCAAAAGATAAAGATCCAGTCAACATCATTATGTGATTGTGTATTTGCTTCATTTTAAATTTGAAAACAATATTTATTTAACTTTTTCAATCATGAATAAGTGCTCCATTTTTTTTTTCATAGTTTGTACCTCACTAGTTTCATAACCCTGGTTACGGCCCTGGTCCTTGATGTAGTATTGAGGAAGTACTCTTACCGCCTCTCCCTCTCAAATTCTCCATTAACAACCACTCCGAAACAAGGAAATGTGTATGGAAGCACACGAGCTACAAAAGTAATTAATTGCATGCAAAAGTAAACTATGTATTTTAAATAAATTCATAAATTCAAAATAGCTTCCAACCCCAAGTCTCTCAAACACTTAATTGGAAAATGAAAAATAATAATCTGTCCATCAGGCCAAAGTGCCTAAGGACAAAGCTTGTTGTCGACAGTCCTTTCTTAACATAGGAAACACACACTTACTAGTTTCATGTCTCTGTTGTGCAGTCTTTGCGAGGTAAACAACAATGACACCGGCACCGGTCACTAGAATGAATCCAAAAATGACATGCAGCTTCAGGCGGGGGCAGGACATGATCATCTGTGTGGCGGTGGTTGCTTGCTCAGATTACAATGAACTGCCCTCGGTCCTGGTACAAACCAGGGAGCAGGCTTCGCCTCTTGGCATAGGCAACATGGGCGGTTGCCAAGGCGCCATCTGCTGGAGGCAGATGGCCTCCAGATGCTTTATATATATATATATATATATATATATATATATATATATATATATATATATATATATATATATATATATATATATATATATACGTATATGTATATATATATATACGTATATGTATGTATATATATATATATATATATACACGTATATGTATATATATATATATATATATATATATATATATATATATATATATATATCTTCTTCTTCTTCTTCTTCTTCCGCATTATCCGGGTCGGGTCGCAGGGGCAGCAGCCTCAGCAGAGATGCCCAGACCTCCCTGGCCCCAGTCACCTCCTCCAGCTCATCCGGTGGGACCCCAAAGCTTCCCAGGCCAGCCGGGAGACATAGTCCCTCCAGCGTGTCCTGGGTCTTCCCGAGGCCTCCTCCGGTGGGACATGCCCGGAACACCTGCCCAGGGAGGCGTCCAGGAGGCATCTGGAACAGATGCCCGAGCCACCTCAACTGGACCCTCTCGATGCGGAGGAGCAGCGGCTCTACTCCAAGCTCCTCCCGGGTGGCTGAGCTTCTCACCCTATCCCTCAGGGTACGCCCAGCCACCCTGCGGAGGAAACTCTTCCGATCTTGTTCTTTTGGTCACTACCCAAAGCTCGTGACCATAGGTGAGGGTGGGAACGTAGATCGACCGGTAAATCGAGAGCCTTGCCTTTCGGCTTAGCTCCTTCTTCACCACGATGGACCGGTACAGCGACCGCATCACTGCAGACGCTGCACCGATCCGCCGGTCGATCTCGCGCTCCTTCCTCCCCTCACTCGTGAACAAGACCCCGAGATACTTGAACTCCTCTACCTGAGGCAGGATCTCCCCACCGACCCAGAGAGGACAAACCACTTTTTCCGGTCGAGAACCATGGCCTCGGACTTGGAGGTGCTGATTCTCATCCCAGCCGCTTCGCACTCGGCTGCAAACCGCCCCAGTGCACATTGGAGGTCCTGGCTCGATGAAGCCAGCATGACCACATCATCCGCAAAAAGCAGAGACGCAATCATGTGGTTCCCGAACCAGACTCCCTCCGGCCCCTGGCTGCGCCTAGAAATTCTGATCCTCGAAGTATTCCTTCCACCGCCGGACAACAGCTCCCCACCTGCACCATAAACAGTGTCGGTGGCGAACTGCTTCCCCCTCCTGAGGCGCCGAACGGTTTGCCAGAACTTCTTCGAGGCCGACCGAAAATCCTCCTCCATGGCCTCCCCGAACTCCTCCCAAGCCAGAGTTTTTGCCTCCGCTACTGCCCGAGCTGCAGCACGCTTGGCCTGCCGGTACCTGTCAGCTGCTTCCGGGGTCTCACGAGCCAACATGGCTCCATAGGACTCCTTCAGCTTGACGGCATCCCTTACTTCTGGTGTCCACCACCGGGTTCGGGGGCTACCGCCACGACAGACACCGGAGACCTTACGACCACAACTACGAGCAGCTGCGTTAACAATAGAGGTGGAGAACATGGTCCATTCGGACTCAATGTCTCCGACCTCCCCCGGGATCTGGGAGAAGCTCTCCCGGAGGTGGGAGTTGAAGACGGCACTGACAGAGGGCTCGACCAGATGTTCCCAACAGACCCTCACAATACGTTTGGGCCTGCCGGGTCTTTCCGGTCTCCTCCCCCGCCAGCGGATCCAGCTCACCACCAGGTAGTGATCAGTTGACAGCTCAGCCCCTCTCTTCACCCGAGTGTCCAAGACACAGGGGGACGGAGGTCAGGCGACACGACCACAAAGTCGATCATCGACCGACCTCCGCCCCAGGGCATCCTGATGCCAAGTGCACCGTGGACACCCCTGTGCTCGAACATGGTGTTTGTCACGGACAAACTGTGACAAGCACAGAAGTCCAGCAACAAAGCACCATTCGGGTTCAGATCAGGGAGGCCGTTCCTCCCAATCACGCCTCTCCAGGTCACACTGTCGCTGCCCACATGTGCGTTGAAGTCCCCCAGCAAAGCGACGGAGTCCCCAGTCGGGGTACCATCCAGCACCCCTCCCAAGGACTCCAAGAAGGCCGGGTACTCTGCACTGCCATTTGGGCCATAGGCCGAAATGACAGTGAGAGACCTGTCCCCAACTCGAAGGCGCAGGGACGCGACCCTCTCGCTCACCGGGGTAAACTCCAACACGTGGCGGCTAAGCTGTGGGGCAATAAGCACGCCCACACCAGCCCGCCGCCGCTCGCCAGAAAAATGGAGAGTCCAGCCCCTCTCGAGGAGCTGGGTTCCGGAGCCCATGCTGTGCGTGGAGGTGAGCCCGACTATATCTAGCCGGTACCTCTCAACCTCCCGCACAAGCTCGAGCTCCTCCCCCCCAGCGAGGTGACCAACATGCTGCTTCCGAGGCCCGGAATATATAAATATATATATATATGTATAAACATCGTCATAGCCTGCTTCGTATTCGACAGTCATCTAATATTTGCACAACATAGTTAAATTCGGTTAGTGTAATGCATGATTTGATTTAAAGACTGACGTGACAGACGATGTTTAATTATTAACGATTTCTCCTTGTGGTCCAATTGAACACATTCCATGTTGTTTGGACGTTTCCTTGTCTGTCTGGTCGGAACGGTGTGAACGAACAGAGTTGGAAGGAGTTGTAATGAATGTTTTTCATGTATGTGGCAATATTGGTAGGTGACAGATATGTGACTGACAGGTGCGCATGGGCATGGCTCGCCTGCTGCCAGCGGTGCGAAGCAGCCTCTCCATATAGCAATGGGAAGACGTGCTCAAAAGTGAACTTCGGCAAGTCACACAAAGTGTTTTACGGGGATTTGGGGTCGGTGCGATGCCTAAGAGTTACCTCTCTGTTCATAGGGTCAAATGGGCGATGTTAAGTTGTGAATTACCCCATAAAACAACATAACACAGGGTAGCAAGTTAATTTAGACGACTGCTGCCTGCTGTGACTAGTGACGTAGTCGTGGACTCTTCTTAATCACTGCTGCTGTGTTGCAGTTTGAACGTGGCAGTCTGTGGAGTAGTGGTTAAAACGCTGGATTTATTAGTTTTCTTAATTGCGACGCGGGTTCAAGCCTGGCCTTTGTTGGGTCCTCAGCTTTGTTTGTTTGGGTTTAAAAAAAAAATAAAATAAATCTTGTTGTTATCGTCCGTGTGTTCTTTGCTCTTCTTACGCGTGTAAAGTTTATTATTACTGTCGTTTGGTGATCGGCTTGCCATTAAATGGAACACACATAACGTTTTTTTTGTTTTTTTTACGATTATTTTTGTTATTATCAGAACAAACGTGGGTACCTGGTAGTGACACTACAGGAATGAGCCTACACAACGTTCCAAGCACGACTACGTTAAGTGACATTTCTGGATTTTTGCTCTGATTGAGTTCTGACATTTTAGTAACATTGTACTTTATTTTATTTTATTCAGGACTGAGCCCCGGCGATTAGACCAGCTCTGAAAGACCCGTTTGTTCTTTGTATGTTTATTATTCGGGACTGAGCCCCAGTGATAGACCAGCTCTGAAGCAGAGCAGGTCATCGCAAGGCGAAGACCCGTTTGTACTTTGTATGTTTATTATTATCATTATTATTATTATTGTTATTATTATTATTATTGTTATTTTTCTTTTTCTCGGCACCTGCGCTTCAAACCTCAATTTCACCCCCTTAACATACCTGGATCGTCACACAATCTTGCACGCAGGTGTATAGGCATGTGAATCTTTGTACATGTTGACTCGGGCTTTCCTACTGTCAAAATGCTGCTTTGATCATGTTCTGCCTGTAGACAGGGTATTCGTCACAATTTGGACATTCTGTTCCCCCACTTTAAGTCTTTACTATCCAGCCCATTTCATCTAGACGCAGAAATGACCGGGTTCGTAGCGTTTGTTTCCAAGGTTGCAAAAGCGGAGCTCATTCAAACTCCCACGTGTTTGTCTCATCAAGGCCTAAAATTTACATTTGACAGCCTCATCCAAAAAAATAAACTGGAGGTGAAAAATCTGCATCATTTGCACACACAGGCTTATGATTATTTAGACTTCTTCCAGAGTCGGCAGATGTCGGGGGGGCAGTGTCGGCAGAGGTCGGGGGCCATCGGGGGTCCACGTGCTAATCACTGTTGTTAATTAAGTATTTTTCTTTTACATAATGATGTTTAAAGTCGTGACAGTGCCAGCATTTAAGAGCTGACAATCGTTAAGTTTGCACAATAATTTACTTACTGAACAGGGTTTATTTACATAAATATTAAGGAGCAGAAGAGGCAGTGAATTTCATTTTTTTTTAAAATTTAATTTAATTTGTAATTCCCATTTAGTTGGGATAATGGGGTTGTTTGTTTTCTATGGTTCAATATGTTCAATGTATGTTAAAATGTTTAGTTATGTTAACGCTCTCAGACACTTTGTTTATTGCTTACTGTATAGTTCAAGGGAACTTCACACCATTTTGAATGACACAAAAAATAGAGCTTAAATTTACATCCTGGAATTGCAGGGGTTTACAGAAAACTAAAAAGATTAAACAAGTTTTAAATAGACTAAAAGACACTAATTCAAATGTTGTTTTCCTGCAAGAAAGCCACACTTTAACAGAGGACAACAAAAGAATTGGTAGGAGATAGCAAGGAAACGTATTCGCAGCAACATTCACATCACAAGCCAGGGGAGTGATGATTCTTATCAATAAATCGGTACCTTATCAAGTCTCAAATGTAATAAAGGACAAATCTGGTAGGTATTTAATTATTCAGGGATCACTGTTCTCAGTAAACTTAAACTTAGTGAATGTATATGGCCCCAACACAGATGAACCAGACTTTTTTACAAACTTATTTCTTACACTTGCATCTCTCCCAGGAGAATACATAATCGCAGGAGACTGGAATTGCACATTAGATCCAAATAGAGACAGATCTACAGGGACTGACCAAACTCATAATAAATGTATATTAACTATTCCCCACTTTATTAAAGAGTTGAATCTGCTAGACAGTTGGAGATACTTGAACCCCAATGGCGTCGCTTACTCACTCTCTTACCTTTAAGACATATTTGCAAATTGATTACTTTTTTAGTATCGTCAACGTTGATTTCCAAAATACATAACTGCTATTATGACAGTATATCAATTTTAGATCACGGATTGTGCTGCCTAATATACACAGATGCTAACCTTTTTAGAGGTCCACCTAGATGGAACCTGAATCGGAAATGGCTGCAGGAGGAAAAATTTGTCAAATATATTGGAGAAGAAATAGATTATTATTTTAAGGGCAACACGACTCAAACATCAGCACGCATCAGATGGGATGCTTTTAAGGCATACTTAAGGGGACACATACTTAGTTATACCTCATCCAAATCTAAAGAATCACGTCAAGAAAGACAACAATTAGAATCCAGAATGTGAATCTCCAAGAGGAGGTATTTACAAACAGAAACCCTGGAGCAGAAAAGGAGTTATCTCATTCTCTGAGAGCAGAGTATGACAAATTATCAGTAACTAGGGCGACCTCCAGTATGCTCAGACTCAACCAAACATTTTATGAGCATGGTGAAAAACCTGGTAAACTTTTAGCCTGGCAGACTAAACAGCTGGAAACAAGAAGAACTGTTACTTCAGTCATTAACGATAGCGGTGAAACCATAACAGATCCTTCTGGAATAAATAACACATTCCGGACTTGTTTCTAGTCTCAAATTGAATTTGACCCAAAATCTCTAAAAAACGTATATATGTATGTATATGTAAGTGTACATATATATATATATATATGTGTGTATATGTATATATATATATATATATATATATATATATATGTGTGTATATGTATATATACATGTATATATATATATATGTATATGTATATATGTGTGTATATGTATATATACATGTATATATATATATGTATATGTATATATATGTGTATATGTATATATACATGTGTATATTATACATTCATTCATCTTCTATACCCGCTTATTCCAATTCAGGGTCACGGGGGTCTGCTGGAGCCTATCCCAGCTGTCTTAGGGCGAAGGCAGGGTACACCCTGGACAAGTCGCCAGTTCATCGCAGGGCCCACATGTGTATATATATATGTATATGTATATATAGCACTGACTAACTTTTACCAAGTTTTATCTAAACAGATGCAGCTTATTTAGCTGATGCAACTCCAGGATAGATCCAGCAATGAAAGTTGATGCAGGTGTGGGTGAAAGCCCACCAAAGAAAGAGGCAGGAACCCAGGTGGACTAGACCATATGAAGTCGTGGAGGTAATCTCACACATAGTCCAGGTAAAAGAAAAGCTGGAGCTAATTGGCACCACCGAACATATTGTGCATCTGCTTAACCACCCTCCTGACCTTTGAAGGAGGTTAGAGAAGATTTGGATGAATCGAGTGAGAGCTAACATTATATAATTGTAAACATTTGGCCTAATCCTTTACATTTTTTCTCACTCAAAACCTTGGTTAAAAATGAACGCTTTCTTTTGTAATTGTTCAGTTATCTGAACTCGGGCTATCCAGAGGGCGGCTGATGGCCTGTATAGGTCCAGTAACGACTTTGGGGGCTTTTGTGTTGAAATACTGAATAAGCATTGGTTTTTCTGATTTTTTGGATGATTGAATTCAGGTGGATGTAAATGAATGAATGAAGTAATCAATGGAGTTTGCATGTTCTCCCCGTGTCTGCGTGGGTTCTCTCCGGGTTCTCCGGCTTCCTCCCACCTCCCACTGCCTGTCCCGATCCGATATTGATATCGGATATCGGTCCGATATCAGCCAAATAAGGAACAACGGATTATATCGGACGTCATGTTAAGTCTCCGATATTAACACTCTGATAGAAAGCAGTCCATTCTACTCCGGCGAAAAAATAATCTCCACATCATGCTCGGACTGCAGAAAGTGGAGATGGAGGAGTCAGGTCATCACGAGTTTAGTTAACTGACAATACTGTTTTGTTGTTTTTTTTTCCTGCTCTCAGTTGTTTTCAGAATATACGAGCAGTAAACTTGTTAATTTGTTTTGAATTGTTTGCACTATAAGTTATTTGGGTCATTGTTCACGGTCTCCTGATTTATTTTTTAATTTATTTTTTCTATTCCGCAGTTTTTTTTTTAAATAATTGTTAATAATAAGTGGTATGTTCTCCAATACAACTGTTTTTGACTCTTATTCTCTGTTTGAGTAATATCACTTGATGCTGCCCTTTTTAACACTCCACACTACAGAAAAAAAAAAATGAAAGTATGTTTCAATTGTAGCATGCTGATATCGGATTGATATCGGTATTGGCCGATATTCAAGGTTGAAATATCGCTATCGTATCGGAAGTGAAAATATAGTATCGGGACAGCCCTATGTGTGTGTGTGTGTGTGTGTGTAGGCTTTACACTTCCACACAACTGCATCTCAAGTCACATCTTTGTTAAGTGATGTACAGTATCTTTTTAAAATACGTGTTAAAATATGTATGCAATTAATATGTATAATCTATTTTTGACTTGATGATTGATCTGGATTTTGTCCTTGGCGATAAGAAGACACTGAAAGAAATTTAATAAAACACTAACCCTAATAACAGTAGGAACAAGATGATGTTAGGTTTATTATTAATATTAACATTGGTCAAAGTTTGCTTGCTGTCATTTCAAGTGTCTCTATTGCCACACTATCTGTGGGTCATAATGGCAACAAATGTCTGACTCCAGCCCTGGGAGACGGCCCTGCCCTTTGGTTTGCAGTCAGGAGGGAGGGCAGTTCATTAACATGAGCAGGCAACCACCACACAGATGACCAGATATACAATAAGTAGAAATGATGTGATTATAACTGACCCGTTGTGGTGAGCACTAGGGGGCATGGTCTCACACCCGCCCAGGGGAAGTGACGTCAAGGGATTGGGGTGTGTACACAGGGTGGCGGGAGATTCAAAAGGCTGTATGTGTGGTGCAAATAAAGGCTCATGTCTCTCACTCGCAACTGCTCGTCTCCGTGTTTGCAAACCTCCACATTGGTGACCCCGTTCTGTGCATGTGTGACAGCGGCGGTCCTGTCACTATGCCTCCAATTGATCATGCACCCTGGCTGCTTGGCCAAGGGGTGCATGCTGAATGGTTAAGCGCGCATGGCTATTACCCGGGAGTCTGGGGTTTGAAGCCCGCCCGGGCCCTCTGCGCCTTGCCATAATTGCGTGTCCCTCTGTCTGTCCAGCTCTCACTTTGAGCTTTTTCTTCGGCCACAGAGAACAGAAACATCTGCAGTTCTTCATTCGCCCATGGTACAGTTTCATAAGCATTTCAGTTTTTAATACGTGAAAATGTAAAAATCCACAGACGGGGCATTTAAAAATAAATAACCATAAAAACTCTGTTTTTAGAGAAGGTAACTGAAAGCTGAGCCACAGTGTGTGTGTGATGTGCCGATTTGATCATAATGCTGTTGGGGGCCATGCTGTGAAAACGTTTGGCAACCCTTGCTTTAGCAAACATGGAGGCATACAATCTAACACTTCAAATTTGCATGAGTAATTGGAGCAGGCTAGTCAATCTGCTTCATGTGGTCATTCATTTTTAGTATTTCAAATTAATTGATTACTTTTTACTGTCAGAATTTTCTCCTGAAGTTTGTCTTGCATCCGAGACACCTGTGTTTCCTAGACTTACAAAAAATCCCCACAAAGCAAATCAGCACAAAATTACAACACATGAAACAAAACATTAACTAATTAGACAAGAGATATAACCAGACCTTGGAAGTTATCTTTCATTAAATGAATGACAGCATTATCCATTATCGAGGCTCTTTATTATACGGAACACACATACATACCGTTCATGATTCTCTTATCGTCCGGAACTCCTTTTTATATTAACACTCCACGTACAGATAGAATGGATAGATTGATAGATAGATTTACTTTATTGATCCCAAGTTGTGAAACTTCACAGTTGCAGCACTCAAAAAAAGTCAAGCAGTTATCAAAAACAGTAGTGAAGAATTGAATTGAATTGAATTTTATTTTTGTTTACATTGTAAATTAAAGCAATCTTATGCAATCAACTGCATAAATTATATATTTGTAAAACAAACAAACACAACAAACAACAACAACAAAAAACAGATACATTCACTTTTTTTTTAAAACAACTCTGTAAATGAAAAAAAGGAGTAGGCTGAAGCTGAAGCTTATTTTTGCCTACCCTATGTGGTCCTTCAGATTTCCTGGAATATTAATGATACGAAAACCAAAAGGAGAAAAAAAAGAAAATGAAAACACCAAACAAAATGCGCTTTACATTATATTCAGAATAGATTCACAAATTATTCATTCATACTTATATATTAATCTTACTATATAATCATAAATTATTTTGCCCTTCAATACTTTTTTAAAACTAACCAAAGATCTACACACTTTTAAATAATTACTAATTCCATTCCAATATTTAACTCCCAAATAAGAATCACATCTGTGTTTTACATTGGTTCTCACCTTACATAATTCAAAAACACTCAACCCTCTCTACATATGTTTTTTTTCTCTGAATTTAAAAAAACTTAAAATACTAATCGGTAGATTTTTATTTTTCACTCGAAACAATATTTCTAACATATTTAAGTAAACAATATCTGTGAATTTTAGGATTCTTGACTCTATAAATAATTTATTTGTGGCATCACGATAGGAAACTTTATTTATTATTCTAATAACTCTTTTTTCTAGTTTAACTAAAGGTTCAATGTATGTTTTGTATGTATTACCCCAAAACTCAACACAATATGATATATATGGCATTATCAGTGAGAAGTACAATATCCGAAGACATTCCTTGTTCAACAGATCCCTAACTTTATACATAATACCAATTGATTTAGATAGTTTCTGTTAAACATATTCTATAAGAGGCTTCCAGCTGAATTTATGATCCACAAATACTCCCAAAAATTTAGTTTCATATACTCTTTCAATTACAACGCTACCAAAGACCATAATTTTTTTTAAATTTTCATTAATGATAGCTTGTAGCTTGTTGCTATCAAACCATTCTTTTCTACAGTTATAATACAGCAATAATACCTTAATATCAGGTTCTGAACAAAATAAGTCAGTGTCATCTGCAAATAAAATAAAATTCAACTTCTTACATACTGTATAAATATCATAAATAACTTAGGTCCCATAATCAAACCTTGTGGCACCCCACACCGTAGATGTGACACCATATTATTAATTGGGTCGCCTGGTGGGAGGGTATCTGATGTTGCAAGACCCGAAATACCCGATGAGCCCAGGAATCACATCACTAATGATGCTGTCCCAGTGCATCCATGAGATGTTTCTTTAAAGTTACAGTCTGGCTAAGCCAGTGACTCCTAGGAAAGTCTAGGTGGCAACCAAGGACAGTTTGGCCGACGACTGGAGAGACAGTTGACAGCTCGGAAAGACGGCAACCGGGACAGTATGGGTTAGCACCCCAGCCTGTATCTTTCGCGAGAAAGAACCCAAACAAGCTACGGAAAGCCCCACAGAGAGATACCCCCAGGAGATCCCGAGAGGGGGGGAGGATGAGATCTCCAATCGGACAGACCCCACGTTAACGGCCCATGCAAACAAAATGACTACGAGTATGACATGCATCTGCGGCAAGCTGTGCAAAAACCAGCGTGGCCTAAAAATCCACCAGGCCAGAATGAAATGCTTGGGAAGAGGCTCCTTAGAACATCTCCTCAGCAGCTGCCCAAAGGCCCTGGCCGATGGTTGCTACCGTTGGCGTCATGATCAGGTGCTCAAGGCAGTGGCTGAGACTATAGCCTCAGCCATCAGCAGCTGCAAACAACATCGCGCTCCGAAGAAGGCAATCCCCTTCATCAAAGCAGGAGAGAGAACCCGGGCAGGTCCACCGAAAACAACAGGTCTCCTCCACACAGCTTCTGGCTTCTGACTGGCACCTGCTCATCGACCTGGGAAAACAGCTGGGGTTCCCCCAGCACTTAGCTGCAGCATCGCTCCGGCCAGACATGATCATCACCTCTGAGCTTCGAAACACCTGATCATGCTGGAGCTTACAGTTCCCTGGGGAGAAAGTATCGAAGAAGCGATACGAGAGGAAACGATCTAAGTACCAGGAATTAGTTAAGGAGTGCCGGGGCGGTGGCTGGAGGACATTCTATGAGCCCATAGAGGTTGGCTGCAGAGGCTTTGCAGGGCGCTCTCTCTGCAAACCGTTTGGGTGTTACAGGGCGGCCAAGAAGAGAGCCATCCAGTCCTGAAGCTGCAGAGAAAGCCACAAGGTGGTTGTGGCTGAAAAGGGCAGATCCGTGGGTTGGTACCGTCCTGTCGTTGTACTGGGACGCTACCCACATGCTTTGGCCATCCCTCTTTTACTAGTTTGCTCACCACCTGCAGTCGAAGTCCATGCTCGTCTCTTGCTAGATGCAATCTAGTTTGGATGGTGACACTGGCCATGCGGCATGAGCTGCTTCCTCGAAATCTGAAACGTCAGGTCCTTGTTATTGATCAGTGGGGTTAGTGGTTTGTGGTCTTTGTGTACTGTGAAGTTGTCTAGCCCGTACAGGTAAGTGGAGAATCTCTCACAGGCCCAGACGACTGCCAAATACTCCTTCTCGATTTGTGCATAGCGTTTTTCTGCATCGGTCAGCGCTCTGGAGCAGAAAGCTACTGGTTTCAATCCCTCGGCATGGCGTTGTAGAGGTACACCACCCAGCCCGAAGCTGCTTGCGTGTGTGCTCACTATTGTGGATCTGTCATAGAATGCTAGATTGGGTGCTATGGAGATGAGTTGTTTTACCTTGTTGAAGGCGTCAACTTGTGCTGTGTCCAACGTCCATGCAGCGTCACCTTTCAAGCAGGTCGTCGAGGGGTTTTATCACCTCCGACAGGTTGGGCAGGTATCTCCACAGATAATGAGACCTGGAATGTCATGTGGTTGTGGCAGCTCTGTGATGGCACTTAATTTTGAGGGGTCAGGCCGGATGCCTTCTCCATCGATGCGGTGTCCAAGGTAGTTGAGCTGCTTTTGGCGCTGGCGGCACTTTCTGTCGTTGAGCTTCAAGCCTGCCCTCTCCAGGATCTGCAGGACTTTCTGGAGTCTCTCCTCGTGTTCTTTCTCATCCCTGCTGTGGACGAGCATATCATCCATGTACACTTCAACACCTTCCTGGCCCCTGAACAGCAATGACATTTCCCTCTGGAAAATCTCCGGTGCACTGGAGATTCCAAACGGGAGACATTTGAAGGAGAACCTTCCCATGGGTGTGATGGTTAGTTTGGCTGTTTCCCTCTCCAGTGGTATTTTCCAGAAGCCACTGGCTGCATCTAGCAGGGAGAACACACCGGATTCTGCCAGTCGTGGCAGAATGTCATCAATTGTAGGTAGGATGAACCTCTCCCTCTTAACCCTTCAGGTGCCATGGTCGCAAAATTGCGACAAGCGTCATTGTTGAATTAAACAGGCCATAGCAGAAAATATGGTGCTAAAAGTAGTTTCCACTTTACACCAGGAGATGGCAGACACCTGTGGCTTCAATCCGAGCAGCATTTGTGGAGGTGTTTATATTCAGATTTCAGAGTATAAATAGAGAGAAAGCCCGCCTCAGTCGAGGAGACGAGGAAGTGGTTGTAGTGGGATCAGAGAGAGAAAGACAGCGTATTTTGCCAAGAATACATTTCCGAGAGGTTTGTTCGTTGACGAAGTACTTTGTCAAGTAATGTCTGACTCAGATAACGAAGAGGAATATTCGCACTCTGACGATGATGTTCAGTCATCCCGTTAGAGCGAAGTCTGCCGGTGCATCTTTAGTTACGCAGCGGCAGCGAGTCCATGCGCCACGACAGTCACCAAGCAGCACATGCTTCGCTTCAGCGTGGCCGGGGTGTAGTGGGAGTAATCGGCGAATGAGGATGAGGGGACGTGGTGGGGGAAGCAGGAGTGCTCAAAACACCGCTAATGGTGACGGAGGGCGCAGTGAGTTATTGAATCAACGTGGTAGAAGCTGTGAGAGGAAACGCCCAGCCAGTGCTGGTGGAGGCAGCAGGGATGTTCGTGGTCACTCTGTAAGTTACAGTGATGATGGCTGGGTCTGTTTGAGAGATGTGGAAAATTATCAAAAGTGGATAAAACATTTTGATGAGCCTGTGGGGTATTGTGGAGACAGGGATCTGACATACAGATATCTGACATCTGACATAATACAAAAACAAACAAACAAAAAGTTTGGGTTTACTGAAGATTTTTCTCGAATACAGTATGGCTCTATCTCTAACCAATTTCAAGTCACAGCCATTTGAAATCTTGATATCAAAATTGAATATTTTCTTGAAAAAATTATGGCGCTTAAAGGGTTAACAGTCTTGTTGAGGTTAGTCAGGTCAACGCAGATTCTCACGTCATCTGTTCTTTTTGGTACTGGGACCATTGGGGCACACCACTGTTGGTTCTGTGACTTCCTCGAATACACCACACTTGACCATTCTCTGCAGTTCTGCTTTGACTTTAGGGAGCATGGGCGCAGACACTCTCCTTGCAGTGTTGACACTGTATGGTATCACGTCTTCTCGCAGGCTTATTTTTACGGGCTTGATCTTTAAGAGGCCCACATCTGCGCCAAATGTGCTTTGGATTTCATCCACTCTTTTCACCAGTCCCATAGCCACTGCTGCTGCTCGGTCTAGGAGGTTGCTGCAGCTGGCTGTTTTGATGACATGGATAACGAATTTGTATTTCTGGCCCTTGTACATTGTTAAAGCCGTGAACTGTCCTAGACCCTCAGGTTTTCCTCCAGGTTGTCATCACTTTCTAACTGGGGCAGGTGTTTGAGCTTGTAGTAGGTTTCATCTGACATCACGGTTGTATCAGCACCTGTGTCAATCTTGAAAGTCACAGGAGTGTCCCTGATGGTTAGTTTTACAGTCCATGGTGTGTTTGAGCCTGCAATGTAGGTGTACTTTGTTTGGATCTCACCTAGAAATTGTGTGACGGCCCTGGTTTCAATATAACTTGTTGTGGCTCCCAACTGTTCTTGTGTTACAAGGTAGCGGTGGATGTGGGAGTGGCATCTTCCTATTAGGACACCTGTGCCGGTGCCCCCCGCAGGATAAAAGGCCGACTGCGTGTGCCGCTTGCTCTCTTCCCCATTTTCCATTCAGCAGCCATGGGCGTCTGGCCGACTCTCAACCTCTTTTGTTCTTTTTTGCATCTGACAACACCCCACATCATATCATCACTCATCCACACTAACACTACTGACAATACTGACAAACACACACTATAGATTTCATTATTTTGCTTAAATTATCTATTTTGTAATAATAAAACGTTTTCATTCACCGCAATCCACAGTGTCCCTTCCGTTATTGTCATAACTCTAGAGCCTGGTTATGACAATTGTCTGCCACTGTGACCATCCTCTTGCATCACTGTGGTCACCTCATTCACTCTAGCAGAGTGACACACAACGGCGAAGTGTCCAGTCTTCTGGCAGTTTCTGCATTGTGCATTTCTGGCTGGACACGCGGAATTTTGGGGTGGTCCCTACTGCACCTGAAGCACTTAGTCTGTTTCCCCCCCGTCACGTTGTTCCAGACCTGCTGGCTAATTTTCCTCTTTATCTGCTCTGACTGTCTCACCATCTCCACTGCTCTATCCAGCGACAGGTCTGCTGTCAACTGTAGAAAGAAAATAGAGAGACAAAAAAGAAAAAAAGTCAGGGATAGTCTGGGATTGAAACAGAGGAGATGTTATGCGGTCCAGCTGTATGTGAGCACTACCCCGGCCAGAAGGTTGCCATACGGTCGGAATTCACATCAGCTGAGTCCACAGAGTGGTTGGTCTGTGTTTCCTGCTTGGCGGTGAGGTTTTTACCACCCAGGAGAAAAAACGGAAAAAAAGAAAATACATTTACCGTGTGCGCCCTTGACCAGTAGTAGTCTTAAAACTCTTCTTCAGTGTCACTCTCACTGCTGACTCTACTCCACTCTATTTGAGAGTTGCCGCTCTAAACTGTTTCCGCCTAGGTCGGACATCAACATCTGACACCAAAATAAAAGTAACCAGAAAAAACATGACGTGGTCATTTACACACAGATTTGGAGTTGAGGACAACGGAACTTACCTTCAATGTAGGCGGTGTGATAGGAAAGTGAAAGAACAAGCAAATAAAAGAGCCCCAACAAAATAAAAACTCATCTCAGAAAAAAAGGAAAAAAGTTCACTAAATATAACAAGACACTTTATTTTTTTGTTTTATTTATTTTTGTGCGCACTTTATTATTTTTCATACAAAAAAGTAATGTTGTTTATTGTCATGCTGTTTGTAGGGTGCCCGGGCCTGGGACCTTTCTGTGTGGAGTTTGCATGTTCTCCCCGTGTCTGCGTGGGTTCTCTCCGGGTTCTCTGGCTTCCTCCCACAGTCCAAAAACATGCATGTGAGGTCAATTGAATATTCTAAATTGTCCATAGGTGTGCATGTGAGTGTGAATGGTTGTTTGTTTCTATGTGGCCCTGCGATGAACTGGCGACTTGTCCAGGGTGTACCCTGCCTTCACCCTATGACAGCTGGGATAGGCTCCAGCAGACCCCCGTGACCCTGAATTGGAATAAGCGGGTATAGAAGATAGATGGATGGATGTTTGTAGGGTTACACCTGCATGGAGTCAGGATCAGGTCATCGCTTTAGACTTAGAGATGTTTGGGCTACTTTTCAGGTGCTTGTTTTGGTTGCTGTCCATAGAAAGAATATAAGTCAGTGTTGAGATACGATCTGCTGTTCATTCGAGTCCTGAGTTCTGAACTCAACTGACGAGTTGGAGTCATTCATGGCAGTGACCAGCTGATCTGTTTCATCTAGTTGTTCCACATGCCACGTTTGGAGTGATAGTAGTGGAAAAAGTTTTTCACGTACAACCTCTCCACCTCCAAGCCTGCCTGAACGACCCTGGAACAGAGAGCAGTTTGGTTAGATTTCTTCATTATACTTGTACTACTTGTACTTGTGTGACACTTCTGCAACGCCCTTTAAGCTGGACTAAACCATTCTCTCCTCCAGAACCCTCCAGATGGTCCAGAATGCAGCAGCATGCCTTCTCTCAGGCACCTCCACGCACTCCCACATCACACCTGTCCTCTGCTCCCTCCACTGGCTTCCAGTACAGTTCAGAGTGGAGTTCAAAATCCTCTTGTTTGTCTTTAAGGCCACTCATGGCTTGGCCCCAGCCTACCTCAGCGAACACTCATATTATTTTTCCCTCCGCACAAATTAAACCAAAGTTGTAAATATTCCTAAAATGAAAACTATTTTAAATTATTTTTTCACAGTTGCTGCTTCAAACATCATGTATCACGTATTTCTTTTTTGCACGGAAACAAGCTCCACAAGCAGTGATTCTATGGAATTTAAATTCAGGATTTGAAGTGCATACTGAAGCTTCAGTCTAACACTGCCATCAATAAACAGCAGTGAGTTTTCATTGAACGAAATAAAATAAATAAACAAACAAAGGAAAATAATGCTGGTTCTGTGAAAGCAACAGAAGCAATTGCTTATGTTGTGCAGAAATGAACCCACCTGTCGATCAGCTCCCAGTCCTCTCCTCCCCAGCGATCTGTGTATTCTTTAGTGTTCATGCCTCCCACGGCATCCAGGTCCGACTTGTAGATCCCCAACAGACCAAAACCGTGCACTTCCCAGAACCCTGCAACAGACAGTCGAACCTAGTCAAGGGACCTAAACCAGACACACTCTTAGAATCTTGCAGAGATCTTAATCATTACAATTTTCTTCCCCGGAATAACTAGTTTCGCAATGCGAAAGTCATGGTATGGGGATCCTGTTAGTGTGTTTTTTTTTTTGTTTGTTTTTTACCGACTACTCACCATGGGATTAACTGCCCCTGTGTCTTCTGTCTCTATTTTATATAATGATTTATTTTTTAGAACCAAAAGTTAAGCTTATCAAAAGTACTAAATGCCTCACCCAAAGAAAAACCCAAGAAAAAACAACAGTAAATCTCATTGCTATTCATAACATAACATTAACACATCAGTCATTTTTTAAATTCAAAATTTAACTAAAACATTTCATTTTCTCTCTCTTTTTTTTTTTTTTTTTTTTCAAAAAGTACTGATCTCACAATTACTTTAATGCTTAAAGGTTAAAGGAATTCTAAATACAATATAATGAAGGAAGAGTAGCTGCATTTTGGTCTACCGCTTGCTTCACGAGGCGTCGAACCACAATCCAGTCTCATGATTATTGGAGCAAACACCATGTGTCCCTCTACAGTGTGCTTCCTGATAGTATCAATGATGGAGTGAGGGAATTCCATGTGAAGGTCAAAGAGGAAAATAATGCTGTGTTTATCCTGAAGAAAAAATAAAGGAGGCACGGGTGAAAAAATATTATCTATCACTTCATCCTAGTCGTTCATTTTGCAATACTCACTTCGACGAGGTCGATACCCTCCTGCAGACCAGTGGCGCGCTTAAAATTTCCTCTCAGCCCTTTGTACTGGTACCTGACGAATCAGCCACATCTTACTTGTGAAACATGCACATCAAATACGATGAGTGTGACAACGTAACACTTAATACACTTGCTGATACCTGGGGATGGTGGAGCTCTGCAGAGCCGTCTTTACATCAGTGTCAGTGCTGCCGAAGTCAATAACGATGAGGTTGAGGTTGGGGTCCCCGGTTATTCGGAACAACTTTTCCATTTCAGAGATGAGATGATTCACCCACCGTCCCTGGTTTTTCACTGGAACAGACAGAGAAAGTAGAAAGGTTTGACTGAACAGACTTTACTGCAGATACGCCTGCTTAGGGGTGAGTCAGATTGTTTCATGCACAGTATTGTCACTATTAACACTTTCAAGTCAAACACAGTGGGGTCTACATATTGAGACTAATCAATGTTAATGAAGCAATCATTTCATTTACATGGTTAGAAATGTGATTATTGATGTCTCCAAAAGTGAGACATCAATAATCATGGTTTGTGCATCCTGAGGACTCAACAAACAGGTTTGTCCGTGTGAAGGATGTATGAAGCAGGAATGATGTCGGCTACCTGCTACTATGATGTGCACCGTGGCATCTGGATTCCACTCGAGACCAACTGGGTTGCACAGCACTGACTTGTTGGCCCTCTTAACTCTCAGTGTAGGTTTGCGTCTAGCGCAAATGTAGCGTGACAGTCGCAGAAGCTGGCCATTCAAGTCTTTCACTTCAAGTTCCAGGAGATAACGACTGCTATGGGTACCATTGGCACGCTTCTCCACGTTCACCACACGCACCAGTGTGAACATGCTGCATGAGCGCAAAGCAAAAACATAAATAAATAAGATGTAGCCAGTTTAGAGGAACTGCGTGCGAATTAAATGACGGCTATTTCTCCATCTTCATGTCTCCAGTCCGACATCTTAGAGCAGTCCAGGAAAAGAACACAGCCACAACCACACAAGCACCACTACCACACCACTGGAGCTGACTGTCCCATGTGAAGAAGGCAATGGCAATGAGAGGAAGAGACTAAAATATTGAGACCCTGACACTTAGCACAGACAAAAAGGGGTGGCAAATGTGGGTGCTTTCAATTAAGGTTAGGTGTAGAGGGTTCCCAGTGCAGTCGTATGGACACTATTCACCATAACTGGGTAACTTCAAAAGTACCTAGGATTGTAGAGGCAGCAGGAAGAGATTATTGTTCGCTTGCTACACAAGAGAGGAAGGTGGCAAGAGACCTCGGATGATGAACACTGATTTGACCACCACTGCTGACCCACCAGTTGGAAGGTGTGTCAATGATCTCCCCTCTGCATAATGTTGTCTGAACATATACAGATGATACGGCCTATGTGCCTTGTGTTGAACAAAGATGAGTCAATGGCGACGCACTTAATTGTACCCCGACTGAAATCTTAAATGTTTTTCCAAGTTTGCAAGCAAAGCTTCAAAATATGCTGAAATGACACGATTCTCTTACATGAGACGCTGCATGCCCAGTTGGATATGGTATGTGTCCTCATTAAAGAACAGAACAAGGGCTAAAAGATCTACATCGGCATAAAAATTATGGATTAATCACCCAATCAAATTGAAAAACAATACACACCATAAAAACTCCTGTCTTGGCACTTAAAAAATGGATTCCCGAGTAATCATAGTTGCCTGCACTGATTCGCTGATAGAGATTCTGCCCATGATTACTGAATTTCTCAGGTCTGACTATAATTGTTATGAGTGCACACTGTACTTATACTCATATACATTTCTTTACCCTTGAGACTGATTTCAAAAGTGTTCTGTAGTCATATAATTACTAATTTAAAAAGCAGCTGACTTTGTGACTCAGGTATTGCAGGTCAAATAATAATAATAATAATAATAATAATAATAATAATAATAATTCATTCATTCATTCATTCATTCATTCATCTTCTATACCCGCTTATTCCTATTCAGGGTCACGGGGGTCTGCTGGAGCCTATCCCAGCTGTCTTAGGGCGAAGGCAGGGCACACCCTGGACAAGTCGCCAGTTCGTCGCAGGGCATAATAATAATAATAATAATAATAATAATAATAATAATAATAATAATAATAATAATAATAATAAAACAGGGTCCATACCCAGGGTGCTTTTTGTTCAGTTTTTCCATGAAAGCCTGGACCAGGGGAAGAGTCTCACTGGAGTTGAGCAACAGGTTCCCTTTCATGGTACATTCGAAATCAATCCCATCAGATATTTGCTCCTGAAGGTCAAAATTTGTGCCATTGGTTTGAGCCTGATTCCTTATCAGAGACAATTTCTCAGCGTCGAAGCAGCTGTCCTGTTTCTCCATGTGCGTGAGCCGGGTGTAGTCATTGGGGTAGATGTAGGTTAAATGCACCTGAGCAGGATAAGGTACAACTTTGTCACAGCGATGACAGTTTCCTGATGAGTCATGAAATTTGAACTACAATTTTATTTTTCCAGCCTATCATGTACAAGATGCAGTTTAGATTAGAAAAAAAATCTCAGAAATTGCAGACTAATCTATTTACCAAAACCAATTTTAATCACAGGGTGCAATTAAAAAAGGAACCACAGATTAAAAAAAAAGAGAAATTTCCACAAGTACTGGTTGATAGAGCACTGAGACTAGTTACTAGGTTATCATCAGAAAGTCTAAACAAACTGACTTATTATAACATAGAGCAAATTCTGGATAGATGAGGAGTTCTGTTAACTAATTTTGAAACATACTCAGCTTGAAGAAGACAAGTGTAAAGTAACTACGTACCAAATGCAATCCATTGTAGCGTTTCACAGTTTGACCTTTCATTGCGTAGGTGGGCTTGTACAAGCATTTGGGCAAAACACCATTCAAGAAAATGCTGCTAATCGAACGCACTGCAAGCAAACAAGAGTTTGAGACACATTCAGAGGGAAGAAACGAGCTGAGGAAGATTTTTTGACTGGGGGAAAAAAAGTCTCATACCTTTGTAGAAAGTGTCCCGAGGATCCTCCCTCTTCATGTCCACCGTGACTTCTTGTTGTTCAGTGGCGGTGTACTTGTGGCTCGCAGACGTCTGTGGTATCTCGGTCACACTGCCAACAGACTCATCTGTGGGATGAAGTCCCAGTGCAGGGGAAGAAATGCTCCTTATTTACAAATAAGCAGAATCAGTTTTCAGTCTCAGCATCTTTGCAGGCGAGAGACAAACAACAAAAGACAACCATTTCGAAAATAGATATTCACCGAGTCAACAGTTATTTCATGGTGTGCATGCGTGCGTGTGTTTGTGTTTTGAAGGGAAGTTGAGGTGTCGACTTACCAATGTATGGAGTGATGTGATTGGATTTAATAACTGTGAATCTTGTGCTTTTGTTTCGTAGCTGCCACTGTGTGAAAACAAACAACCAGCACCAGGTTCAGCTTTCAAGGCAGAGGAATTTATGTAACATGTTTTGCGCATGTATCTGCCAAGCCAAGTCAATTACCGCAACCTCCACGTGGTCGCTGCCTTTGTTGTCCTGCTTGTGGATGACTTCGAAAAAGTACTTTGTCTCCGCAGAAAGCCTGTTTGATGGTAAACCAGCCCCACATTACTCAAACAGTAAATTAAAGAGAGCAAAATCATGGAGATGTCAAGGATTCCCTTTCTGCTGCCAGAAATATTTACATCGGCCAGTCCTTGGTGGTGGGGTTTTACTCACTGATCTTCGGTTGTGTGTGCGTGTGTGCGGTGCCACAGGTGTTTTATTTCAGGTTCTCCTCTTCCCTTGATCCTGATTTTCGCCACTGTGGTAAGGTCCAGCTCTGTCCATTTAGCCATCGATTTGCCCTGATTTGACCTACCTTTATTTTATAATACACAACAGCTGAACTAACTTTGGATTGTTGCTTTCGATTTCTGGTACAATAAAGTTTGTTAATTATTTGTTACAAACCGTCTCTTGCCCTGTGGTGATTTCGAACCTTGCGTGACCTATATTTGGGGCAGAATCCCCAGGTGACGTTGTCTGGGAACTTTGTCCACATTCCGCTTGCCACAAATGGTAATGCTGACTTCCCAGCTACACCTCTGAACTATGCTGACATTGATTGTCTGAGGTAACCTGAACCATTATGAGGCTGATTATAGCAGATATAAAGAATTTGAAATTGTGTGGCTCATGTTCGTGGGAGTGCGTGAGGGCACAAGACTTCATAGTTGACTAAACTGTCAAATAACATTGATGCTGTCAGTTGTTGACCAAACACTGTGATATGAGGTGACCTCACCAAACTGGTCTGGAGGTCTGACTGGCAAACTTGGTGAAGTCGCCCGGGGCTGTCCACTCTGCGCCAGTCTAGATAACACACACACACACACACACACACACGGAAACACAATATCAAGAGACTGATTAGAAAAACGATGATCAGCATTTCAATCTCTCTTAGGAAATGACTGTCCACCACATACCTTTCCGACCCAGGCCAATAACTCCACATTAAGAGGAGAGTCGTCTGTGCTGAGCCAAAATTCAGCGTTGTCATCAGAGCTCACAGCAAACACAAACTCTCCTGGGAGAAGGAAAGAAAACAAGGGAGGCGAAAGGGGAGATAAATTACTTGGTGGACTGAGGAGAAAGTTGTTCCAAGCATGTGTGCAATCGGTGTGCTAACTGTCAGGAATTGGACGACAAAATGTTATACCATCAGTGTACGGATGGAGGTAACCAAATATTCTGAGGCCGGAGTTGGCCGCTTGATGAGAAACAGCCAGCTTTCGCACTGTGGTTTTGGCCTGGAAGAAACGCACAGTGTGAGCCATGATGATGAATAAATGTGACTCGGCATCAACATGTTGGTCACTGTCGCTTTAATCAGGACTGAAAACTGATTATAAACAATACTTATCTCTCTAATTAGTATTCTCAAATACAAAAGACACAAAAATCACTAAAATATAAGGATATGAGAAAACAACCTTAAGCATTTTGCTTGTTTAATATTATTGTACAGTAATGGAAAAAAACTACATGAAGCATGTATTCATGATTTGTTACACATTTTGTCTGCTAATTTAAAAATAAACAAAACACATTAAACAAACATAAATCGGACAAAGTTCATTTATCTATGAATATTTTCATTCTACAGTACAATGTAAAAGACAACCATTTGGATAAAATCACAACAGTTTCTCATCATTGGAGAGGAGAATAGCTCCAATCAATCACTCATATCAGTCATTGAGGATAGATGTCGGTCAAAAGCTTCCTCCACCAAGGACCAACTGAAGTCAGTGTAAGAAATTGAAAAGGTTGAATTTCTTTTTCACTCACATGTGGATAAAGCGGGTAGTGTATGTTCTTGCGAAGGTCAGCCACAGAACTGCCACACCAGTCCTCAAAGACGTGCAGGTTGGCTCTTCCTCTGCTCTGCAGGAAGAGCAGAGGCAGATAGGACACTGTGAGGAAGACTCTGCTGTGGAACAACCCTCTGACTTCAGCACTCAACGAACCAAAGCCAGCACATACGCACTTCATGCTGACAGAAAAATGACAGCACTGCAGTTTCACACTGTCAGTGCGTATCGGTTATACTTCCAGAGACCAGACCTGGTTGGAAATTAAAGTTTCCTGTTTTAATAGATTGTTAAAAAAAAATAATGTATAAATGCACTTAGAGTGTATCTGTTAAGCAAAGCAAAGCTTTAATCTTCCCGTCTGTGTCCTTCGAGGGTCTCCATAGTGGCTTAAATAACCATGACAGTGCTGGGTGCAACTGAGATTTGAGTTTTTAATGATGGGACTTTTTTGTGCTAAGAACAGAGTTAACAATAAACCCCAAGGCAGTAGGTAGCTACGCTTTTTGAGTTCTTTTTGATTTTGATTTTTTTTTGGTAGCAAATTTGTTGTTTTTGTTTTGAATATATATATATATATATATATATATATATATATATATATATATATATATATATATATATATATATATATATATATATATATATATATATATATATAAGCGACACGGTGGCGCAGTGGTTAGCGCTGCTGCCTCACAGCAAGAAGGTCGTGGGTTCGATTCCGGGGCCCGGGCCTGCGGCCTTTCTGTGTGGAGTTTGCATGTTCTCCCCGTGTCTGCGTGGGTTCTCTCCGGGTTCTCCGGCTTCCTCCCACACTCCAAAAACATGCATGTGAGGTCAATTGAATATTCTAAATGTGAGGGTGAATGGTTGTTGGTCTCTATGTGGCCCTGTGATGAACTGGTGACTTGTCCAGGGTGTCACCCTGCCTTCGCCCTAACACTGCTGGGATAGGCTCCAGCAGACCCCCGTGACCCTGAATTGGAATAAGCGGGCATAGAAGATGAATGAATGAATATATATATATATGTATATATATATATATATACTTTGCGATACTTACCTACCTTGAATAGTGGCCTGGGACCTTTCTGTGTGAAGTTTGCATGTTCTGCCTGTGTCTGCATCTATTCTCTCCGGGTTCTCCGGCTTCCTCCCACACTCCAAAAACATGCACACTCTAAATTGTCTGTAGGTGTGCATGTGAGTGTGAATGGTTGTTTGTCTCTATGTGGCCCTGCGATGAACTGGCGACTTGTCCAGGCTGTCACCCTACCTTTGCCCTAAGACAGCTGGGATAGGCTCCAGCAGACCGTGACCCTGAGCTCGGGAGCAAGCATTTTGAAGATTACTTCTTCTGTTTTTTTTTTTCGTTTTTTTTTACTCAGTCGCGGCTACAATCGTCCCGGAGACAATTGAAAACAACATAACATGGAAAAGCAAGCGAAAATTAGAGGATATTTACAAAGTAAATAAAAACCGATTCGTGGGAAGGATCAAGAAAAAGAATGAACGGAAGCAATGTGCTTTGTCTTTTTTTCCGAGCCTGGCCACAGAGAGTCCTCGATGCAAAGTATTCAAACCGCTTCTCCTTTTCAAGTTCCCCTAATAATGACCACTCCGAATGAGATCATCACATAAGCAAATGAGTATGAAAATACATGAGCTACAATAATATTTAATCGTATGCAAAAATAAACTGTGTATTTTAAATAAATTCATAAATTCAAAATAGTTTCGAACCCCAAAGTCTCTCAATAACTTAACTTGAAAACGAAATTGGTCCATCAGGTCAAAGTGCCTGACAAAAGCTTGTTGTGGAAAATCCTTCCTTAACATAGGACACAAACACTTACTTGGTACATGATGAGCAGGGTCCGCAAGGTAAAAAACAATAGGATGGATCCGAAAATGAGACGCTTTTTGTGGTGGTAATAGGCCATGATTATCTGTGTGGTGGTGGTTGCATGTTCGTGTTAATGAACAGCCCTCGGTCCTTACTACAAACCAGGTGGCAGGCTTCGTCTCTTGGCATAGGTGACATGGGTGGTTTCCTGGGCGTCGTCTGCAGGAGGCGGCTAGTCCATTTTCCTCCCACAGCCCTGTGTGTGTGTGTGTGTGTGTGTGTGTGTGTGTGTGAAATTTAATTTCACACTAACCCTAACACTATAGGACAGTAGGAACAAGATGATTAGGACTTAACATAAATATTAACATTAGTGAACGTTTGCTGTCCTCTAATTCATAGGAATGGTGACAGGCCTGTTATTATAAGGTAACCCTGAAAACACTGAATAGTAATATATAAGTACATACATGAATTTGATCATTGGTTAATTTTTAACATATGACCTGAGTGAGTGGAAAGATTTGGACCCATTCGAACAATACTTTATCATGCAATAAAGGTGGAGGGGGAAGCTATCATCATAAAGGGACTTTGGACCCGAGTTACACTAACAAATGATTCAGGAGGTTGGTTAGAATGACATGGGCTTTTTCAACATAGAAAATACAATTTGTTACATGTACATTCTTTTAGTTCATAACTTATTTAAAGAAGTTAATCAAAATTAAATACAAAGAAAGACGTCTTAACTCAAAAATATATTGATTTTGGTTAAGCATTTCTGCCTTTACTTAACAAGGATAAATATTAAGTTAGTGAAACTAAATATTGTATTACTGTATTAAGTAATACTGTAATATTACAGTATTACTTAATACTTAGTCAGTGCAACTTCCAACCACATGTGCATTACCACTTATTAACACTAAAACTTTGATATAAAGATTGAGTTGGTTCAACATGATTAAGCTTGTCAAGGACAAAACAAATCATTTTGGTTATACTAAACTAATTGAGTTAGTCCAGCTATAAAATTCTAATAGGAAATACTGAATAATGGCTTAGTTGGGATTACTCAAAAAGATGAATGCAAATTGTTACTTTTTTTTTAGTTGAGCCATTGTATCGGCGCTGTAGTTTTGTGGTTCAGACCAGTCTACTCAGGTTCAAAACTTTTTAATGGAAATATTAATTGTATATACAAATGATGCCATCATTGCTGTGAATGTGGGCGAGCAAAGTAATCCAATCTATCAATACTCTCGTCTTCGTCTGTCTTTTCCCTTAATTGCGGTTGTCTCATTTGTTTGCTGCTGAGCCAGGGGCAGCTTTACTGAGGCATGTCCATCTTTACTGGGGCACAGTCCCAACAAGCTTACAGTGCAACCAGTGGTGGCTAATCAGCAGAGGCGCAGTGTGACCCACCGCGAAGCCCCAAATCCCCCAGCAGACCTGACTTAAAATGCTTGAAAATTGACTAGAACATATTGCCTTATATGTGAGATCATAAGGCAATATCATATTAGCAGGTGATGAATGTGAAAAAGCACAATCCCCTGGAAAAAGAAAATCCTGATTACAATATCATTCTGGCACAAAGTGTTTCAGAGACATTAAAAGTGTGTCAGTAGACATTAACACTATTGTGATTTGATCAAAATATCTTGCCCCCATTTTAGAAATTTCAGGAACTTTAAAGCAGGTTGAAATCACTTTGTGATATGTTAAGTATGATCTTTTCCTAATAGGGAACTGCCCTCGGTCCTGCTACAAACCAGGTACAGGCTTCGCCTCTGGGCATAGGTGACATGGGCGGTTGCCTCGGACGCCATCTGCTGGAGGCGGCTACTCCGGCTTCCTCCCACAGCCCAAAAACATACATATGAGGCAAATCAGTAACTGAATTGTCCGTAGGTGTGTGTGTGTGTGTGTGTGTGTGTGTGTGTGTGTGTGTGTGTGTGTGTGTGGGGGCTTTACACTTCCGCTCAACTGCATCTCAAGTCACATCTTTGTTGAGTGATGTACAGTATCTTTTTAAAACATGCATTAATTACATATGTCAAACAGCCAGAGGAGGAATCAATTTTCCAAGAAAATTTTGACTTCCCCCAATACACTAATTTAAAATCAAGTACAGTATAACCACAATGACAATTTTTGGAAGAGCTTTATTTTGAAATGCTCTATCACAATTTTCTGCAACGTCACATATTTCATAAAATATGCTACAAAGACGGAATAAGTGCATGGAATACGCTCGAATAAGGAATATATTAACAGGCAGTTGATATGAAATCACTTCCTGGTTTCAACGGCTTCTGTAGGGCAACTCACACATGCGGAGACAGGTCGCCGCGAGTTGATCCGGAACACCGGTCTACGCTGTGTATAATGTCACGTCAACTTCCGGTTGCCGCACACTCACCGGAGGATTTCTGTGTTGAGCGTTGGAGCAGAGAAAGGGGCAGCAATGTCTTCAGCGGACGCAGTAAGTCATGCACTTTCTTTTGCTTCAACGGACTATCATGACCTACTGCGGGTTTATTTGACGATGCATGTTCAACCAAACAACAGCTTTTCCGACTTTATGAACGTGGCTTTTCTTGTTAAAATGTTGCTAACTTTTTGACGTCAAGTCGGAGTGACTCGTTCTGACGTTTGGTTTCGCTCAGCCAAGTATTACACTAACACATTTTTTGCATTGTGTGTAGTGAACTAGTGTTTGTCTCGCACTATGAGAGAAAATAGTCACTGGGCAAAAAAAAAAGAGAAAAAAAAAAGAGCAGTCGTCCCTAAGTTGTCCCGCCCAGCTCAGCATCAAATGCCTTTCACATTACACTGATGGAAGCCATATGCGCAGCCACAGCAGGCTGGGTGCACCTGGCAAACCACTGGTCGGTCTTTGCACTGGGCGCACTTCAACAGGTTCAACTGGCTTGCTGAGATAATTGTGTGTGACTAAATGCATGGAGTCTTACTGAGTTCGAGGGCAGTCTTCTGCGTAAAAAGCTGAATATGGTAACTCCACGTGCAGGTGAGTAATAAATGGACATGATAGCTGAAGGACAAGGAGTAAAGAAAATACATTTAAGGGCCATTCTGTTGTTTTCTATGGTAGTAGTAGGTATGTAACCTCGGAACTAACTTGGTTAACTGACAATATATACTGTATATATCAAATGTAGCATCGTGGACTTCTTTCTGTAAACCCATGTTGGGATGGAAATGTGGTTATAATTCTTTGCATGGTCAACTATCTCACTCTTTGGAGTCTGTATCAGCAGCGAAATAAAAGGCATTGGCACAATTGTCTATATTTGCACATATTGCAGTCGCAATGTTTCAGTCGTATATATTTTTTTCATTGTGGAATGCATTATTATTTCCTCATCGTTACAGTGCACACAGAGCATTGCATTGTGCTAATTGTTGGTATGTATCTCCTATTGTTTCCCAAGTTTTCAGGACGGGACCCAAACACACACAGTCGCGTAACTGTGAAAGCCAACCCTGGGTTCCTGGAGCGGCTGGGCAACACTGCAGTAGGAACTGCCTTTGGCATCGGGTTGTTCTTCCTCTCCATTTATCTCCTCTTCACCAATGAGGTCAGGACGTGCTCTCCCGACGCAAACAGAAACAGCCATGTCACAGTGTTGAGTGAGACATTTGTCAGGAAGCCGACTGACTCGATGCTTCTCGCGCTGCTCTCACTGTGTCCGTGTTCAGGGTCGGGTTCTGCAGACAGCGTCCTCTCTGGACGAGGGTCTCTCTCTGGTTTTGCCCTTGGGTTCCTCCCCCCGTCTTGACCTACACAACAACGACCAGCTAGTTCATCTGTCTGCACAGTTGCAAACCTCACAGGTTGACTCCTTTCTCTTTTTATTTGGGTCCTTTCCAGTTTTAGCCATTGTGTTAGACACGACTTTCCGTTCATGCATTCAGCGTAAACCTGCCGCCGCCGCTGCTGTGCCTCCAGTTTAGTAATCATCCTCTCTCTCTCTCTCTAGCCTCTCCATGACCCCAACTACAGAGTGGAGGTCCAGGCTGTGAAACTGAAGAGGGAGGTGGAAATGTATCAGTGGGTGGAGTACCAGGATAGCAAGTAAGTCTGCTGTTTGCTGTGATTGGGTCAAGAGTGTTAAAGCTGTAGTGGCCATGCAGCCCTGCTAGCAGCAACAACAACGACAATAATTTCAGTGGCTTTCAAAGCACTCGAGGTCATCGCACACGAGCGTAATAAAACAAAGCTGTGAAGTTGCTGTATAGCTGCAAATTTACGCACAGAATAAAAAAAAAAAGACATAATAAAAAAGCAGCATCAGCTAGTAAGCATGTGCGCGCTGGTAAGTCCTACCAACCTGGCGTGCTGTTGTGGATGACACTGACTTATAACCTGAAGGGGAGGAAGGACCAGAGGGGCCAAAGATGGACAGACAGACGCAGGTTGGATTTGGAAAACGTCGTTAGTGGCAAGATGTCTTGACAAGCTTGTCCAGTCTGTGTTCGTCTCAACGGACACAGGTTACCTGTTGCTGCACGCTTCACTTCCCCGGCGTGCTCTGTGTGTTTCTGACGGTGCCGCTGATTTCAGGGACTACAAAGAGAATGGGGAGACGAAAACGGAGACGACTTACACGTACAGTGAGTTCTTCTTACAGTCACTCTCATGTGTTGAATGTCATGGGAAACAAATAGAAAGGTAAGAAAGGTACACAAAAGAACCAGCTGGTGGTTGGTGCACTGTATACTGCCAGGCAAAGCAATTATTACTCAGCGCTCATTAATATAAAATATGATGCATTCTATTTGCTTCCCAACCTTTAGCAGGAAACGGCGCACTGTGTGGTTTCGTAGGTGTTGAAACATATACAGTATTTCTAATATGAAATAAAGAAAGAAGGTCTGCAACACCAGGTGGCTCCAGTGCAAAGACTTTATTCTTTATCTCGTGAGGTTTCCAGCTAGCAGCTCTTCCTCAGGTGGTAGCTCGAAACCTCACGAGATAAACAATAAACTCTCTGCATTGGAGCCACCTGGTGTTGCAGACCTTCTTTCTTTCTTTCTTTTTTTCATACCTGACTTTCTTTGGCCACTGTAAATTGTTTGGGTGTGCATGCTTTTGTCCCAATTTTGCCATGAAACCTATATTTCTGATGACTGGCTGAATGAATCTTCTTGCTGTAACTCTTTTTCTTTAGATACAGAGTGGAAGTCAGACTTGATCAACAGTCGTCATTTTGACGAGGAAATAGGCCACCAGAACCCAAGGTGCTCACTTATTATCATTCTGCTCTCTTCTTGCAACATAAGGAAGTTTCGTTTTTTTTTTGTGATTGCGTGTCTCTCATCTTTCATTACACCCTTGAATCTTAGTGCGATGGCAGTGGAGAGCGTCACAGTGGTGGCCCCTGAAGTCAGAGTTGGACCTTTCGTTCTGTCTAAAGGTCCCAGCCATGAACGCACAACCGACACAAGATCATCTGTCACATTGTTGCCATGCGACTCAGAAGTCACCGGTGTTCTTTGTGTCATCTGCAGGTCTTGTGGAGATGATAGACAACTATCAGACTCTGAGCCTGAGGGACTTCACCGCCACCAACTTGGACCCCTTCCTCAGTATTCACGACGATTATTTCTACCACACTCAAACCCCTCGCAAGCCAGAGGTGAGCTCGGCCTGTTGAGGTGTGGTTTAGCTCTGATTGCACTGCCACGTAGTCGAGGTTCATCGCTGTGTTCTGTTTCTTCCAAAAGGTTGGGGATGTGCGTGTCAGGTTCTCCTTTGCCGGGCTAAGCAGTGAGGCGTCTGCTCTCGGACCAGCTCAGACCGTAAGTCTGCAACATGGAGCGTTCTCGCATTATTTAGGATACACTGAGATTCTGAGACACCGAATCCAGTCAGCGGCTCAGTTGTAGGACACAAAATATTGGTAATAAAAGTGCTTCAGGTAAACTCGCCAGTAGAAATATTTTGTGGTCTGATTGACATTTGCTTTGGATTGAGAGGGGAGTGCTTTGTGCCGGTCCTTAATCTGAACCTGGTCCATGCAAACACTCGTTTGGTTGGGTTAAAATAATCCTTGTTACACATACCTGTGTAATAACTGTTTAGTAATTATACAACACAAACACTTTAGATAATCTCAGCCTTTGTGACATGCATGCAGGCAGTTGGCCAGCGTGGTGATAGTTTAACTAGAGTCAAAAGCAACAGCAGAACCATGTATTTATTCGTGTGATAACGGTCCATACTTCCACATACTTCAGAGGTCATACTTCAATCTAAACAGTGCCAGAGAAGACAATGTGTGTGGGGGGGGGAATAAAGAGCAATGCTTGTTCTGACTTTTTATTAGATGAGTGCTTGGTGTGTATGCGCACACCTCCACTCACTATATTTTGCGTCGGTATGGACACAGGGATTTAGATTTTCCGATCCATCAATGTTTAGATTGGGTGGTAGAAAGTTCGCTCATGTAAACATAGCCGGTGTTTGATAAGTCATGTTGGAAGCAAATTCATGTTTGTTTCCTGTCACTTATCTTCATGTGATCGAAAAGCCCTGATGCAAATGTTCTGAGGATTAAAAAAAAAGCCACTCAACCTGACTTTATTTAGTTATTTAAGTACTCAGGTCAAAATAAATAATAAAAAAGTATTGTGGTGACATTAACGATAGAATAAAATAAGTTCTTTTTTTTTTTTTTTTTTTACAATTAGTTTGAGAAAAACCTACAAATGTTTTTTAAAAAAATTAGTAAAGTTTTTTTTTTTCTAGGTCAGTATTGTGGCAAAGCAGAAAGGAGACCAGCTGCTGCCTTACAAAACCAAGGCAGGCGACACTCTGGAGATCCTGTACCTGGAGGAGCTCTCTGCAGAGGTTCTTTGATGTTGTGGATTGAGTTGAGCCTCGTGGTTCGACGTGTTCAGTTGAACTTCGCCTCATTCTCCGTTTGTCTGTGACTCCGTCTTGCGGCCGACTGCTTTGTGTCCTTGCAGGAGGTTTTTGCCAAGGCGCACAAGTACAACAGCATGAAGGCCTGGGGCGTGAGAGCTGCCGGCTGGGGCCTCATGTTCCTGAGCATTTGGCTGACTGTGAGAATCATCTACACGCTGGGTAAAGACCCTCGGCTGCCGACGCGCTCTGCTCGCCGCTCGCGTCTCTCTTTGCTAACGCCGCTGTCCTCCCACAGTGGACTGGGTTCCTCTCCTCCGAGAGCTGGTGTCCGCCGGGCTGATGATCTTTGCCACGTGCGTCTCCACCTCCCTGTCGCTGCTCACCATCGCGGCGGGTTGGCTCTTCTACAGGCCGCTGACGGCCGTGGCCCTGGGAGCGCTGGCCGTGGTTCCGGTGCTTCTGGTCCGCTACAGACTTCCAGCCAAGAAGAACGAGTGACTAGTTCACTGATGAGTATTCCTGGTCCCCGCCTTATCAGGAGTGCGCAGCCGCTTACTCTGCGGTAATAACAGTGCAACCATGTTGAGGCCATCAGGGCGAAATGTCCAAGTTATTCAAAAGCAGTTAGTTAAAAAATAGTGATGTGCTGTGCATTGGAAGTATGTTCAAAAATAGAAAATGCAGTAGCGTGCACAAGCTGTTGGCAGGTGTGAAAAATGCTGGTAAGATGGAGCGCCTTCTGAATTCAAGTGTTCATAGTTTTTTTTATCAGTTACTGAAATGCAAAGTGAAGATTGCATTTCTCCGAAGAGAAACCAGCGCCACTGCTTCAGAATCATTTTGGAGCAAATCAGACGCCGACCCGTTTGAAAGTATTTTTACTCCAGAGCATTTCTTCATGCACGCCGAACATCCTTGCACAGCACTGCATATCAACGAAACCCCTACACACAACACCATTATCCTAAAAACGTTTGCCAGTGTTCCTATGTTAGTGTTAGCTGACACTGGGATTGATGAACTTTAAGATCCTGGTGATTGGAAATGAAACACAAGGGATGATTCAGAAATAGTTCCACTGGCCCTTTGGAAAGTGGCCTGTTTGTAGATAAACAGTATGTTTTTTCTGTTATTTAGCACTGTGCAGACAAGTTGCCAGACCAGCCTGTGGTACTGTATTCGACAGAGGCCTGTGAGGATCAACACTCTTCTCTGTTCTACCAAAATTCTGTCTAAGGTGGTCGTTTTCTGCACTGTTTTACAAACCTTTGGATCTCTTATATCAGGGGATAACCTGTCAGCCAGGGACGGTCATATTAAAGGGTCATTGGTCAAACTCCTGCACTACTCCTGCAGGGTGTTTCATTTCCAAGACGTTCATCCACTTGAAAAGTTGTTTCTTGAAATGCACAAAACCCATTTTTTATTCTTTTGATATTTATGTTACAACTTAAAATGATTGTAGCCTCACTTCTATTTGAATGTAATGCTATTTGTCAAAGATTTGTTTGTTTTTTTTTTCCGCTCCCTTTGCTAATTTACACAAACATATACTGTAATTCATGGGCAAACAGAGCAGTCGTGCAATAAATCTACCTCAGAGAAAATGGCAACTTGTCTGAGAAGAGCTGCCTGGTACTGGGGAAGACGGTTGATGGTTTTCATCTTGTGGGATGTGGAGAGTAAACTTGAGTCTACACCTGTGTCCAGCCAGGGTTACAAACGTCTTCTTGTCTTCTTTTTTTTTTTAACTCTCATTGGAGAAGACTGTGAACCAGCGCATGTCATCTATGAAGGTTCAGAGGTTTGAGGGTTTAGCTGCTCCAGACGGATCCACACTTTGGAATCTCGAAAATGTTAGAAGATCTTGGAAAACTGAACTTCTGTATTTTGGCTATTGAAAAGACATGATTGGGTTAAATAGAGTTGGGATTAATTGCAGGGCTGTTTCTGTTTCAGTTTTATCGATTAAATTACGAGTTTGTTGCATTGTGTGTTCTTTGTGTGAGGCAGGTTTACATGTATCTTGTTTCTTTATGGAGCTTTGTGTTGATATTCAAAGTGTAACAATAGTCATAATCATGTACTTTAACTCACATGGCATTGTCTAGATGTGGGACGTGTGCACTGAATATCAATTTTCATACACAGCAATATATATATTTTTTGTTAATTCAAAGCACTTTGTCTGTGAAATACCAAAAATAAAAGTTGCAAAGTGGCACTGCATTGTAAATTAAACACTTTTGTATTACATATTTATGTCTAAGTGTTCATTTCGGGTGTTGACTTGACACGAATGAAGATGCACTTGATCTTTTGGAATTATGAACAAAGGGGTTAAGGTGTACAGAAGATATTAGCAAAAAACAAACAACATTACAACTAAGGTTTTAGGTGAGTGAAATGTGATTTTTACAGTTTGATTCCACTGTGGAGTGTTTTTGCTCAGCATAGCAGTGCAGTGTGTGTACTCAAAAATCCAAAAGTCTTCTCCAGAAGTTTGTACATAGCAGGTTTTTCTTTACATTAATAAAAAAAAACCTCAAGGGCTTGTATAGACCACACGCAAGTGACCCTTCGATGTTTGATTGGTTCACAGCTCAAACCACCGTGGGGTCACAGACTGGATTCCGTGTTTATCAAGGAAAACAACTGATGGAGATTCTTACAAAGTCATTTATTACACAAAACACTAAGTTTAATTTGCATTTTAACAAAATGAGTTTCCAGTCCTTTATTGTGCACGTCACCGTAATGTACAGGTGGTTTGCACAAAGCACACAAACAAATTTAGACTTCATGTGTGCGTCTGCTGAAATAATTGAGAGGACTGCGGGTCACAGGATACACGTCTGGACCTAAGTTGGCTGTGAGCACATTCGTCAGACCAGCGAGCAGGGACGATGCATGTTACTGCTGGCAGGTGTGAAAGGTCCTCCGGCTGGCTTCTGGTTACATGGAACATGTTGGTAAAGAAAGTTTTATTATGGCAAATTTACTCATGTTAAAGTACAAAAAAGTATTTTCCATTACCTTAAAATGGAATACTGACAGAACCTGACTACTCCTGCTTAAGACAAAACAGTAAATCCATTACACCTTTAGTAAAAACGGGAAACAGTCTTTTGAGTGGGTGTATTGAGGGGGCTTAGGGGTGGGCGGGGGGTGGGCTTAACCTAAAATGCTCCTTCATTGACCCCGCCCCCCGCAGGAAGCAGTCCTCACGCCCCCTTTACAGTAGGACACATTTACTGCTCTTCTTCCCCCGCCTGGCCTGTAGCGCAGCCCTGGTGGCCATCTCGAACACTTCCCTCACGCCATCCTTTGTTTTTGCAGAGCACTCCATGTATCCAAAGGCACCGATCCGATTGGCCATGTCCCGCCCGTCCTCCGACTTCACCGGTTCCTGGGCCAAACAACAGTGAGGTTATTTTATTGTTTAATAAGCAGGCTTTTACTCGCGGCAGATTGCTGGCCAGTGTCTCAGAACAGTTACCTGCTTCATCTTGGCGAGCTCCCGGCGAGTGTGCTCGTCGTTGCGCAGGTCCTTTTTATTACCCACCAGGATAATGGGAACATTGGGGCAGAAGTGTTTCACCTCTGGAGTCCACTTCTCAGGGATGTTCTCTGAATATGACAGGAAGAGTCAGCCACAGCTACATGTAACTTAAGGTGCAGCGAGTCAGAAACATGCTAGCATGCTGCTAAGATAATGTCCCACTTCATCTCATATCGTTCTTGAACCATCAGGGTAAAATCAGAAGACTACTAAGACTATAATAGGAATATGAATCTGTCCTAGCAGGGAAACTTTATGATAAAGCAGGTCTAAAAACGGCTTACTACAATTGTCACGAATTGCCCCAATTTGAGAAGCAGGCAGAAGAACGTGTACGTATAAAACAGTCTGTTTGCTTTGTGCTGGCCAGTGTTTAACAGCTTCCTTTCAACGTTTACTGCCATCGATTCAGCCAATTTAATTAACCACACAGACGTCGCTATGAAATGACACAAGACATCTGTTCACTGACAAGCACATACAGGCAGTTTTCTGCCCGGACATGTGACTCAGCCATGTACTACAACACTGACATGCACTAATCATCGCCAGTCGTTTTTCACTTACCGAGACTGTCAGGGCTGTCGATGGAGAAGCACATGAGAATGACATCAGTGTCTGGATATGAGAGTGGGCGAAGTCTGTCGTAGTCCTCTTGTCCTGCTGTATCCCAGAGAGCTAACTCGACCTAGCCACCCAAAAGTTAGCAAATGCACAAAAAGAGACCACGTTGCTGCAGATCTGTTGCTTGAAAATATTACTGAGAAATGAGCGCTCACTGAGTGCACATTAGACCCACAACTTTTCTTTTTTTAAAAAAAAAAACATCTCCACTGTGTGCCTCCTTTTCATTTTTTTTAAACAACTCAACAATACAAATTGTTGAAAAAATAAATACGAAAAAATCCAAAATACAATGGTAGGAGGCACATGACCAAATAATACTGGATAGAATAAAATTCAGACTTAACTGTAACTCTTTAAAGCAACACTGTGTAATGTTTCTACCTTAAAATGTAAAATTTATGACAATACACAGACTTATAATAGAGAGAACGGTGCCTCTTCCATCAAACAGGTCGACCTGATGAAGGACAATAATAATGTGAACAACTTTGGGTGCCAGTCTGGCAGCTACTAGTACCAATAACAGGCACACTGTAGCAATGGTACGGATGCGATTCTCCCTGTTAAGGCTCCCATAGTGTCGCAAAGTGCTGCATCAATCAAAACACCATCAGAAAATATAATGCATTCCCCCAAAACCCAAATAGCAGCTGCTACCATGTGCAATGTAAACAAAGAGTTTGTGTGTGTGTGTGTGTGTGTGAGAGAGAGAGAGAGAGAGAGAGAGAGAGAGAGAGAGACATAAACATATTCTTGTTATGTACCTGTTTGCTGTCAACTTCTATGTCAGCGACGTAGTTTTCGAACACCGTGGGCACGTAGACCTCCGGGAACTGGTCCTTGCTGAACACAATCAGGAGACAGGTCTTCCCACAGGCTCCGTCTCCCACTATGACCAGCTTTTTCCTGATGGCTGCCATAACTGCACAATAAATGCAACCATTAATAGGACGCCCGCCGTGAGGAACGACGAGCAGCGGGGCAACCTTCAGCTGTGTTGACACAGCGCCAAACCAGTGGGGAAACCAACACCCGAGGCGAACTATTTGGCTTTCGGCGACAACATTAAGCGACATTGCTGCCGTTTACAGTCAGCTAGTAAACAGCGACGTGACAAATATGAAGAAGTAAACGGCCAATGGCCGGGAAGGTTCAATTTTACGAGAAATTGGAGTCAATTGGCGAAACCTTTTCCACGACGGTATATTTCCGCTTAGGTATCGCGGACCCATCCCGGCGTCAGGCTTGGCAAATTATTTCGTTAATGCGTCTATAACAATGTGTCAATTTAATTAATCACTGACCAAGGTAAAACTATCGACTAGTTATAGTCCGGTGGTAATACGTATATGGAAAGAGAGCAGGTTGACCCAAATTAAAGCCAGCAAGGAAGCTGTTTACCAAAGCCTCGGAAGCTAGCCGTTTAGCTAACCAAGTAGCGTTAGCCGCCGGATGTGTGGCTACTTCGCAAAGTTTTCATCGCCTGGTCTGGTTCAAATACACGACTGAGTAACTTTGATTAAAAATTTTTATATAAAATGCAACAACAATGTCGGTGTTTCATTCCGTTTAGAGCAGCTATCGTTTTATGTGGAGGTGGTAACGCAGTGCGGCTAACTACCTGGGATTAGAATAACGGAAGTCAATGTGACTTTATAGGACCGTTAGTTAGCTAGCTAGTTTGAGCTAAATATCAAAAGCATGTTTATACAAAATATATATGAAGTATCGACAGAGAATACCGAATAAAATATACCGAAAAGGCGCACGTCTTGTGTGACGTGTGCTAGTATAACATACTTACCAGAAGATTGGTATGAAATGTATCCAAATGACTTTGAAGTAGTGCTTTGTTGGCCTCCGCTGCTGCTCCCTAACTGCTGCTCCTGCTGCGGCGACAGGATTAACAGGAGTAGAGGGAAGTGAGGGGGTGGGGAGAAAAAAACAAGAAATAAAAAAGTGCATTTTAAAATAATAATAATAATAATAATAATAATAATAATAATAATAATAATAATAATAATAATAATAATAATTTTATATTCTAATGTCAGAATGATAATTTTATAATTTATTAGGACTGTGACACTGCACACGTAAAAATGAGAAGAAAAAAAAATCCAAACGTAATTGATTAAATGAATTTTATTCTCCCACAGGATCTGTTTCAACTTTTCTAAGAAAGTATTATCTTTACAGGCAACCAGATACTAAAAACAGCCGAAATCCCGGACCCCCAACTGCAGGTTTAAACACAGGACAAATAAGAATAAATACAGCAAATAAACAGAACCATAGAATAAATGCTTGTGGCTCTCTTGTATGTTTTCAATAGACAAAACCAGCTGGTTGATGATGTACTATGTATTTTTCTGTCTGACTTTGCTGATAAATGCCCTCAAGCTGTTTTGATTCAGAGAGTTAGTTGGTTTTATTTCCTTCAATACTTCAATCTGACTATTTATCTATTTGTTTCACCTTTTTTTTCTAAAACTAATTATTTTCTTTGAAGAGAAGTTGCACACCCGAAACACTTTAGAATAGGATATGAAAATACCCTCTTGAAGTACTTCTGGATTCTCTCTGTGATATTGCCATGTTGAGATAAAACAAATGATCACAGTCATGTTCTTCTTCGGCAGGATTTCGTCTGGCAGCATGTGAGATGAGTGACAATGTTCTCCGATTATCTAGTCGAGGACTGAGAAAATAGCAATCTTAATAAACTGATATGGTTTCAATTGCTGCAGCAGTGGTAATAATAACTTAGCTCTTTCTCAAATCCCTCTGAGGCTTTCTCTGTATCTCCCTGAAAACTAACTGTGGTGTTTCCACAGGAACAGTAACAATATTACCTTGAGTTCACCGTTTATCTACATGTTCATGTGGCCAGTGGCAACTTTTTTTTAGTCTGTGGAAAAATTAAATGTCTATCTGAGGTCTTCTTTTCTCTGAAAAGCCACAGGCATGAGCACATACACTTGACCACACAACAGATTTTTCCATGAATGGCCTCAGATTTCCAAGCTTGATTTGATTTGAAGGAACGCCTAGTTAGAGATGTGAGAGGTGTGATTTTTATTTGAACTTCTCTGGTAGCGCCGATCTAAGCGTTTGCACGCCATGCAGCGGGCCTCTCGTTCTTGGAATTCGTGTCACAAACATCTTATCAAACGTCTGCATTCTTGATTTTTCTTTCAAGCGCGAGCGATGAAACCCGGCCCTAGTAAAAGAGAAACAGAAACGGGAAATGAAGCACAACACGGAAAGAGCCATCCCTATAGCAGTCAGAACAGAAGAGATTATAGATCTCTGATCTGTCAAATTTGAAACCCAATAATGAGATAATGCTCCGTTGAACCCATAGGGAAAAAAAAAACAAACAGTTGCCTTCCTGTACGCTAAATAAGAACAGGAACTTACATGTTTGACAAAAAGAGAAGAAGAAGAAAAACAAATATACAATAAAACATATAAAAGAGCAAGGACACTCTAAATCCAGTGGAACCCCAGCAAGCAGGGGGTCATCTAATAGCAGTGAAATGACAGCGAGCTTGTATTTTCAAATGGCAGTGCGCTCCTGCTGGGCTCATGTCTGTTGCCTGGGGTGAGAAACTGCCCCAGATACTCATTTGTGTGTGTGTGTGTGTGTGTGTGTTGGTGGAGTGTGACCCTGAACAGCGTCTCTGTCTCTGCGGCCCTCAGCCAGGTGGGGCACGACCGCGCTCCTCATACGTGGAAGGGGTAGTCCAGCAGGTAGCGCAGCAGAGGCCGCGGCAGCGGCAGCAGCTCGGCCCGGCCGGCGCTCCTGTTGATGGCCAGGCGCGTCAGGTGCTGCAGAGAGGGGAACACCTGCGGTCTGTGCAGGGCGTGCGTCAGCCTGAGCGGCACCCGCTGTCCTTGGCCGCGGGCCGGGCCGGGTCGGGCCGGGCCTTGGGGGCGGGCGGCGTGGCCCCCACCGAGCTCACGTAGTGCTGGACGAGGCTGAGGACGTCCGGGAAGGTGTGCAGGCTGGGCAGCCCCGGAGAAACAGAGTCCAGCCAGAAGGAGCCCCGCCCGTACTCCACGCGCACGCTGGTGGGCCCGCAGCAGGTCTTCACCGACAGCGCCAGCAGGTGGCGCGGGTGACTGCTGTCGCGCACCAGGAACGTGCCTTCGGACTTCTTGAGGAGAGCCTCGCGGGCCTGGCCCACGGAGATGGAGCCCCAGTACCAGCCTGCAAGCAGAGACGGCAGACGGTCAGAAAGGTCGGAGGGAGGATGGGTTCTGACGTCAGGATGTTGCAGGAGTGCCGCTGCGGGCGCACCTGAGGCCTGGAGGTACTGGAAGGTGGTGGCGATGCAGCGGACGTCCTCCGACGGGTCCCAGTGGGGAGGGGAGGGATGCGGGCAGCACGCCGGCTTCTGCTCCTCCAGCTGGAGAACCGATGCTGCGTGGGCAACCATCTCTGACTGGCAGCAGCTCTACTGACACATTTTTTTTAAAAAAGTAATTAGTACTTATGTGGCGACACGGTAGCGCAGTGGTTAGCCCTGCCGCCTCACAGCAAGAAGGTCGTGGGTTCGATACCGGGTCCTTTCTGTGTGGAGTCTGCATGTTCTCCCCATGTCTGCGTGGGTTCTCTCCGGGTTCTCCGGCTTCCTCCCACAGTCCAAAAACATGCATGTGAGGTCTAAATTGTCCGTAGGTGTGCATGTGAGTGTGAATGGTTGTCTGTGTCTGTGTGGCCCTGCGATGAACTGGCGACTTGTCCAGGGTGTCACCCTGCCTTCACCCTAAAACAGCTGGGAGAGGCTCCAGCAGACCCCCGTGACCCTGAATAGGAATAAGCGGGTATAGAAGATGGATGGATGGATAGTACTTATGTTTATATATATTTATGTGGTTTTGTGTGTGTGTGTGTGTGTGTGTGTGTCTGTACATTTAGCATGAAAAGACATTCTGAAGAATATTTGCCAGTACACTCAGTTTCTTTGCATTGAGCGTGAAAAATATCAGAAAGGACAAAAATGACCGCTAAAGCCAAGGCGACCTTTGCAACCAGCCAAAAGTGCCGATAGTTGCATCAGACTGAGTGTATTTCAAACACAGTTTCCAGAAGGGAAACCGGATCCTGTTCCTTGAGTGTCCCATATGGTGTCCGTCTTTCATTCCTCCATCACAAAGATAACAGTATCATTAAACCCGGGAATGACTCATTTATTTGAATTAGGGCAGTTCGGTTGAATCTAAACTGGGAGAAGCACAATGCCGACGAGGAGGCGTTAGTCAGCACGCTGTCTGCTGCTGGCAAGTCACGATCACTTTAAAGTCAGCAGGGGTGCACGTAAAAAAAAAAAAAAAATTCATAGAAAGCGGTGATAAAAACACAATTGTAGCGCAGGCCTTCATAAGGCCCTTCTTTAGCAAACAGCTGGTTAACATTTTAACGGAGGCTGGTGTTATTTGTTGAGCTCAGTGTCAGAATGCGAAAGACCAAGAAAAATCTGGTTTGATGCTTAAATAAAAACTGTAGGTGATGTTCTTTCAGGTTCAGGGAGCTCAAATAGAAAGGTTGACATGCTGATGAGAGCAAATGATAGATTAAATAAGTCTCACACTTCATTCATTTGGCAAGGACTTTCACCGTAACTGAATATCAATGGCCGTGGCGCCAAGCCTCCCACACCCTCACTATAACAGACTGTCATCAATTTAGAGGTAGTGACTCAGGTGTAAGCCTGCAGCCGCACAAACAACAACTCCTCGTGAATAAAATAAACAGAAGAGTATTTGAGAGAAGAAATGAAAAAAAATGTACAAATAGAAGAAAAACACAGCAAAAAGAAAAGCAAACTAAGGGAACAATGTGTAACTTACTTCAATTCAGGTCTTCAGAATCCGAGGGTGAAAATGGAAACATCCTATCCAACTTTGTGACTTTTTAATATCCTGTGAAGAAGGACCTGAGCGGTGATCAGCTGCGACCGGAGCGGCGTGAAGCTCTGCAATCAGCAAACTGCGCCTCAGAAAACAGCTCAGTTCACTTGGGACACGAGAAGCTTCCCAGAACTCGTTTCCAGGAAAGGTTTTGTGTTTCAGCGCCTGCAGTGACACTGCCAGCAGCCTGCACTCCAGTCAGCTCGCACTCCATTAGCACACACCGCTTCCTGTGAGCCTTCAAAATAACGCACCCAACGGTCTGCGTTGTAGCAATAATGAGTTATTGGGAAAAAAAAAAAAAAAAAAACACCTCTAGATGTCTCCTGCAAACAACACATTCAGCAGCCTGGTTAAGGCTTTGTGCAGAACGGATGCTTTGTGTGACGTGAAACATTTCAGGAAAGTGGGGGAAACGATGCAAATGTCTGCTCTGCTGGTTGGTGTCGGGACAATACTGGCACTGGAGAAGGCACATTCTTACATCATTACAGAACTGTGTGTTGGCACACTATCTGAAAAGTGCAGGGAGCAAAGGAAGTAAAACATGGACCTTTCTGGGGGTTCCCTTGATAAAACACAAACACATTTTTATTGCAAAATTGGGCACTTTTTACATCCATCCACCCATCCATCCATCCATCCACCCATCCATCCATCCATCCATCCATCCATTTTCTATACTTGCTTCCTCCTGCACTCAGGGTCGCAGGGGTCTGCTGGAGCCCATCCCAGCTGTCACAGGGCCAAGGCAGTGTCACACATCAGTGTCATACAATCACTCACACTCACACTCACACTCACACACACACTCACACACCTGCAGGCAGTTTAGAGTGGACTGTGGGAGGAAGCTGGTGAACCCACGCAGACGCAGGGAGAACAGAAAGGCCCCAGACCCGGGATCGAACCCGCAATCTTCTGACGTGAGGTGGCCACTGGACCACTGCGTTGCCTGGGCCATTATTCTTTTATTACAAAATAAAAAATGACAATGGCCCCATTTTATTTCCAAAAAGGGAACGTCATCATTTTCTAAAAATAAAAAGACTGGACATGTTTTAACTTCCAGAAGGGTTCAGCTGTAAACTCTAAACTGGCGCCTTGCGGTCGACCAAAGCTGCATCCCTTCCTCCCCTTTTCCACATTCATTCTTTTTATACACATTTTCAACGTCTTATGCTGAAGTCAGTTATCTCTGACATCATGAGGCATCTGCACTATTTCTGGCCAACTTTGCACAGCAACATTGAAATGCTGCATTTGCGTGCAGCAAGGTTGGATTAGGTTTAGCGCCTGCAGATGTGCAATACGGCATGAACGCAGGCCATTTCTGATTTTACTCACATGGTTGATGTCAGCAAATTTGCAGCAAATTGGGGTCATTTGTACAATGAAGGCCAAACACACCCAAATACTTATAGTCACCAAAACTAAAGTCACTGCCATAAATAATCTCTACATGTGACTAAAGCTGCCAGTGGGGTGCAGACAGCAGAGTGGTCTTCCTGGAATTGATCTGAATTGCTTCATGTCAGAATCAGTGTGTCTTGTCAAGCCAAGTTCCAGGGTCATCATCAGCAGATAATGATAATAATAATAATTTAAAAAACTTAAAAAAAAAACTAAAAGCTTCTTTTCAGCTCTGAACTGTAATTCTAAGAAGATATGTTCACATCATTTGCCTTTCCTGTGAGACATGAAGGCAGCAGAAGTGCACGGCTGAAGCCTTCTGGGTAGACAGCTTTCCTGGAAAACACACACAACAAATTGACCTCTGCTGCTGAGCTGTGATCCCTGCTGCACACACAAGCACACATAAACACACACACACACACACAGACACGCACACACAAACACCAATGCACGCACACACACACACGTGTGTGTGTGTGTGTGCGAGAGAGAAACAAACAAGGACACTATTAAAAATAAAATCATGTGATCATGTAAAACAAACAACAATTTGGGGGCGGCGTTTACCCAAAGCCGTCATGATCCGTTAAAGAAGGCAGGGGGAACTAGTGATGGTTTGTGAATGAACTTGCATGAGGTTTGCACACATGTGGTAGAGACTCATTTCCCAACGGGATTAACATTAGAGCCCCACAGGGAGTCATTCCTGTCAACCACAATCAAAGTTTAGGACTTCCCTCTGCTACTGTTACATGCTTGAAGACACATTTGCCATAGCTTACAAAGAACAGATCTGTGGTGAGATCGCTTAAATTTTATACTTCAATTGGGGGACAATTAATCCAAATTAATTAATTAATCCACTTTGGTCAAAATATGTTGAGGCCTGTAAATACACAATGTAAATGATAATGTACACACACACACACACACACACACACACACACACACACACACACAATATATATATATATATGTGTGTGTGTGTGTGTATATATGTATATACTGTATGTATATATATGTATATATAAACACACACACACATATATATATATACTGTATATACATATACATATATGTATATATATATATATATATATATATATATATATATATATATATATATATATATATATATATATATATATATATATATATATATATATATATATATATATATATATATATATATATATATATATATATATATATCAAGTGGTTATATGTATCCAGTGTCTTGCACTTTAAAGCTATTTTTCAGGTAACTTCACCAGTTTTAGATTTCTTTTTATTCAAAATTGCTGGATTTTCACAGATACTGTTCAAATACTGAGAAGAGATGTGCGGTGAGGCCGCAGCCTGCTGTGCCTCTCAATAAATTGCTCAATGACTCGTTCACTGTGCTGGCATGCTCTGCAGTGAGACCATAGAGAGGGCAAACCACCCTTTCTGGTCGAGAACCATGGCCTTTGACTTGGGGGTGCTGATTCCCATCCCAGCTGCTTCACACTCAGTTTCAAACTGCCCCATTCTAGTACAATGGCTCGATGAAGCCAACGTGACCACATAATCTGCAAAAAACAGAGACGCAATCATGTTGCGGTTTGGGAGCCGCAAAGGCAATGCAAACCAGACTCCTCCTCCGATCATACAGGGACTGAACGGCCCTTAACAGAGTGCCCTGGACCCCATACTCCTGGAGCACCCCCTACAAAACGCATCGAGGAACATGGTCAAACGCCTTCTCCAAATCTACAACACACATGTGGACTGGTTGGGCGAACTCACATGAACCCTCAGGCACCTGGCGGAGAGTGTGGAGCTACTCCAGTGTTCCATGACCCAGACGGAACCCGCATTGTTCCTACCTGAATCCGAGGTTCCATTATCGGCCGTATCCTCCTCTCCAGCACCCTGGAGTAGACTTAACCGGGGAGGCTGAGGAGTGTGATCCTTTATGGATCCCCTCTTCTTGAAAAGAGGAGCCCAACCGCTGAGCAATGTGACAGAGACGTGTCAGCCATGACAGTCCCTGCACATCCAGAGACTTGAGGTATTTGGGGCTGATCACATCTTCCTCCAGTGCCTTACCTCAGAGGAGCTTTCTGACCACCTTGGTGACACTGGTGGACACCCTTGTGCTCGAACATGGTGCTCGTTACGGACAAACTGTAACTAGCACAGACGTCCAGCAGCAGAACACAGCTGGTGTTCTGATCAGGGAGTCCGTTCCTCCCAATCACACCTTTCCATGTCTTGTTGCCCACATGGGCGTTGGTGTCCCCCAGGAGAACAACAGAGACCCCAGTCGGAGCACCATCCAGCACCCCTCCCAGGGACTCCAAGATGGTCGGGTACTCTTCACTGCTATTCGGGCCATAGGCCGAAATCACAGTAAGAGACCTGTCCCCAACCTGAAGACGCGACCCTCTTGTTCAACATGTGGCAGCTGAGCTGTGGGGCAATAAGCAAAAGCCCACACCAGCCCGCCACTGCTTACCACGGGCAATGTCAGACAAATGGAGAAACCAGCCCCTCTCAAGGAGCTGGGTTCCAGAGCTTAAGCTGTGAGTGGAGGTGAGCTGGTATCTCTCAACCTCCTGCACAAACTCAAGCTCCTTCCCCTCAGTGAGGTGACATCTCATGTCCCTATAGCAAGAGGCTGTTTCTGAGCCCCAGGCCGTCTAGGTCCTTGACCTTGACTGCGGCCCGTGCCACAAAGCACCCGACCCCTCTGCCCTCCTCTACCCGTGGTGAGCCCACAGGGGGGGTATATTAATATACAAATGTTCAGTTTACTTTGGAACCTTATTTGTTTTTGGAAATGGCTAAATCAATAGTCGCAAAAGTGTGGCAAAAATGAAAATATTTAAAATGTTGAGCATGTACTCATTAACACTGATGGGATTTGCAAGTACAAACCATGATGAAAAATCATGCCAGGCAGCTCCACTGGCAACTGGACTAAACAAAAAATGAACAATCTGAAAGCAGCTATAGTATAGGATCCTTTAATGATAATGCATTTCCCCGCACATTCTAACAGTAAATAAAAATACAAAATGCCTTAATGTGAAATGTTTTTGATTCTAACTAAATCTTTTTTCATGTAGCACTGGAGAAAAAAAAAGTTTAAATTCTGCTTTTTTTTTGGTGGTTGTCCTGTGTGTCTCTTAGCTGTGAACTGAAAATATAGAATGGCTTACAAATCAAATAACAGGTGGATTCCTACACATCCTGTGTGTGCGGCCTCTAACTCTCCTCCCCATTCTCCCCTGCACCCTTGATGAGGCGCTTGTTGCCTCTCTTTCCCCCTGGTGCACGAGGTTTGGCGAAGGCCTGCTTTAAGGTGTGCTCCATCGGGTGGACTTCCTCATACAGGAAGTCCTCTGTGAGGCCGTCACCGCTGTCTATTTCCATCTGCAAACACACACAAGGGATAGCACAATAGCTTTAAAAATTCTTCCTTTGAGAGAAATGGCAACGGTGCCTTGAGTGCTCAGTGCTTCACTCCTGAGTATTTTCCACCTTTTTGATGACTTCCAGCTGGTAGTCTCTCTCAACTTCATCCAGTAGCCTGTTCTTACAGCTGGAATACAACATCCGCTCTTTGATACTGCAGGTGTAGCCCGGCATGGAGTATATGAAGACTGGGAAAAGGAAAAAGGTTTAACACAAATACTGCTGACTACTGACGTTTGCTGTTTCACTGGGTTATTCCAAATGTATATTTCAGCTCTGAAAAACATTAAAGCCCTCAAATTATGCTACAGTACAAATGTGGGTCTCATTATATTTTTAGTGACACTCGGAGTAAAACTGGAAAAAAGTAAACGGGAGGCAATTGAGACATTATTTAAAAAATGTTTTCCCGTATTCTACCTTGGAATGAAGGTGAATAAATAATGACTGAAAACCTAAACATAAATAAATCATTACAATTTCTGTATGACAAACACCCTCCAGGTGTCCTAAAACTTTTCAGTAAAGTCTTAGCACCACAGTGCACTGACCCAGTGCCTCCTGCGGCTGACCCTGGTGGGAGTGTTTGAAGATGAAGAAGTGGTATCGGGGGGAATCAGTGGGGATCCTGTACTGAAGCTCCTGAGTCTCTGTGGGTTTGGTGTGCACCAGCTCAATGGTCTCTTTCTCTACGTCCAGCCTCTGCAACACAAGTCACACACAGACAATTTCACCAACAAACTCATACTTTATTTACCACTTGCATATTCTGACATTACTTGATTATTATTGTTTTTATTCATTTATTTATTTATTTCACAAGAAACTTTGTTCACCAGCTGGATGTAGTTGATGCGTCTCTGCTTGAGCTGCTGCAGAGCTCTTTTGGCCTCTTCTTGTAATGGGAATGCAAGACCCTGAAGTGTCTGTGCCCTTTTGTCCAGGCCAAACTCCATTGTAACCTGCAGATTTGAAAAATTAAAGTAAATAAAAAAACAAACAAACACAGATATGTTTAAAAACAAATGTCCTGCCACACAGAGCAATGAAACAGCAGAATGTGCGAAAGATGTGAACCGACCCTCGCTCGTGCTGTCGGTGTCCCGATTCGTCGGCGCTCATCCTGGGAACATCAGAGACAGTTTGAAACTCCTTCCACCTGCTCCTGACATCACGCTCGCACACATGAATTCATGCAAAGCAGAAACACTGGTACGTACCCACACGACTTTGTCCTGGCAGCAAAAGAAGAGGCAGACAGGGTGAGCGAGATGTGATGCACAGAGCACATCAGAACATCAGAACACGGTGCGTCACAAAAGTTCACCTCTGTAACTTTAATTTTTTGCAGTTCCTGTTCGGCTGCAGAGAGCGGAGCTGGGGACGAGCAGGAGGACATGTGTCGCAGGTATCCCTGGAAACAGACGTCGTCCTGGGCGGCAGGCAGACACCATCAGAGTCATTGCTCAGCTCAAAAACATCTGCCAATTGGCCGTCGTGCGGGACGGACTTTACTCACTTCGCCCGTACCGAACACTTCGTCCTTGATGTGACCGCTTCCAAACTCTTTCTTCAGTGTGGCACGCGTTGCTGCATACACCATTTTCTGCCTCACCTGTTGGCGCGTTCATGGACAGGTGAAATAAATTCATGAACAAGTGCTTTTTGCAGTTTTACATATAAGGCAGATTTTTCCGAATATGTGTGTTTATTTTACATGATGCATTAAATCTAGAAATGGCGGGAAAATGCAAAATATAAATGAATCTCCCTCATACAATACATAAACCAATAGAAAGATGTACATTGCACGTATGTATATATTAATATTTAGGATTGGAACAATGATTTATAAATGTTTAAAGTCAGATGAAAAACAAGGACAATTGTGTAGCATTTTAAGGGATTTATCAGCATGAAATGAAATAGAAAACACAATTGTATGTTTTTAGTTAAATAGTCACCAAAAAGATAACTGAGCACTAATTATTTTGGTTTATGTAAAAGGGGGTCCACTTGTAGGAATGGCTGTATTTTACCACCACATCTACAATATCTCTGAGCACTATTATAACCTCAACAATTATAATTACTGTGTGATTCTGTGTCTTATGACTTCTGCATTTAAAAAAATGGTTGTGTAAAGTGTCAGAGAAAACTCAATATCTCTTCCAAAGGCTTTTACATATGGTTAACTACATATTAACTACAGTGTAAACAAATCTTTTGTTCACGCATGTATGTGTTTTGGAGTTAATCTCACTATCAGTCACTGGGCTTCAGACTTTGCTCTAAAGTGGCCACTACATTTTAATTGGCCCTCCCTGACTCACTGGTGACTGGTCAGGTGACCAGGCGATAAAGATCCACTCGTATCCCTGAGCGTTCTGAGTGTCGAGGCGGTAGAGGATGTAGCAGGGTTCCTGAGGTGTGAGCAGAGGAAGCAGGAACTGGTCGTAATCCTTGTCCCAGCTCTGCGCTGGCTCTCGACACCAGTCGAGCACTAACTCCTCTGCGGACAAAACATCACGCGTCAGCTAGCAGGCACTCGGAAGACGCTGGACGTCGCGGGAGACGTGTTCACCGTTTCTGATGACGATCTTCATTATTCTGATGGCACCTCCCCTCGCACGAGCCAGGAACTCCTTCAGCTCAGATGTTGCTGAGGAAACCAGATATAAGGCAGACGAGTCAAAGCTGAGGATAGAGTGGTGGGTGGCGAGGGGTTGAGGTGTGGGATGGTGAGAACCTGAGAACCTCCACTTCAGGGGGAGAATTTGATCCAGTGCCAGTTCGTCCACGCTGTCGCCCCGACTGAGTGCAATGATCCCACTGAGCAACTACACGCTAACACAACCTCGTTCTTCGGCAGATTACAAATCAAAGAATGGTCGTTTGTGACCAAAACACAAATTCAGCTGATTGGTAACACTCTCTGCCTGCCTCTCACTATGGTTACCAAACACAGCGGCCTCATCAATGATGTAGGACCAGGTGAGGAAAGGCGAGAGAGCTGTGCTTCTGGCAACCTGCACCCCCCCCTTCCCCCCAACTCCGATTACCAAATGCCATTACACGCCTATAAAACTATGCAGAAATGTGAGCTGATGCTAAAGATTGTGATTAGAAATGAAGAAAAAAGCAACAAGACAAGAAATTTCAACCCTACATCACTTGAACATTGGCTGAAAATCCACATGGTTACTTGGTTGGCTTAATATTTGCATCCTGTTGGAGACGACCTGCTGTCAAAGTTTAAATTCAGATTTTAAAAGAGCAAAAATAAATAAACAAATAGATAGATAGATAGATAGATAGATAGATAGATAGATAGATAGATAGATAGAATAAATAAAAACCTGCTATGGAAACAATAACAGACGAGAAGGAGCAATTCAATCGCTGTGCATGTGCAACAGCTTGAGGAAGGAGTTCAAAGAAAATCCTCCTACCGTTTATTCCAGTTTGGTGTGACATCTTTTGGCTTCACACTCCTCGCACGCGAGAACCGTCCAGGTGTGCGTCCTCACTCCTCTTGCTCAACAGGTAGGCTGCCTCTCGGTCGACGGCGGACAGGTGGACCCACACGCGCCAGTGACATAAACGCCTCGAGGGTGACTCCAACACCTGAAACACAATCTGCGGAACTGTGGCCGATGACTAATAACGCGGCTGTCAGTGGATATGCCGCCCTGACCACTGATCTAAAACTCTCTGCATATGGATGACCGCACTGTTTTCTCAGCGAGGGAGCCCCTCCCAGGCCCCAATCCGACTCTCCCACGGTGCACCTGTGTGCAGGAGGAGGGGATGCAGAAGGCTGTGCAGTGATCCTGTGCTCGTGGCCATTATGGTGGCTTTTCTCGCATAGTGCATCGGCGGCACAAGCTCTTTATTCACCGCATCAAACAGCGAAACGGCAAATCGGTTGCTGTACCACCACCAGACGACATGGTGCAACACCACAGATGCAACACGGCTCTGAGTATGGGGCATAATTAAGAACTAGATAAGTGTACAAAAAAACGTAGAAAGGTGATTGCTGAATGTTTTCACTGTTACGCCTTTATTTTTTCCCCCCCTTGGACGCATCTAAGTTTCAAATTCGCCTGGAGGAAGGTGAGAGAAAGATAAGTGCATACCTGTGAGGTTACCTGTGATGGGATCATTCATTATTCACTAAGTGGCGAGTACACAACCCAATCATCTATACATTATTCAAAGAACCCCTCCCGCCCCCTCTGCTTCAGGAAGTAATATTTCGTGTACGCAGAAAGATCATCCCTGAAACAATGTCCCTAATGGCTGCATCTTAATTGATAACTCAGCATTAGGTTTGAATAAACACAATTGAATGTCGTAAGACTTTGACTAGACATTCTGCAGGGCCCAGAATGACTATTAAGTCGGCGAAACTCCTGTTTGCATCCATTAAAAGTCTTTACTGCCAGTTACGTACCCCACTCTCAGTTACTATTTCTACAGCTCTGTTTATTCATTCAAAATGAAAAACCTCTGCAACAGCACTATCATGCTTGAACAGGAGAAGAATTCCCCAGATACATGCCTCATTTTATGCTCTGACCAAGCAAGTTTAAGTCATCTTAAAGTGTTTAAACAGTCATTTTCCTAGAAAATGTTACATAATTTGACCCAGTTTGCCCTGGATTTTGATGATTTGCAGCTTTTCCCAATGTTATCTGTAGTGGGGGAAGTTGATTGTTTCATTTAATCGATCAAACTCACGAGGGAGTGGAAACGGACATCAAAAAGAGATGAATAATTTTAACATTTATAATATTCAATATGATTTGATCGGGGCACCACCTGCTTTTTTGATTGTTGACGTCAGCAGGAAACGCCAGAATCAGTCTCAAAACCGTCTCCTTCACGGGGAGTTCTTGACGATACGCAGGGATTTGAACCACACTTTAATAAGTCAGTCAAACAATGACATCAGGCTTAATGTGCATTTATTTGTGTAACAATAGATGGTTCACACAAAACAGTATGACATGAATGTGATCATAAAGACACAATCAGCAACGAACAGTGTGAGTGTTGTGTGTGTGTGTGTGTGTGTGTGTGTGAGAGAGAGAGAGAGAGAGAGAGAGAGAGAGAGAGAGAGAGAGAGTAAGTAAAGAAAACCTAAACTTAAGCTAAAAGTAACAAAATAAAAGAAGAAATATAAAAGAGTTTGGTTTGTCTACTAGACTTGTTGAGGCTAAGTCGAGCAAAAATGATTTGGCAGTTATTTGTTAAGCTGATGCGCCACCAGACTCTTTGAGACAGTGAGCGAATGATGAGGGCTTACGTTGGATGAGCTCCTTCCAAGGTGGTCCTGGGAGTTTGTACTGTACCGTTCGGGTCCGGTACCGCGCAGGGAGCTTGGATTAGCACACCGACCATCGAGGTGGAACTGCCCGTTCTGCTCTGTCCTGCAGGTGGCTGTACTGGCGTTTTGGCATCAGAGTAGAGTCTTCCTTCGTAACCAGTTGTAATTTTGGTGATCAAACGAATTACACGGTTACGAGGAAGGAAAAACTGCTTGGCTGGTCCAAAAAGAAAAATCACAAAAATCACAATCTCGGGGCTGAGGATGAGCCAGTTGAGATTGGGCAAAAGTTAAAATGAAAAATAATGGTCACTGGATGAGGGTGAGTTGTTTCTGCTACTGTCTTGAATTGGCCTTTTGCCAGAAATTAGGAAAAATTAAGTTGACAAAAATTAGAATAAAGAAAAATGACGAAGACAAAAACACAAGACAAGACGACACTAAGAAAGACGAGACAACACTCAGGAAAACTAAAACTTCTCTTCTTCTTCTGAGACAAAGGAACTGAATTCACTGGTATAAACTTGGAGAAGAGGGTTGTCTTTTGAACTCCAAGAACCAATGAAAAGGCTGTTCCAACACTAAAACTGATGGGTCGTCTTATGCTATATGCATTTGATGAATATGCATGTGGTGTCAGGTTCGTTGCTGATAAAGAAATTAAACAACAACCAAAAATGAAATAGAAGAACAACATGGAGAAATAAAAACAGTGTGATCCTTCGTAAGGTGGATACCTTGCGAAAGTTAGGAAACAGTTGAGGAAGACATAGCGTTCAAAGCACATTAAACCTTCAACATATATTTTATATCTAAATACCTATCAACCTATCTAAGCATGCATACAAAAGCAGGAGTAAGTTTATTTATATTTAAAGGACAACTGAAAGATTTAATAGGTTTCGCTTTCAGGCACTTATATGGGCACGTATACAAATATATTTATATATATGAGTAGATATATGTATCTGTGGTTGTCAATATTTAAAAGGTGTATGTAGGGACTGAGGTAACAGTCGCCTGAGTGTAACGTGGAAAACTGGTGATGGTAATGATAGGGATTATGGCAAAGCGTGTAACATTGATATGACGAAAACCGACGTGCAAAGTTTATTCAACTTTTAATCGATTACTTAGGAATCACTTTCGTAACCCCCCCTTAGGGGACACTCTTGCTCCACCTGAAGCTTGAAAGCCTCCAGGCTTCCTTTAGGAGGAAATCCTAAATCCGTTAATTTTGAGGTTAGAAGAGTGATTCAAAGTCCATTAATACTTTATTTTTGATGGTGGTCACAGATATGTGACTTCCAGATGTCTCTGTAAAAGGGAAAATAGAGTGTTTAACATTGTCTGATATTGAGATGTTCAGGAACATCTGTGTTGAGGATGGCCCTTGGAATGTTCTGCCGAGAGATAACGGTCGTAAAACTAGCGCTGGCAGCCAGTGGTACCAGTCCCTGCCTGGAACCAGGTCGTCTGAGAAAGCTTCGGAGTGGACTCCCAACTGTGATTTGTGGGTGAAAGTGTTCTTCCTAGAGCGGGTGTTTTACGGCTTTAAGATTTTAAGTAGAGATAGTCGCAGAGAGAGTAGCATCACAGCCAATCAGGTACCACCTTTAGTTCCTCCAAAGGTGGTTCACCAGAAGGCCGTGCTGCAATAAATTCCAATTGTCCTGGTGAAAAACATTAGGTCCAGATGTGGCACTACATATTTGATCTGAAGTATTACAAAATGTCTTTCGTTTTATTAAACATTTCAGCCATGTAACAAAAAATCCAAACACAGACCAGCATTTTCCTCATATTTGTAAATAAGAAATGACAAATTATGTCAAAACTGTATAAAGAAAAAGTGTTTTTTTTTTATTAAAAACAACAGCAACATGTAAAATATTTGTAATATAATATGTGATGTGAACAAAATAAAAACAGATAAATGCTTGAATTATTTACACATCCAAATACAGTACAAGGTAAAAAAATACCACAGTGCAATGTACCTTATAGAAAAGTATGGCATTTGCAGCAACATTAACAATTTCAAAAAGTTAACACTGGTAAAATATTAAACATTAAACATTTATAGCACCACTGAGTTGCTGTGAGCAGAATACCTGGAAGAATTATACAAATGCCCCACTTTCTTTATTCTTCTAAAGGTCGTCAAGGCATGGGAGCCAAAATGTCTGAGAAGAAAGAAGAAATTCCAAGTGAGTAGATTTGTTCAGCAGAAGGCTATTGCACACTGACGAGCGTCTGATCTCACCATGTTGGTGCACGCGCTGGCAAACATCATGTTCCTGGGGTTAAACTGAAGAGTGCTGATGGGCCCTTGATGCTTCCCGTCCAACACGGCCACCTTCATCCCACTCTCAGTGCTCCACATGTGAACTCTTCCGTCCTCGGAGCCTGCGGTAGAAAAACACACTGTCTGCAGCACAGGTGGGGCGGGCCAAAAACAACATGCAGAGCCAGCTTGGTTATGCCTACCAATCATGACAAACTGCGAGTCAGGGGTGAAACAGGCCTCCAGGGATTCCCCTTTACTGTTGTTGTAGCCCTTTGAGATACGGAAGAAGACAGAAAAACAGCTTTATGCGAGGTCATGTTGATCATCCACAACATTAAAACACCCCGCAGAGTGCGGGCTGTAGCGGGGACCTGAGGGTGACACTTTAAAAGGAATGGTTGGATCAGAATTGAAATGTCAGATTTATATGGCACACTCGGGTCTCCATGGCCACATATCCATTCTTGAATTCCACATGTAGAAATATCAGACTAACGCTCCATCTGTAGGTGTGTTTGAGGAGATGGTTTAGACCCAGCAGTAGCCAAACAGAATGTCTCACTGCAGAGAGTTCAAACCTATGTAATTCAAGAGGGCTTCCGCTTTGCCTGTGTCTCTTACAGAAAACGTGTGCAGCACCGATCCATTAAAAGCGTTCAGGACACGGATCATTCCTCCGTTGCTGGAAATGAGAATCTGTTCCCCGTTGTTGCTGAATTTGATTCCGGTCCATTCACAGACACGGCTGAACCGTGTCTCAAAGGAAGCAAAGGGGCCCTTTAAAGAGAAAGATTGATAACAATTAATGGAATTGGAAACGATGTTACCATTATAGCTGCAGATACAGAGTAGGTGCAGAAAGACATTGAAAGGGATGGAAAAGACTGATAGTCAACCTTGTCAAAAGCACGAATGTCATATAATTGGATGACTTGTGATTCCACCCCTGCAGCGAATATGATGCCCGCCGGGTCAAAGCAACAAATGGGTTTCCCGAGTGTACTGACGGAACCCTGGAAAGTGAAAACACACAGAAGGGAATAGTTGGATCAAATAGGCTGGAGCGACCAAACTTTGCAGCTTTTGCTTTTAGAGAACACAGTTGTAACTGTGAACATATTGATTACAGCCTGTGGATGCAGATACAATTAATAAAATGCAATAAAGAAAAAGTAATATTTAGTGTGTTTGTGTCCTTCTGCTGAGCCAACAGACAGAGCAGCTGGATGATTGTAGTTGTCAGACCAGTACTGGTTGAAATAGCAGAATTTGGGGGTTTGGTAACCAGCGACTTATGTGACACATGAAACACGAACGTAACCACCTACAGAAAACATTGACACTTGTGTGTGTGTGAGGATACGTGTACTATTTGTATATATCACTGTTATATATCTATATCTCTATATCTATATCTATATATATATATATAAAAACGTGTGTGTGTTTGTGTGTGTACTTTTTTTTATTTTTTTTTTTACAAAGCTCACCTGATAGCTTGGAGAGCGTAAGTCCCATATTAGCACCGTCTTATCCAATGAGCCTGAGATAAACGTATCGTCTACCGGTGACATGGAGAGAGCGATCACTCTGAATAAAAGAAAATAAGAATCATGGATGGCTGAAGAGATGTCAACCGACAGAAAGATCAGTGGCTTGACACTGAAGTCAGAAATGTAACTGAAGTTTTCCAAGGGGAAAATTAAGAAAGATATTTGGGTCAGATGCCTCCAACAGACTGAGCATGACTAATTAAATACAAGCCTGTGTTGGGGGAATTCCTTGATTAGCCAGGAAGATAAAGACAGTGTCTACAGTCCATCTAGTACCATCAGGCACAGAGTTCAGGAAGTAATTTTGAGAATATAATATTTCTAGTGCATACAAGAAGAGATATCATTGCGACAAACAGCATGTTAAGATAAAATGTCCAGGATCTTGTTTAACACACCTAACACCATAAATCAAATATTACAGTAACATAGCCATGCTTAAGTGAAGGGAGACCTTTGTTATTAGAATACAGGGATATAGCGTGTCAATTAAGATAAGTTCACTTACCTTGCTGTGTGACCTGGGAAATACCTGATGTACTTATTGTCAGACAGTGACAGATAACGGATGGTATCTGCAAGACAGGAACACTTGGGTTTAAACTCTGGGGCACGTGTATGCTGTTTGTTCGTTTTACGTCAAGTCCTGACTACGTTATTACCATCCAGCTTGTTGGAGCTGTAGACCACCGTCTCTGTGTCCCCGTGTGCATAGCGGATGTGGTCCACTCCATACTTTTTGCTGAACAACGTCCCTATGGGTCTGCATGCATCAAGGCAAAAGAGTGGTCAACCGGATAGCGCACAAAGCAGACATAACATAATGACACGATATCAACGATTGTAATATGACTTAACAAACAAGTTTCACGTACTTTCCTTCCCGAATATCATATATGAAGATGCAGTCGTCGTCGCTGCTTGACACAGCGTTCTCGCCGTTTTGGCTGAAGTCCAAACAATTGACCGTCTGTGTGTTCGGATAAGTTCTTGCGATCCTGAAACTTCGTAAGAGGCTATCGGTGATTCTCATTGCTGCGCCGACGGTGTTTTCACAGAAACATGTGATTTGGGATTTATAGATAATCCATGTTACGCATTTAATGAAAGTGCAACGTCATTTAAAATCCATGGTAAGCGATGCTCATTTCTTGGAGAAACAATGACAACAACGCGACATCAACAAAAAAAATCATGTCCCGTACGAAACACAACCCGAACCCCACTATGTCGTACCCATTTCATCCGTATCTACCGGTTTTAAAAAAACAATCGCACCTATAGAGTGGCGCAGGAAATGACGACATTTCAACACAGGAAGTTATTGCAATGTTTCCGTTTATCGTCACAATTAAACCTTTAGCCATATCACTAAATGTTGTGTCTTACTCGAAAAATTAAAATGTAACACAACGTTATATTTTGTGCATCCCCTGTTTGAACATTTGACCTTGTCAGAAAATATATTATTTAAGTTTAGAATTGCGATTTTGTCCCATTTATTTGATGCATTTTAAAGACTCGAATGTTTATAAACTCACTTTTTTGGATTGTAATAGTTACAATGTGTTTCTCGAAAGTACCGAATAATAACAAAACAAAACAAAAGAAACAACAACAACAACAAAAAACAAAAAAAAACAAACTAACTATTATATACTTTTATTGTGAAAGTTGTAACCCGGATGTATTTTAATGTGAGGCATGCTTCCAATTTAGTCGAGTTGTATTTCTAGTACAAGCAAACTTCAATATGAACTGCTGTAGGAGACTAGCGTGTACTGTCGGTGACTGGCGATCTGGCTGGTCATTCGGCTGTCACATGAAAACACGGACAAGCTTCCGGCCGCGTCCGGGTACAGCTTCGTCCTCTAACCGGAGTCAGGCCACTGCTGCCCAGGAGGCTCCAAACACAGACACGCGGGACAAACCGAGACTGAGGGCGATAGATCTCGCTCAGAAGGTCCAGGGGGAGAAGGCGAAAACACGGGCAGCCGAACCTCAGATGTCCCAGTTGCAGAGAAGGACGGCAGAGCTGAAACGGTTCAGTCAGCAGCTTCAGAACGTTCATCCCAACGTCCTGGCTAAACATCTCCACAAAAGTGTTCTGTACCAGGATCAAGATATAGTCATTATCAGCAAGCCCTATGGGGTTCCGGTTAAAGGTAAAATCATTCTGCATCGAGCTACTGCCATATGTAATTAGTTGTCACGTAGACCAAAAACAAGATTTTGGTCGAATGCTTCATAATGTGTAGCAGTTCAGGAGGGTAATGCATTGCTTGTTTGTCTAAACAGGTACTTAACGAATTAATCATGATATGGTATAGTGCTTGATTAAACCAGTACATTCTTAAATTTTGCCCCTGGGAGACAAATTTGAAATAATTTTAAGGGCAGATTTGACAAATGATGCCAGAGAAGCTGGGCCCTTAATACATGTACATTCGTTGTCGTTTGCATCTCCTAGACGACTCCGGGGTCACGTCCATCTCTTCTGTACTTCCTGTCCTCTCCAAAATGATGGATGGGGTGAAGGTCAAGAACGGCACCCTGCTACTTTCCTGCCTGGGGTTGGAGAAGGAAACCACGGGAGCTCTCCTGCTGGCCAGGAGGGAGGAAGTGTTGGAGCATCTCCTCAACCTTCACAGAAGTAACCAAGTGCAGAGGAAGTACTGGTACAACAAATCATTGTACATCAGAATAGAGACAAAAGCACTCTAAATATGAGCTTTTCTGTTATGACGTCACGTGCCAAAATGTCATGTGCTCCCCAGGGTCGTCACAGTCGGTGTGCCTGTGCCCTCTGAGGGAGTGATTGACATCCCCATCAAAGAGAGAGAGGTCACCGGCTCCCGGCCTCACTACAAGGTCTCCTTGTACACTTGAAACCACATCAATTTTTTGTTTTGTTTCCTACGCTTTTAGATAATTTGGCTTAACAAAACTGTACCATTTTCCACTATTGTGGCTTCACTTTTTTTCCATCCTCAGATGGCTCTGAGTCCTCAGTACAAAATGAACGACGCAGGCGATGGCATGATCAAAGTCCGTGCACATCGACAGGCCCATCCCGCAGCGACCAAATACAAAGTGTTGGACAGCAGCAGTGGTTGCAGCCTCGTGGAACTTGAGCCTCTCACTGGTAAGATGACATTGATTTTCAGGGGGGAGGGGGCACTTTCAATTATCTCTGCTCAGTTTCTGGTTTGTCTTTCTTGCTTCTACAGGAGTGAAGCATCAGATGAGGGTCCACATGGCGTTCGCCCTGACTTGTCCAATTCTCGGTGACCACAAGTACTCTCACTGGAGCAAACTGGCACCACAGGTAAAACTGGCTGCGCTGTTGTGTGTTGTGCCTTGTGTCAGAGTGAAATCACTCACCGTGTATGTTTGGTTTTCCGGCTTCTCGTTGACTGAGCGAGCCAGACGCACAATCATTTCATTTACGTGGCTCTTGCAGTAACAATGCGTCTCTGTTCCAATGATAACCTGGCCAGTTAAGATTGTAGGTAAGAAATGCCAAGAGAGACAATCTCACTTGCAATACTATGTACTTGGTTACTTAACATGGTCCACGAAGCAGATTTGAACTTTTCACACTTGTTGCAGCCTTTGAATGAGTGCCGCTGTCCTGAGCTTCGAGTTGTTAGTGATTAAGTAGAAAATGCTTGGGTTTCCCCTCAGGCGTAAGATATTTTTTTTAAAGGACATCTTAGATTGTTAAGAACTACACTGCTGTTGGTGAGTAAAGATATATATAAATATTAAATTATAAACCAAAGGCTGAAATAATTTTGTTTTTGTTTTCAAACCCTGTTTGTGAGGCCATGGGCTGAAACGTCTATGTTGAGAAATTCATCCATCTGCTGCAAACAAAAACACTGCACACTTCTGATTATGTTTTCTCTTAACGAAACGTTGCAGTCATCCTCAGTGTTTTTGACCCTGCCTGTTTCCTCTCTGTTCTTTATATCGGTTTGCAGAAAGTACCAGAACGTGTGCTGGGGAAGCTCGGACTAGAACAGAGCAAGAGCCGACACATTCCTCTTCATCTGCTCGCTCGCCAGCTCACACTTCCAGGCACAAATGGAAACGAGATCAGTGTGTCATGCCCGCTGCCCAAATACTTCACACAAATACTGAAGCAACTGCAGTTGACTCCACCTGGCAAATGATAATTCCCACATTTTTCGTATCCTCTGTTTTTTCTGTTCAAAACTGCTGCAAGCCTGTTGGACTGTGTAAATTTAAAAACTCCCGCACACGTGGCCAACTTGCAGAACTTTCTTACTTTGACTATGTATGCATCTGTTGTATTTATTTCATTTTGTTTGACTGTGATCATTATCTTTTATTAGGACCTGATGTATCCAGTCACGACAACTCAGTATTTATTATACATAGTCATTGTTATTTTTATTTGTATGTTGATGATGCTGTTTCCACTGATTGCATTTTGATATTACTGATGTTTAATATAAACATTTGCTTCATAAAGGTCTAGGACCGAAACGTCGCAATAAAATTCTGCAAGTTGGTCACGTGTGTTGGAATTTTTATTTTTTTTAGTTTTGGTCAATTTGGACTTAATTGTCACCCTCTGACGCACCGGCTGTGGAAATAGATGTGCGAGGATTTTTGCCTTTTTTGGACTGTAAATTAAAAAAAAAAAAAATACTTCAAGTAGAATATTTGTAATGTCATTTTGTAAAAATGTCAAACCCAGGGGAGCCTGTGCAGAGAAAGAATGAACAGTGGAACACGTGTGATGAAGCAGAGCCACATCACTTTACACCTCTTGCAGTTCAAGCCTATGTACAAACACTGTGAAGAGAGGCACCACCAGGTCATGGTTGTAGCTGGTATGAAAAGTCCAATTTAAAAGATTCCCAACCCTGCCCACTCCAGCCTCCAGTCAGCCTTAATTACAAATGCCAACTTCACAACAGCGCTGAACACTTTTCATTTCTGAATTGCTTATCATGGTTGTTTTGTACAAGTTCTATCTAAACAAAGTAGTTTTTCATCCGCATATCCTGTTTTAATCACCTATTGTAAATACAGGAACATGTTGGCAAATGTCCTCCCATCACTAGCCTTGACGCCTTGACCTGAGAATAATAGCACTTGACCATGTGAATTTCTGAATTTCTTATCACTCAATCATTCACAAGTATAAATCATGTGTTTGAAAACAGGCACAAGTTCTTCAGCTTTGAACGGGTCCATAGATGGTCCAAAAATGTTGTCTATACAAAAAAAAAAAAAAAAAAAAACAATATATAAACAGGGCTGTGGAACATGTTCCCAATAGAGGAGAAGTAAGACGTATATTAAGGTCAAGTCGAGAGTCGAGCATCCACGGACATTGATAAGACTTACTGACCGGAACATTGACCACCTCTGGTGAGCATCAGGGAGCAGCCCAGCAGCGCTGTCACAGTCCAACAGTGGTGAGACAAAAAAACCATCCTGACTTTCCAGCTCAAACGCTTCAGAGACAATGGCTTAACAAAGGCAGTCAGGGGAAAGACACAGCCCCACCCCACTGGAGGAAAACAGGAAGGGGAAGGAAATAAAAAAAAACCCCAAAACAAATCATTGCCCTTTGCTTTGAAAGACTTGATGATTGTTAAAAAGAACAGAATCCAGAATGCTGAGGTTTATAGGGTTGGGATGGATACTGCATAGTCAATAGCCAGTGACTGAAGAACTATGTCCTGCGAGTCCCGTCCATTCACGCGCTTTAGCTCAAGTTCTCCAGGCTGGCACCGATGATCTCCTGGATCTCTCTGACCACAATAATGCGGGACAGCATTTGCGCCACCTGCTGGCTGGTGAGGGGCTGAGACGAGTACCACATGGGGCTGTTGGGCGAGACCACGGGCTCCGGAGTCATGTAGTATACATCGTTGCGTCCTTTCACACTTTGAGGGCTGGAAGAGAAAAGTTAATTTATTATTTATCCTGCAAGTTGGAGACGAAGCATTGAGAAACGTCCCTGCGACTGAAGGGAAATCGCTGGGATTGATTCACTGAATTACCATTTGAAGAGATAGAAGTCGTAGAGTTTGATGGGGCAGCGGAGAGGATTTTCAGGATCTTCGGTCTGCTCTTCATACGGATCATCCACTCCTAAAAGACAGGAACGGGTCGAGATCAGCAAATGTTGTCGCCCCTGCAGCTGCGCCGTTTGCCGGGCGCAGCTGAGGGTTTCAAATTCAAAATCCCTTGTTTTTGGGGGGTGTAGAGGGTGGAGGTGTCACCTTTCGGACTCCTTAACTAAGCATCATCCTTTACAGGAGTGACAAAAGCACAAGTGACAGCTAAAACTTGCCGTCAAAAAGCAGAAATCTTGTTCTGGTTTCTGACGGCAAGCTGAGAAATGCACGCGACAATTGAAGAAACTGGCATGGACAATGGACAGCCTCCATTCAGGGTCCTCAGGTTGTATAGCCACATGGTTAAACCAGTAGGAGTAAATCAGATTAGTCTGGTCTCAAGAGAGGGATTTCACCTTCCGAGTTATGCTACGATATCTAAACACTCTCTATAGATGCTTCATAAGTTCCATGCACGTGATAAATCCAGGCACCTTTCTGTCCTGAGCCGTGCGGCACTTGACCCTTGAGGAGGCGGATACTGGTTGCTTTGTCCTTGGTGTTAGTTGGGTTCTTCCTGGTGTGTCTCAGCACCTTTGTGAAAGCTACTTTGAGGTGCTGCTCGGGAGTCGTCAAACGGAAATGCCTGCAGACACGCATCCAGAAGAATCATTCATGGCGTCCTACGCAGGCAAAGGCGGTGACTGAGAGCTGCGAGACGGTGACTCACTTTGTGTTGAAGTACATTAGCGTTGTGAGCAATGTGGCAGGTGAATGCGCGCCGAGCTGTTTGCACTCCCACAGCATCTCCTCCGTCACGTGACTTGGAATGATGTACCCTGAGATTGAAGCATGCGAGAAGTTGATTCCTTCCTGTTGAACCCCCACGGGGAGGGTGTTAATCTTCTCTTACCTAGCGGGTGGACGCAGGGTTTCCAACCATCCAGGATCTTGTGTAAACTCTCGCAGAAGCGAGTGTAGTACGGGTCAGAGAAAATATCATCCACGCGTCCGTTTTCGCTCAGGTACTGTGAGGAGAGAGCGTCCAGGTCATGCGGTGAGGGGATGGCAGTCGAGGGTCGACAAATTTGAAACTGTACAATTCACTGACCTTTTGTATACACAAGAAAACATAATACAAAACATCTGATGTAAACTGTTCTCCATCTGATCCCCGGGCTTCCTGCGTCATCAAGGAAAGACCCAGGTTTAGCTCAGCGACAGCACTGGACACCAAGTCTTCTTGAAAACGCAGAGGCTGGCGGCCTGGAAACAAGAAGAATACATTCATGACCTTGAAATAAACCTAATGAATAAACCTGAGTAAATGGCTTTAAATTGCTAGCTATCAAATAGTGTTTCATTTTAAAAAATAATGATAGTAAATTTCAATTATTGGGCAAAAATGTACAGTGCAACCTATGCTACTTCTTAGTTTTTGTTTTCCTGTAAGCTTTAAGTTGTTGGACTAACACATAAATGTTGTTTTTTTTTAAATATAAAAACAGTGGTTAAGAATAAAAGGGGGACCCACGTCCTATCGGTGCAAGCTTTGTTTTTTCCTGTTTGTCCAACTCGCTGTTTTTTCGCTGGGCCCAGAGGCACCAGACCTCCAGACCTTCCTCTGGCTTCAAACAGACTGGAACCAGGATCTCTGTTGGTGGCTCTGCCTGTCCATCCGCCTCCATATGGCCCTGGCAGAGACCAAAGTAAAAGAAAAAAATATATTAACTCCAAAGTCAATGTTTGCTTAGAAAGACGAGCAGCTGGGTCACGGAAAACTTTACACTTACACCTGCTTCACTTGTTCAACATAATAATAATCTCATTTTGTCGCCCTATTAAAATAATGGCCTACGTCATTTTTTGACCAAAATGAGTTTTTGGCTTAAATCATGTCTTGATAATGCTGGCCATCTATTTTTGTGTTTTCCCAAAAACGTGGGAAAAAAATGATTTAGGCCATTATTTTAATAGGGTCGCCATGGCTTCACCTACTGGTTTGCATAAATTCATTCTGAAGCCTGGAAACTGGTGTTATGGTCAGCGCTATCTTGAGCTTCTGGTTTGTTTTGAAACCGGAAGTTTCCATATTTAGACGTGTGCCAGAAGTGATCAATTATTGGAGCCGACAACAGTTGGCTACTAAACTTTAGTTTAAAAATAAATTTTTTAGTAGTGGTGGTTTAGATTTAGGGCTTCTTCCTGTATTGACAGCCAGTCATTTCGTCTTTTTGCAACCAAGTTTGGCAGTTACTGTTGGCCAAATGATTCCACGTTGGCCTCCTCTTTGAATCCGCAAATTTAGTCTCTCTTTTTGTACAGTCACTGGTTCACATAGACGACTTCAATTTGATAGTGGTGTCAAAAAAGGGAACACATCATCAGGTTTGAAACCAGGATCTAGTAACATAGTTGTAAAAGGCTACAAGGATTTTCAAGTATAAAGAAATGTGGCTCTAACACTTTGACTTCTCATGAGCGTGACTAAGATCATCCCTGTAACTAATTGTACAAGAGTTGTGTTGAGGCAACTGGACTGGTTTTGCCATCTTGAAAGATGGCAAAACCAGTCCAGTTGCCTCAACGCAACCCTTGTTACACAAAGTGATCTGTGAGCAAAAAGATAGATCAATTTAGGTTTTAAAAAAACAACCAAAAAGAAATAATAAAAACCTGATTCTGGAAAAATACACGACTGATATGATAAAAGTCCACTCAAACCTGGAGTTGGAGCTGCTCGTCTTGTTCTTGCTGTTGGTTGGGATCCCATATGTGAACGGACTGTGTCGTGTTGTAGTTGCCCCCGACGGTCTGCACAGCCACAGGGATTTGGATGTTTCCATTCATGAACTGCGCTGGGAACAGGGTCTGCACTATTTCTTCCTGCTGCCCGGCGGAAACGGACTGCACGTCGGCAGACCTTGCCACGGAATTGGGCGACATCTTGTCCTTGCCGTTGGCGGTGCTGACTTGCACCGCGTTGTACGTCTCCTGCGGTATGGAAATGTGAGTTATACCTTGCTGCTGTGGAGTGGAGTACACCGGGATGGTCCACGTCTCTCCAGTGGGCCCTGTGATTGTTCCTGTAGTGCTGTACAGCTGCGTGCTGTCAACAGTCAGCAAATCTGGACGCAGGGACACGTAGTTTTGCTGCTGCCCCTGGGGGATGGTTAGAACCGTCGCCACCTGCTGGCCTTGTTGAACGGCATATGACACAGCAAGAGGCACGTCCACTTTCCTCTTCTTGGCAGGTTGGAGGACAGCTGAGACAGCGGCGGACCTCCTCTCCGCTTCCCTGACAGAGTCCTGTTGCTGTGTGGGTGACATGGCTTCTATAGTCTGAATCTGAATCTGTTGCCCCCCTGGTAGCTGGATGTGCTGGCCGCTCTGCAGCTGGATCTGCTGCCCACCCTGCAGCTGGATCTGCTGGATCTGTTGGCCGCCCTGTAGCTGGATCTGCTGGCCGCCTTGCAGCTGGATCTGCTGGCCGCCCTGCAGCTGGATCTGCTGACCGCCCTGCAGCTGGATCTGCTGACCGCCTTGCAGCTGGATCTGCTGGCCGCCCTGCAGCTGGATCTGCTGCCCCTGCAGCTGGATCTGCTGGCCACCTGGGAGCTGGATCTGCTGGATCTGTTGGCCAGCTTGAAGTTGAATCTGCTGGCCTCCTGGCAGCTGGATGTGTTGCGCACCTTGCAACTGGATTTGCTGTCCACTTGACAACTGAATCTGTTGACCCCCAGCCACAGCGGCAACCAACTGTGCCTGAATCTGTGGAGCAACGGTGACAAAGTCAAAAACAAGCAACAATACAAATCACCAATCTCAGCAACAAAAGTTTAAATTCATCCTGTACCTGCTGCTGCTGCTCCTCGGTCAGCTCTCCCGGGTGGACGAGTTGGGCTGATGTAATTCCCTGTAGGTCCTGTTGAGAAGGTGAAGATACCTGAAGAACCTGGCCAACCGCTTGGCCTTGCTGGTCCTCAATCTGAACCTGAGGCATAGAGAATGAAGAAGAAATAAGACACAACATAAAAAAAACAGTCCTTGGATTCTTAAAAGAATGAAGGACAAACAGATGCACAACAAATAGTGTTGTTATTGTTTTTTTTAATATGTTAATAAACACTGTGGTCAATTTGAATAAATTACAGACAGAATGAGGATTTAATGTCACAGTTTTTAATAGGAATAGGACACTCCCCCCCTTTTTCAACAACATAAGCCAAAACTTTGGACCCACGAAAAGCAACGACTTAAGTTTTACTTCCCCGACTCAAACGCCTCGCTGCGCTCTCATTTGTATCCTCATGACACTGACTAATGACAGTGTTTCTGGATCCCGACAGCCTCATCCATCCCGTGCAGCTGAAGCACCACCAGCAATACGTCACAGCACAAGGAAACTGACATTAACTAACCTGCACTTGGAGTTGCTGTTCAGTCTCTTGCTGCACAGACAGATGAGGAGAGATGTCTGCCGAGGTCACCTGCACCTGCAGCGAAAAGAAATGCACGTTCACGCACTGCAAGTGGAATGGAGAACATCGATAACATGAATCAACCTTTAAGGGAAGCTCTTACAGGACACGCCAGCTCCAGAAGAGAGCCGGCCACCTCGGTGCTGTCGGTGTAGATACAGTTGGTGTCCTGTTGTTGATACACCATGGCTGTGGAGGTGGTGACTGCCTCTCCCTGCTGGCTGAATTCCTGCAGCACCTCCGGGCCCTTGGCCAGCGACTCCAGGAACTCCTTCATCCTATGCTGAGGCACGGTGCGGGCCTTCTGCCGCACGTATTCATCAAAGGACACCACCCCGCTCTCCTGCTCGTTCATCTTCAACTCTCCTGCAGAGATCGCGGGATTTTCGTCAACAACTGACACATCTAACATCAAACGCTGACTATTGAAAGGTTCTCAAAAGGGAGGGAAATGCTTAAATTAGAATAAACAAGATGCTGGAAGTGTACAATCTTGCGCAAGCAAATCAGTGTTCACCCTGTAGATTACAAGCAGAGACGATGAAATAAAACGCTAAAGGTTGCGGGACAAAGTACATTTTGGCCTACACATTAAAACAATGACAATGTGCCGCGCTACCAACTTTTACTTGTAGTTTATACATTTACTAAGGAATCAGGCGTGTCTGAGGTGATATTCAGACCCGGCCGTATAGACTAAATGTTCATTAACCGGTCTGACACGTCACCGACGTGATTTTTCGGCTGATTTTAAAGTTATGACTCTGTGATAATTGCGTCTACGTGGCTAGCATGCTAGCTTCACAACGTTAGCTCGTCATAGTGTTACCACAGTCCTGCTTAACCTGGCTGGATTACGGCTACGCAATATAGAAATCGGCATTAAATGTTGTGGAGAAAATTAAATAGCAATTAGCATTTCGTGAAAATACAGTCAGGATGAATGCAACAAGCAATCTAATCCAACAACATGACGCTGGCTAATTACAGCGCTAATACTAGCAAGCTAACTCGGTGGCTCTGGATTCTGTCATGCTACCTTAAATAAAACGAAATCCTCTCCTTTCCGCCAAGGCACGGTGTTTAAAACTAAAAAGCCGATAAAGTCTACCAGCTACCACAAACGTGACATTAACCTGGTAACATAGTGCACACCGCAGCACCGTAATCCCGCAAACAATGCTGTGGTTAGTTGCGATAAAAAATTAAACGGCGGCGGCGACTAGGCGAGGTCTGACGTCTGCTTATTTTTACGAAGAGATCCTGGCGGGATACGGAAAAAGAGAAGTTTCCCAGCTTCCAGCGAAACGTTGTTATTCCTACCCGAATTAAACGCCGGCAACTCTTGAATCAGCACGCATTATACAGCTTCGCACAAAAGTCCGATGTCTGCATCGGGCGAGATATACAATGACGGAAGTATAGGCCCAGCAAACAACGCGACTCCTCTTCGCAACTCGCTGCTCTGTCAAGCAACGGCCTGCTGCGGAGTACTGAGATATGAGGGAGTCTCTCCATCCTCACACCAACACTTCAGTTTGGCTTCCTAAAATCGATCAGTTGCGTCTAAAGTGTGCTTGGACACGCTATGGACAGGCAAAGTACCCTTCTATGAAAGAAAATGTAATTATGAGGAGAGAAAAAAATAAATTATTATAAATGTATCCATCACTCTATTAAAAAAAAAAAAATCTATCCCACGTTTTAAATGTTGCAATCTTTATTTTGCAAGTTTTTTTTATTATTATTATTATTATTATTATTATTATTATTATTATTATTATTATTATTATTATTATAAGTTGTAGCAGTACACTGAAGGTTTTATATGCCTCACAAGCTCTCTATGGGTCCAATACCAATAACGTCACTATCTCCATTACAGCAGGACTAAAGGTTCCCACCTGTGAACTCGCCCAATGTAAACACATGTAAACAAAGTTTTGGATAGGTCTCGTGCAGTGTCGTGCGACGTCCAACGCACATTTGAATGCATGTACCTTTAATGAAATCTAACTTCCCCAGTCTGCCTTAAAGAGCCAGGCATGTGCCACTGAGGGCCTCCCCTGCTCTCCCCACAACAAACTGCCTCTCGCCTGTCTTAAGGTGGACCAGCGTAGATGCACTGTGAGCATAGGCTGTGGCAATTGCACACTGGACGGGAAATAGTTAATTCCCACAGTGTGCACGATGGGATAGTAAATGTTGTGGTGGTCGTGCCACAAATGCATGTCTGTCTTTTTTTTTCTGAAATATGAATGAACTGGTGACTTTACCATTCCGATAGAGGAAACAACCTATAGCTCACAGATCAGGCAAACAACAGAGAGTTACTCTGTCTTGTGATGACAATGTGACAGAAGAGCATCAAAAAGACTTGCCCTTCTAGTAACCTGCCATCACCTGGCATCACTGCATATGTTGGGCTCACTTCATGGGACTTTATGCCACTCTAAGAATCTTAATGTAATCCTTTAGAGAGGGGATTTACCCTTAACCACAGCACACCTGTGGCAGAAGAAATGCAGGTGAGGCATGAAGACTTTGACCAAAACTCAAATGGTACTTTTTAAACATATGCACGTTTGCACAGCAGCACAAGGTTTTTTCCCCTGATGCATTTTTGGAAATATCCATGTGGGCAACGTGGTTTCAACGTTATTCTGCTAATGGAAGTCTGCCAAGTGACCAGCCGGCGCAGTAATAGGAATCAGACGTCACCAGGGCTAGACGACCGTGACCATGTCAGTAAATCCACTGTGGATAACGCTGACCGTGATGCTCCACATGAACCAGAAATCAGAGGTAACACTTTCTTGCGCTACAGCCAGAGACAAAGTGCCGGCATCACTCGCAAGAAGGAGGACAACCGCAAGGATTCAAAGGGCGATCTGATGGTACGTATTCTTTGTTGATCACTTATGGAACTGATTCTTTAAGGAAACTGTTTAAGACACCAATAGTAATTTTAATGATATCAAAAAAGTTTGTAAGTTTGTTTGAAGAATTTGTAGAATGTGCATTTTTAATGGTCAAAATTTTAAACAGGGAACCAGATTTAAAAGAACGTTATTTAAACAGAGTTGAAAAACAAGGCTAAAAGACAACTATGAAGCATAAGATATGTTTTTTGTTATTTTGATATTTGAAGCTTTTTTGAAATATTGCGTGGTGAAAGCACAGGGAGATCAGACTTGCACCTGCTGTGTTGTGTTTTCTTTTAAACTGTGCTGTTGCATTGTTATGTGTAAATGTACTAGCTCACGCTAAGTAATTGTGTACTCAAGGGATTTTAACACGGGATCAATTATGAGGAGAATGTGTGTGAACCTTCATCTTAAATAACCTCCTCCTCTAAAGTCGCAAGTTTTTAACCTACAAAAACAGAGGGATCATAAACAAAAGTTTGGTTTTGTATTTGTGTGGATTTCATTCTTTGACTTTAGCTGTAAAATAATGTCTGTGAAATAATATTATTAATTCTAAAAAATGTTCTTCCTCTTTGTTCTTTGTTTGTGCCACAGGTCAGAGTCAAACGTGTCCAAAATGGTTTGGCCTTTGCTCTTTATCACACTGACCCTGTCTCTTTTCACACTTGGAAGTCAAACCCAAACTTCACATTCAGTGGATCACTGGATCACGCCTCAAGTGGCTCTTGGCAAAGGCAGAAGCAGCAATATCCGGGACAGCTTGTCAAGTGAAGTAATCTTCCTTTCAGAGAGAAGGCACGGCTCTCTGGAGGGCAGTGGACAGACTGTGGACAGTTCCGCTCTGCAAACACATGTTCATCGGAAAGTCGTTCCAAAGGATCCTCGGCCAGCTGGTAATCAATTCAGTGTACACATTTTCTTACACTATGTTTTTAATTATTTATTTCAATAATATTCATCTACATATACATTTACATATACATAAAATCCATGCGTTGATTAGAAATTTGAATTCTCTTGATTTAAAGCAAGAATTTGATGATTAGATATATTTTATAATTCCCTTTGTCAAAAACTTAGATGTGAGAGGAAAAAACAAAAACATTTTTATATTGTAATCTTCAACTTTAAGAGATACTGGATCTGTTAAATAGTAATGGAATAAAGCAATAATGCAGATTTTCCTATGTGCACAGTACCTCTCAAGATATGTGAATAGGCATTTCACTTAAGGAATACTCACAAAGTACACTTTACTTTGTACACGTAGATGCTCCACAGATGGATAGAATTCCAACCAAGAGCCATTTCATCCCATCTAATGGTTGGCATACATTGAATAAAATAAATTAATAAATTAATAAGCCAAAACAGAACATAAACATAGCATGTCTCCTCGCTGTTCATGTTGTGTCTTCCAGGCAGTGGAGGTCCTCATATGTTGAAATTATTTTTCAACAGTTTTGTGTTTTGTACTGTAGCAGTTGAAATGACTTTATGTGAGCAGTTCTTTTTCTGTTGGAATCAGCGCATACTGTTCCAAGTTCTTACTGGTGCCATGCATGCTAACAAAAAGGTGGCCCCAGTGTAGGAATTGACACTGATTTGAAACTAAAATAAAGAACAGAGTGGCTCAAAATTTTCCCACTGGAAACACCATTACTATATAATTTTCTCTTAAATTATGTTCAAACTTCATAATATCTTCAGAAAAAATACTCCACGTCTGCGTGTCAAACAAAGATTTATTTCTCTTCTCTCTGTTCCTTAGGTCTATCCCCAGATGTGGAGGGCTTTAGGCTACCTGTCCAAAGCAATGTGTTTCCCACCATGGCAAAGCAGAACCCGTTAAAACCACCTTGTGAACTTGGTGTCAATCCTTGTGTTTTTTCGGCAAACTACAATGGCACCAATCTGCTCTGGGATGACATGAGGCGCACACTTGCATTTGCCTGGGACTTACATGTCTTTGGTTCTGCCAGCCTTTTCATACTGATGTCACTGCTGGCAGTTGTTGGAATAGCTGGTGCAAGCAGCCTTCCTCGTCCCATCTGTGATGCCCTCATTCTGGCGAATAGTCTCCTGATCCTGACCGGGACACTGCGTGGTGTCCTTCTCCTACTTGATCCTTATGGTACCCGTCAGATCCTATCTCTCTCTACTCTGGCTGCACTTCATAATCTTCCCCTTCAACTCCTTCTGTGGGCTCAGGTTGTCCTTGCTCTGGTCATACTCAGAGAGCTGAATTTAGAACTGTTTCTACTGAAGTTGCAGCACCCTTGGGTGGTTGGAGGCCTTGCTCTATCACACTGCCTCCCTTTACTTGTTGCAGATCTTTTCTCTCCAACTTTATCCTCCACTGTCCCACTGCTACTACAGACGCTGTCCCTCTGTTGGGAACTCCCGATCTGTATTAGGATTCTGCCCAAGTCTTGTTCTCAACGGCAGTCCTTTGCTAGTTCCCCTGTTCCTCAGTGGGTTCCCTCCCAGAGAATTGAAAAGTGTGCTAAACAAGTAATGGCAGCATGTGCTGTTCTTGGTATCCTCTGCTGCGGCCTTCAGATGTATAGTCTCCTGTGGCTTTATGGGCTACTCGGGAACTGGAGGCGCTTTGGTTGGGGCTGGTGGCTCAGTCAGTTTTGGGCCAGGATTCTTGAGTTATCCTGGGGATTCTCTTTACTCGTGTTGGGTTCTTGGCTCTTTTGGACGCCATCTAGGAGTCATCTAAAGAGTGATCGAGGGCAGGTTTCAAAAGAGAGGGAGAAAAAAAGCTTAAGAGATTGGGTCATGGACAGTATAAGGAAAGAACCGCTGAGGAAGTCAGAGAAAAGCTGGGAAGAACTAATGCCGAGCAACTGGGCAATGTATAAACAATGTAAAGCTGTGTTCAGCAATAATCTAAGGAGTCCCTATGCAGATCAACCGTCTACAGTTACGGAATTAATGTCTGATCCTGATAGCAACGGTAGCTGTGACTCACAAGCTGCGCTGCTTTGGCAAAAAATTGGTGAACGTGAATGCATTCTCTCACTTATAGAATTCGACATGCGACCACCGTCTCCTGTTAACCTCAGGCGCAGCATTGACAATGCCCTTCACCATGGGCAGCTAGGCGGTCTATTTACACCTCCACCTCCCTCATGGACTCATTCTTTAGGCAGATCCACCATCGAAAGAGATCTTGGTACAACTTCAGTCGCACCCAGTTACATAGGATATGGGTGGACTCTGGATACAGAGTCTATTTCTGCATCTCTTGACCATTTCCAAACAAAAGATGTGACACAATTTTCACACACTACAACAGATTGTTATGCTGGCAATGAGTCTTGTGCTGTTGCTATTAACAGGAAGAATGTAATTCAGCAGACTACTATTTGTAAAACTTCAAAGACTGGAAATGTAGCTGTATAGTTCAAAACTGCTTGAGAAGTCATCATCAAACATAACCCATTATTTCAGAAAAGTTCAATGTTTTGAAGAACATGTTGTTGATAAAAACACAATTTATTCCACTATTGCATTTCTGGACTTCTGATGACATGTACATATTTTTTTCAAAAATAAAAATAATACATTTATTGGGTGTTTGTTTGTTTTGTGATATTTATGATAACAAGATGTTGTTCTTCAATCACTTATCCAGTCTAATAAAATGTGAAATATGACAAAATATAATATGATAAGATACAATATGAAAGGTTCATCTGGTCACTTGCTGCATTTATAAGTTAGAGGTTGCTCCATTTTTAGGTGACCAATGCTTGAAAACATTCATATTAATAAGATAACATTATATGCGCCCTTACTAACAAGTTTTAATTGTTAACGATATATGTCGAACATTTAAAAATATTTCTCTGTAATGAACAATGAATATAATTGATAAACAATTGTTTTCTGAACTCATCCAGATGATATTTATGATCTTTGTGAACGTAATCTTAATTTGGTGAGCAAGCAAACGACAGCAATGGCCTTCTTTTACTATTGTTTTGGTATTATTGCCCCCTTGTGGTTCTAAGTGGAAGCATGCTTCAATTTGAAACTACATGATTTGTTACCCTGTAAGACGAAGACTATCCCTCTCCTCTGATGGAGGATTATGAAATTTTCTTAGCATGGTCTTTATTCCTAATTATATAAACCACAACAAGCCCTACAATGTGTCACAGTTAAAACACTGTCTTGTGAGAATCAGACAATTTTTTTTTTTTAGTCTATTTCAAACTTGTGATCCAAAGGCGGTTGTCAAGCTGCACGTTAAGGAATAGACAATTCCATCTATATCGTCGTGAAGGGGGAAAAAAAAAAAAAAAAAAAAAAGTCCTAAGGCATTTTTGCTTCCTCACCTGGCTGGATCAGATGGGATGTGAGGATGTTTGGTCCTCGGCTACGGTGACGTCGAGCACGCTATTTGACGTCACCGTGGGAGTGTTCCGCCATCGGTAGAAATGAATGGTCATCAACACAATCCTCTCAACGACCATGTAAGTTGAAACGAGAAAGAAAGCAAGATGTAGCTCGCTCGTATGAGAAGGAAAAGTGTTTGAACATGCTGTTGTCCGATCGGCACAGGGGTTAAGATTAATTACCATCGGTTATCCTCTTGTCGCCGCCGCCTGGCGCCGTGCCCGGGGTCCGCCTGTAGCTAGCTGCGGCTGGGACTCAGGCTATGTTGTTTAGCTCCGGTCTAGCCTGCCTGCTAACTGACAAGCCGAGTGGGCAGGTGGCGAACATGCGCCTGTTTTGCCACCCAGGGCAGTCTGGACGGACGACTGTAAGTACACTTAAAATGTAAACAAATTCCAAAGATAACGTGAATGAATTGAGGATTAGAATAACATAAAAAATGAAATAAAAAACAGCACGTGCAAACCTTTGCCTAGGCTTTGAGACATCACCCGGACGTAGGTGAAGGATATGCTGAGTTGGTTTAACGAGCGTTACTTCAACCAGGTTTAATGCAATTCCGACTCTTGACAGGCGTCGGTTCAGCTTTCACGTGCCATTGAGACAGGTTGTAAACAGATATTAACCTACACAGCAAGACTTGTAGGTTAAATCTGCCGCCATGAAATGCAAGACTTTAAGGTCTGATTGATTGAGAAATCCTTGCTAGAATATGTAACGGATGGTTAAGCCAACACGTCTTTCGCCCCTTCCTCTTTAAACTTCTTACACGTGATCGCAGTTTCAATAAATAACGGTTATGTCCATATGTGGGGCAGTTATGAAAATGATAACCGGATGCCACCGTTTATGGCTTCAGTGTCCTGCTGCAACATTCAAGCGCTGTCATTTGCTTCTATGACAATTTTACTGCCGTGGGTAAATGTTTAATTGTTAAATGGATATACATCGTAACTTGTCATCATTGCTAACATTTTAACGCGTGCTTAGGCCATCAAATCAAAACTATTGTTTGTCCTCTGACGAAGTACTAAAAGATGCGCTTTTAGATTCGTCCCTCTAATTAAACATAGAAAGTGTTACAATTGTCCAGACAATTGAAGTGCCTGGTGACTTATGCGGTTGAGTACTACTGGAATACTTTTACTCTATGGGCAACGAGCGAGTCCATACCACTTTTGAAAAATTAAAATTGTGGTAAGCTGTGGTGACAGGTGTTTTAATACGTTCTATGCACATGTAACCGAAAGGGTGGGGACACGCACCACTGCTCATTGGGTCACGGTTAGGAAAGATAAAACGTTGACCCTTACACCTGATCATACGTGTTATAAATGCTTACCGCCCCTTATAAGTAACACGCTTGTTTATGACCTCCACTTGCACCGCAGCACCGGTGTGCACGGTCGAATAAAATGAACGCCCTCCAGTGTCCCACGTTAGCTTGTACGGCTAGCGGCGAGAAGAGCAGACGAACCATCGACTGGACGTTGAGGATTTTGGATTAATTAGTAACAACGGTCAGCACCATGCGAGAGAATAGATGGCAAACTCCGTTGACATTTACAGTTAATCCATTCTACAGCCCGGTGTTAACAGACGCCAGGCCTAAGTAATACTAGCTAGCAAGCTGCTATTTTCATCTCCTTCTTATCTCGAGCTAACGTCAAACCTTCGGGCTTCAATTATTTGCATAATTCTGACAACATTCCTCAGCACCATGGGGTTTGTGTAATTTTACTCAACATGATTTATCACGGCACTTGAAATAAATGTTGGAACATACGGGTTAGTGGTGTTACTTAACGTGTAGTGACACCGAATGCACCTGTAACCCTGTTGAGTGATTTACTCAGCATATGCTATAGACGAGCGTGATGTAAGCCTCGTTCCTCGAAAATTTGACTTCGTTCGACTTTGTTATTTCAAAAATAAATAATTATAATAATACAATATAGTTTGGACAGAGAGAAATTTCACTTGAGTGACGTGACCACCGTGGACCTTTTATTATGATGACCTCATCGGCTCATTGCCGTGCTTAATCAAAAGCCCTTTGTATCTAATCTATTGGAGCGATGAAATGTTCGGTTGGCGCAGAGATGTTTTCGCATGCATTTATCTGAAAAATGTCTCGTCTCCTCGGTAGTGCAACACCAGAGCCAGAACTCCGTGTCCTGCAGTGATTCCCCTGGGTCTGTTTGACACCATTAATTAACATGATACGTTAATTAAACCAAATGGCCTTTGAGGTGTGTGTGTGTGCCAAATTAAAACGCATGTCCTCATGGAAGATAAAGTAATGCAATCTTACATTAATACGTATATTAATGAACGGATTTGAACAGAGTATCCCGTGTCTACTATTAATAACCTAAACAGTTTTTTCAGTTTCACTGCCAGAATTGAAAAAAAGTGAATTAGAATGCACTTAATTTGTTTTTGATTCTTATCGTTTAATTCTCGCCAATACATATTACCATTAACCTGCGCTCTTAATGTCAATTATGTTCAGAAATAAACCAAAAGTTATCAACTAAACTCAAATTAATTATTGAAGCAGATTGACTTATATTTATTCTTATGACATTACCTGGAGTATCTGCCTATCTATTATAATGTAGTGTTCCTTGCTATGACAGGACACAGCAGACCAAAAATATTTCTGGAATACATTTTGAGACTGAAGCAATGAAGCAATGGCAGCTGACAGAATGTCAATAGCACCAGACAATGAGCACAGAATTGTTGGTAAAGACAGGGAGGGGCGTCTGTTTTTATTCAACACAAACACACAGTCTGAACCCAGTGAGTGCTAATATGAATACTGAAATAATGCGAGCACGCTGTACTGACTCAGCAAGACTATTTCCTGATGAAAACTGTACCAGCTGTCGTTCTGCTGAAATTACTTCCTGAATGTGTATATGGTGACCTTGGAGTGATGCATGCTTTGAGAATGATGGGCAAGTGCTGGCTGACCCACTTCAACTAGAACATTTTGCCCCTGTGCCTCAGGTGTCTGATGCTATTGTTGTTTTCATTGTAGATGAAGGATGTAGTTTCATCTCTGCGTGAGAGCTGAGAATCCACGTGTCTGTAAATTGTATCGAATCACAGATTGGCCTGCAGGCTGCAGAGAATGTGAGGCCTTCAATTCAGATATATTATGACTGAAAGAAACATTGTCACCTAATTGTTTTTTTTTTTTTTTTTAGAAGGAAAGCTTAAAATCTTGTGGGCAATTTTTTGTTATTCATTCAAAGGGAATTTTCTCAAGTGTAATATTAAATAGTATTTGAAAAGGATACATTTCTTTAAAAAACAACAACAAATAAATACAGAAGGGATGTTGGACAGAAAGAGTTGTTTTGCTTTGGTTTCCAAAGGCAGAAAGGAGCAGATGCACTCATGCCATTTGATTATTTCCTGTCTCAGTAGTCAGAATGTGGCTCTACTCAAGGTTTTTTGATTATCTGTAATCAAGTAGGATTTCAGGAAACAGTTATTCACTCAGTTCATGAACATTGTTTGAAATGTGGATTGTCACCATTAGATTTTTACACTCGTCCCTTAATATTCCCCTTTCACTTGTAAATACAGACAAGATGACTGAAGGTATTTTAAAGAGTCTCACACCTCTAGTCCCTTTAATAATTATCATTAGTCATGACATGAGTAAACTTTCTTTTAACAGCCATATACTGCTGTCGGGAATAGTAGTAAAAGAATTTTAACATTTTCCTTTTTTTTTTTTTTTACTTACCCCATTTACGTATTAACGTTTTGTTTTGGTTTTCTGCTCCATTTAGCTGATCCCGAGTTGTGAGTCAGTCGAGGAGATGCGGGGCTGATGGTAAGCTCTCTGTCCTCTTTATTTTCCCCTTCCAACTCTCTCTGTACCAGGTTTATTCATGCTGTCACCTGAGAAGCAAAGATCTGGGTAGGTCCAGGAACAGATCAGAACAAGCCTTAGCCTGGTTTTTACACTGACATGCAATTATGGAGACTGCTCTGGGTTGTCGAGCACCGTAATCTGTTCTGAGCGAAATCACTGTCACCGGCCATTTAATGTTTCATTTTCATTTTTTACGCTACGTAGTCTCTTTGTTAATGTCTTCCGAGCACAGGCACTTATGATGGTTATGATTTTCCATTATGAATAATTTCTGAAATGTAATTTTTCACCCACTGAGCTGTATTTAGAGAACGGATTAAATATGAGTACGATCCACCCTCACCTTCAATGCTAGACGAGTGGGGGTAACTTGAACATTTCAGAAACTGTTCAAAAAGCAACTTTATTTAGTAGATTTTGTGTTTTTGCATTACTGGGTTGGTATATCATGTAAGGAAATACATCATTCACTTTAGGTCTTTCCAGCAGTGGTGAGAAAAACAAATTTAACCAAGAAAAAAAAAAACAATGTCAGGATGAAGAAGTCCTCATGTTGTATCAACCCAGTACGTTGCTTGTAAATGTCTTTGTTCTTCTTTTGCCTCTTCTGTTCATCGGCTTCTGCCTCATGTTATAATTTTCTTTTATTTTCCTTTTTTGTGGTAGATAAGCATGACTTTGAGCCGAGCCACCGATGCATGCGCACTCGCAAGGCCCAACTGATCGCCGTCCACCTCTGCGTCCCGGCTCTCGAGCAGTGGCACAGTGGGTGGGTGCCGACGGGGCGTAGCTGGTCCCTTGCACCCACCTAGTAGAACCTCACTGTGAAACTGGAGGTCTCAGATGGATCAGGGTAGTAGCGAGCAGAGCCCGGAGGAGCCGGATGCAGGAGGCCGGGCGGAGCCAGAGGCGGGCAGGCGGGCGTCGGAGTCGGAGCACGGCTTGTCCAAAATGACCCACAATGCCCTGGAGAACATGGGAGCGCTGGGCCACGGGCTGAAGCACTTCTTCCAGCCGCAGCGCCGCCGCTCCTCCGTTTCCCCACACGACTCTGTCCTGTCCTGCTCAGGCGCCCCTCCCGCCGAGTCCACCGACGGCGGGTCGGAGGTGGTCGAGGCGCCGACCTCCGCGGCGCCCCCTTTGGATTCTGACAACCATGCCGCTTCCGCCCCTCCCGCAGCTCTCAGCCGCGTTCTGCAGCAGATCCGAGGCGCTCCACCGATCATGAAGCGAGGCACCAGCCTGCAGAGCCGCCGCAGCAAGGTAGGGGGCGCCGGAGATGGCCCTCAGAAAGGCAGCCCGCAAATACACAGGCGCAGCACCCACGAGGCCCTGCTGCAGGCTGGACGCCCGCGCTCCTCCTCCACCACGGACACGCCCAGCAGCCCCGCCCTGGCTGACATGTTGCTCACCTCCGGCTACCACTCAACCGAGGAGCCTGACAAGGTGAGTGGCTCCGTCCTCTGGCCAAACCAGCTCACGCCCTGTGTGTGGAAGTTCCCGTTTGCAAGTTATATATGTGAACTACATCTTGATCAAAAGACGGCGGCCTGATGTCGCATTTTAAATAAACCCAAAATATGTTTAACGTTCCTTAATGTATTTTGTGTAATAAAACATTCTGTAATCTCATAATGCATCCAGTATGTTGATCTTTTGCAGAAGGTGTGCGTACTAAATAACCAAGTGTGAGAAAGCCCAAACTTGGGGTACAAACAGTTTTAAGCTGAAATGTAGTTTTTCTTACTGTGGTTGCAGCCCATTTACTGCAGTTAAACATGTGGTGTTGAGTGGACCTGCACTTGACTTTATATAAGCTATGCTGTTGTTTGATTAAACATTAATGCATTAATGTCTGGTCTGAGGAGCGCCCCCTCTAACAGCTAATGTGAATGTATGGCCATGTAAATTACGAACCCCCAGCAGAAACAGACAATGTTTTCATTCCAGTGTTGCACAGAAGTCTGTTTAAATCCAGTTTGAGGCCTCACATATTTTCAAAATACTCCGCGGAATACGCACTTTGTGAAACCACTTGTGCTGTTTTGTTTTGTTGAGTGTCCACTCATGATAAAACAATGCACTGTGCATTTTGCACTTTGCAAGCAATTTGTCGTCTGGAGAATGAAAAGTGTAAAGGTTAAAATTAAGACTTTATATCCGTCGGGGACAGCAGACCTCCCGGCACGTGAAAACCTGTCAGAGGTTGTCGCCGGTTGGGATGCGCCTGAATGAAATGGTGAATGAGCTGTCAGTGATGGAAGGTCAGAGATTGCCTCTGAGTGGCTGGTCACTACGTGCTCTAAGCCTTTCTAAATTTAGCATTCGCCGCCTCTGAGATTACTTCAGGTCAGAGAAGCCTGGCACGGCTGCACAAAGTCAAACTTGCAGGGTCGCGGTTTTTCTTGCCGGGGTAAATGTTATCCTGGTTGCATAAATACACACGTCAGTTAACCAATTAGATAATACGACTTTATTAAGAATTGACTTAAAGGGACGGGACAACATTTTTGCAAATTTGCCTCCTGTTGCCACAATCCCTGTGGTGCCTGTTGTTTTGAGAGGTCTCATCAAATGCAAAATCCAACAACTCCAAAATGCTCACGTAGACAATTTATTACAAGTGAATAAGATCTCAAAGCAACAGGCACAGACAATCAAAGGGAATGTACTAACTCATATGACTATCTGTGGTTGACTTGAAGATTTTCCCACAAAGGAGACATTTCCTGTGATACAGTAGGAGGACGTTTTGTGTGTCTGAAAACATAATAATGCAATTCTTTTTATTTTTCTCAACAGCTGGATCGATATGATGGCTCCGGCCCCGCCGTGTCACCAAACGCTTTCCCCTACGCTGCAGATGGATACGACGTAGTAGACAGCACCCCGGACCCCCAGCGGACCAAACAGGCCATCGCTCAACTGCAGCAGAAAATCCTCAAGCTGACAGAACAGATCAAAATCGAACAAACGGCGCGGGACGACAACGTGGCCGAGTACCTGAAGCTCGCGAACAACGCCGACAAACAGCAGAGTGCGCGCATCAAGCAGGTGTTTGAGAAGAAGAACCAGAAGTCTGCTCAGACCATCCAGCAGCTGCAGCGGAAGCTGGAGCACTACCACCGCAAGCTTCGGGAGGTGGAGAACAACGGCATCCCGCGCCAACCCAAAGATGTGTTCCGAGACATGCATCAGGGGCTGAAGGATGTCGGCGCGAAGGTGCGTTCAATGCCTTGTGACGCAAGATGCAGTGGAGTACATTAAGTCATTGATGAGATTGAGACAATTAGAGCAGTGCTTCTCACCTGGTGGAGTCTCAAGACCCAGTTTTTTGTTTTTCCTTATCATGAAGTCGCAACCCAAATTTATTCCACAGCGCTCAAATTTATTCCACAAAAATAAAGTAAAATAATGCAACAATACAGAAAGCCTTCATCCAGACTCTCCCAGCTGTCACAGGGCGCAGGCAGGGTGACACCCTGGACAAGTCGCCAGTTCATCACAGGCCCACATAGAGACAAACAACCATTCGCACTCACATGCACACCTATGGACAACTGTACAGTGCAACAGTTCTCGTCGCATTTGCGAATAAAAATCACCCCGTGCGAAGAGAAACATGTATCCACTCGCATGATCATGCTCCATGGGAGTTGTAGCTCTATGTGTATACTCATTCATTCATTCATCTTCTATGCCCGCTTATTCCAATTCAGGGTCACGGGGGTCTGCTGGAGCCTATCCCAGCTGTCTTAGGGCGAAGGCAGGGTGACACCCTGGACAAGTCGCCAGTTCATCACAGGGACACATAGAAACAGACAAATTCACAACACATTCACCCTCACGGACAATTTAGAATATTCAACTGACCTCACATGCATGTTTTTGGAGTGTGGGAGGAAGCCGGAGAACCCGGAGAGAACCCACGCAGACACGGGGAGAACATGCAAACTCCACACAGAAAGGTCCCAGGCCCGGGCCCCGGAATCAAACCCACGACCTTCTTGCTGTGAGGCGGCAGCGCTAACCACTGCGCCACCGTGTCGCCCTATGTGTATACTATCCATCTCAATTCAGCTATTAAAGAACTACATTTCCTTGGTTCATTGTAACTTCACAATAAACGTGGTAACTAACTGTCCACCTGGGTGTGCTACTAAAGTTTCTTTGCGCTGGTAAAATTTATAACTTGCTAGCACTACCACTGAAAAAGCGTATAGCCCTGCCTCACTTGCATGTTTATGGACTGTGGGAGGAAGCCACGCAGACACAGGGAGAACATGCAAACTCCACACAGAAAGGTCCCAGGCCTGGATTCGAACCCACAACCTCCTTGCTGTGAGGCAGCAGCGCTAACCACTGTGCCACTGTGTCACCTTATAAAAATATAAAAATATATGTATTTGAAATGCCCCCTTTTTGGAAACTGCCCACGAAGCCGAGACCCAATCAAAACAGCTCTGCGACCCACCAGTTGAGAAACGCAAAATTAGAACGTTGATGGTACTCCAGCTTCCTCCTTTAGCCCAAAGACTTGCTCATAAAGCTGACTGAGAACCCGAAATTGTTCTGATGTCGATCGTGAGTGCGAATGGTTGTTGGTCACCTTGTGGCCTACTGATAACCTGGCACACTGTCCACTGTGCCTTTGCCCGAAGACAGCTGAGGTCAGCTCCAGCACCCAAGTGACCTTTAGTGCAGTAGAAGCGCTTGTAGAAAATAGATTAATGGATAGAAACTGGAGGTGTATATGATGTATTACATCATATTTACCAGTTTGGCTTGTTTGATCAAGAGAAGTGCGGGTCAAATATAAAAAAAACTCCATTTTAAACCCTCAACCAGATTGACCTGATCTCCTTCACCACAGGTGACAGGCGGCCTGTCGAGTTTCTCTCAGGCGACCCACTCTGCAGCCGGCGCCGTGGTGTCAAAGCCCAGAGAAATAGCCTCGCTCATTCGCCACAAGTTTGGCAGCGCTGACAACATCGCAGCCCTGAAAGACTCCTTGGATGAAGCCCAGGGGGACGAGGGCGTCGCTCCAGGGACGAGGGCGCTGGGGACGGGACAGCTGCAGTCCAGCCCCAAGTACGGCAGCGACGAAGACTGTTCCAGTGCGACCTCGGGCTCGGCAGGCGCAAACAGCACGACCGGAGCTCCGGGGGGTCCGCCCAGCTCCAGAGGCAACACCCTCGAACATGGCCTGGCCTCTGGGTTTGATTCCATATTTCATGAAATCCAAGAGCTCCGGGAAAACCAAGGCAGACTGGAGGAGTCCTTTGACAGTTTAAAAACCCATTATCAGCGGGACTACACCATGATCATGGAGACCCTGCAGGAGGAACGCTTCAGGTATGGCATCACCGCCGCCGTCCGTACTGCCATTTATTAGGTTTGTATCTCTGTTGACGGAACCGTCTGTCGTTTCGCAGGTGCGAGCGTTTGGAGGAACAGCTGAACGACTTGACGGAGCTCCACCAGAACGAAATTCTGAACTTGAAACAGGAGCTCGCCAGCATGGAAGAGAAGATTGCCTACCAGTCCTACGAAAGAGCCAGGGACATTCAGGTAGCGCTCGGCCCACCATCTCCAAAAAAATTCAATTTGACGCGGCCGTTTTCCCACAAGCTGTTTCGCTCTCTGACCTGCAGGAGGCGCTGGAGGCATGCCAGACGCGGATCTCGAAGATGGAGCTGCAGCAGCAGCAGCAGCAGGTGGTGCAGCTGGAGGGCCTGGAGAACGCCACGGCGCGGACTCTGCTGGGGAAGCTCATCAACGTGCTGCTGGCCGTCATGGCCGTGCTGCTGGTGTTCGTGTCGACCGTGGCCAACTGCGTCGTCCCGCTGATGAAGACGCGCAGCCGCACCCTCTCCACGCTGCTGCTCGTCATCCTCCTCGCCATCCTCTGGAGGCACTGGGACGCCATGTCGGAGTGTCTGCATCACTTCCTGCTGCACCCGAGATGACCGGCCCAGAGCGCTGGGGTTTAGAGGACAGACGGCTCTTTGGCAAGGCAGGACTGTGACTCCGGCACGGAGGTTGAATCTCAATAGTCCGACCTTTTCTTCCTCCCGAGCAGCCTCTCCAAACAACAACACTCAGGGGGCGCGTCGGAGACTTCGTCACTTTGTCACTTTGTGAAATGTGTTTTTGCAAAGACTTCTGAACAGAATTTGCCGGTGGAAGCGCTGGAAGTTTCGGGGGTGGAGGGTGGTGGGGGGCCGGGGGTCGACACGCTGCTGATGTGGCACAGGCACATACCGTTAGAGGGCGGCTGGTACGGGCTTGAGGGGCTGAGAGAACCGCACACTTTGTTTTCTCTCTCTGAGTGAATTTGTTTACATGTGGAAAACTACGTTTTTTTTTTCCCTCCAGAAGAAATTGTAATTCAGAGTTTTATCACTTTTTAGCTGTGTCAAGTGGTATTGTTTTTGAAGTCACTGCTGTGCTGTTTTAACGGAACTGATTGTTGGCTTTTTAATTTTCTTCCTCAGCGCAAGACTGTGTTCCGTTCATTTATTTGTTCACGGTTTTCTGTTTTTTTTTTTTTTTCTAGCGCTCTCCCTGAAATGTTCTTTGCCATCGTTTTTCCATCTGCCATTTCCTTACACTTGAGTCAAACCTTTTGGAATTTCAGTTTTGTGTGACCAACTCTTCCTCTTTCTGCTCACTCCTCTCTGAAGAATGGCGTGCTGGCACATCAGCCACGTTGCTCCAGAGACGGACTCCAGTCAGTCACTGAATCAAACAGCAGTGACTCCTTGGCAATTCTTTGGGACGTGTGAAGTCTATATTACTGGTTCTTGCCACAACCAGGATATCACTCTTAAGAACAATTTTTTTGTTTTGTTTTTGTGAAGTTGCGAGCCTGCCCTCTGGGACAACAGGATCAGACTATCCTGGTGGGTTTTCCACTGCAGAAGAATAATCTATAAACTTTAATTATCATACTTGAAGAGCAACTCATTGCTCAAAGACGCAGTGCTTCCGTACTGTTTCTATTAGTGAAAATGAAATGGTAAAACTTTTTGGTTAATTTCTTTTTTATTTTTTAAAGACAAATAAATTTGCCGTTTTAAAAGGTCAGAGTGTGTTGTGTTTCGGTCCACTCGTCCACTTTCTTCTCGTGAAAGACTCGAAAACCGCAGCACAATGCAGGACAGAACTGAAGATGCCTTAGAAAAACATGATGAAAAACATCATTTTTAAAGGTGACTCATATTTGCACCATATCCTCAAAAAAAAGTTGAAAGACTATTATTGTTTCAATGAATCACTGGACTGTGAACAAACTTGGCCCATGTAATGCACTGCTGCTGCCTTTTGGGTGGGTGGGGGGGGGGAGATGAATGGAAAAGATGAGCCACCAAGTCTTGCGGGTGTTTTTCATAGCAGATCGTGAGACAAGCGCGCTTCTTTGAAGAAAACAATTTTTTTTTAAATAATTGTTTCCTGGGTCTCATTTTAACACCTTTTTTCACTGGTGCATACGATGTGAAGCTCTGAACAGCAGCACTCAACCTGGGGATTAGTCGTCCCATACACATGAGCGGCACACTTCAGGGTAGCGAGAACAGGTGGCCATAAGCCCTGAAACACTCAAATTTTTCTTAAACCAGCATTCTCCGCAGGTACTTGCACAGGTACTGTATATTTGAGGGCTAGTATTTAAAAAAACAAAACAGAATCTAAAAACAATTGCATTGAAAAATATTCAGAGATGCAAACATTTCAAAAAATACCTTTTATTGCACAACAAGAATTAAACATTTAAAATTATTAATACATTTACTGTGCACTTTTCTTTGCTCTGCCAGTTTTGGCAGCAGGGGCAGATTTGCTGGCTGCTTTGCTCTTAGTTGAGGCTGCAGCCTTCGGCACCTTTGGGGCCTTCACAGACCTTGGTTTGGCTGAAGGGGGGGATTTTTCTGCATCCTTTTTACGACTTGGCTTTTTTGTCACTGCAGTTTTTTCCAGTGCTGTTCCAGCCACCTCATCTTTCTTTGGCTTCTTCTCTGGCTTGGCTTCCTCCTAGGGGCCCATTTTGAAGTGGCAAAAGAAAATTTTTTGTAAGCCAGAAAGAAAACAAGAACAAAGTTTTGCATTAAGTTTTTTTTTTTAAAAAAAAAAGAAAGAAAAAAAAAGTACAAACATCCTGACCTGTGGCTCATCTTTTTCACTGGTAGGTGATTTCTTTGTCTTGCCACCTTTTAAAAAAGAAGAAGAAAGTCCCCTCGGGTCATTTAGATCCCCCCCCCCGCCCCCGCCCCCCGCCAAGAATGTCAAATGTCAATTCTAGTCGTATCCACAGTACCTTCTTTACCGCTTTTCTTGGCGCCCTCTTTATGTGGTTTGGCTTCTTTCTGCACGTTGGGATCTGCGTTCTCACTCTTGTGCTTTGCCTCCTTAAACTTTGGCGCAAGCTTTATCACATGAACAGAAACCAGTTGAAATACTTCAAGATCCCGTTCAGAGACCGTTAAAAAACAAAAACAAAACAAATTAAATAATTAAAAAAATAAAATAATAATCCTGTACCCTGTATTTCTTCGCTCTCGGGAGTTTGGGGTTCTCAAGGCGCACGAGTTCGCCCGAGCCCAACTTCTTCGTCAGGGCTTGACTGACCAAGTACGTCAGCCTGTGTACATCCACCGTCGGGTAGGTCTTTCTGATATAATTCCGTATGGCCTGGGGAGTGACCCCCTTGCGTGAATCCAAGGCTTTGAACGCCTCTTTGACCATGACGGCGTATTTGGGATGAGAGGAAGGCTTAGAGGCCAGCGTCGCAGCCTCAGCTGAACAAAATACATTGACAAAATACTCGATTCAGTGCCAAGACACACACTTAACCGAACAATAGCGCCTCATATTTGAGTAATTTTCTTTCTTTCTTTCTTTCTTTTTTTTAAACTTCTGCCCTCACACCTGTTTTCTTGTCTTTGGACGGCTCTTCCCCGGATGGCTGCGCAGGGGGCTGCGCAGGGGGCTGCGCAACCTCAGTGGTTTTCTTTTTTGGAGGCATGGCTGACTACCGACTATTTCAAAGGGGAAAAAGTGCTAAAGAAAACCACTCTCGAGCTACTGTAAACGTCACCAATGGCCCGAATCGGCACGACAGACTCGCAACTACGCCTTTATGCGGTCGCTTCCGGCCAAATGCGTGCTGCAGCTGACACTCATCAACCACGTTCGCCCTAATTAGAAGGCTTCAGAGAACACGTTGCTATGGACACGGTGAGTCGCAACTGAAGGCGGTGAACGACTTTTGACGATTTGATGTGTTTGGCTGTGTGCTGTCCCCACTGCCTGTTCGCAAAGTTACCAACTTGAAGTTGCCATTGCGCTACAGACAGCCTACGGCTGTACTGTGACATGTTTAAATGCGCAATGATCACGATTATGCACTGTCCCTTTATGTCAATGTTTAAAATGTTGATGCACATTTCCATACAGGGCTGTAGTGGATGCTAAACCCTTTTAAATCCTACATTGCGTTTACGCACCTTTTCAGGATAAAAAGCCTTACTGACTTAGAAGGCACACGAGAGACACGCATGCAACTTGTCCCCACACTTTTCTTTTCACAATTAAAAAGTTGTTTTGCAAATATCCTGCCATTCGGGAATATTCACGATATGGTTTACAAATAGAAAAACAAACAAGAAACGATCAAATCTTGTTTTACAAATGCAACTCCTACTTATAATACAAGTAAACCCTGTGTCAATTAATCAAAAATTTTCAGGTAAAAAAAAAAAAAAATCCTCCAGGTACTTTCTACTGGTCACAAGTACGGCTAGAGTGGCCCAAGCACGGCGGAATCTTTGTGCCAAGTCTTTTTTGTATCTGAAACTTAATTGTTTTGTACTTGGTTAAAAGAAAAAGAAGTTTTGTACTGATATGTTGTTGTTGTTGTTGTTGTTGTTGTTGTTGTTGTTGTTGTTGTTTTTAAACACTGGAGGTGTAGTGGGGGGCTGTTGCGCCATGCTAGGTTTGTGCAAATGCACTTTGTGTATTTGTAAAACAGAATGCATTAGTTATCTGATGTTTTTGGAATTCTGTGAATTGTAGGACAATTGCAAGCATATATTCTATTTGTTTACAAGGTAGCGGCACAAACAAACCCCTGTCTATGATCCTTTGAGTGAGTTGCATGTTGCGGCCATGAAATGAATATTTATAGGTGTTCTATCAAGACCGTCGCAGCGATCTGACACCCTGCCATCAGTCGTTTCGCTTTCACACCATTGCAATTGTGAAGTCTAAATAATTTGTTTATCAGTTGTTATGATGATATCAAAGTGTGTGCAGTGTGGTGATTGACAAGCTACAAGACGTTAAGCTTAATGATCTTTTGCAAAACATTCTTGCATAAAGTTATTACAGATTGATCAAGGCTAACATTAATGTTAGCTATCTGAATGCTACGGTGCAATGATGAATGCAGTGATGACAACGATGATGCTGGAGGGATGTTATTATTTTCATCATCATAATAAATAGTCTTTGCGTAAATTTACAGAAAGGGAAGCAAATGAGCAACAGAGGCAGCTGGAGAAGGAGCTAAAGTTACAGCTGTACTGTCTGTAACACAGTGGTTAGTATGCTACTTGTATATGTATTTCCGAATACATTCAGTATCAGATGTGCTCTAATATCTCCTACAATCTTTATAGTTTATCCGCCATTTTTAAGCCATGAGAGAACTTCTGCTGACAATAACTACCACAAGGAGCACTTCCTTTAAATATGAAGAACCAGAAATAATTTGCCTACTTTTAAGGCACTGTCACGGTGACCTTAAGAGAAGAGGAACAGTGAAATGTTCACTTTTGGGGGGAAAAAACATCTCATACAACTTTGCTTTTTATCTCTTCATCTACTTGGTGTCTTTGTCAATCAAATGTGGACCCATCATTAGTTTCAAATCTTCTGGGACATTCATTATGTGGGGCCATTAAACATACAGTTCATATATGGGCATAGGAGCTTCTGTTCTGCATTTCAGTGAGAAAAACGTCAGCGTCACACTGTGGTTTTCCTGTGTGCATTCTCTCTCAGACAGAGAGGTCAGAAGACATTCGATCAGTCAGACTATCAGTCTAGCATGTAGTGGCAGCTTCATCATGGCCAAGCGTCTGCTGTTTGTCATCCTCATCTGTAAGTTTAACCTTTGTTAGATTATCTGAAATTGTAAAGAAATTACATTTCTTACAGCCTTGTTCTATTAGTGTTTGACCTCGCTGTCAATCACAGCTTTTCTTTTTTTGTTGTTTGTTCCAAAAAATATTCTAATAACTGTTGCACTGTGACTTTTATGCATTGTAAAACAGTTGGCTGTAGTGGTTTTCTAATTTTCTTTTCTTTCCTTTTTTTCGTTTAAATTAAGAGCCACAAAAAAATCTGTGAACTTCACAAAAATCTTTGTCATTAACCCTGAAAGAAACAATAATTTCCAAACTAAGTAGAAGATACCAATATACTTTTTCTAAATCAAAAATATTTACCATGCTCATATATTTTCAACAGATTTTCCTTGCAAGACTCAATGTGAAGGTCAGTATCTGAGCCTTTCATTGGTGCTATAATCTATAAATAAATGATGCCATACAGCCTGTTAGAAGTGTGACCATTATTACTAAAACTGTGTCCATCTTGTCTCTGCCTTTCCAGAACCTTCACCTCAACTGACGGTGGATCCACCAGTGATCTCAGCAGAGACTCACTCAGTCACACTCAACTGTCAGCCTCCATCATCTGCTCCTGTGTCTCAGTGTTATTTTATTATTGAAGGAGGAGAATCTATTCAGAGTTCCTCTTGTTGGAAGACACTGACACTAACTGAGTTTCTGGTCAAGACAGGTCAAAGTTCACCTGCTGAGGTTAAAGTCCAGTGTTTCTACACTGTATGGAATGGACATGCATATTCTTATTCTTCATACAGTAACATGGCATCCATCTACATACAGAGTGAGTAAAACTTCTGTCAGTTAATGACAATCTATTTGTTCATTGCAAGAATGAGTGGAAAGTGCAGAGTGGCTTGAATGTACAATATACAATGTGATGTAAGGCTCCAGGTTTCGATCTTAATATAATTTTGATCTTTCCAACTGTTGAGGGAAAAGTACAATTCCTAGTTAAATTCTTCAATTTTTTTTTTTTTTTTTTTTTAGCAGGTTTTATTTGCTGCATTGAAACTAAAGCTCAGTATCTAAACCCTCCTGAGGTGCTCTAATGAGTAAATGGACAATGTGATGGAGTCTTTTACAAGTATGAACTGTATATATTTCTATAATTCTGCAGTATATACATGTCTGTTTCATTTTCAGATCCTCCACCTCAATTGACCTTGTATCCACCAGTGATCTCAGCAGAGACTCACTCAGTCACACTCAACTGTCATCATCCATCATCTGCTCCTGTGCCTCTGTGTTATTTTATTATTGAAGGAGGAGAATCTGTCCAGAGTTCATCTTGTGGGAAGACACTGACACTAACTGAGCTTCTGGTCAAGACAGGTCAAAGTTCACCTGCTGAGGTTAAAGTCAAGTGTTTCTACACTGTAAGGAAGGGAGATGTATATGTTCCTTCTTCACACAGTAACATGGCATCCATCTACATACAGAGTGAGTAATTTGTGAATTTAACCTTTTTAAATGGTGAGTGGAGAGTGCAGAGTGGCTGGATGTTCAGAGATTTAAAATGTAAGAGTTAGTTCTCTGCAGTTAGAGTTGATTCTGCTGTTTAAAAACAGAACAAAACCAAAAATGTGTGTTCTTCCTTCAGGTCCTGTTGAAGCTGCACCCACACTGACAGTGAACACTCAGAACATCTCAGAGACAGAGTCAGTCACACTGAGGTGTCAGCCACCTCCATCTGAGTCTGCTCCTCAATGTTATTTTTACACTGTGAAGGGAGGATCCCCTAAACTGTGGCCTTGTGTGAAGACACTGACAGGAAGTGAGCTGCTCCTGATGTCACAGCAGAGTTCACCTGCTGAAGTTGAAGTCAAGTGTTTCTACACTGTGAAGCTTGGACATGTGGATTATCCCTCTGCTCACAGTGACGCACAAGTCATGATGATACAAAGTGAGTGACTGTATTCCTAATTTTACTGTATATTATTATGCAATGGAAAATTATTGTGTTTACATTTCCTTCTGGTAATTACTTATTCATTTAAATAGTAACTCTTTATTTAAAGGTAAAATATATGAACTGGTTTGTGATGTACAAAAACATGAAGCTTTTCACTTTGCTGCAACATAACAGGACTTGCCATAAAATACTTCTTTGTATTTCATCAACTTTTGAATTCATTCTGTAGGTGGACCACCTCAGTTGAGTGCTCAGCATTTTCCTGGTGAAGATGTTGTATTTACATGTTCTCTGCCTGGATCTGTCATCAAAGACACAACCTGTAACCTGTATTTTGGAGATGGAGCCGTCCAGAGGGCAAAATTAAATAGCAGAAACAGAATGGATAATACGAGGTTCTGTCAGTTTTATGTCTCAGTCAATGACCTGCTGAGACTCTCCCTCAACAAAGCCACGCCAGCTGTGATTACAGTTTGAAAGGTGATCCCAACACCTTGTCTCCTCGTAGTGAACGATACAACTTGGCAGGTAAATGAAACATTACATGACGACATAAACTGCTGAGGATTCATTGGATGTAGTGCAGACAACCCAGTTCAGAGCGAGAAAACAATGTGTTTGGCTCAGTTCTGATGACGGCATTGCAGCATCAGAGGCAGACACACTGCCAGTTGTACTTAATCAGAGTTTGTCATGTCACCAACTCCTACCTCAATACAGTTTAGAGTATGAAATTCTCTCTTTGTAATTGTAGACATTGTGGAGAAGGAATCAAGAAGGGCCCCCACACAACCATCACTGACACAGACTACAAGCAAAACCAGCTCTACAGCCAAAGTGCAGTGGACGACATCATCACCCACCACTTCAGTGAAAGGTAGGACTGTTTAGCCAGGTGCATTGAGCAACAAAATGAATGAAACTGAGCTTACTCATTGAGTTCGAAAGTAGGAAAAATGACAAACCCATCTTTACACTATGTAGTGTAGAAGTAGGTTGACAGGGCACAAAGTCTAAAACCTAAACAGCGTAAAGCCACTGTGACCACAAACACTCAGTGTTGCTGTTTGTTTTTTGTTTACTTTTTCCCCTCCAGGCATCCACATCTCATGAGAGTAAATTAACAGCTAACTTGTTCTTATGAGATTCTTATGAGATTCAATTCATTTGATCTGAATGTGAATTATGTTTTATCACTGCATTTTCTGTTTTTCCCATTATTAACTTAATCTATTGAATCAACTGGGTTTAAGTGTTGACTGGTTTACCCACCAGTGTTAAATACATTTTAAACTTTGTTTCAAATTAATACAATTTTAAAATGAATATTTCAACATATTAGTTCAGACCAAGACAGCAGAATTTTGACAAAGCTTTAATGATGACATTGCGGCATTGATGGTAGACTCACTATTGTTTGTAAAGTACAAATGTAGACCAGACTTTAAGCAAGTTTTTCAATATCATGATGTCAACCTCTTGTTCTCAATTTTAGGTCATTAATAAATGACTGTTCTGAGGAAACATGGTCTACTTTACAGCATAACATTCTCCCTTTTGGCAAATCCGATTGGCTGTTTCTTCATGGGTACTCCTGAAAATCGATTCACATGTTCTATAGTTTTGCATAGAGTTTGACATCACATGCCCTCCCTCACAAAGCCCTTGCATTTCTCCTGGCTTGGGGAGCGACCCCAGAACACTCACCTCATAGAGACAGCACTATTGGACCCCCAGTCTCAAGGCTGACATTCTACCACTAGGCCACTTTCACACTTTAATTCTTCCTCTGTCAATGTAGACATTGTGGAGAGTCAATCAACAAGGGCCCCCACACAACCAGCAGTGACACAGACTACAAGCAAAACCAGCTCTACAGTCCAAGTACAGTGGAGGAATTCATCAGCCCACACTTTATTGAAAGGTAGGACTGTTTATCCTGGTGCATTGAACAATTAAAACTTTTGTCGTTTCAAACTTGTTGATCACCATTCATTATTTATCATATTCCTGCCTTCTTATGAAACTAATCCAGAGAGTTGTAAAGTAGTAAAAATGACTCTATCTTTACACTAGATAGTGTAGAAGTAGTGTGACAGTGCACAAAGTGTGAGCCTTAACTGCAGTGTTGACATTGAAATCATGAGTCAGACCTAGCATTGCCAGAAAGCCCACAAGCCTTGTCTTCTAAGTAGGACAAAAAGTTTATCAAGATTATTAGTGTGTCGTGAATATTGTTGTATATGTCTTGAGGTGGTTTGCCCCATACAACAGAGAGAGAGAGAGAGAGAGAGGGGCGGGTGGAGAGTGGAAGACAGAGAGAGAGAGACTTGTGGTGTTAGAAGGGAAAAACATTTGTTCACTTTGTTAAACATATGCAATCCATGAAAATTTTGTTATTGAAAGTGGACACTTCATAAGAAACTAATCATGAATCAGTGTTTTTGATCATACTGATGTGGCCATTCTGTTGTTCATGTTGTGTTGTTTCTTCAAGTGCTTTTCCACTGGAGGTGAAACTGACAAATATTTGTGTCTTCTTCAATAGGCAACAACATTATCAAGATCATTGCAGGTGTGACATTTTTCGGAGTTGCTGTTGGTGTCAATTTCCTGGGATGGCTATTCATAAAAAATGGTAAGTTAAACAGCACATTCATGCCTTTTCATACCAGATAAGGGAGCCGTTAATCAACACATTTTTGGTTTAGCCCTTATCATATTTTTTTAATTAATAAAGTGAAAAAAGAAAGAATCATTATTAACTTTTCCACTGGTGCAACTCTGACATTGTGCCCCTCTCTCCCACTCTCTTCTTTCAGAAAGTTGTTTTAACAAAAGGTAAGATATAACATGTAAAATAAGCTAAATGACAATTTCCTTGGCATTTTTATTTCCTTATTCTTCAAATTGAAGTGATTGATACTAAACCACATTAATGTCACATGAGATTTAATGTTGTGTGTGTAGTGATGACACAGTGTTTGTCACTATTTTTTTTATAGGACACGTGGAAATGTATCCAGTAAGTGAATTTTCTGTATCGATCATACAGAAGTCACTAAACTAAACTTAGATTTATGTCAGCAACCCAAGGTGTTCAGGTTCAGTGTATCTTCTGTTTTGCAGATGACTCTATTGACATGGAAGTTGTTGACAGTAGAAGAGTGGTAAGAATAACAATAATAATAATAGTAATAATGATAATAATGATAATGATAATAATAAAAAAAATCCCATAACCTGTAACATTCACAGACATATATTTCAATATATCACAAATGTAGTGTGAGTAAGTGTTGATTTTCTCTCTATTTTCTCACACATGTCATGTTATTTTAAGGTACCTGCTGGCAAAAATCAGACTATTAATGCAATGGTGCCTAATGAAGTCTATTGTTCTGGTGAGAGAAGTTCACTTCAAAAATAAACTTTTTTTGGCTTTGTCTCAATTCAGGGTCTGCATCCTTCGAAGCCTGCATTTGAAGGTTAGTTGCGTCATAGCACTGCGCGAAGGCTTGTCCCAATTCACTAAAATTCAAAGGACACTCCAAATGCGCCCTACTTTTAGCTGATTCGAAGGATGCACTGCTACTATCCTTCCCGTACTTCTGTATCCCAGGATGCTTTGCGTGCTGCTGCAAAGCATCCTGGCTAGACCGTCCCATTTGGTTATCGAGGTTCGTCTTCCTTGACCGGGTCCTCCGAAGGACCCGCCTTCCGACGGAGGATGCATCCTTTGAAGAATTTCTTTATCAAGAATGAAAGGAAATGTGTAGAAAGCAGTGGTGAACACTGAGGTTGGAAGTGCCAGGAAGGAGAGCTAGAATCAGACTAAAGAGGAGATCGATGGATGCAGTGAATGAGGACATGAAGTTACTGATGCACCAGCAGGTTGTGATATAGTTTAGTTCATCAATACTTTCATGACTTTCCTGCCATGCTGTTACAAACACCAGCTAACTCCTTCATTGGATTCTTTCTTATTACAGATACCAAGGAAGTGGATAAAAACAGTCAAGATGTAAGAGTCACCACATTAAGTGTGCTTGTTTATTTCCTGTATCAATTCAATAATGTATGAAAACTCTTACCATTGACTTCTCTCCCTGTAGAATGAAGGGGAATACCATGTTTACCAAACCATCGATGATGTGCCCGACCAGAGAATACAGAACGACATGGTATACAGTCTTTTGCAAGCACACTGAATAAAATAATTCAGGCTCTGACTAAAAAATGATTGATAGATACAAGCACTGGTCTTTCAAATATTAACAAATTGATGTCCATACCTGTACATATGTACCTATGTGTTTCATATTTGAGTTTGTATAGTGTTCCTGTCATGTCAGAACTGTTAAGCTAAATTAAGTTTCATAGTGTAATTTGTTACGCATTGTTCCGTGATTTCCATGTTATGATTTTGAGTGCAATACAACTTTAGATCCCATTTTCATTTCAAGGTGCACTTGGTGTGTGTCTTGGTGTAACTTCATGCGTTATCCTTCATACTTTCAAATCTTTCAATTCTGTTTTTCCACTTCTTTTTGTCCACATGCCGCTATCTTTCCTTTCCAAAGCAAATAAAACTAATAAAACTATTTAACTTTACAAGTGTGACTGTCTTCACTCTAAAGGAGGAAGAGGACAAGGAGCTCCTTAGTTTTTACCCAGTAATATTCAAACCAGTGGGTAAAGTTTTGTTCTATTTTTACTTGCCTAGTGAAGTTCACACGTTTCAAGTTTTTTTTTTCTTTTTTGTTTTCTTTTTTTCAAGTCCAACAGATTTAGGAAACCTCTCATGTGTCAGGTTACAACAAGAAAGCATTTGGAATAAAGCAGAAAAAACAAGATTCTGAGAAAATATGAGTATTTACTGTAAAAACATAACATGATATGAAAAATTAACAAGGTAAACCTGGCCGGAGACAACCACATCAGCCTTAACAACAACATGATTAAGCCCATGCACATATGCTCATTGCCAAGAAACATGACAGACAAGGTACAATGTGAGTTTGATGTGGTCTGACGTTGTTTTCAACTTGGTGTATTTTCACAAGACTGCACATTATGTTCCACCTCGGTCTGGAGAAGAAAGAAAACAATGGCAAGTAAATGAGAATGAGTGGGTTTTTAGGTAACTACCGGTAGTGTCTCTAGGGACAATGTGTTACATTATGGAAAGGCATAGCATAATCAAAAATAACCAAATTAACATCTTTAGTTGTACTTTGTACATGCAATAGTGAGCATAAAATGAGTGCCTTAAGCACGTCATAAAGTTTTCAAATCAGTCATTTATTTTACAAAAATACTTTTGGCCTTATATGATTCAACGGGAAAAATAGTTTAGTTTTAGTTAATTTATAATAATGGTTTCAACAATTCAGCCCAACTCAGAATTATGGCTCTAAAAAGCAGTATCTCACCAACAGATGTCCTGAGGGGAACTCACTGTGGATCCAACACGATCTGAAGAACACATGATGTTCAAACATTATTGTTTTTAATCAAGGCAACAATGTTACAGTGCCGTTACAAATGAAGTGTACCATTATTACCACTGGGGTCAAGGTTGCTCATGCAACTGGAGTCATCTGCAGAACAGAACATGACGTAAACTGCTACACTGTGCTTTAGCAAAATTCCAAGGGTGTAATGATAATTGAAAAGATTTTCAAATTACTCACTGGCAGCTGTGTTTGTCCTGTAAAGACAGAAGAAGAGAAGATGAATGAGTCTGTGAACAACATCATAGCGATGAGTTGCCATAGTCAAAATTAAAATTATTTGTTACCTTTCATAAAATCGTTTCTCTAGAAAAGGAGAGACAGAGAGAGAAAACAAGAAGGCGCGATGTCAAAACTGAAGTGAACTGACATCTCTGACAAATACTTTCTTTCCTCATGAGTTCTTATGTTAGTGCTGAATGGGACATGAACCCTCTCAAATGGATTCCTACACAGCTGTGATAGTCGGAATGAGCTTTCATTTTCATCATCATCATCATCATTATTAGCAGTATTGTTATTATTAGTAGTATGAGACTTACTCATTCTTGCTAGTCGCCATCCAAAACATATAACGCACACAGCTACTCCAAAACATGCCACACCTGCGATGACTTTCCATATCAGGGTTTCTGTTGAGGAACGCACAATTGGTTTTCAGTGGCACTTCCAACACAAAGCAAACAAAACTGAATTTGGTGCAAAGACACACCAGAAACTAACAGGATTACACCTTGACCAAAAAATGCCCAATAACTTGAATAATAAGGCAATACAATAACATTAAATATTTGAAATAATTTTCAAATATAGTTGTATACAGTTAAATACAGTAGTTTTGATCTGCCTGAGCCGAACTGGAAGGTCGATCTGGACGATGCCTTTAACCTCTGCAGGTCCAATACCTCTCGTATTGATTGTTATGGGTACAGTTCTTTCAGCTTAGTGGGAACTGTAACAAAGTCACTGATTACTGTAAATGTGGGACACAAAAAGAAAGCAAAATGTAAAAAACAATCTCATTAACTTCCCCTTATTCCTACTTCTTCTCATCCAGTCCCACTGCGCCATCTTTTCTGAGCTGCTTTTTCTGCATTGTAGCACCTGCCTAAAGTCATCATTGATTTCTTCCTAACACATTTATTTTCCCATTCATCACTTATTTACAGAATAAGATACTTAACGCCTGGGTCAGAAATTGTGTAATTAGTGATTGAATACAAGTTGTGGGTATTTGAATTTGAAATGGTTTGTTTAATCTTTAAAATGATGTAATTAAATGACCTTAAAAAAATAATATTACAGAATTATAGAACAGTATAGCATTATCATTAATATTTACATGATTATTATTATCTAATAATATTAATTGTACAATGTGATCTAAGAAGTTTTAATGCTTGATAAACTGTAACTTGATTGGCCAAATCTTGAGATTCCAAAATACATAAGCACTGTGCAAATTCAGACTTGAAATCACAGTAATGTATGTGCTTTGTGAGGATATGCAGGCTGGCCCATGTACCGCTCACTCAGAACAGCTTTTCTCAAGGTTTTCCTTTTCCTAGCTGTGAAAAAGGGAAATGTGAGTTATTTAGAAAGTGATACTGATTTTCACCTGATGTTCCGAAAAGTGTCGGAGAAGTGGCAAAGAAACTGGAAGTGCTACCAAGAGGCAAACCTGCTGAATACAGATACGACTCACATAAGTCCTGATACTCAAACATTCTCGACCCTTTAGTCGACTCAACTGTCTGTCTGTCTGTCTGTCTGTCTGTCTGTCTGTCTGTCTGTCTTACCTGTGGGTACAGTAACTTTTGGGTCAATCACTGTCTTCTGGGAATCCACTGTCAGAATACCTAAGACAAATGAAGATCTTGAATTCTTACAAATGACAGCAATTACTTGTAGGTTGACCAATATAATAAATCATTCTTTTTGAGCATCATATTTGAAGCATCCGTGGTTATGTTACCCAGTGCAGGAGTTTCAAAGGAGGAGACACTGGGCTGATTAACACCTTCCACTGAAGTTTTGTGTTGTGCTATCCTGTGTGGCACCGTGCAGCTGGTTTTGCCTGTAGTCTGTGTCAGTACTGGTTGGGTGGTCACTCTACTTAATTCACTCTCCACAATGTCTGCATTTAAAAAAGACAGGATTTCACCCATTCAATTGCTACCATTAAATTTGTTTTTCATTCATTTAAACCTGTGCACAAACCAGACGGGAACTTGAAAAGACAACGATGACAAACTTCCTGAACTCCTGCACCAAAATGTGTGCCTGTGAGACTTTACTGAGTCTGGGTGCACAGTGTCATTACCCCACTTTGACTCTAATTGGTTAACACCTCTGACTTGGGGCAGAACTGAAACATTTGGGTCTAAAACACGAAAGCAGTTTGTTTTTTTGTGTTTGTAGTCAGTTCAACTTTCATTTACCTGCCAAGTTGTATCTTTCGCTACGAGGAGACAAGACGCCAGGATCACTTCCCAAACGATAGTCACAGCTGGCGTGGTTTTGTTGATAATGTTTTTTATTTTATTTATAAAGCGCTTTTTCAGGTGCTCAAAGTCGCTTTACAGGTAAAATGATTATATAAAACAAGAGATTAAGATAATATTAAAATAGATGTAACACAAGAATAAAATCAGTTAAAAACAAACAGGGTTGAGAGGGTTGAGTTAAGTCTCAGAAGATTTCTGTGGGAAACAGAGAACTGACAGAACCACTGTTGATTCATTTTGGGTCCTAAACTCATAATGTTTGACGTCAGGTGTGGAAAAGTTTCATCTCCAAAATACAGGTTGCAGGTTGTGTCATTGTTTGCAGATCCAGGCAGTGAACACAAAACTAATATGTTTATCCCAGGAAAATGTGGCAGCAGCACACAGTCACAACATAAAGAGATAGATTAAAAACACAAATAAGGTGAAATTAATTTCACTGTACAGATGTGGAGGCTGCGTGTGTGTACGTATGTATGAATGTATGTATGTATGCATGTATGTATGTATGTATTGACCTAAAACCAAATGAGAAATCACTACAGTCACTCACTTTGTATCATCATGACTTGTGTGTCACTGTGAGCAGAGGGATAATCCACATGTCCAAGCTTCACAGTGTAGAAACACTTGACTTCAACTTCAGCAGGTGAACTCTGCTGTGACATCAGGAGCAGCTCACTTCCTGTCAGTGTCTTCACACAAGGCCACAGTTTAGGGGATCCTCCCTTCACAGTGTAAAAATAACATTGAGGAGCAGACACAGATGGAGGTGGCTGACACCTCAGTGTGACTGACTCTGTCTCTGAGATGTTCCGAGTATTCACTGTCAGTGTGGGCGGCAAAAGAGCTGAAAGAAGAACATTTTTTTTTATTGTTTTTTTTTTTTTAACTGATTATTGAACTCGACGACAGAGCACAAACTGAGGAATTCAAGTCTTTGAGCATTCAGCTACTCTACACTCTCCACTCATTCTCCCAATAAATAGTCGTGAGGGGATATGAGTTTTACTCACTCAGTATGTAGATGGACTGCACACCACTGTGTGAAGAAGGAGAATATACATCTCCCTTCCTAACAGTGTGGAAACACTTGACTTTAACCTCAGCAGGTGAACTTTGACCTGTCTTGACCAGAAGCTCAGATCCTGTCAGTGTCTTCCGACAAGAGGAACTCTGGACAGATTCTCCTCCTTCAATAATGAAATAACACTGAGACACAGGAGCAGATGATGGAGGCTGACAACGGAGTGTGACTGAGTGAGTCTCCGCTGAGATCACTGATGGATACAAGGTCAATTGAGGTGGAGGATCTGAAAATTAGATAGACATGAGATATACTGTGGAAATATATACAGTTCATACTTGTGAAAGACTTCATCACATTGTCCATCTATTCATTAGAGCACAGCTGGGGGGTTAGATACTGACCTTTAGTTTCAACGCAGCAAGTAAAACCAGCTGAAAATATATTTTAAATAATAATTATATTTTTACCTCAAAAGTTAGAAAGATGAAAATTAAATTAAGAACAAAACATAGAGCCTAAAGTCTCTTAATCAAGCGGTTCCACTAAACATTGCAAGATACTGTATAAAGATGGTTAAGTTTTTTGCTTTTTTTTTGCTTTCATTTCTTTTTTCCAGAAAGAGAATGATAAAACAAACAAACATTAATTATAAACATCATTATAAACACATTATAATAAGTTATTAATAATTTTCAAAGGATCTAAAAGATGTTCAACTTACAGACGAGGATGATGACACACAGCAAGTGTTCAGCCATGATGAAAGTGTCCTCTTGTCTAGTGTCGTTGTGACTGCATCAACTTTCATCACCTCTGACTTCTGTGAGAGGACGCACACGGGGAAACCACAGCTAGTCGTTTATTAATTCTTTACTGTATATTAAGCTCGAGTTTATGTTCATGTAAAAGTCAACAGCAGTCATCTGAATGTGTCTTAGATACAACTCTACAGGTTTTCAACTAAATTGGTCACAAGCGGTGCCCCACATCAGCCACTGGTTAGGTGCATTTCATCTCACTCACATTGTCAAGTCTCTTTTAATAGAGTGCGGTGCAATGCTCTGAGAACATTTCAAACCATAACCAGAAGTGATGCATCGATGGAAACATTACAAAAGAATGTGTGTACGACCAAGCTGTGTAAATCATTTTGTAACTTGTAACTGTAAACTCGTACTCAAGAGGATTCCACGTACCAATGTAAGAGCTTCACAATATCAACACTGAAAATATTCTGTTAGCATCTGCCATTTGAGAACGGCTCACAACTGACCCTTGTCAATACAAATCTGCCAACATTTCTGCAAGAGATTTACTATTATAATATAATGAACAATGTAAGTAGCATTAAGTGATAAAATGTCAAACTCTAAACTTTTTTTGACAACACATTTGCTTTTTCCCAAATCACAAGCTTCTGTGCAATGCGTTGTTATGTTTTGTGATTATAGTAAAAAAAAAAAAAAAAAAAAAAAAGTGTCCTGTTGTCCTGTTTCTAACTTCCCAGAAGCAGCTGCCCTCCTATAAATTCACTTCCTCTTTGCATTTTGGTACTTGTACTTGTTGTGTTGGGGCCATGACCATCACTGGCCAGTGGCTCACCAGTAGTGGTAAATCATAACTTAAAATGGGATTTCAAAAAAGTATATGGTTCACATAATTTCAAATACTTTGACATTAGACATAAGAAATAAACTGCACGTTTAAATGGTATTGAAGTCTTTTAATTAGGGACTGAGCCAGTGAAAGACCAGTTCGAATCCCTAGCTTCCACTAGGAAGGTCGAAAAAGATGGGGAAACACCCACGTTCGTCTCTTCAAGCCCGACATTTCGTGCGCTCTAACCTATGTCCCCGAAAAACAGGGAGAGAGTTATTCCCACTTTTCGTTTTCACGTTAAAATCATAAGGCTCAGAAAGCGCAAGTCCGGCGGGCTTGAAAATTCAGTATGACATAGACTGGACGTTCATTACAAAGAATCATCAAAAAAAAGAGGGATTTTTCCAACCGTTTTCGTGCGCCCCCAAGAGGCGTCCAACTACAATTGGCCACAAATTACAAATGGCCCTAGCTTCCACTAGGAAGGTCGAAAAAGATGATGGAAAACACCCACGCGTTCGACTCTTCAAGCCCGACATTTTGGACCTCTAACCTTTGTCCCCGACAAACAGGAAGTGAGTTATTCCCACTTGTTTGGTTTTCACATTAAAATCATAACGCTCAGAAAGCGCAAGTCCGACGGGCTTGAAAATTCAGTAAGACATAGTCTGGACCTTCATTACAAAGAATCATCAAAAACATTTTTGCTTTTTCCAACCGTTTTCGTGCAACGGCCCCAACCAGACTCTAAGACATAACTCTTCATATTTGTGGATATAGTTAGAACGTTGGATCGGCTTTGACAATGCAAGATCCACTATAAAGGAAACTGATTGCGTAACATTCTTTTTCCTTTTTTTTTCTCCTCAACTGGCAGGCAGAACATGATCAAAGGCTATTAAAACATGTCAGTCATAAATGCTGGCTTGTGATTGAACAACGCCCCATAACAACAGACATTTAACTGCAGCACAGCCTAGCTAAAAGATGATACTAGTATCTTTCATGTAGACGCTTGAAATGGCTGAGTTCTAAGCTTAGGTGTCCAAGGTTGCAAAAACGCCTTTCTCTATCTCTCCTCTTTTGTATGACATAGACTGGACGTTCATTACAAAGAATCATCAAAAAAGAGGGATTTTCCAACCGTTTTCGTGCGCCCCAAGAGGTTGAACATATTTTTCCAAGCGTACACATCAATCCATAAAGTGCAGGATGGATGGCTTTTACAAAGGAATTAAGCAATGAAGTAATGTTTAGTTTGGATGCTTGTTCATAATAATATGATTACTAATTTAAATATGCTTCAACCAGTCAGTTAACTCATACATTAAATGGCCATTGTTTGCAGAACACACTGTAGCTGTTTGCAGAGTCATGTGAGATCTGTTGACCCCTACCCCATGGGTCACTGTTTAATGAGGAAGTAACCCCTCATTAAACAGTGACCACTGAATCCACCACATAAAGACTGTGAATCTTTTGGAAACTGCAGTGTAATCTTCCCCCTTGTCATGAGCCTCCACTACCTTCTTTCTGAGATAAAGATGATTTTCTTTGTGTTTGGCATGGTGAGTAAAAGTAGTCCCTCTCATTGATGTGTTCAAGTGAGCTGTTCCTTGGAGTCCTTTTATGGGGTGTTGTTATGAAGCCAATTGACTGTGTAGGTGTGGTTTGAAAGCTGATTGATCAGGTAGATGTGTTTTGAAAGCATAAATTCAAATGTGGGGTAAATCTATTGACCACACGATCACAGGGGCTAATATTTTTGACCACCCCATTTTTCACTATATTTAATATAAAACAAACCTAGAAATGTATTTCATATTCCAAAATGTACCAAAAACTAATAAATATCAATGGTGAATATTTGATGATGTCAAATGTTATCGATGCGGCAAACATTGGGAAGAATTTCAGAAAAATGTTCCACAATTACAGGGGGGCTAATAATGTTGGCCATAACTGTATATGCAGGCATTTACATTAGTTTGATTTTATTTCAGAGATCAGTGTTTATATCAATCTCATAAGTCTCTCTTTAAAAGCAGAGTCTAAATAATATTATTCAGTGTGGTTGCAGAAGACCGTATTCCATGTTGGTCTGTATTATCTTGACTGGCACATCAGCGATGGCACAGTAGAAATGGTCTTCTCCTTCATTCTAGAGGGAGAGAAACCAACAGTGAGCGTTTTCATCCACTGTTGAATCCATACAGCCAGTCCTAAATACAAACACACATAATACGGTCTTACATCTTGTATGTTCTTATCCACTCCTTTGGAATCTATAATGAGAGAGAATCCAATGACGGGGTGAACACGTCTTTGTGACAGCATGCCAGCAAAATCATGAAAGTATTGGTGCTGTACTGGTGTACATTTTAAAAGACTTCCTTCCCAAATGTGCTTATGTTTTTGACGTATACATATAATTTAATTAAATTTAAGTATTATCAAGCATGGACAAAGCACATCAAACACACATACAATTGTGAGAATGCCAGAGTCAGTAGCTGAAAGACCTTAACTACTATAATAAATTAATAAAACATAAAAAAATGTTTTGCTTAAAGTTATTTAGTAGTCTCGGCTTTGTGATGCAACTAGTGCAGCAGTTATTATAGTCGGTACAAAATGGTTTGAAAACAAAGTGGAATAAACAGAAGAATAAGTATGAATAAAACAACATTCAAAACACACAAGGGCAAGTTTGCCTTGAAGTGAACTTCTCTTACCAGCACAATACTCTGCAGAAGGTTCTGGGGTGAGGGCATCATTACTCTGATTTTTGCCTGCAGTTCCCTTAAAATAGCATGATATATAAACATAACACAAAAAGTAAGCAGATTTGTGTTTGGTAGATTATTTCTTTGCTGTAACAATGCTTCTTTGAAATAACTCTTATATCGTTGGAAAGCCTGTTTATGCCACACTTGTAAGTAACATGCATTTGTAGGGTGAGCAGCAGAGCTAAGTATCTGGGTTGTGCCCATGAAAAATGTGACAAATCTTCTCTGCTGAGTCAAACAGCTTCTTCTGCCATTGACTCTTGTTTGGGGGATTGAATGATTGAAATTTAAAGAAACAAAACATATTGGCAATTTAGCAATTTCTTCATTTTAAAAACAGAGGCCTGAGTAGCTAGTGGAAGAACCATCACAGCCACAACAGCCTGGCTTCTCCTCCTCATGCTGGTCACCAGCCTGGTCTCACACTGCTGTGGGATGGCATCCCATTCTTCAACCAGCATTTGTAGCAAGTCAGCCAACGTGGTTGTGTTGGTCACTCTGGCACGAGCAGCCTATTGTTACTCTATGCTCTATGGGGGTGAGCATAGTCATCTGGGAGGTGGAGTTCGGTGCAGCAATCACCATAGCGTTCTCCACGTCTTCTCCACACTTTGACCCTACGATGCAACTGCCGCAGGAAGAATTTGGACTCATGATTGAACATAATGTTCCTTCACATGTTCAGGTTCCAGTGCAGGTGTTGTCGACACCAGTGCAATAGCAACAGCAGAATAAGCTGTTTGACTCGGCAGAGAAGGTTTGTCACATTTTTCATGGGTGCAACCCAGGTACTTAGCTCTGCTGCTCATCCCACAAATGCATGTTCCTTATAATTATGGCACCATTTATAAGGGGAATAAACAGGCTTTCCAACAATATAAGATTTATTTCCAAGAAGCATTGTTACAACAAAGAAATAACCTAGCAAACACAAATGTCATTACTTTTTGTGTTATGTTTATAAGAAAAGAAATGTAAATTCATTCAAATTTATTCAGTTTTTCAATAATTTTGTGAATGTTGCAGTTTGCTTGTGTGTTTTTTTAATTTATTAATTGTTACAATTCTTACCACTCCTCCAAAGTCAACATCTTCCATGTCAATAAAGTCAACTGTAAAACAGAAGACACACTGATGTAAATCTAAGTTCAGTGTATTTGTCATGTGATATGACGCCAAAACATGACGTGATCGATGCACAAATTTCACAATGACCACTTACTGCAGACATTTCCTTGTGTCCTGTATAAATAGGGAAAACATTTTTTATCACTGCGTATACAAACAAAACTCTGTGATTAGACAATTTTCAACATTGAATCACACGTAAAATGGCTTGAGTTTAGTGTCGATCACTGCCATTTGAATAGGAAAGAAATAAAAGTGTTGAGAAAATAGTCATCGAGCTTATTTCACATGTTATGTCTTACCTTTTGTAAAAACATCTTCCTGTAAGAATAGCGTGTGAGAGAGGAGTGCAATGTCAGAGTTGCAGCAGTGGATAAGCTAAAAAAAATACTGTGTTTCTTTTTAACTTGAGGACAAAAATATTATTTTTTAAAAGCACCATGATTGTTATGAAAAGGCATCAAGGTTCTATTCAACCTACCCTTCTTCATGAATAGCCATCCGAGCAAAATGACACCAACAGCTCCTCCACAGCAAGTCACACATGCTATAATCTTGTATATGTTGTTGTCTGTTTAATAAGACACAAATATTGGTCAGTTTAAACTCCACTGGAAAAGTCTGAAGAAACTGGAAATGTATTCATGATTAGTTTGTAAATTAAGTGTCCACTTAAAAAAAATGACAAAACCAAATAGATACTATATGCAACAAACAAACAGAAACAACTGGAAAAATCCAGTGCAAGTTCCTTCAACAGGCATCTGAGATAGTCAACAAACAGTGCCACCAACAGGCAAACCTGCTCAAGACAGACATTAGCATGCAGCAAGTGATCTTTTTGAAGTTGCTTCCTCCACTGTTACCATGATAAATTAATACCACAGTACGCTGAAACATTGGACAACATGTCCCAAACTCCGACTGGTTTTATAGGGGTATCTAGACATTGACTTAATGGAGTTCAGCAAGGATTAACAAAAATCGCTCCTCTATCTGTTCTGCTACCTCAATGCTCAATGAGTGATCAGCAAAACACGGTCACGAACGACAACCTTTGGCATCGGTGCAGATGTGCCATCATGTGGTGGGTGTAGGTATACATTTTAAATACACCTTCCCCTCCTAAATGTGCATGAGTTCCCCTCATGATCTGGTTTCTGTTTCACATGGTCATAGTCATCAATTCTATTTGTCATCTCTGGTTGTTTTTTTCTTCTTACTACCCCAGCGGGCTGTAGCTAGAGATTGTCTTTATACTATTTATTATATTAATGAACTTTTAGTCCTGCTTGGCAGCAAATGCTGTGGATTCTCTGGCAATGCTAGGTCTGACTCATGTTTTCATTGTGGTCACAGTAGCTTTAGGCTCAGACTTTATGCTCTGTCACACAACTTCCATATTATCCAGTGTTAAGATAGAGTCATTTTTACTACTTTACAACTCTCTGGATGAGCTTGGTTTCATAAGAAGGCAGAAATATGATGACATCATGAATGGAGATCACCAAGTTTGAAGCGACAGAAGTTTAGTTGCTAAACAGCCCTACCTCTCACTGAAGTGGTGGGTGGAGAGCTGGTTTTGCTTGCAGTCTCTGTCAGTGATGGTTGTGTGGAAACCATTGTTGATTTGCTCTCCAGAATATCTACATTTATAAAGACAGAATTTCATACTGAAAAATACATCATGATTCCTCTTGATAGCCATTCATTTATGCGGTAGGAATTGGTGATGAGACATCTAGTATTATACTTGAATGCTTTACAAACGACAGTGTGTCTGCCTCTGATGTTGCAATGTCATCATCAAAACTGCAAAAGACATTGTGTTTTCAGTCTGAACTGCGTTTGCTCTCCTACAACCAATGAACACTTAACGGTTTATGTCGTCCTGTCATGTTGTATTTACCTGACAAGTTGTATCATTCACTACGAGGAGACAAGGTGTTGGGATCACCTTTCAAACTGTAATCACAGCTGGCGTGGCTTTGTTGAGGTGAGAGTCTCAGCAGGTCATTGATTGAAATACCAAACTGACAGAACCAATTATAATCTATTTTATATTTATTCTGTATGTGGATGGAGAGTGTGTTACTGTGTAGAGATGGAGAATATAGTTCTCCATGTCTTACTTACTACTTTACAACTCTCTGGATGAGCTCAGTCTCATAAGAAGGCAGGAATATGGTGAAATCATGGTGATGACCAAGTTTGAAGCGAAAAAAGTTTAGTTGTTCAGTGCACCAGGCTAAACAGCCCTACCTTTCACTGAAGTGGTGGGTGATGATGTCCTCCACTGTACTTGCACTGTAGAGCTGGTTTTGCTTGTAGTCTGCGTCAGTGATGGTTGTGTGGGGGCCCTTGCTGATTCGCTCTCCAGAATATCTACATTTACAAAGAGAGAACTTCATCCTGAAAACTACATCATGATTCCTCTCGATAGTCATTCATCTATGCTGTATAAAAACCTGAAACTGAGGAATTGGTGACGTGACATCTAGTATTATACTAACATGAATGCTTTACAAATGACAGCGTGTCTCTGATGTCTCAATGTTGTCATCAAAACTGCAAAATTATATTGTGTTTTTAGTCTGAACTATGTTGTCTGCACTACATCCAATAAATACTCAGCAGTTTATTTCGTCATGTAATGTTTTATTTACCTGCCAAGTTGCATTGTTCACTACGAGGAGACAAGGTGTTGGGATCACCTTTCAAACTGTAATCACAGCTGGCGTGGCTTTGTTGAGGGGAGAGCCTCAGCAGGTCATTGGTTGAGACATAAAACTGACAGAAACACTTTTTGTCCATTCTGCTTCTGTGACTTAAAATTGACCTCTGGACGGTTCCATCTCCAAAATACAGGTTACAGGTTGTGTCTTTGATCACAGATCCAGGCAGATAACATGTAAATACAACATGTTCACCAGGAGAATGGTGAGCACTCAACTGAGGTGGTCCACCTACAGAACGAATTCAAAAGTTGATGAATTACCAATAGGTATTTTCCTTAAAAAATGCATTTTTTTTTTAAAATTTTACCTCAAACCTTTGCACAAATCATGTATAATTTAAATGAATAAGTCATTACACTGAGGAACCATGAACATGTTGACTTAATCATTTTCCATTGTACATTATTATACAACAGAATTAGGAATGTAGTCACTCACTTTGTATCATCATGACTTGTGCGTCACTGTGAGCAGAGGGATAATCCACATGTCCAAGCTTCACAGTGTAGAAACACTTGACTTCAACTACAGCAGGTGAACTCTGCTGTGACATCAGGAGCAGCTCACTTCCTGTCAGTGTCTTCACACAAGACAACAGTGTAGGGGATCCTCCCTTCACAGTGTAAAAATAACATTGAGGAGCAGACACAGATGGAGGTGTCTGACACCTCAGTGTGACTGACTCTGTCTCTGAGATGGTCCCAGCACTCACTGTCAGTGTGGGTGCTGAGGCTGAAAAATGAAATAAATATGAAGTTGAAGAGAAGTTGAAGTAAAATACACAGCGGGAGAAATTTGTGATCATGATGTGACAACAAAGGTCACGATGAAGATTCCAATCATCCTGTGAGGACATGTAAGGCAGTGTTTTACTCACTCTGTATCTGGATGGACAGTGTGTTACTGCGTAGAGATGGAGAATATACTTCTCCACGTCTTACAGTGTAGAAACACTTGACTTTAACCACAGCAGGTGAACTTTGACCTTTATTGGCCAGGAGCTCAGTTACTGTCAGTGTCTTCTGACAAGAGGAGCTCGCTACAGATTTTCCTTCAATAATAAAAAAACATGAAGCAGATGAAGGAGGTTGACAGTAGAGGGTGACTGTGTCTGTCTCTGCTGAGATCACTCTTGGATGCACTGTGAGTTTAGGTGGAAGGCCTGGAAACCAAGTAATAAAGACACAAATATATTAGAATGTGGACTGTATCCAACCTCAGTTTTAAAACACAGCCACTTTTTGTCCACTTTTTTATTTATTTTTTACTTTATTCACTTTTGCTCAGTTCAGTAATGAACTAAATCATTTTGTTCAATGAAATAAAAGATAACGTTATTCATTTTGTATTGTAAAGAATTGTGAGTCGCTGCCAGTAAAGAGATAAACAACCTATCTGAACAAATAAACAGCGAAAATTTCCAAATGATGTGACTATGTCACAGGGTGCTGTGTATTTTGTATGGGAAACAGCAGTGGAGAAACACAGCCTCAGCCAGCTGTCACAGAGAGACTCGCCACATGGGAAAACGTACGCTTCAGCCCTCTTTCAGTGACGTCTCTCTTTTGTTCTTCTTCGTAAATCTTGACCATGCCTTGTTCCCATGGAACAGTCAGCCTGGCAAGCAAGACACACTTCTCATCCGTCGACCACAGGACGATGTTGGGTCTCAGACAGGTAGTTTCTTTTTCTTATTTTTTTTTTCAAATTAAAAGTCAGTCACCATTTAGTTTAGGGGAAACAACAGAACAGAAGGGGCTGCTGATTTGGGTTCCCTCTCCTTTCATCCTTCAACTGTCAAATCACCGTTTGAGTATGAAAATGATGTTATTATTATTATCCTGTTTAAATATTGGATGTTTATTATACATTGTCCTTCACTTTAAAAATGAATATATTATTAATTTTCTATACTTCTAGTGTGGTTTGTGCTTTGTTCAGGCCAGAAGAAGCTCACCATCAGAAATTGTTGATTGCCTCTAAAGAAAATTCATCTTCTAGCCGCCCCCACAAAACTACATAGGCCACTGTGATGTTTCCACTCATACCGTGAGAAGATTTCAGACGGTGGTTTACTCACCCTGTATGAAGATGGAGGCTGGGTTGCTGTGTGAAGACTGAAGTTCCTCTTCTCCTTGTCTGACTTTATAGAAACACTTTACCTTCACCTCAGAAAGTGAACTTTGACCTGCCTTGGCCAGAAGCTCAGTTCCTGTCAGTGTCTTCCAACAAGTGGAGCTCTGAATAGGTTGTCCTTCTTCAATTGAAAAATAGCACTGAGACACAATAATAGATGGCGGAGGGTAACAGTAGAGGGTGACTGAGTCTGCCTCTGCTGAGATCTCTGATGGAAACACTGACACTTCAGGTGGAGCATCTGGAGCTAAAGAGATCGAGACAACAACATCTGTGTTTCTTAACGTGGTCACACTCAACAAACTACTTTGCGCATTTATTGATAAGAGAACAGCTGCAAGGATCAGACACTGACCTTTTGTTTGAGACTTGCAAGTGAAATCTGTCAAAGATAAGTTTACAGGGTAAAGATTCGTACTGTGGTCTGTTAATGTTTTATTTTAGCAAAAATATTAAAGATTCAAAACAAAGATTAAACATTTTAATTCCACTTTATGATCTCAAGTTTTATTCAAGGTTTAAAACCAGCTGCCTGATTTTATCAATACTTTTTACAAAGATAATCCGAATGCTTGTGGCACGAAAAATATAGCAATTTTAAAAGTGGCGAAAAGATAAAACTTACAGATGAGGATGACAAGCAGCCGACGTGCAGCCATGGTGAAGCTGTTGATTGAGGTTCTGTTTTTGTTTTTTTTACTCAAGAGTGTGTGCTCTCATCTAAATTCGTCATGAGTTTACATGATTCGACAATCTCATTGGTTGCTGCACATTTTTTTTCTCACATGTATAAACACTGTTGTGTAATTTAGCCCTTCACATAACCTCACACTGCCTGAGAACATTTAAATGTAAACCTTGTCCAGTGGCTCCAAACCTCTATGGCCGGTGTTGTATTTTTGCAAATTTAAGTCAGTCAACAGCTTCACCATGGACACACGTCTGCTGCTTCTCATCTTCATCTGTAAGTTTCACTGCTTCATCACTTTTAAAATGGTTTTTACATTCTATTTCTTTTTTTTTTTTTTTTTTACATTTTTTCTTTTACATTTTTTCGAGAGCATTAAAACCCACGCTTGCCAATGGCATACAGATTATCTTTGTAAAAATATGTATTCATAAAATCGGGCAGTTGGTTTAAACCTTGAATAAAACTGGCTATCATGGATGTGGAATTAAAATGCTTTATATTTCCTTTGAATCTTTGATATTTTAAGTAAAGCATTGATAAAATTGTAGTAAGAATCTTTACCCTCTAAACATATCTTTGACAGATTTCACTTGCAAGACTCAAACAAAAGGTCAGTGTCTGATCCTTGCAGCAGTTCTTTTATCAATAAATGCACAAAATAGTTTGTTGAGTGTGACCACGTTAAGAAACACAGATGTTGTTGTCTCTATCTCTTTAGCTCCAGATGCTCCACCTAAAGTGTCAGTGTTTCCATCAGAGATCTCAGCAGGGACAGACTCAGTCACCCTCTACTGTTACCCTCCACCATCTATTATTGTGTCTCAGTGCTATTTTTCAATTGAAGAAGGAGAATCTATTCGGAGCTCCACTTGTCGGAAGACACTGACAGGAACTGAGCTTCTGGCCAAGGCAGGTCAAAGTTCACTTTCTGAGGTGAAGGTAAAGTGTTTCTATAAAGTCAGACAAGGAGAAGAGGAACTTCAGTCTTCACACAGCAACCCAGCCTCCATCTTCATACAGGGTGAGTAAACCACCGTCTGAAATCTTCTCACGGTATGAGTGGAAACATCACAGTGGCCTATGTAGTTTTGTGGGGGCGGCTAGAAGATGAATTTTCTTTAGAGGCAATATGTATATATATATATATATATATATATATATATATATATATATATATATGTATGTATATGTGTATATATATACATATATTTTAAAGTGAAGGACAATGAAAAATTAACATCCAATATTAAAACAGGATAATAATAAAAACATCATTGAAGCAGGGATATGTAGTCCATCAATGTCCAAGGTCTAGAGGCCCTCAACTAAAGGCTGCAGCCTGATGCACTGGGTGGTCTCTCGTACTCAAACGGTGGTCTGACAGTTGAAGGATGAAAGGAGAGGGAAAGCAAATCAGCAGCCCCTTCTGTTTTGTCGTTTCCCCTCAACTAAAGGCTTATTGACTTTTAAATAAAAAACAAGAAAAAGAAACTCTTCAAACTACTTTAAACTGCAGTCAAATAAACTACCTGTCTGAGACCCAACATCGTCCTGTGGTCGACGGATGAGAAGTGTGTCTTGCTTGCCAGGCTGACTGTTCCATGGGAACAAGGCATGGTCAAGATTTACGAAGAAGAACAAAAGAGAGACCTCACTGAAAGAGGGGTGAAGCGTACGTTTTCCCATGTGGCGAGTCTCTCTGTGACAGCAACTGAGGCTGTGTTTCTCCACTGCTGTTTCCCACACAAAATACACAGCACCCTGTGACTATGTCACATCATTTGGAAATTTTCACTTTTTATTTGTTCAGATGGATTGTTTATCTCTTTCCTGGCAGCGACTCACAATTCTTTACAATAAAAAGTGAAAAACTTTATATTTTATTTTATTGAACAAAATTATTGAGTTCATTAATGAACAGAGCAAAAGTGAATAAAGTAAAAAAAGAAGAAGTGGCTGTGTTTTAAAACTGAGGATGGATACAGTCCACATTCTAATATATTTGTATCTCTATTACTTGGCTTTCAGACCTTCCATCTAAACTGACAGTGTGCCCAAGAGTGATCTCAGCAGAGACAGACACAGTCACCCTCTACTGTCACTCTCCTACATCTACACCATGTTATTTTGTTATTGATGAAGAATCTATTCAGAGCTCCTCTTGTCAGAAGACACTGACAGTAACTGAGCTCCTGGCCAAGAAAGGCCAAAGTTCACCTGCTAAGGTGGAAGTCAAGTGTTTCTACACTGTAAAACGTGGAGAATTATATTCTCCATCTCAACACAGTAACACACTGTCCATCCACATACAGAGTGAGTAAAACACTGCCTTACATGTCCTCACAGTATGATTGGAATCTTCATCGTGGCCTTTGTTTTCACACGATGTTGACAAATTTCTCTCGCTGTACATTTTACTTCAGCTTCTATTCAACTTCATCTTTCAGCCTCTGCACCCAAACTGACAGTGAACACTCAGAACATCTCAGTGACAGAGTCAGTCACACTGTGGTGTCAGCCACCTCCACCTGTGTCCACTTCTCAATGTTATTTTTACACTGTGAAGGGAGGATCCCCTACACTGTTGTCTTGTGTGGAGACACTGACAGGAAGTGAGCTGCTCCTGATGTCACAGCAGAGTTCACCTGCTGAAGTTGAAGTCAAGTGTTTCTACACTGTGAAGCTTGGACATCTGGATTATCCCTCTGCTGGCAGTGACGCACAAGTCATGATGATACAAAGTGAGTGACTGCATTCCTATTTCTATATCTAATCTGATTAATTCTTGTGCTCATATTTGCTCAACGTAATAACTTATTCATAGAATTTATCGTATAATAAATTATTAGTGTTGTTGTTGATAAGGTAAAATATAACAACTGGTTTGTGATGTAGAAAGAGCCACATCTACAATCAATGAGAAAGAGCAGTTTTCTATGCAACAATGATCTGCACTGCAGTATATCCACAAAGGTTTTATTGCCCAAAAATTAAATTTCCAGTGCACAAATTAGACCCACAAATTTGGCACCTGAGTCAGGTTTGCATATTATGATCATATCATCGTCACAAGATTATGTGTGACATCCACATATGTAAATATGTGTTGAAGCCTCATGGAAAAGAGAAAATATGTATGTATATATACCAATACCATATATATGTATTGACACGATTTTCATATGTAAACCATTTACTTTTCACTTCACAGCCAGCTAGGAATTTGCAGCGCTTGTTTGTTTTGTTTTTTTTTAAAAAGAAAGAAAGAAAGAAAAAAGACTAACTTGTACAAACCAATCTTAGTAAAATAATAAGAAAAAGTCATGACAAGAATATGAAAATGTTCCAGCATGTGGCCTATTCTCTGTAATAGATCACAGTCTTCCACGTCATCCTAGTCTTGAAGGTTACAATTAATTTAACTACAAACCATTAACCATTACTACATACACCCCCAGCCAGGTATGGCAGCTTGTTGCTAGAACAAGCCGTCATTAACTTACAGTAACAATGATTGGCACCAAAAAACTTTTGGGGCAGTTCTACAACAGCGTAGAAGTGAATAAATTGAATAGTTCTCCTGTGACGAAGAATCAATATACTGAATTAAACAACCAATTTTGAGAAAAACACAAGTTGATTTGAGCATTATACAAGTATATGTATTATTTCTAACTGTCATCAGCCAAAACTGAAGTCACATTGTCCGAAAAGTGAGAATAAAAGCACAGGCGCACATACACACACGGAAAAAGAAGCCAGATTACCTGGAGACTCTTTTTTTTAAAAAAAAAAATCTAAAATGCAAAATCTTTATTTAAAATGTTAGTTTGATAAACATATTTGAGAGTAGGGTACCTTGATAAAACGTAATGGCTAATGTGTATATTGATTTAACATTCAACTCTCGTAATTCATATTTAACTTCTGCTCAAATATATTCGTTTTAAAAAATAAACAAACGCCGGATGCGGAAGCGGAGACCGCTTCCTTTTGGCGCCCATGTTAACCAATGGTGTCAGACATTTACACCAGATGCAAAGCGGCGCGTACCTCCACTCATGGCATCGCACCTTGCATTTATAGTTTCGGCATCTGCTCTATTATGTGCGCGAGCCGCGAGCGATTCGCGTCAATTGAAGAGGAAGTCGCTCAAAGAAAAACGAAGAAAAAAAAAATCCGGTTAATTTTCAAAATAAAAACACCGTGGGCTGGCTACGGAGTGGGGCTTTGGGTGTCACAAATAAACAGGGAAAGAGCGAGAGAGAAGAGGCAGAGAGGATTTGTTGTGGAGTCAAGATGGGCGACAAGCAAATTTTGCTGTGTTGTCTCTCTTTTTATTTTTTTCAATCAGTCTTAGGCTTATTATTACTGCCTTGAAAAACAACTCATAAATGTAAGGCACGGACACTCGTTAAATTTCAGGTTGTATGGGAAGTATGATTTGTTTTTCAAGTGATGATAGGTTCATGTCGCAATAAAAAAAATTAGAAATCCACATTTAATTTTAATAATAATTGTAGGTATATGAGATTTTTATATCAGGTTTACTACTTCAACTCAGTACTGAATCTACCTGTAAATGATCATAAAATTAGTGCAGGCAACCATGAGCTCTGCCATGTGGTTCTTGACCTCAGTGGAACATTTGACGCTGTAGCCTGTGCACAACTTAAAACAGACCTTGTAAGGCACTCCTTTTAAACAGTTTTCACCATATGTTTTAGGACGTTTATTCTCCGTGGCTGTCAGTTTGTGTCTTGTGGGTCTTCACATTGCATGCACTTTGCTATTTCCGTATACTGTCTTTTAGCTTTTGTCTTAGACATGAACGCGACAAGTGAGGCTTCCCAAACAGAACTGCTGAAATGGAAGCTGATTGTGGGTGTAACTTGTTTTGGAGTAACTATTGGCATTCTGTGTCTGGGATGGATTCTACCAGGAACAGGTAAGTTCAGTAGAACTTTAAAACTTTTTTTTTTTTTTGTAATTTTTTTAATTTTAACTCTTAGGGCCAGATCCACAAAGAATGGAGCGCAGCAGTAAATTTCGGCTGTGATCTCCGTCACCTTTGCATTGTATTCACAAAGGTATTTTTTTTTTTTTTTGCATTAATGATATGCAGGCGCAAAAATGCCCAGAAATGCGGCACCTGAGGAGTCAGAAGCACAAATTGCGCTCTAGTAACCTGACGTGTGTGTAAGATGTGTGTGTATGATATTTTTCTATATACACACAAGCCTTATCATCAGAGAAAGTCGCACTGACGCCAGAAAGACTTTGACGGACTAAACTGCGCCTGGTTTTGGCTGGTGGTGTTTGCGCCTGTCAAAGCATGTGACTACGCAAACTCTTTGTGGATCTGCCGCTGTTTGGAATGAGGCATATTTGCATCAAAGGAGGTGTCATTTTGCGCAAAATTACTAATTTAACTCAATAAAGTCTGGCACAGCCCTGCCGCTACCTGCGCCTCGGCGCTTTTACCACCGCTTTTCACGCTTACTTCTGCTCTGTGGATTGAGGACGCACTGTTTTTGGTGCTATTTACATTAATTTTCTGCCGCAAAAGCCAGGAATTGCTTGGTGGCCCTTAGTGAGCTTTGATTTAAAAAAATAAAATAAAAAATGGTTAAACAGAGGCAGTGTTTAAAAACAGATGAATATGAGGAAAATGGTTCTCCTCCAAATCTAGCTTGTTTGTCTATATCTAATCCACCCACGAAGCTCACCAAAGTCTAAATGATTTAATCTGTTGTTGTTACTAAACTCCTGATGTCCATCAGTGCAGCTTTGATAATGTCCTTCTTGCTCTCTTTCAGACAAATGTTTTGACCAAAGGTAACAATAATCAGTCACTTTGAATAAGTGCTCACTACTAACATTGAAAGTACTTTAAAACATGTTTTTAAAAGTATTTTAATCATTCTTAAACATATTTTTTGTCACATCAGGGGGAGGAAAAAAGGGGCCACATTAGGCGCAGACATGTTGTAAGTAGAAACGTTTTCTTTTCAATCATCAGTCATTATTACACTGCAACACATTCTGCCTCCTTCTCAGGACTCAGACTTCATTTCATGTTATTTCTTTGTAGGACACAAAGCATTGTCATCTGTAAGTAATCTGAACATTTTATATTTTACAAATACAAATACAACACACCAAATGAAACTGTTTTGGTTAGTTATAAGTGATATTAAAGTAGCATTGGAAAACATAGAGGTTTACAAAATCTTGCCTTGTTGCAGATGACTAGTTGCATGCACTCCAGGGCCTCCTATATTTTGTTACTGTGGGTTTCTATTATATATTGGGTGACTATTCTAATTACTTTTCTAATGTCTATATTTCAAAGTTGTACACACACACACACACACACACAAATTGATGCTATGAGTGATCTAAGCAGAGGTTGGTAATAGCAGTGTGAGCTCACAGCAAGACTGGAAAATTACAACTAAACCTCAAAAGCTCCTTCTTGCTCTCTTTCAGATAAATGTTTTGACCAAAGGTAACAATAATCCGTCACCGTGAATATGTGCTCAGCAATAATATTAGGGTAGTGTAAGTTTCTTTCATCATCATGTTAAAAATTATATTTGTCATCATATCAGGTTGAACAAAGAAGTGGCCACATTAGGCAGAGATACATTGTAAGTAGAAACTTTTTTTTCTCTCAGTCATCAGTGATTATAACACTGCTGCACATTCTGCCACTGACTGACACTTTGTACATTTTTCAATACATTTTATTTCTTTGTAGGGAACAAAGCGTTGTCATCTTTAAGGATTCCGGAAATGGTATAGTTTCATTAACTACAAATACACACCTAACTAAACTGTACAGCTAAGTGATATTATAGTAGCATTGGAAAGAAGAAAGGTTTACATCTTTCCTTTTGCAGATGACAACAACTGCATGCAGAACATTGGCCGTACAAACCAGGTCTTAACAATAGCAGGTAATAATGTCTGTTTCTAGTTTCTCCTGTTTCTTGTTCTGCTCCTTATCTTTTGTTTAATGGCAGTTTACTCCTTAGTGTCCGGAGCATTACCGCCCCCTACCGAGTCGGCTTTGGAACAGGAGATCAGGCAGTTATAGACTAGATCCTTTTAATGACAGAGAAAACCGAAATCCTCTCTATTAACCCTGTTGCTTGCAAAACAATCTATCAGTCACCTCAGATTAATCTTGTTTCCTACTCTAAGATTTATTAAGCTAAATGTTTCCTTTTCTTTTTCCATTGCTGTTTTCAAAGTCTTCCTTTCTTCTTTGTACTTGGCACACTCCATCAGCACATGTTGAACTGATTCCATTACCCCACACTGTTCACATTTTCCATCCACGTGTTTTCCTATTTTATATAATGATCCATTCAACCCTGTATGTCCAATCCTCAACGGTGAAAATGTTGTCTACCTGTTTCGTGTTACTATGGTTTCTGTTTATATTGGGTGCCAATTCCAACTACAACCACTACAACCAGCTCAGTGGTCTAGTTGGACCAGCTCAGCGGTCTAGTGGAAGAGTGTCCGCCCTGAGACTGGTAGGTTGTGGGTTTGATTCCCAGCCGGGTCATACCAAAGACTATAAAAAATGATATCCATCCATCCATCCATCTTTATTCACATATTTGACAAAATAGAATACATAAATATATAAACATTTCATTTATGTGTGAAATGGGACACCCTATGAAGCAAAAAAAACAACAACAACAAAACAAAGCTGTTGAGCAGGACCCAGGCATAGAGCGCAGGTATCACATGTATAACAACTTTATCTCACACACACACACTCTCATTGTAGAGGTCCACCATGCTGTCACGTCAATCCACAGTCTCACCCATCACACAACCACTCCGCCCACTGAAAAAAGAAAAAAAGAAGAGGAAAAGACATGTAGATGACACCAACCATAACAAGGTCCAAGTGGTCCAGTCAAAAACCAGACAACAGTCACATGATCAAGCAGCACACAGGCAAAGAAAATGTTCACAGCACCAGTTCATATTTGAGTATATTTCAACAGTTGCTTCTTGAATCTTTCTTAAAACATGCACAGTTGGAGACATTTGCAAGGCTTTATCAAGATCATTCCATACCTGCGGACCATTACAAACCACACTGAGACTAGTACACGAGTTTCCGTTTTTTTCCCTATAATATCCCATAATATGGTGCCTTTTCTTAGTTTGATAGGCATGTGAAGGTAGAGAAATTAGGATTAGGTCACAAAGTCTGTCATTACCTGCTTGGCACTCAGTATTCAGGGTTGGACTTGGGGGGTTAGATCACCCAATTATTCCTGGGCGCAGCGCTGCTGCTGCCCACCGCTCCCTCAGGGGATGATGGGTCAATTGTGGAGGACAAATTTTGCATCCTTTGGGATGTGACAATCAGTGGGACTTTAACCTTTAACTTGAATTACCTCTGATAATAATAATAATAATAATAATAATAATAATAATAATAATAATAATAATAATAATAATGATAATAATAATTGTAATTTAAAAAATATCATGGTGTTTCTGTATTTCTTGAATATTGGATGCCTATGAAGGCTCTAATGATTAGATCCTCCACCACTACTGTAGTCAGTTATAGCAGTGTTAGCCCACAGCAAGATGGAAAACGGAATTTACCACCAACTTTATATCATCCTTGCTCTCTTTCACAAATGACAAAAGACAAATGTTTTGACAAAAGGTACCAATAATTAATACAATATTGACTGATTGCCATGAGTGATCTAATTTGTGTCTAATCATATTGAAATGACGAAGTGGCCAATTTGTTTTTTTTTTGTTTTTTTCAATGAAAACACTGACAGCTGCTTCCTTTCTTCCTCAGAGTAAGATTGAATAAGGTGTCAACCTTAAAGGTCCAGAAGAACCTGGTTCATGATGTTGTAGAACAGAGCTGTCTCTGTTGGCATGCTACATCAAACTTGTGTTGCATTGTTTTTGCTCACTTATATAGAACATATGTCAAGTGAATCTGTAAGGAATTGAAGAATGCTAAATCCTTTTGTTATTTTCTAAAATAGGTTTGAGTTGATTTTAATGCTTTTACTGATTGTTCGTTATGTGAGTTTTTCTGCTTTAGTTTTGAGGTTTTCCTGTTTGTTGTCTTGCTTCACTTCACACTTCCTTTCCCTTTTGTTTTCAGTCAACCGTTACACTCTTAAAAGCAACGACTTGTACACAGGGGCAATTAATAAAGCATCCTGCTCATACTAAAGCTGATGTCTCTGGAAACTCCTGTCAGCCCAACTATTTTTCAGTTTGCTGTCTGCCAGTCACTTGCTGTCTTTCCTGTTATACCGTCCTGTCTGACACAAACCTTGATTCTTATTTTTCTTGTCGACTGCTCTTTTGTCTTGACCCTGTACTCCCGTTAATACAAGAAACTAATTGACTCGACCAGCGTCTGTCCTTATGTAAGAAGGCACTTTTAAATGAATCCTCCATGATGCACCATGAAAATACTTACAGTTAACAGTCTAATCCAGACTAGATATAATGTGTGATTTAGACATCTATCTTTTCACTGACCGTAAAATCTTATTCAAATAATTATTCTGATTCAGGGGAAAGTTCTGAAACTGTAGCTCTGGTACAAACACTCAGGATTTTACCTAAGGGTGGAAGGGATGACATGACTCAGGCTTCTTTCTGTCCTTCTGAAACTTCAGCCGGTCACATTTAAGTGACTCCTTGTGTTCAAAGGTGTCAAGGCAGAAAACGCTACATCGAGGCACTTATTCACAGGTTCATCATAACTGAAAACATAAAGGGTAGAAGGTTGAATTGAGGCCTGACTTTGCTATGTTGAAGCATAGCAAAACATAGCAAAACCGGTCCACTGCTGCAGTCACACTTATTGTCCACAACCACCATGAAGAGGTTGCTGCTGGGAATCTGCTGTATGACAAAAGACCTGCAGCAACACAGAGGCAGAAGCTTGAGCGTGGGGCCTGCTGAAAGGTCGAGGTATTTTAAGAGGCACTATAATCCAATACCTAACACAGCCCTCGCAGTCAATGTTGCCTGTGGTTTCTTTGATGGTGCGTTCGGAGACAAAGGCTGGATACTCTGTGTCACACGGAACCATCATGGTTTTACCTCGAGATCTTTGAGCTGCATGTGGAGCGGACAGAAACAATCAGAAGCGCAGAGACGATGCCTTGAGTTCACAGCAAGCAACATGCAGCCCAGTGACTCTGGTTATAAATAGGAAGCTGAATACTTCTTTGTTGTTTCCTGATGTCTCTGTATGGGCTTTTGTCTATTTTTCCCTTGTCCTGTCTGGCCATAATGACAAGCAGAAATATGTCTGGACGTCTTTATGATGGCAGATTTTATTCTGAAAGGAAGAGCTTGTGACCCGAGGTTGTGAATCCCACAGGTCAGTTCAGGAACTACCTGAGTGGTTTTATTATATTTTTATGGATGAGTGATATTCTGGCCATGACCGGACTGAGGGAGGGACAGGGAGTGGAAAGGAGAGTAGAAAGGGGATGTAAGTGAGTGGCAAGAGGGGGGAGAGAAGGGGAGGGAGGGATAGAGAAAGAAACTGGCAACAATATACAAGTATTGTGAATTTATTTTTTAATTTGCATAGTTAATTATCCATTAATTAACTAATTCAAATAATAAACAGATTAACTCATTAAACTAGATTCAATTACACAAAAAATAAGATAACCATACAGAAGTAAGACAATGAACTATGTGTTTGTGTACATGTGCATGAGTGTACAGATGTGCGTGTATGGGTGTGTGAGTGTACCCGTGTGTGTGTATGCCTATGTGTGTATAGTCTATGTCTGTGAGTGTGTCGCGCCCATGTCCAGTGTATTTGTAACATATTATTGTTCATTGTGGTCATCGTTTCTCGATTCTGGCCGTCTCTCGCCGGGTTGCTTCGCGCTCGTCTTTGGTCAGTGGTGCAACGCACTAAAGGATCCGACTAGAATGTGCGATGCCATATCATTACCATATAATCTTCGTTTAGAGGTGGGGGGGCGAAGAGGGGGTCCAGACTCAGTGCTACAGGGGCACTGGCCCCTGTTGGCCCCTCCCCAGAACCGCCACTGTAGGGGACCTTACCAATATCACCTCAGATAAGGCAGAATCTTGCATCCTGATCACCTCCTTATCTATTGCCAAGAAACCTATTCTCATGAACTGGAAAAACAAAAAACATTTTTTCTTTTTTCTTCAAATGAGGCAGCTTGAAATATAATTGTCTTCTACATTTCAGACTGCAACATCACTCAAATGTTTCAAAGTACTCAAAAGCACAGATGTGCTCCATGATGGCAAAGCACATCTCTGAATAATAATCATAAAAAAAGAAAGAAACCGCACAAGTAAAGATGTCAAAGGTTTCTGTTCGAACAAAATACCAGTCTGGTCTGGGTATGGAGCAAATTTTGTCAATATTATCCTTTTACCTTTTTAAATTTGCCATTGTTGTGAATGTTTGAACATTTGAAAAGCCATCTCCCTATGAACATTTATGAAAGCTTCAATGAAAACGATTGCATGCTCTTTTTGCAGTGCAATGTTGCCTGACATTTCTAGATGAAAACAGGAAGGAAAGTGTGTCTACTTGAGGGAGCAGAAGGTGGTCAGTTCTAACCAGCCGATGATCTGGTTCACCACTTGTGACATACTCAACATTTGTTCACATGACCTGTAAATTCATGAAGACGAAACAAAATATGAAGATAAATTATATGTATAAAACATTTCACAGATTCACATTAACACTTTACCCTAAGATCCCTAGTTCTGAACTAATATCAGCTCCAAATAAGTCATACACAATATTTTCACCTATTTTTGGTGTGTTTTTTTTTTTTTTTTTTCCCTGTGAGAAAAACTTCAGTGTTACACTGTGGTTTTACTGTCATTCGCTCTCAGAGAAGTAAAGACAGACATGGCGAAACATCTGCTGTTTGTCATCCTTATCTCTAAGTTTAACTTTGTTACATTGTTTGAAATCATTAATACATTTTAATTCCAATGAACATTTGATGGAAAAGCAGCATTGCGATATTAGTGTTGAGCTTCACCCTCACTCACAAATTTTCTTTTCTTTTGTTCCCTGTTCCAAAAAATGTGTTTGTATTTCTTTACACTGTGCTTTTTTTCATGGAACACTTGGTTATAGCAGATGTGAAATTTAGTTGTAAATAACAATGTACTTTTTTATTGGGAGGGGTAGGGGGGGGGGGGTCATTTTTACCATGAGTATACATTTTCAACAGATTTTCCTTGCAAGGCTCAATCTGAAAGTCAGTGCCTGAGCAATTTATTGGTGTTATAATCAATAAATGGATGCTGTGTTGTACAGCCTGTTAGAATCGTGACCATTAATAAAGAAACGTGTGTCCATCTTGTACTTTCCAGATCCTCCACCTCAATTAACCTTGTATCCACCAGTGACCTCAGCAGAGATACACTCAGACACACTCCGTTGTCAGCTCCTGTGTCTCAGTGTTTTGTTATCATTGAAGGAGGAGAATCTTATTCAAGCTCCTCTTGTTGGAAGACACTGACACTAACTGTGTGTCTGGTCAAGACAGGTAAAAGTTCACCTGTTGAGGTTAAAGTCAAGTGTTTTTACATTGAACAGTCAAATGTTCACTTTAGGGGGGAAAGAAATCCCCTGACAGGAAAGCATCAAAATTGCAAATATCGCTTACAACTTTGCTTTTATCTCTTCATCTACTTGGTGTCTTGGTCTTTCAAATGTGGAGCCATCATTAGTTTCAAATCTTCTGGGACATTCATTATGTGTGGCCATTAAAGATACAGTTCATATATGGACATAGGAGCTTCTGTTCTGCATTTCAGTGAGAAAATCTTCAGCGTCACACTGTGGTTTTCCTGTGTGCATTCTCTCTCAGACAGAGAGGTCAGAAGACATTCGATCAGTCAGACTATCAGTCTAGCATGTAGTGGCAGCTTCATCATGGCCAAGCGTCTGCTGTTTGTCATCCTCATCTGTAAGTTTAACCTTTTTTAGATTATCTGAAATTGTTAATAAATAACAACCCTAACCCTAACCCTATTTCTTATAGCCTTGCTATGTTAGTGTTAACCTCACTGTCAATCACAGTTTTTTCTTTTTCTGTTCTTTGTTCCAAAAGAAATATTCTAATAACTGTTGCACTGTGACTTTTATGCATTGTAAAACAGTTGGCTGTAGTGGTTTTCTAATTTTCTGTTCTTTCTTTTTTTTGTTGTTTAAATTAAGAGCCACATAAAATCTGGGAACTTCGTAAAATCTTTGTCATTAACCCTGAAAGAAACAATAATTTCCAAACTAAGTAGAAGATACCAATATACTTTTTCTAAATCAAAAATATTTACCATGCTCATATATTTTCAACTGCGATGAACTGGCGACTTGTCCAGGGTGTCACCCTGCCTTCACCCTAAGACAGCTGGGATAGGCTCCAGCAGACCCCCGTGACCCTGAATAGGAATAAGCGGGCATAGAAGATGAATGAATGAATGAATGAATGAATATGTTTTCAACAGATTTTCCTTGCAAGACTCAATGTGAAGGTCAGTATCCAAGCCTTTCATTGGTGCTACAATCTATAAATAAATGATGCCATACAGCCTGTTAGAAGCGTGGCCATAATTACAAAAACTGTGTCCATCTTGTCTCTGCCTTTCCAGAACCTCCACCTCAACTGACGGTGGATCCACCAGTGATCTCAGCAGAGACTCACTCAGTCACACTCAACTGTCATCATCCATCATCTGCTCCTGTGTCTCAGTGTTATTTTATTATTGAAGGAGGAGAATCTATTCAGAGTTCCTATTGTCGGAAGACACTGACAGGATCTGAGCTTCTGGTCAAGACAGGTCAAAGTTCACCTGCTGAGGTTAAAGTCCAGTGTTTCTACACTGTAAGGAAGGAAGATGTATATGCTCCATCTCAACACAGTAGCACGCAGTCCATCTACATACAGAGTAAGTAAATGATGAACTTGATGATGAATTTAACCTTTTTAAATGGTGAGTGAGGAGTGCAGAGTGGCTGGATGTTCAGAGATTTAAAATTCACAAGTTAGTTCTCTGCAGTTAGAGTTGCTCCTGCTGTTTAAAAACAAAACAAAACAAAACAAAACAAAACAAAAAATGTGTGTTCTTCCTTCAGGTCCTCTTGAAGCTGCACCCACACTGACAGTGAGTGCTCAGACCATCTCAGAGACAGAGTCAGTCACACTGAGGTGTCAGACACCTCCACCTGTGTCTGCTCCTCAATGTTATTTTCACATTGTGAAGGGAGGATCCCCTAAACTGTGGCCTTGTGTGAAGACACTGACAGGAAGTGAGCTGCTCCTGATGTCACAGCAGAGTTCACCTGCTGAAGTTGAAGTCAAGTGTTTCTACACTGTGAAGCTTGGACCTCTGGATTATCCCTCTGCTCACAGTGACGCACAAGTCATGATGATACAAAGTGAGTGACTGTATTCCTAATTTTACTGTATATTATTATGCAATGGGAAATTACTGTATTGTGTTTATATTTTCTCTGGGCAAGTACTTATTCATTTAAATATTAACTTTCTATTTAAAGGTTTAAGGTAAAAAATATATGAACGGTTTAATGATGTACAAAAACATGAAGCTTTTCTCTTTACTGCAACATAACAGGACATGCAGTAAAATACCTCTTTGTAATTCATCAACTCTTGAATTCATTCTGTAGGTGGACCACCTGAGTTGAGTGCTCACCATTCTCCTGGTAGAGATGTTGTATTTGCATGTTCTCTGCCTGGATCTGTGATCAAAGACACAACCTGTAACCTGTATTTTGGAGATGGAACCGTCCAGAGGTCAAATTTAAATAGCAGAAACAGAATGGATAATACGAGGTTCTGTAAGTTTTCTGTCTCAGTCAATGACCTGCTGAGACTCTCACCTCAACAAAGCCACGCCAGCTGTGATTACAGTTTGAAAGGTGATCCCAACACCTTGTCTCCTCGTAGTGAACGATACAACTTGGCAGGTAAATGAAACATTATATGACGACATAAACTGCTCAGTATTCATTGGATGTAGTGCAGACAACACAGTTTAAGAAAACAATGTATTTGGCTCAGTTTTGATGACGGCATTGCAGCATCAGAGGCAGAAAAACTGCTGGTTGTACTTAATCAGAGTTTGTCATGTCACCAACTCCTACCTCAATACAGTTTAGAGTATGAAATTCTCTCTTTGTAATTGTAGACATTGTGGAGAAGGAATCAAGAAGGGCCCCCACACAACCATCACTGACACAGACTACAAGCAAAACCAGCTCTACAGCCAAAGTGCAGTGGACGACATCATCACCCACCACTTCAGTGAAAGGTAGGACTGTTTAGCCTGGTGCATTGAACTAATTAAATGAATGAAACTGAGCTTATCCCTTGAGTTCTATTGTAGGAAAAATGACAAACCCATCTTTACACTAGATAGTGTAGAAGTAGGTTGACAGGGCACAAAGTCTAAAACCTAAAGAGCCTAAAGCCACTGTGACCACAGACACTCAGCGTTGCTGTTTTTTTGTTTTGTTTTTTGTGTGTACTTTTTCCCTCCAGGCAGCCACATCTCATGAGAGTAGATTCACTCTAACCTGTTCTGATTCTTATGACATTAAATTCATTTGTCCTGAATGTGAATTATGTTTTATCACTACATTTTCTATATAATCCATAATTAACTTGTTGAATCAACTGGGTTTAAGTGTTGACTTGTTTACCTTCCAGTGTTAAAGACATATTAAACTTTGTTTCAAATTAATACATTTTTAAAATGAAAATTTCAACATATTAATTCAGGCCAAGACAGCAACATTTTGACAAAGCCTTAAAACTCTAGATAGTGTGGAAGTAGTGTGACAGTGCACAAAGTCTGAGCACTAAGCTAATGTGACCACATTGAAAACATGAGTCAGACCTAGCATTGCCAGAAAGCCCACAGCCTTGTCTTCTAAGTAGGACAAAAAGTTCATCAAGATAATTAGTGTGTTGTGAATATTGTTGTATATGTCTTGAGGTGGTTTGCCTGTTATGCATACATACAACAGAGAGAGGGAGGGGGGGAGACTGTGGTATTAGAGGGGAAAAACATTTGTTGACTTTGTTAAACATATGCAATATATGTCATTTTTGTTATTGAAAGTGGACAATTCATAAGAAACTAATCATGAATCATTGTTTTTGATCTTACTGATTTGGCCATTCTGTTGTTCATGTTGTGTTGTTTCTTCAAGTGCTTTTCCACTGGAGGTGAAACTGGCAAATATTTGTGTCTTCTTCAATAGGCAACAACATTATCAAGATCATTGCAGGTGTGACATTATTCGGAGTTGCTGTTGGTGTCAATTTCCTGGGATGGCTATTCATAAAAAATGGTAAGTTAAACAGAACCTTCATGCCTTTTCATCACAGTTAAGGGAGCCGTTATTGAATCCAATTTTTGGTTTAACCCACCAAATCCTCAGTTATCATATTTTTTAAATTAATAAAGTGAAAAAAGAAAGAATCATTCTTAACTTTTCCACTGGTGCAACTCTGACATTGTGCCCCTCTCTCCCACTCTCTTCTTTCAGAAAGTTGTTTTAACAAAAGGTAAGATGTAACATGTAAAATAAGCTAAATGACAATTTCCTCAGCACTTTTATTTCCTTATTCTTCAAATTGAAGTGATTGATACTAAACCAAATTAATGTCACATGAGATTTAATGTTGTGTGTGTAGTGATGACACAGTGTTTGTCACTATTTTTTTTTATAGGACACGTGGAAATGTATCCAGTAAGTGAATTTTCTGTAAAGATCATACGGAAGTCACTAAACTAAACTTAGATTTATGTCAGCGAACCAAGGTGTTCAGGTTCAGTGTATCTTCTCTTTTGCAGATGACTCTATTGACATGGAAGTTGTTGACAGTCGACAAGTGGTAATAATAATAATAATAATAATAATAATAATAATAATAATAATAATAATAATAATAATAATAATACCATAACCTGTAACATTCACAGACATTTAAGACATATATTTCAATATATCACAAATGTAGTGTGAGTAAGTGTTGATTTTCTCTCTATTTTCTCACACGTCATATTATTTTAAGGTACCTGCTGGCGCAAATCAGACGAATAATGCGATGATGCCTAATGAAGTCTATTGTTCTGGTGAGAGAAGTTCACTTCAAAGCAAACTTGCCTTTAACTGTTTCTCAATTCAGGGTCTGCATCCTTCGAAGCCTGCATTTGAAGGCCAATTACGTCATAGCACTGCCCAAAGGCTTGTCCCAATTCACTAAAATTCAAAGGACACTCCAAATGCGCCCTACTTTTAGCTGATTTGAAGGATGCACTGCTACTATCCTTCGGCATCTACTGTCAAAGACACAACATATACATTTAAGTATTCAAATTTAACATAAAACATTAAGTTTTTACTGTAGGTGTCAAGTTTTGTGTGTTTTATTTTTCGTTCAACCTAAAACTGCTTGCTCATCTCATCTGGAGGACGCAAAGGACCACTCGATTCTCATTCCTTTGATTTTTCTCTTTTTATTTTCTTGAGATCTTTGGGAAATGATAGAACAGCTTGAAAACCTTAAAGATAAACAAAGAACAAGTGTTAATTCTTAGACACAAAGCAAAGACATTTAGTTTCATGTTTTTTTAACCAATTTAACTCAGATTGTTTACAAACTCAACAAATAGTCATGGAGCGTATAACTCCAAACAAATTTAATCTTAGTTTGTCTTTGTTTCTCCTACCAGTTGCTTCTCACAGATGAATACTAATTGTGGTCGTGCTGTCCTTCCACCAGCATGTGAGAGAGAGTCCACAGGGCTCCTCCCCATTTTATTGCTTCCTGTGAAGTACTTCCTGTGAACATCCTGATATTTGGGCTGAACCAAATTGTGGGGTCACCCCCTTCAGATTTGGGGTGCATCCTAAGAATATGTGTGTGTCTGTCCTATGCGTTTGCGGATTTAAATTGGCTTTAACACAACAGTAGGGTTTTTACTTATTTGAACATCCAACGCCATGGTTGGATGGCAAACCAATGGTTAGCTTGATGCTATACAAACGTCACTTCCGGGTTGGCCAGCGGTAGGGAACAGCAGTGACGCAACCAGGAAATACGTCGAAGGCTAGACCGTCCCATTTGGTTACTAGGGTGGCAGGTTTGGGTTCGTCCTCCTTAGCTGGATCCTCTGAAGGACTCGCCTACCGATGGAGGCTGCATCCTTTGGAGGATGAGGATTGAGACACAGCCTTTGTGTGTTTTTAAAGCAAACTCTTTTTACATCTGCAGTTTTTTTCTGCTGAACATTATATTAAAAAACAAAAAACATCTTGGAGGTGCTCTAAGAACTCACAGAGAAAACATTGTTTATTCAAGCCAAATTCACACCTTTTTTTTTTTTAAACTTTATATTTAGCCACAGCTGCTTTGGTTCAAACTGACGGAAGTGTGTCTGCCAATCTGTGACAAATGGCCCCTCTTACCACCACCTCACCGCATCGAGCAGTAAGACAGTGGCAGGACTGTGGCAATGTGTTCTGTAGGTGTAATAGAGGAGTTTAAAGTGAAGGCAGGGCTGCATGAAAGATCAGCCTTGATGTTTGTAGACAAAATTGTGATCTGTAGTCTGAGCGGGGAGCAGGCGGAGGAGATCAAGAAGGTGCAGGATTGTAACTACTTTGAGTCAACAGTCCAACAAACAAACAAGTTGGACAAAAAGTCTGCAAGCAAGAAACAAAAGAGGATTATCAAGAATGAAAGGAAATGTGTAGAAAGCAGTGGTGAACACTGAGGTTGGAAGTGCCAGGAAGGAGAGCTAGAATCAGACTAAAGAGGAGATTGATGGATGCAGTGACAGAGGACATGAAGTTACTGATGCACCAGCAGGTTGTGATATAGTTTAGTTCATCAATACTTTCATGACATTCCTGCCATGCTGTTACAAACATCAGCTAACTCCTTCATTGGATTCTTTCTTATTACAGATACCAAGGAAGTGGATAAAAACAGTCAAGATGTAAGAGTCACCACATTAAGTGTGCTTGTTTATTTCCTGTATCAATTCAATAATGTATGAAAACTCTTACCATTGACTTCTCTCCCTGTAGAATGAAGGGGAATGCCATGCTTACCAAACCATCGATGATGTGCCCGACCAGAGAATACAGAACGACATGGTATACAGTCTTTTGCAAGCAGACTGAATAAAATAATTCAGGCTCTGACTAAAAAATGATTGATAGATACAAGCACTGGTCTTTCAAATATTAACAAACTGATGTCCATACCTGTACATACGTACCTATGTATTTCATATTTGAGTTTGTGTTCCTGTCATGTCAGAACTGTGTCACAGAAAGTGACAGTTAAGCTAACTTAAGTTTCATAGTGTAATTTGTTACGCATTGTTCCGTGATTTCCATGTTATGATTTTGAGTGCAGTACCACTTTAGATCCTATTTTCATTTCAAGGTGCACTTGGTGTGTGTGTGTCTTGGTGTAACTTCATGCCCCACCTTTCATCAATCTGTGTATCATTCATTCGTTTTTCAAAATAAAACAAAAGCAAAAAAAAAGAAATAACCGCTCGTTTTTCCAATATCTGTTTTGACAACCAAAATGAACAAACTGTCAACAATTTGTTTTCCCGATTTCCGATTTTCCATTCAACGGAAAAATGGACATAACGGATAACGGACCAATTGCCCAATTTGCAGTTAAATTTGATGCAAGGTTATGTCAATTTTTTGAAATACTTCATGTGTCCTGTTTAGTCTTAGAAGAAAAACACTAAAATTCTGGGTGTGCAAATAATTAGAATTTAACTGTAAAACACTCTTCCTTCTCATTGCCACATCCATCTCCCATGAACATTATCTCTCCCATGAACAGTCATCAGCTCAACACAGTTTTCTTTTTCTTCTGTGTGGAACAGTAGACCTAGGCGAACAGCTCTCTTTTTTCACTGTTACTTCCTTTTCCAGGTGTATTTCCTGTCACTTCTTGTAGCACTGAGTAGCTGTTTGTCATTTAAAACATTGCGACAAAACTCTGAACAGGACTGCTCAAAGTTGAGAGAGTACCCCCGATTCAGTCTTGTTGACTGCGGCAGGGGTTCCTCATTAGCACTGTAGGGGTGGTGGGAGCAGGGACACAAAGAACTTTGGGCAGATCTGCAAATTGGTCCCCCCCTGCACTGAGGGATAGCAGGGGTCTTCTACGGCAGGGGACCTGTACATAGTCTGAGAGTTTCTGTTCATGACATTGTCTTTCCCTCCCCTCTCTGCCCTCACTCTGTACACCAATCCAGAGTCCCCCACTGTTGCTAATATAGTGTGGGGCTTCGGGTCCCACCCACCATGCAGCTTCCCTTGGCCTTGTCTGTTCCTATTACAAAGCCAAGGGGAGAGCGCTCCTATCAATAAAGGGGGAGCAATGGCCATTCGGTCGAACAACGTTTTGCCTGTTCAGCAGCTTTGGCGATCTTTTACTTAGCCAGAATTATAGGCGTAGCTCAGCTTTTTGTGATGATCCTGTACCCAGCCTACCAACCCATGGTTTGGCTTCTCCTGCATAACGCCTAACCCCACATATACTGCAAGTCTAAGGTGTCAGCCAAACATCAGGTAAGAGGGAGCAAAACCAGTGGCAGTGTGTACAGTATTGTTGTAGGCCTGTAGCAGTTCTGGTAAGTACTCGGGCCACCTACTCTGTTTTCCGGCCTCCAAGGTGCGGAGTATTCTACCCAACCATTCCTTCCGGGGAGGTAGGGGGTGGTCCTGCTCTTCGTAACCCCATACAACTCACAGAGCTGTTTCTATATATGTATATATATGTGTGTGTATATACATATATATATATACATATACATATATATATATATATATATTGTGAACAAAAATGTGTGAACAAAATCCAAAAACAGGACTACCGGTCAACCACAGCCCAAACTAAAACAAAAAAACCATATGAGTCCTAGTAACCCATAAGCAAGCGATCACCCGTCAAGTGGGGGGGAGGATTAAATTAATAAACAAACTGATGAACGACCTGGACTCCTCCGGTGGTCGCGGCGTGCGCCCGACCAAGCGACGAGAGCGAATGAGAGCGAATGAGAGCGAGGGCAAGCGAGTGAGAGAGAGAGAACCCGCCCCTCTCTCGCTCCTTTTATAGTCTCCCCCGCCGTCCTGAGCACTGATTGCACGCTGGTGCTCACCGGGCCTGGGGAGGAGCCAACAGGGGAGGAGAGCAAGGGTTGCACGTAACATACATTATGATCAGTAATTAATAATTGTCAAAGGATCTATAGATGTTCAACTTACAGACGAGGATGATGACACACAGCAAGTGTTCAGCCATGATGAAAGTGTCCTCTTGTCGAGTGTCTTTGTGACTGCATCAACTTTCATCACCTCTGACCTCTGTGAGAGGACGCACACGGGGAAACCACAGCTAGTCAGTTATTAATTCTTTACTGTATATACAGCTCTAGTTTTATGATTATTTAAAAATCAGCAGCAGTCATCTGAATGTGTCTTAGGTACAACTCTACAGCTTTTCAACTAAATTGTGCCCCATATCATCCGCTGGTTAGGTGCATTTCGTCTCACTCACATTGTCATGTCTATTTTAATAGAGTGCGGTGCAATGCTCTGAGAACATTTCAAACCATAACCAGAAGTGATGCATCGATGGAAACATTACAATGTGTGCACAAAATGTGTGACCAAGATGTGTGAATCATTTTGTAACTCGTAACTGTAAACTCGTACACTGCAGTCAAGAGGATTCCACGTACCAACCTAAGAGCTTCACAATATGAACACTGCGTTAAATGTTAAAATGTAATGAACTATGTTAGTGACAGTATGTGATGAAATTAATCATTGTCCACAACAGCAATGCTTTTTTCATTGAACTCATCAAAGTTTCACCTGTTAGACACGTCTTCGTCTACACTGTCATTTCTTTGACCACTGCCCTAACGGGCAGTATATCGTAACGCCTCCTCAACAACTCTATTCTCTCTGACTAACTTGGAGTGGCTCTCACTCAGTGCAATGCTTATCCAAGGCCATGTGTTTTTTTTTCTTCATTCAAACTGAACCCATATGGCCATAACATGCTTAGGGCCAGTAGACACATTGGGTGTGTGCAGTGACTCCAGGTATTAAATCCAGTCGGGATGATTGTTATCTCTGATTAATAATAATAAAAAATGCACAATAAAGATGTCAGAGGTTTCTGTTGTCCGAACTAAATACCAGTCTGGTCTCGGTATGTAGCAAATTTTGTCAATATAATCCTTTTAGCTTTTTAAATTTGCCATTGTTGTAAATGTTTGAACATTTGAAAAGCCATCTGCCTATGAACATTTGTGAAAGCTTCAATGAAAATGATTACATGCTCTTTTTGCAGTGCAAGATTGCCTGACATTTATAGATGAAAACAGGAAGGAAAGTGTGTCTACTTGAGGGAGCAGAAGGTGGTCAGTTCTCACCAGCCGATGATCTGGTTCACCACTTGTGACATACTCAACATTTGTTCACATGACCTGTAAATTCATGAAGACGAAACAAAATATGAAGATAAATTATATGTATAAAACATTTCACAGATTCACATTAACACTTTACCCTAAGATCCCTAGCTCTGAACTAATATCAGCTCCAAATAAGTCATACACAATATTTTCACTAATTTTTGGTGTGTTTTTTTTTTTTTTTTCCTGTGAGAAAAACGTCAGTGTTACACTGTGGTTTTACTGTCATTCGCTCTCAGAGAAGTAAAGACAGACACGGCGAAACATCTGCTGTTTGTCATCCTTATCTCTAAGTTTAACTTTGTTACATTGTTTGAAATCATTAATACATTTTAATTCCAATGAACATTTGATGGAAAAGCAGCATTGCGATATTAGTGATGAGCTTCACCCTCACTCACAGATTTTCTTTTCTTTTTTCCCTGTTCCAAAAAATGTGTTTGTATTTCTTTACACTGTGCAGGTGTGAAATTTAGTTGTAAATAAAAATATACTTTTTTATTGAGGGGGGTCGGGGGGGGTATTTTTACCATGATTATACATTTTCAACAGATTTTCCTTGCAAGGCTTAATCTGAAAGTCAGTGCCTGAGCAATTTATTGGTGTTATAATCAATAAATGGATGCTGTGTTGTACAGCCTGTTAGAATCGTGACCATTAATAAAGAAACGTGTGTCCATCTTGTACTTTCCAGATCCTCCACCTCAATTAACCTTGTATCCACCAGTGACCTCAGCAGAGATACACTCAGACACACTCCCTTGTCAGCTCCTGTGTCTCAGTGTTATGTTATCATTGAAGGAGGAGAATCTTTTCCAAGCTCCTCTTGTTGGAAGACACTGACACTAACTGTGTGTCTGGGCAAGACAGGTCAAAGTTCACCTGTTGAGGTTAAAGTCAAGTGTTTTTACATTAAACAGTCAAATGTTCACTTTAGGGGAACCTGTAACCTGACAGTCAAGAAAGCATCAAAATTACAAATATCTCTTACAACTTTGCTTTTGTCTCTTCATCTACTTGGTGTCTTGGTCTTTCAAATGTGGACCCATCATTAGTTTCAAATCTTCTGGGACATTCATTATGTGGGGCAATTGAAGATACAGTTCATATATGGGCATAGGAGCTTCTGTTCTGCATTTCAGTGAGAAAAACAGCGTCACACTGTGGTTTTCCTGTGTGCATTCTCTCTCAGACAGAGAGGTCAGAAGACATTGGATCAGTCAGACTATCAGTCTAGCATGTAGTGGCAGCTTCATCATGGCCAAGCGTCTGCTGTTTGTCATCCTCATCTGTAAGTTTAACCTTTGCTAGATTATCTGAAATTGTTAATAAATTCTATCTCTTATAGCCTTGTTCTTTTAGTGTTTGACCTCGCTGTCAATCACAGCTTCTTTTTTTTTTTGTTCTTTGTTCCAAAAAATATTCTAATAACTGTTGCACTGTGACTTTTATGCATTGTAAAACAGTTGGCTGTAGTGGTTTTCTAATTTTCTGTTCTTTCCTTTTTTTCGTTTAAATTAAGAGCCACAAAAAAATCTGTGAACTTCACAAAAATCTTTGTGTCGTTAACCCTGAAAGAAACAATAATATCCAAACTAAGTAGAAGATACCAATATACTTTTTCTAAATAAAAAATATTTACCATGCTCATATATTTTCAACAGATTTTCCTTGCAAGACTCAATGTGAAGGTCAGTATCTGAGCCTTTCATTGGTGCTATAATCTAAAAATAAATGATGCCATACAGCCTGTTAGAAGTGTGACCATGATTACAAAAACTGTGTCCATCTTGTCTCTGCCTTTCCAGAACATTCACCTCAACTGACGGTGGATCCACCAGTGATCTCAGCAGAGACTCACTCAGTCATACTCAACTGTCAGCCTCCATCATCTGCTCCTGAGGCTCAGTGTTATTTTATTATTGAAGGAGGAGAAATTTATTCAGAGTTCCTCTTGTTGGAAGACACTGACACTAACTGAGTTTCTGGTCAAGACAGGTCAAAGTTCACCTGCTGAGGTTAAAGTCCAGTGTTTCTACACTGTAAGGAATGGACATGCATATTCTTATTCTTCATACAGTAACATGGCATCCATCTACATACAGAGTGAGTAAAGGTTTTATTTGCTGCATTGAAACTAAAGCTCAGTATCTAAACCCTCCTGAGGTGCTCTAATGAGTAAATGGACAATGTGATGGAGTCTTTTACAAGTATGAACTGTATATATTTCTATAATTCTGCAGTATATACATGTCTGTTTCATTTTCAGATCCTCCACCTCAATTGACCTTGTATCCACCAGTGATCTCAGCAGAGACTCACTCAGTCACACTCAACTGTCAGCCTCCATCATCTGCTCCTGTGCCTCTGTGTTATTTTATTATTGAAGGAAGACAATTTATTGAGAGTTCCTCTTGTCAGATGACACTGACAGGATCTGAGCTTCTGGTCAATTCAGGTCAAAGTTCACCTGCTGAGGTTAAAGTCCAGTGTTTCTACACTGTAAGGAAGGGAGATGTATATGTTCCTTCTTCACACAGTAACATGGCATCCATCTACATACAGAGTGAGTAATTTGTGAATTTAACCTTTTTAAATGGTGAGTGGAGAGTGCAGAGTGGCTGGATGTTCAGAGATTTAAAATTTAAGAGTTAGTGCTCTGCAGTTAGAGTTGATTCTGCTGTTTAAAAACAAAACAAAACCAAAATTGTGTGTTCTTCCTTCAGGTCCTGTTGAAGCTGCACCCACACTGACAGTGAATACTCGGACCATCTCAGAGACAGAGTCAGTCACACTGAGGTGTCAGCCACCTCCATCTGTGTCTGCTCCTCAATGTTATTTTTACATTGTGAAGGGAGGATCCCTAAACTGTGGCCTTGTGTGAAGACACTGACAGGAAGTGAGCTGCTCCTGATGTCACAGCAGAGTTCACCTGCTGAAGTTGAAGTCAAGTGTTTCTACACTGTGAAGCTTGGACATGTGGATTATCTCTCTGCTCACAGTGACGCACAAGTCATGATGATACAAAGTGAGTGACTGTATTCCTAATTTTACTATTATAGTATATTATTATGCAATGGGAAATGATTGTATTGTGTTTATATTTTCTCTGGGCAATTACTTATTAATTTAAATATTAACTTTTTATTTAAAGGTTTAAGGTAAAAAAATATATGAACTGGTTTAATGATGTACAAAAACATGAAGCTTTTCTCTTTGCTGCAACATAACAGGACATGCAGTAAAATACCTCTTTGTATTTCATCAACTCTTGAATTCATTCTGTAGGTGGACCACCTCATTTGAGTGCTCAGCATTTTCCTGGTGAAGATGTTGTATTTACATGTTATCTGCCTGGATCTGTGATCAAAGACACAACCTGTAACCTGTATTTTGGAGATGGAACCGTCCAGAGGGCAAAATTAAGTCACAGAAACAGAATGGATAAAACGTGTTTCTGTCAGTTTTATGTCTCAGTCAATGACCTGCTGAGACTCTCCCCTCAACAAAGCCACGCCAGCTGTGATTACAGTTTGAAAGGTGATCCCAACACCTTGTCTCCTCGTAGTGAACGATACAACTTGGCAGGTAAATAAAACATTACATGATGACATAAACTGCTAAGGATTCATTGGATGCAGTGCAGACAACCCAGTTCAGAGCGAGAAAACAATGTGTTTGGCTCAGTTTTGATGACGGCATTGCAGCATCAGAGGCAGAAAAACTGCTGGTTGTACTTAATCAGAGTTTGTCATGTCAGCAACTCCTCAGTTTTAGGTTTTTATGAAGCATAAATTGAATGGAATCACGATACAGTTTAAAGTATGAAATTTTCTCTTTGGAAATGTAGATATTGTGGAGAAGGAATCAAGAAGGGCCCCCACACAACCATCACTGACACAGACTACTGGCAAAACCAGCTCTACAGTCAAAGTGCAGTGGGGACATCATCACCCACCACTTCAGTGAAAGGTAGGACTGTTTATCCTGGTCTCCCCTTTAAAATCCAGTTTCAAGTTAAAGAGAAATGATGGAACATTTTTATTGTAATAATGCAGCTCCAGAAATCTTGTCATGGTTATATATGTTCTAGAGAGAATGAGGCTCTTTCCACAACCCCCATAGCGTCTCCTGGCCAAAAACTGTCCTTTCAAGCCTCATCATGACAATCATGCGCCTCAAGCAAGAAATACTCATATGAATAGATCTGTTCTTACATGGTTCACACGAGCATTTAACTGCAATTTAGCTGCTTTTCGGCACTATGAATCAAACTCACACCCCCAGCCAGGTACCAGCAGCTTGATGCTAGAACAAACCATTGCTGGCCAACTGTAAGTTTCTATGACAGTGATTTGCAGTACAAAACTTTAAGGGGAGTTCTGTGGATGAAAACAACAACCAAAGCAGAAGTGACTGACTTACATCGTTCTCCCTAAACTCTCTGTATGCTGAATGAAACAATCAATGTTGAGAAAAGCAATATACAATTAAATGTTTTAGATGCTAACAGTCGTTAGCCACAACTGAAATTACATTGCCCAAAAAGTTACAAAAAAGTGTAGGTACACATACACACACATACCTATGGGACAAGGAAGCTGGAGTAACCAGAGAACCCCTGCAGACCCCTCTTTATTTAAAAATGCGAAATCTTTATTTAAAATGTTTGCTTCATAAACATTTGAGAGAAGGGACCTTGATAAAACATAATGTCTCATGGGTCTATTGGTTTAATATTCTACTTTCATAATTCATATTTAGCTTCTGCTAAATCATAATTTTCTCACAAACTAAAAGCCAAATAGAGCAAACTCTGCTGTGTGTTCTCTCTTTTTTAACATGAGGCCTATTATTACTGGCTTGAATGTGTCTCATAAATGTAATGCGAGGACACTGGTTGTTCAATTTCAGATTCCATGGGAACTGTGAGTTCTTTTTTTTAAGTGAGTTTAGGTTCATATCACAACAAAAAATTACAAATCAATATTGAATAAATACTGTAGATACATGATATCATCTGGTTTAGTACTTTAACACAGTACTGAATCTCCCTGTAAATGATCATAAAATTAGCGCAGACAACCATGAGCTCTGCCACGTGGTTCTTCTTGACCTCAGTGGGAAATAAGAGGCTGTGGCCTGTGCAAACCTTGACACAGTGTTCAGACCTCAAAGGCAGTGACTACGTGGCTCTCGCCCAGGTATTAAATCCAGTCGGGATGATTGTTATCTCTGATTAATAATAATAAAAAATGCACAATAAAGATGTCAGAGGTTTCTGTTGTCCGAACAAAATACCAGTCTGGTCTGGGTATGGAGCAAATTTTGTCAATATTATCCTTTCACCTTTTTAAATTTCCCATTATTGTAAATGTTTGAACATTTGAAAAGCCATCTCCCTATGAACATTTGTGAAAGCTTCAATGAAAATGACTGCATGCTCTTTTTGCAGTGCAATGTTGCCTGACATTTATAGATGAAAACAGGAGGGGTGTCTACTTGAGGGAGAAGAAGGTGGTCAGTTCTCACCAACCAATGATCTAGTTCACCACTTGCTACATACTCAACTTTTGTTCACATGACCTGTAAATTCATTAAGGCAAAATAAAATATGAACAAAAAACAATGTTTTCAACAAACATTTCACATTTTCACATTAACACTTTACCCTTTTCCAAAACTAATATCAGTTCCAAATAAGTCATGCACACTATTTTCATTTATTTTTTTAGTTTTTGTTTTTTTTTTTTTGCTTTCCTGTGAGAAAAACTTCAGTGTGAGACTGTGGTTTTCCTGTGTGCATTCGCTCACAGAAAGAGAAGTAAAGACAGTGGATAGTCAGACTTGTAGAATCTTGTGGCAGCTTCATCATGGCCAAACATCTGCTGTTTGTCATCCTCATCTGTAAGTTTTAATTTTGTTACATTATTTGAAATCATTAATACTTTATATTAAAGTCCTTATCATAAGCATTAGTTGATAGATAATACGTCCCCTATAAGATGCTTATTAACATTAGTAAATGTTAATAATGCCGAATTAATGTAGTTAACATCATATTATAATGCACTTGTTAACTGTTAATTATGCATTTTGCAGCTACTGTATCTAAAGCGAGAATAATTCCTATTATTCTTCATACCAGTGCATCATAAACCATTTATTAATGGTCTATGATGCATTTATTAATGATTAACAGCGACTTTGACCGATGAAATAGGAAGAAAAAAAAATACACAATACAATTGTTTCAAGGAAGGCTATAATTATTTTAACTGCTGCATGAGGCAGTCAAGTAGTAAAACAAACAAACAAACTAATATGTCAAAAATGTCAATAAAAACCAAAAGAAAAGGAAAGAAGTTGAAAAAAACACTTAACAACAATAACAAAAAGTTCAATATAAAACTGAGATAAATATTATTAATATTATTTTGATACTTATGAACAAACAACAAATCAACACTAGACTCAACTGCTTGCCTACTTCGAACACAGTCTATTTGCATTAAAAGAAATTCAACATTTCCCATTCCAAACGGGCAACGGTTTCCCTGATTTCTTAGGGGCCTGAACTGGGCTGTGAATATTTGGACTGTCATGAATGGCATTGTGACATTTTGCAGCAAAAACTCCAAGCTTGTCTTTTCTTGTATGCTCAATGTTGAATTCTGCAAACTTTTCGGGGGCGGCAATGGCAAACTCTGTAATCAGTGCATGTGTTGCAATCCACACCCAGCACTTTGCAAGCAGCATTAATGCTTTTGTTCTTCTTGTAGTCCTTCAACAATTTTCGGTAACGTGCATTTATTTAATCTGGACCATGTGCTGATGTTGAAGAAGAGAGAGAGTAGATATTTGTCACTGTGACATAAAGGATCTAATTTTCCATTCAATAATCTTTCATGAAGTAGAAATTATGCATCAATAACTAACTGACAGCATTCTGCAGGCAGAGCTTAAAACAACTGTTCAGCTTTTTTTTCCCACTGAAAATGTCTATTAAGTTGCGAAGCACTGTGACTCCGCTGTTCAGATCAGATACATGTGGAAGAGGCAGAGTGACATCGCAGAGTCTGTGTCGATTACTGGGTGACTTCGTTAGTTCCAGATATTTTTTTTTTCCATTCAGCTGATGCATTGTAATTTTATTATTTCTATCGTACTCTGGAACTGGCTGATTTTTTTTTTGATGGGATTTCTAAACTACATCGATTACCTAGATGCCATCGTCAGCAGATTATTGCCTGTGTCTCATGCAGCACGATGCGCCACAATTTCTCAATGGGGAAGAGCAGAGTTGTACTACTACTACTACTGCTACTACTGCTTAGCAGTACCCTACTAGAACCCTAATTAAAAAAGAAAAAAAACAACTATCCCTTCACAATATCAACCGTGCCTCAGCTCTCTTGCACATAGTTGGACTATAAGCGATTGCCACTTTTGCCTTTAACCATAGGCGCAAATCCCAGGGGGACACGGGGGTAATCCGCTCGTTCCCGTCACTCAAACTCTCACCTGGCACACACACACACACACACACACACACACACTAGAACATTAACAGCACTTAACACCACCCAACACAATAAAAAACAAAACAGCAGAATTGCTACAATAAGGTACACACAGCACGCTGGTTAGGCTATCCATGTGGTGTGGCAAAAATATAGCACTTATTTTTTTATGTCCCCCTATTATGTAAAATCGTGCTCCATCTAATCGTTTTAGTCTCTTTCTCCATTGTTCCTTTCTTTCCCTTCTTCCTTATGTTCTTCTTTTTCCTCTTCTTCTTCACCATCTGATGTTGAGGAGCCTCCGTAGAAAGAGGGGTCTGAGGAGGACACAATTCTTTGGGAAACAGAATATATTTGTGAAATACTTAATGTTTGGTGAAAAAAACGAACAGTAGACAAGTTGGCAAGATAAGGTGTCTACTATAGCTTTGGCTGGCTCATTGGTTTACAAAGTGGGGGCCGCCAAAGGGTCTTAAGGGAGCCTCAGAAAATTGGAGGGAAGAAATGAAAGAGAAAATGCAATAAAAAAATAAAATTATTTTATTTTTATTTTATCATCAAATATGATCAAATTAGGGCGACACGGTGGCGCAGTGGTTAGCGCTGCCGCCTCACAGCAAGAAGGTCGCGGGTTCGACTCCGGGGCCCGGGCCTGCGGCCTTTCTGTGTGGAGTTTGCATGTTCTCCCTGTGTCTGCGTGGGTTCTCTCCGGGTTCTCCGGCTTCCTCCCACACTCCAAAAACATGCATGTGAGGTCAATTGAATATTCTAAATTGTCCGTAGGTGTGCATGTGAGTGTGAATGGTTGTCTGTCTCTATGTGGCCCTGCGATGAACTGGCGACTTGTCCAGGGTGTCACCCTGCCTTCGCCCTAAGACAGCTGGGATAGGCTCCAGCAGACCCCCGTGACCCTGAATTGGAATAAGCGGGCATAGAAGATGAATGAATGATCAAATTATTTTGGATCATCATTATTAAATGTAATCAACAAAAATATTCTCTCTCTCTCTCACACACACACACACATGCATGCACTCACACACAAACCGTAAATTGAAAAGTTTGTTGTACAATGACAAGAAAATACTGTCACGTCGGGAGTGTGGAGGCAGGAGCCAAGTGCAGACCACTCTGGTTTTTGCAGACAAAAAAGGTGATGGGCACTACGTCAAAACTTCAAGAGATCGTGAGACTTAAACAGAAAAAAGTGAAAACGGGGTACAAAAGAAAGTTGTAACGAGAACTAAGAGAACACATGAAACAACAGACCTGAAAAACAACAAAACTCCATGGCGAGAACAGGAACTATGATGCATAAACTGGGACAGAAAACAATGATACAACAAAGACAAAAGGAGACAAGGACTATTTATTCCCTGGGACAGGGGAACACTGGTGAGAACAATCAATGGCAGGACTGACGACGAAGCACAGGTGACAGACATCAAGAAATAAACACAGGAAGTAAAACGGCCAAAAAATGTATAAATTATTTCAAATAATGTAAGAAAGGTAAAACTTATTAAGCTTATTACAGTGTGATATTAATTATATTAAATTGTTGTTATTGACGCTTTTTAATGTGAATAAGCATCTTTTAGGGTACTCATTACCTATTCAATAATGCTTATTACAAGGACCTTTATATAAAGATGACCAACTTGGGTTAGGTTTTTATTTTATAACATTTACCATGCTCACATGTTTTCAACAGATTTTCCTTGCAAGACTCAATGTGAAGGTCAGTGTCTGAAACTCTCATCAGTACTATAATCTATAAGTGGATGATGCCGTACAGCCTGACCATAATTATCAAAACTATGTGTACATCTTGTCTTTCCAGAAGTTTCACCTAAACCGACCGTGGATCCACCAGTTTTCAGCCAGCACATTGCAACAGCGGAGGAAGACACACTGCCGTTTGTAACGCATCCATGTTAGTATAATACTAGAAATCATATCAACAACTCCTCAGTTGGAGGTTTTTATACAGCATAAATTAATGACTATCGAGAGAAATCATGATGTAGTTTTTTCAGTATTACATTCTCTCTTTGTAAATGTAGATATTCTGGAGAGCGAATCAGCAAGGGCCCCCACACAACCATCACTGACACAGACCACAAGCAAAACCAGCTCTACAGTCCAAGTACAGTGGAGGAATTCATCACCCCACACTTTATTGAAAGGTAGGCTTTGCTTGTTGGTGGCGCTGTTCAATTCTTGACTACCTCTCAGATACCTGTTGGAGCAACATCAGGTGATCTGCTCTGGTTTTGTCTTTACTTGTTGTTAGAGTCATTTTCAAAAATAAATATTTATATATAATCTATAGTTCCATGTATTTAGTTTGTTATAATTCCTAATTTCATTAGTTGCTTTTGCACTGGAGGTGAATGTCACAAATATTTGCGTCTCCTTAAACAGACAACAACATACTCAAGATCATAGCAGGTGTGACTTTTATTGGAGCAGCTGTTGGTGTCATTTTCCTTGGATGGCTACTCAAAAAAAAAGGGTAGGTCAAATAAAACCTCCATGTCTTTTTTTTTTCTGTGCTAATCAGTGTCAGATTATGGATGATTCTTGTGGCCTGTAGATGAGTGTAATCTGGCCTGCTACAATCTCAACTCCAACTTTATCACACTAAACATTAAAGAAAATGAGAATTTATGTCTATAATGTTACGCCCCCTGCAAACAGCCCATAGTGCCTGCTGGCCAGAATCAGCCTCCAAGATCCTGGATACCATTGTTGTCCTAGATCCTGTTTCACGGCCAACTATGAGAAACAAAGTCTGTGAAGGTTCTCAGTCTTCTACGCCGTTGTCTTGAATGTTATAATTAATTGAATAATAATTCTAACATTAATTAACCAAGACTATGAGAAACATGTAACTGCTCTTCGGCACAAAGAAACAAACACACACACCCATCCAGGTAGCAGTAGCTTGCTGCCAGAACCAGCCATTACTAGCTAGCACTAAGTTTGTACGACAGCAATGTGCACCATGAACCTCAAGGGGAGCATTATAGACAACATGTATGACTCTTTCAGTGAACTTTGATTTTTAAAAAGAAGAAGAAGAAGAAAAATAAGTACCCAGGCCATTTTTATATATCCAAATAATATATAAAAATGATCACTGTGAGTATAAATAAATGAAGACACTATATTGTATAAAAAGTGTCCGAATATTTTTGATTGGTGTTGTGCCATGGAATTCTTTTTGTGGCGTGGCTCAAAACAGGTTGAAAAACACTGTTGTAGGCACTGTGAAACACTTGGAAATGGCAGCATAACCTTTCCCCTCATCATGAACCTCCACCTCCTTCTGTCTGAGCTAAAAAAACTGATATTGTTCTTCTTGCTCTCTTTCAGACAAATGCTTTGACAAAAGGTAACAATGATCAATGACTGTGAATATGTGCTCAGTACTAATATCAGTGTAAGTACTTCAGTTTCTTTTAATCATTATGTGTTTTCAACATGTTGTACAATTTCATCACATCAGTGGGAAGAAAGAAGTGGCCACAGATACATGGTAAGTAGAAACGTTTTTTGCAGTCATCAGTGATTATTGCAGCACATCCTGCCTTCTTCTCAGCATTCAGACACTTTTTCATTTCATTTTTATTTCTTTACAGGACACAAAGCATTGTCATCTGTAAGTAATCAGGAAATCGTTTCATTCACAAATACAAATAAACTGTATTTGTTAGTGATAACCTATTGTGTAGTCGCATTGGAGAAGACTGAGGTTTTTAAAATCTTCCCTTTTGCAGACGCATGCATTGTAGCACTCCTGTATCTTGTTACCAGGAGTTTCTGTTTATATTGTGTGGCTACAGATAAGAATGAGAATTCAATTTTTTATATATATATATATATATATACATATATATGTTGTACTTTCTGAATTTAAAGTTGTGTAGATTTTTGAATACTGATCAATGGTGATCACTGATGAAAGCAGTGGTCGGTAACAGCAGTGTCAGCTCATAGCAAGATGGAAACTCCTAACGACCTTCTTGTTCTCTTTCAGACAAATGTTTTGACAAAAGGTAAAAATAATCAGTGTCTGAATATGTGCTCAGTATTAATATCAAAACTATCTCAGTTTCTTCTGATATATTTTTAAACATGTCACATTTTTCATCACACCAGGAGGGAAGAAAAAGGTGATTAGGCACAGATACATTGTAAGTAGACACTTTTTTTCTTTTTTTTTTTTACTCAGTTATTATTACACTACAGCACATCCTGCCACTGGCTGACACTGTGTAAATTTTCATTTCAATTTGTTTCATTCTAGGACACAAAACATTGTCATCTGTAAGTAATCAGGAGATCTTACAGTTGAGGCCAAAATGATAAGCCCCACTAGAATGATGGAACATTTTCCTAAAATTCTTCTTAATGTTTGCAGCATTGATACATATCATCAAACATTCATCAGTACTATTTAGTAGCTTTTGTTACATTTTTGAATATGAAATACATTATATTTTATGCTTGCTTTATATATTTACATATAGTGAAAATGGGGAGGTCAAAGATATTAGCCTGCATGATGAGGTGGTCAATAATAGACACATCTAATCAACAAATCATCTTTCAAACCACACCTGTGCAGTCAGTTGGCTTCATGACAACATCTCAGCCTAAAAGGACTCCAACGAACAGGGAACTTGAACACGTCATTGAAAGGGACTACTTTTACTCACCATGCAAAGGAAGTAAGTTTTAGCTCAGACAGAAGGAGGTGGAGGTTCATGATGAGGGGAAAGGTGATACTGCCATTTCCAAGTGTTTCACAGTGTCTACAACAGTGTTTTTCAACCTGTTTTAAGCCATGGCATAAAAAACATTCCATGGCACACCATGACCAAAAATATTCAGACACTTTTTTGACTCATAACACAATATAGTGTCTTTATTTATTTATACTCACTCAGTGTGAAACCTGTGTCTGCTGAGATACACACCAAGCTGATATCCTATTCCTTTTAAAGCACAGTGACTCGGTGGTGGAATGTTATTATTTTTAGACCAATTAGGTGAAATTGGATAATTTTTCACGGCACACCTGACATTATCTCACGATGGCACACTATTGTACCGTTTAGAGAACCACTGTACATCGTTATCATGTACAAGGAGACACATTCAATAAGAAACTAACCTGGACGTGGTCAAAGAAAAGAGAGGAAGGTGTCAGAGATGTCAGCAAGAAGCCCCAAACATCTACCAATATGATTGTTGCTGACCTGGCCTTCTCTGGAGATGATGTTTTGAAGGAACACAGGTGTGAGGGCTCTCCATCATGGTGGGCTTCAGTTCCATCGTCCCAGAAAAACCCCTTCACTCAAAAACCGACTCATCAAAGATCTTTCTGCCCTTTCTTGTTTCAACTCAGTGTATCAATAAAATATGTTTTATGTATGACTTGTGTGTCACAGATAGTTAAAATTGTCTTTTTTATGTTTTGCTTTTATTTTTTTCTCATTTTTTTAAGAAAGAGAATGATAAAAAAAAAAAAAAATTTAGGGGCTCAAATAAAGCTAAGAACCAATGTTTAATGTCCCTCATTGTAAATACATTATGATAAGGTATTAATCATTTTCAAAGGATCTAAAGATGTTCAACTTACAGACGAGGATGATGACACACAGCAAGTGTTCAGCCATGATGAAAGTGTCCTCTTGTCGAGTGTCTTTGTGACTGCATCAACTTTCATCACCTCTGACCTCTGTGAGAGGACGCACACGGGGAAACCACAGCTAGTCAGTTATTAATTCTTTACTGGAGATACAGCTCTTCTTTATGTTCATTTAAAAGTCAACAGCAGTCATCTGAATGTGTCTTAGATACAACTCTACAGGTTTTCGACTACTGTTGGTCACAAGCGGGGACGCACATCACACGCTGGTTAGGTGCATTTCTTCTCACTCACATTGTCAAGTCTATTTTAATAGAGTGCGGTGCAATGCTCTGAGAACATTTCAAACCATAACCAGAAGTGATGCATCGATGGAAACATTCCAATGTGTCTGCAAAATGTGCATGACCAAGATGTGTGAATCATTTTGTAACTCGTAACTGTAAACTCGTACCTAAGAGCTTCACAATATGAAATAAACAAATATTCTGTTCAACTCAAAGATATAAAAATCTGCCAAGTGAAATTAAATCATTGTCCACAACAGCAATGCTTTTTTCATTGAACTCATCAAAGTTTCACCTGTTAGACACGTCTTCGTCTACACTGTCATTTCTTTGACCACTGCCCTAACGGGCAGTATATTGTAACGCCTCCTCAACAACTCTATTCTCTCTGACTAACTTGGAGTGGCTCTCACTCAGTGCAATGCTTATCCAAGGCCATGTGTTTTTTTTTCTTCATTCAAACTGAACCCATATGGCCATAACATGCTTAGGGCCAGTAGACACATTGGGTGTGTGCAGTGACTCCAGGTATTAAATCCAGTCGGGATGATTGTTATCTCTGATTAATAATAATAAAAAATGCACAATAAAGATGTCAGAGGTTTCTGTTGTCCGAACTAAATACCAGTCTGGTCTGGGTATGGAGCAAATTTTGTCAATATAATCCTTTTAGCTTTTTAAATTTGCCATTGTTGTGAATGTTTGAACATTTGAAAAGCCATCTCCCTATGAACATTTGTGAAAGCTTCAATGAAAATGATTACATGCTCTTTTTGCAGTGCAATGTTGCCTGACATTTATAGATGAAAACAGGAAGGAAAGTGTGTCTACTTGAGGGAGCAGAAGGTGGTCAGTTCTCACCAGCCGATGATCTGGTTCACCACTTGTGACATACTCAACATTTGTTCACATGACCTGTAAATTCATGAAGACGAAACAAAATATGAAGATAAATTATATGTATAAAACATTTCACAGATTCACATTAACACTTTACCCTAAGATCCCTAGTTCTGAACTAATATCAGCTCCAAATAAGTCATACACAATATTTTCACCTATTTTTGGTGTGTTTTTTTTTTGTTTTTTTCCTGTGAGAAAAACTTCAGTGTTACACTGTGGTTTTACTGTCATTCGCTCACAGAGAAGTAAAGACAGACACGGCGAAACATCTGCTGTTTGTCATCCTTATCTCTAAGTTTAACTTTGTTACATTGTTTGAAATCATTAATACATTTTAATTCCAATGAACATTTGATGGAAAAGCAGGGGCATTTTTACCATGATTATACATTTTCAACAGATTTTACTTGCAAGGCTCAATCTGAAAGTCAGTGCCTGAGCAATTTATTGGTGTTATAATCAATAAATGGATGCTGTGTTGTACAGCCTGTTAGAATCGTGACCATTAATAAAGAAACGTGTGTCCATCTTGTACTTTCCAGATCCTCCACCTCAATTAACCTTGTATCCACCAGTGACCTCAGCAGAGATACACTCAGACACACTCCCTTGTCAGCTCCTGTGTCTCAGTGTTATGTTATCATTGGAGAATCTTTTCCAAGCTCCTCTTGTTGGAAGACACTGACACTAACTGTGTGTCTGGGCAAGACAGGTCAAAGTTGACCTGTTGAGGTTAAAGTCAAGTGTTTTTACATTAAACAGTCGAATGTTCACTTTAGGGGGGAAAGAAATCCCCTGACAGGAAAGCATCAAAATTACAAATATCTCTTACAACTTTGCTTTTATCTCTTCATCTACTTGGTGTTTTTGTCTTTCAAATGTGGACCCATCATTAGTTTCAAATCTTCTGGGACATTCATTATGTGTGGCCATTAAAGATACAGTTCATATATGGGCATAGGAGCTTCTGTTCTGCATTTCAGTGAGAAAAACAGCGTCACACTGTGGTTTTCCTGTGTGCATTCTCTCTCAGACAGAGAGGTCAGAAGACATTGGATCAGTCAGACTATCAGTCTAGCATGTAGTGGCAGCTTCATCATGGCCAAGCGTCTGCTGTTTGTCATCCTCATCTGTAAGTTTAACCTTTGCTAGATTATCTGAAATTGTTAATAAATTCTATCTCTTATAGCCTTGCTATATTAGTGTTTATCCTCACTGTCAATCACAGCTTTTTTTTTTTTTGTTCTTTGTTCCAAAAAATATTCTAATAACTGTTGCACTGTGACTTTTATGCATTGTAAAACAGTTGGCTGTAGTGGTTTTCTAATTTTCTTTTCTTTCCTTTTTTTTGTTTAAATTAAGAGCCACAAAAATTCTGGGAACTTCACAAAAATCTTTGTGTCGTTAACCCTGAAAGAAACAATAATTTCCAAACTAAGTAGAAGATACCAATATACTTTTTCTAAATCAAAAATATTTACCATGCTCATATATTTTCAACAGATTTTCCTTGCAAGACTCAATGTGAAGGTCAGTATCCAAGCCTTTCATTGGTGCTATAATCTATAAATAAATGATGCCATACAGCCTGTTAGAAGTGTGACCATTATTACAAAAACTGTGTCCATCTTGTCTCTGCCTTTCCAGATCTTTCACCTCAACTGATGGTGGATCCACCAGTGATCTCAGCAGAGACTCACTCAGTCATACTCAACTGTCAGCCTCCATCATCTGCTCCTGTGTCTCAGTGTTATTTTATTATTGAAGGAAGACAATTTATTGAGAGTTACTCTTGTTGGAAGACACTGACACTAACTGAGCTTCTGGCCAAGACAGGTCAAAGTTCACCTGCTGAGGTTAAAGTCCAGTGTTTCTACACTGTAAGGAATGGACATGCATATTCTCATTCTTCATACAGTAACATGGCATCCATCTACATACAGAGTGAGTAAAACTTCTGTCAGTTAATGACAATCTATTTGTTCATTGCAAGAATGAGTGGAAAGTGCAGAGTGGCTTGAATGTACAATATACAATGTGATGTAAGGCTCCAGGTTTCGATCTTAATATAATTTTGATCTTTCCAACTGTTGAGGGAAAAGTACAATTCCTATTTAAATTCTTTTCAAGTCAAGTGTTTCTACACTGTATGGAAAGGAATTGTAAATTCTCCATCTGAACACAGTAGCACACTGACTATCTACACACAGAGTGAGCAAAATATAAACTTGTGAATTTAGTCTTTTTAAATGGTGAGTGGAGAGTGCAGAGTGGCTGGATGTTCAGAGATTTAAAATTTAAGAGTTAGTTCTCTGCAGTTAGAGTTGATTCTGCTGTTTAAAAACAAAACAAAACCAAAAATGTGTGTTCTTCCTTCAGGTCCTGTTGAAGCTGCACCCACACTGACAGTGAATACTCGGACCATCTCAGAGACAGAGTCAGTCACACTGAGGTGTCAGTCACCTCCATCTGTGTCTGCTCCTCAATGTTATTTTTACATTGTGAATGGAGGATCCCCTAAACTGTGGCCTTGTGTGAAGACACTGACAGGAAGTGAGCTGCTCCTGATGTCACAGCAGAGTTCACCTGCTGAAGTTGAAGTCAAGTGTTTCTACACTGTGAAGCTTGGAAATGTGGATTATCCCTCTGCTCACAGTGACGCACAAGTCATGATGATACAAAGTGAGTGACTGCATTCCTAATACTGTGGTATATTATTATGCAATGGAAAATTATTGTATTGTGTTTTTTAGGGTAATTACTTATTAATTTAAATATAAACTTTTTATTTAAATGGTAAAAAAAAATATGAACTGGTTTGTGATGTACAAAAACATGAAGCTTTTATCTTTACTGCAACATAACAGGACATGCAGTAAAATACCTCTTTGTATTTCATCAACTCTTGAATTCATTCTGTAGGCGACCCACCTGAGTTGAGTGCTCACCATTCTCCTGGTAGAGATGTTGTATTTGCATGTTCTCTGCCTGGATCTGTGATCAAAGACACAACCTGTAACCTGTATTTTGGAGATGGAACCGTCCAGAGGTCAAATTTAAATAGCAGAAACAGAATGGATAATACGAGGTTCTGTAAGTTTTCTGTCTCAGTCAATGACCTGCTGAGACTCTCACCTCAACAAAGCCACGCCAGCTGTGATTACAGTTTGAAAGGTGATCCCAACACCTTGTCTCCTCGTAGTGAACGATACAACTTGGCAGGTAAATGAAACATTATATGACGACATAAACTGCTAAGTATTCATTGGATGTAGTGCAGACAACCCAGTTTAAGAAAACAATGTATTTGGCTCAGTTTTGGAGACAATGGTGCAGCATCAGAGGCAGACACACTGCCGTTTGTACTTAATCAGAGTTTGTCATGTCACCAACTCCTCAGTTTTAGGTTTTTATGTAGCATAAATTGAAAGGGATTATGATACAGTTTAGAGTATGAAATTCTCTCTTTGTAATTGTAGACATTGTGGAGAAGGAATCAAGAAGGGCCCCCACACAACCATCACTGACACAGACTACTGGCAAAACCAGCTCTACAGCCAAAGTGCAGTGGACGACATCATCACCCACCACTTCAGTGAAAGGTAGGACTGTTTAGCCAGGTGCACTGAACTAACTTTTATTGCTTTTTATTGCTTTATGCTTGGTGATCCTTCTTTCTTTTGAACTAACTTTGAACATAACTATCTTTACATTATGTAGTGTAGAAGTAGTTTGACAGGACACAAAGTCTAAAGCCTAACGAGCCTAAAGCTATTTGTTTTATTTGCTGTTTGTTTGTTTTTTTATTTACTTTCCCCCCTCCAGGCATCCACATCTCATGAGAGTAGATTCACAGCTAACTTGTTCTGATTGTTATGAGATTCAATTAATTTGCTCGAATTAAGTTTTTTGTCAATACATTTTCTGTATAATCCGTAATTAACTACATATATTGAATCAACTGGGTATCGGTGTTGACTGGTTTACCCTACAGTGTTAAATACATTTTATAACTTTATTTGAAATTAATTCATTTTCAAAATGAATATTTCAACATATTAGTTCAGACCAAGACAGCAACATTTTGACAAAGCTTTAATGATGACATTGCAGCATTGATGGTAGACTCACTATTGTTTGTAAAGCACAAATGTAGACCATACTTGAAGCAAGTTTTTCAATATCATGATGTCAACCTCTTGTTCTCAATTTTAGGTCTCCCTGAATCATGGATAAATGACTGTTCTTAGGAAACATGAGCCAGTTTACAGTATAACATTCTCCCCTTTGTCAAATCCCATTGGCTGTTTCTTCATGGGTACTCCTGAAAATTAATTCACGATTGTTGTGTAGTTTTGGCAGAGTTTGACATCACATGCCCTCCCTCACAAAGCCCTTGCATTTCTCCTGGCTTGGGGAGCGACCCCAGAACACTCAAGGAACACCTCATAGAGACTGCACTATTGGACCCCCAGTCTTAAGGCTGACATTCTACCACTAGGCCACTTTCACACTTTAATTCTTCCTCTGTCAATGTAGACATTGTGGAGAGTCAATCAACAAGGGCCCTCACACAACCATCACTGACGCAGACTACAAGCAAAACCACAGTCCAAGTACAGTGGACGCCACCATTACTCACCACTTCAGTGACAAGTAGGGGCGTCCGCTATCTATCATTACAGTGTGAAATTCCTTCTTTTGAATACAGACATTAGATAGATATAGTGAATGTGGAAGTCTCAGAAGATCATATCTACATAGATATTGTGGAGAGTCAATCAACAAGGGCCCCCTCACAACCAGCAGTGACACAGACCACAAGCAAAACCAGCTCTACAGTCCAAGTACAGTGGAGGAATTCATCACCTCACACTTTATTGAAAGGTAGGGTTTGCTTGTTGGTGGCGCTGTTCAATTCTTGACTACCTCTCAGATACCTGTTGGAGCAACATCAGGTGATCTGCTCTGGTTTTGTCTTTATTTGTTGTGAGAGTCATTTTCAAAATAAATATTTATATATAATCTATAGTTCCATGTATTTAGTTTGTTATAATTCCTACTTTCATTAGTTGCTTTTGCACTGGAGGTGAATGTCACAAATATTTGCGTCTCCTTAAACAGACAACAACATACTCAAGATCATAGCAGGTGTGACTTTTATTGGAGCAGCTGTTGGTGTCATTTTCCTTGGATGGCTACTCAAAAAAAAGGGTAGGTCAAATAAAACCTCCATGTCTTTTTTTCTGTGCTAATCAGTGTCAGATTATGGATGATTCTTGTGGCCTGTAGATGAGTGTAATCTGGCCTGCTACAATCTCAACTCCAACTTTATCACACTAAACATTAAAGAAAATGAGAATTTATGTCTATAATGTTACGCCCCCTGCAAACAGCCCATAGTGCCTGCTGGCCAGAATCAGCCTCCAAGATCCTGGATACCATTGTTGTCCTAGATCCTGTTTCACGGCCAACTATGAGAAACAAAGTCTGTGAAGGTTCTCAGTCTTCTACGCCGTTGTCTTGAATGTTATAATTAATTGAATAATAATTCTAACATTAATTAACCAAGACTATGAGAAACATGTAACTGCTCTTCGGCACAAAGAAACAAACACACACACCCATCCAGGTAGCAGTAGCTTGCTGCCAGAACCAGCCATTACTAGCTAGCACTAAGTTTGTACGACAGCAATGTGCACCATGAACCTCAAGGGGAGCATTATAGACAACATGTATGACTCTTTCAGTGAACTTTGATTTTTAAAAAGAAGAAGAAGAAGAAAAATAAGTACCCAGGCCATTTTTATATATCCAAATAATATATAAAAATGATCACTGTGAGTATAAATAAATGAAGACACTATATTGTATAAAAAGTGTCAGAATATTTTTGATTGGTGGTGTGCCATGGAATTCTTTTTGTGGCGTGGCTCAAAACAGGTTGAAAAACACTGTTGTAGGCACTGTGAAACACTTGGAAATGGCAGCATAACCTTTCCCCTCATCATGAACCTCCACCTCCTTCTGTCTGAGCTAAAAAAATTGATATTGTTCTTCTTGCTCTCTTTCAGACAAATGCTTTGACAAAAGGTAACAATGATCAATGACTGTGAATATGTGCTCAGTACTAATATCAGTGTAAGTACTTCAGTTTCTTTTAATCATTATGTGTTTTCAACATTTTGTACAATTTCATCACATCAGTGGGAAGAAAGAAGTGGCCACAGATACATGGTAAGTAGAAATGTTTTTTGCAGTCATCAGTGATTATTGCAGCACATCCTGCCTTCTTCTCAGCATTCAGACACTTTTTCATTTCATTTTTATTTCTTTACAGGACACAAAGCATTGTCATCTGTAAGTAATCAGGAAATCGTTTCATTCACAAATACAAATAAACTGTATTTGTTAGTGATAACCTATTGTGTAGTCGCATTGGAGAAGACTGAGGTTTTTAAAATCTTCCCTTTTGCAGACGCATGCATTGTAGCACCTCCTGTATCTTGTTACCAGGAGTTTCTGTTTATATTGTGTGGCTACAGATAAGAATGAGAATTCAATTTTTTATATATATATATATATATTTTTGTACTTTCTGAATTTAAAGTTGTGTAGATTTTTGAATACTGATCAATGGTGATCACTGATGAAAGCAGTGGTCGGTAACAGCAGTGTCAGCTCACAGCAAGATGGAAACTCCTAACGACCTTCTTGTTCTCTTTCAGACAAATGTTTTGACAAAAGGTAAAAATAATCAGTGTCTGAATATGTGCTCAGTATTAATATCAAAACTATCTCAGTTTCTTCTGATATATTTTTAAGCATGTCACATTTTTCATCACACCAGGAGGGAAGAAAAAGGTGATTAGGCACAGATACATTGTAAGTAGACACTTTTTTTCTTTTTTTTTTACTCATCAGTTATTATTACACTACAGCACATCCTGCCACTGACTGACACTGTGTAAATTTTCATTTCAATTTGTTTCATTCTAGGACACAAAACATTGTCATCTGTAAGTAATCAGGAGATCTTACAGTTGAGGCCAGAATGATAAGCCCCTCTAGAATGATGGAACATTTTCCTAAAATTCTTCTTAATGTTTGCAGCATTGATACATATCATCAAACATTCATCAGTACTATTTAGTAGCTTTTGTTACATTTTTGAATATGAAATACATTATATTTTATGCTTGCTTTATATATTTATATATAGTGAAAATGGGGAGGTCAAAGATATTAGCCTGCATGATGAGGTGGTCAATAATAGACACATCTAATCAACAAATCATCTTTCAAACCACACCTGTGCAGTCAGTTGGCTTCATGACAACATCTCAGCCTAAAAGGACTCCAACGAACAGGGAACTTGAACACGTCATTGAAAGGGACTACTTTTACTCACCATGCAAAGGAAGTAAGTTTTAGCTCAGACAGAAGGAGGTGGAGGTTCATGATGAGGGGAAAGGTGATACTGCCATTTCCAAGTGTTTCACAGTGTCTACAACAGTGTTTTTCAACCTGTTTTAAGCCGTGGCACAAAAAACATTCCATGGCACACCATGACCAAAAATATTCAGACACTTTTTTGACTCATAACACAATATAGTGTCTTTATTTATTTATACTCACTCAGTGTGAAACCTGTGTCTGCTGAGATACACACCAAGCTGATATCCTATTCCTTTTAAAGCACAGTGACTCGGTGGTGGAATGTTATTATTTTTAGACCAATTAGATGAAATTGGATAATTTTTCACGGCACACCTGACATTATCTCACGATGGCACACTATTGTACCGTTTAGAGAACCACAGTACATCGTTATCATGTACAAGGAGACACATTCAATAAGAAACTAACCTGGACGTGGTCAAAGAAAAGTGAGGAAGGTGTCAGAGATGTCAGCAAGAAGCCCCAAACATCTACCAATATGATTGTTGCTGACCTGGCCTTCTCTGGAGATGATGTTTTGAAGGAACACAGGTGTGAGGGCTCTCCATCATGGTGGGCTTCAGTTCCATCGTCCCAGAAAAACCCCTTCACTCAAAAACCGACTCATCAAAGATCTTTCTGCCCTTTCTTGTTTCAACTCAGTGTATCAAAAAAAATATGTTTTATGTATGACTTGTGTGTCACAGATAGTTAAAATTGTCTTTTTTATGTTTTGCTTTTATTTTTTTCTCATTTTTTTAAGAAAGAGAATGATAAAAAAAAAAAAAAAAATTTAGGGGCTCAAATAAAGCTAAGAACCAATGTTTAATGTCCCTCATTGTAAATACATTATGATAAGGTATTAATCATTTTCAAAGGATCTAAAGATGTTCAACTTACAGACGAGGATGATGACACACAGCAAGTGTTCAGCCATGATGAAAGTGTCCTCTTGTCGAGTGTCTTTGTGACTGCATCAACTTTCATCACCTCTGACCTCTGTGAGAGGACGCACACGGGGAAACCACAGCTAGTCAGTTATTAATTCTTTACTGGAGATACAGCTCTTCTTTATGTTCATTTAAAAGTCAACAGCAGTCATCTGAATGTGTCTTAGATACAACTCTACAGGTTTTCGACTACTGTTGGTCACAACCGGGGACGCACATCACACGCTGGTTAGGTGCATTTCGTCTCACTCACATTGTCAAGTCTATTTTAATAGAGTGCGGTGCAATGCTCTGAGAACATTTCAAACCATAACCAGAAGTGATGCATCGATGGAAACATTCCAATGTGTCTGCAAAATGTGCATGACCAAGATGTGTGAATCATTTTGTAACTCGTAACTGTAAACTCGTACCTAAGAGCTTCACAATATGAAATAAACAAATATTCTGTTCAACTCAAAGATATAAAAATCTGCCAAGTGAAATTAAATCATTGTCCACAACAGCAATGCTTTTTTCATTGAACTCATCAAAGTTTCACCTGTTAGACACGTCTTCGTCTACACTGTCATTTCTTTGACCACTGCCCTAACGGGCAGTATATCGTAACGCCTCCTCAACAACTCTATTCTCTCTGACTAACTTGGAGTGGCTCTCACTCAGTGCAATGCTTATCCAAGGCCATGTGTTGTTTTTTTTTCTTCATTTAAACTGAACCCATATGGCCATAACATGCTTAGGGCCAGTAGACACATTGGGTGTGTGCAGTGACTCCAGGTATTAAATCCAGTCGGGATGATTGTTATCTCTGATTAATAATAATAAAAAATGCACAATAAAGATGTCAGAGGTTTCTGTTGTCCGAACTAAATACCAGTCTGGTCTCGGTATGTAGCAAATTTTGTCAATATAATCCTTTTAGCTTTTTAAATTTGCCATTGTTGTGAATGTTTGAACATTTGAAAAGTCATCTGCCTATGAACATTTGTGAAAGCTTCAATGAAAATGATTACATGCTCTTTTTGCAGTGCAAGATTGCCTGACATTTATAGATGAAAACAGGAAGGAAAGTGTGTCTACTTGAGGGAGCAGAAGGTGGTCAGTTCTCACCAGCCGATGATCTGGTTCACCACTTGTGACATACTCAACATTTATTCTCATGACCTGTAAATTCATGAAGACGAAACAAAATATGAAGATAAATTATATGTATAAAACATTTCACAGATTCACATTAACACTTTACCCTAAGATCCCTAGTTCTGAACTAATATCAGCTCCAAATAAGTCATACACACTATTTTCACCTATTTTTGGTGTGTTTTTTTTTTGTTTTTTTCCTGTGAGAAAAACTTCAGTGTTACACTGTGGTTTTACTGTCATTCGCTCACAGAGAAAGTAAAGACAGACACACGAAACATCTGCTGTTTGTCATCCTTATCTCTAAGTTTAACTTTGTTACATTGTTTGAAATCATTAATACATTTTAATTCCAATGAACATTTGATGGAAAAGCAGGGGCATTTTTACCATGATTATACATTTTCAACAGATTTTCCTTGCAAGGCTCAATCTGAAAGTCAGTGCCTGAGCAATTTATTGGTGTTATAATCAATAAATGGATGCTGTGTTGTACAGCCTGTTAGAATCGTGACCATTAATAAAGAAACGTGTGTCCATCTTGTACTTTCCAGATCCTCCACCTCAATTAACCTTGTATCCACCAGTGACCTCAGCAGAGATACACTCAGACACACTCCCTTGTCAGCTCCTGTGTCTCAGTGTTATGTTATCATTGAAGGAGGAGAATCTTATTCAAGCTCCTCTTGTTGGAAGACACTGACACTAACTGTGTGTCTGGGCAAGACAGGTCAAAGTTCACCTGTTGAGGTTAAAGTCAAGTGTTTTTACATTAAACAGTCAAATGTTCACTTTAGGGGGGAAAATCCCTTGACAGTCAAGAAAGCATCAAAATTACAAATATCTCTTACAACTTTGCTTTTATCTCTTCATCTACTTGGTGTTTTTGTCTTTCAAATGTGGACCCATCATTAGTTTCATAGGAACTAATGATATAGGAGCTTCTGTTCTGCATTTCAGTGAGAAAAACAGCGTCACACTGTGGTTTTCCTGTGTGCATTCTCTCTCAGACAGAGAGGTCAGAAGACATTCGATCAGTCAGACTATCAGTCTAGCATGTAGTGGCAGCTTCATCATGGCTAAGCGTCTGCTGTTTGTCATCCTCATCTGTAAGTTTAACCTTTGCTAGATTGTCTGAAATTATTAATAAATTCTATTTCTTATAGTCTTCCTATATTAGTGTTTATCCTCACTGTCAATCACAGCTTTTTCTTTTTTTGTTCTTTGTTCCAAAAAATATTCTAATAACTGTTGCACTGTGACTTTTATGCATTGTAAAACAGTTGGCTGTAGTGGTTTTCTAATTTTCTTTTCTTTCCTTTTTTTTGTTTAAATTAAGAGCCACAAAAAAATCTGTGAACTTCACAAAAATCTTTGTCATTAACCCTGAAAGAAACAATAATTTCCAAACTAAGTAGAAGATACCAATATACTTTTTCTAAATCAAAAATATTTACCATGCTCATATTTTCAACAGATTTTCCTTGCAAGACTCAATGTGAAGGTCAGTATCTGAGCCTTTCATTGGTGCTATAATCTATAAATAAATGATGCCATACAGCCTGTTAGAAGTGTGACCATTATTACAAAAACTGTGTCCATCTTGTCTCTGCCTTTCCAGAACCTTCACCTCAACTGACGGTGGATCCACCAGTGATCTCAGCAGAGACTCACCCAGTCAGACTCAACTGTCATCATCCATCATCTGCTCCTGTGTCTCAGTGTTATTTCATTATTGAAGGAGGAGAATCTATTCAGAGTTCCTCTTGTTGGAAGACACTGACACTAACTGAGCTTCTGGTCAAGACAGGTCAAAGTTCACCTGCTGAGGTTAAAGTCCAGTGTTTCTACACTGTAAGGAATGGACATGCATATTCTCATTCTTCATACAGTAACATGGCATCCATCTACATACAGAGTGAGTAAAACTTCTGTCAGTTAATGACAATCTATTTGTTCATTGCAAGAATGAGTGGAAAGTGCAGAGTGGCTTGAATGCACAATATACAATGTGATGTAAGGTGCCAGGTTTTGATCTTAATATAATTTTGATCTTTCCAACTGTTGAGGGAAAAATACAATTCCCATTTAAATTCTTTTTCAATTTTTTTTTTTTTTTTTTTTTTTTTAGCAGGTTTTATTTGCTGCATTGAAACTAAAGCTCAGTATCTAAACCCTCCTGAGGTGCTCTAATGAGTAAATGGACAATGTGATGGAGTCTTTTACAAGTATGAACTGTATATATTTCTATAATTCTGCAGTATATACATGTCTGTTTCATTTTCAGATCTTGCACCTCAACTGACGGTGTATCCACCAGTGATCTCAGCAGAGACTCACTCAGTCATACTCAACTGTCAGCCTCCATCATCTGCTCCTGTGCCTCTGTGTTATTTTATTATTGAAGGAGGAGAATCTATTCAGAGTTCCTATTGTTGGAAGACACTGACAGGATCTGAGCTTCTGGTCAAGACAGGTCAAAGTTCACCTGCTGAGGTTAAAGTCAAGTGTTTCTACACTGTAAGGAAGGGAGATGTATATGTTCCTTCTTCACACAGTAACATGGCATCCATCTACATACAGAGTGAGTAAATTGTGAATTTAACCTTTTTAAATGGTGAGTGGAGAGTGCAGAGTGGCTGGATGTTCAGAGATTTAAAATTTAAGAGTTAGTTATTTGCAGTTAGAGTTGATTCTGCTGTTTAAAAAAAACAGAACAAAACCAAAAAAAAACAAAAAAATTGTTCCTTCCTTCAGGTCCTGTTGAACCTGCACCCACACTGACAGTGAATACTCAGACCATCTCAGTGACAGAGTCAGTCACACTGAGGTGTCAGCCACCTCCATCTGTGTCTGCTCCTCAATGTTATTTTTACACTGTGAAGGGAGGATCCACTAAACTGTTGCCTTGTGTGAAGACACTGACAGGAAGTGAGCTGCTCCTGATGTCACAGCAGAGTTCACCTGCTGAAGTTGAAGTCAAGTGTTTCTACACTGTGAAGCTTGGACATGTGGATTATCCTCTGCTCACAGTGACGCACAAGTCATGATGATACAAAGTGAGTGGCTGTATTCCTAATTTTACTGTATATTATTATGCAATGGAAAATTACTGTATTGTGTTTATATTTTCTCTGGGTAATTACTTATTAATTTAAAAATAACTTGTTATTCAAAGTTTTATGGTAAAATTTGTGAACTGGTTTGTGATGTACAAAAACATGAAGCTTTTCTCTTTACTGCAACCGAACAGGACTTGCCATAAAATACTTCTTTGTATTTCATCAACTTTTGAATTCATTCTGTAGGTGGACCACTTGAGTTGAGTGCTCAGCATTCTCCTGGTGAAGATGTTGTATTTACATGTTCTCTGCCTGGATCTGTGATCAAAGACACAACCTGTAATCTGTATTTTGGAGATGGAACCGTCCAGAGGGCAAATTTAAGTAACAGAAGCAGAATGGATAAAAAGTGTTTCTGTCAGTTTTCTGTCTCAGTCAATGACCTGCTGAGACTCTCACCTCAACAAAGCCACGCCAGCTGTGATTACAGTTTGAAAGGTGATCCCAACACCTTGTCTCCTCGTAGTGAACGATACAACTTGGCAGGTAAATGAAACATTACATGACGACATAAACTGCTCAGTATTCATTGGATGTAGTGCAGACAACCCAGTTCAGAGCGAGAAAACAATGTATTTGGCTCAGTTTTGAAGATGATATTGCAGCATCAGAGGCAGAAATCCTGCTGGTTGTACTTAATCAGAGTTTGTCATGTCAGCAACTCCTCAGTTTTAGGTTTTTATGAAGCATAAATTGAATGGAATCACGATACAGCTTAAAGTATGAAATTTTCTCTTTGGAAATGTAGACATTGTGGAGAAGGAATCAAGAAGGGCCCCCACACAACCATCACTGACACAGACTACTGGCAAAACCAGCTCTACAGTCCAAGTGCAGCAGGGGACATCATCAAAGGTAGGACTGTTTATCCACCACTCTTCAGTGAAAGGTCACGGGGCTGTTTCCCAGCTGTCTTAGGGGCGAAGGCAGGGTCCTGGACAAGTCTCCCTTTAAAATCCAGTTTCAAGTTAAAGAGAAATGATGGAACATTTTCCCAGGCCCGGCCCTGGAATCGACTGTAATAATGCAGCTCCAGAAATCTTGTCATGGTTATGTATATGTTCTAGAGAGAATGAGGCTCTTTCCACAACCCCATAGCGTCTCCTGGCCAAAAACTGTCCTTTCAAGCCTCATCATGACAATCATGCGCCTCAAGCAAGAAATACTCATATGAATAGATCTTTTCTTACATGGTTCACACGAGCATTTAACTGCAATTTAGCTGCTTTTCGGCACTATGAATCAAACTCACACCCCCAGCCAGGTACCAGCAGCTTGATGCTAGAACAAACCATTGCTGGCCAACTGTAAGTTTCTATGACAGTGATTTGCAGTACAAAACTTTAAGGGGAGTTCTGTGGATGAAAACAACAACCAAAGCAGAAGTGACTGACTTGCATCGTTCTCCTTTAACTATCTGTATGCTGAATGAAACAATCAATGTTGAGAAAAGCAATATACTATTAAATGTTTTAGATGCTAACAGTCGTTAGCCACAACTGAAATTACATTGCCCAAAAAGTTACAAAAAAGTGTAGGTACACATACACATACACACACACACCTATGGGACAAGGAAGCTGGAGTAACCAGAGAACCCCTGCAGACCCCTCTTTATTTAAAAATGCGAAATCTTTATTTAAAATGTTTGCTTCATAAACATTTGAGAGAAGGGACCTTGATAAAACATAATGTCTCATGGGTCTATTGGTTTAATATTCTACTTTCATAATTCATATTTAGCTTCTGCTAAATCATAATTTTCTCACAAACAAATAGCCAAATAGAGCAAACTCTGCTGTGTGTTCTCTCTTTTTTAACATGTGGCCTATTATTACTGGCTTGAATGTGTCTCATAAATGTAATGCGAGGACACTGGTTGTTCAATTTCAGATTCCATGGGAACTGTGAGTTCTTTTTTTTAAGTGAGTTTAGGTATGATATCATCTGGTTTAGTACTTTAACACAGTACTGAACCTCCCTGTAAATGATCATAAAATTAGCGCAGACAACCATGAGCTCTGCCACGTGGTTCTTCTTGACCTCAGTGGGAAATAAGAGGCTGTGGCCTGTGCAAACCTTGACACAGTGTTCAGACCTCAAAGGCACTGCTTTGAAATGGTTTTCACCTTATGCTTCAGGATGTTCTCTCTCTGTGGCTGTCAGTTGGTTTCTGTTGGGCCTCCTCACTGCATGCACTTTATTTCAGTTTCCTCTCTTTGTGCTTTTGTCCCAGACATGAACGTGACATGCGAGGCTTCCCAAATAGAACTGCTGAAATGGAAGCTGAAAGTGGGTGTCACTTGTTTTGGAGTAATTGTTGGCATTCTGTGTCTGGGATGGGCTCTACCAGGAACAGGTAAGTTCAGTAGAACCTGAATGCATTTTTTTTTTATAATCGTAGCTATTGACGTGAGGTTTAATTTTTTTGAAGTTAAACAGACGGATGTGAGAAAAAATATTTCTCCTCTAAATCTAGCCTATTTGTCTTCATCAATGTAATCCACCCACAAAGGGAAAATTTCCCCACAGTGTCTAAATATGATCTAATCAGCAGTCAGCAAGATGGAAAAATGTAATTACAACTCAACTCCTGACGTCCTTCTTGCTCTCTTTCAGACAAATGTTTTGACCAAAGGTAACAACAATCATTCACTGTGAATATGTGCTCAGTACTAACATTAAAAGTATTTTTAAAAAAAAAGTATTTTAATAATTTTGAAACAAATTTTTTTATCACATCAGGGGGAGGAAAAAAGTGGGCACATTAGACGCAGATATGTTGTAAGTAGAAGCGTTTCACTGATTACTGTTGAAAATTCATCAGTGATTATTACATTGTAACACATTCTGCCTCCTTCTCAGGACTCAGACTCTTTGTAATTTTTCTTTTCATATTATTTCTTTGTAGGACACAAAGCATTGTCATCTGTAAGTAATTTGAACATTTTATAGTTTCATTCACAAATACAAATACACAACACACCAGTTGGTTAGTTATAAGTGATATTATAGTATATAATCCATATATATATATATATATATATACATATATATATATATATATATATATATATATATATGTGATGGAAAATGTAAAATGTTATTACAACTAAATACATCCGTCTATGCAACTTTGATAATGTCCTTGCTCTCTTTCAGACAAATGTTTTGACCAAAGGTAACAATAATCCATCACTGTGAATATGTGCTCAGCAATAATATTAGTGTCAGTACTTAAGTTTCTTTAATCATCATTTAAAAAAACTGTATTTGTCATCCCATCAGGGGGAAGAAAGAAGGGGCCACATTAGGCACAGATACGTTATAAGTAGAAACATTTTTTCAGTAATCAGTGATTATAACACTGCAACACATCCTGCCACTGACTGACACTTTGTACATTTTTCAATTCATTCTATTTCTTTATAGGGAACAAAGCATTGTCATCTTTAAGTATTCAGGAAATCATATAGTTTTATTAACTAATACAAATATAACACACCAAACTAAACTGCATTGTTAAGTGATATTATACTAGCATATGAGAGCATAGAGGTTTACAACATCTTCCCTTTTGCAGATGACAGCTGCATGCGCAATAGCAGGTAAGACTGTCTGTTTCTAGTTTCTCCTGTTTCTTGTTACTGTGGGTTTCTGTTTATATTGGGTGCCAATTCTAACATACTATTACTACTACTACTATCTATAATAATAATAATAATAATAATAATAATAATAATAATAATAATAATAATAATAATAATAATAGTAATTAATAATAGGTGGTTAGCGCTGCCGCCTCACAGCAAGAAGGTCGTGGGTTCGATTGTGGGGCCCGGGCCTGGGACCTTTCTGTGTGGAGTTTGCATGTTCTCCCTGTGTCTGCGTGGGTTCTCTCCGGGTTCTCCCCGTGTCTGCGTGGGTTCTCTCCGGGTTCTCCGGCTTCCTCCCACACTCCAAAAACATGCATGTGAGGTCAATTGAATATTCTAAATTGTCCGTAGGTGTGCATGTGAGTGTGAATGGTTGTCTGTTTCTATGTGGCCTTGCGATTAACTGGTGACTTGTCCAGGGTGTCACCCTGCCTTCGCCCTAAGACAGCTGGGATAGGCTCCAGCAGACCCCCGTGACCCTGAATAGGCATAAGCGGGTATAGAAGATGAATGAATGAATGAATGAATGAATGAATGAATGCATGAATGATAATAATAATAATAATAAAGGTCAAAATAATAAATACAATATTGACTGATTGCCATTACTGATGTAATGTGTGATCTAATCATATTGAAATGACGAAGTGGCCAATTTGTTGTTGTTGTTTTTTTTTAATGAAAACACTGACAGCTGCTTCCTTTCTTCCTCAGAGTAAGATGGAATAAGGTGTCAACCTTAAAGGTCCAGAAGAACCTGGTTCATGTCGTAGAAGAATACAAAAGCCCCAACTGTGTTGTCCTGCCACATCAAACTTGTGTTGCATTGTTTTTACTCAATCGTATAGAACATATGTCAAGTGAATCTGTAAGGATTTGAAGGGTACGATAGGGTCTCTTGTTGTTTTCTAAAATACTTTCGAGCTGATGGTGATGTCGTAATGGAAGTTTTCTACTTTAGTTTAGAGGTTTTCCTGTTTGTTGTGTTGCTTCACTTCACACTTCACACTTGACACTTCCTTTCCCTTTGTTTTCAGTCCACTGTCACACACTTTCAAAAGCAACAACTTGCACACCGGTGCAATTGGAAAAAAAAAAGCATCTTGCACATACTAAGGCTTATTACATGACTGATGTTCCTGCAAACTCCTGTCAGCCCAGCTATATTTCAATTTGCTGTCTGCCAGTCACTTGCTGTCTTTCCTGTTATATCGTCCAGTCTGATACGAACCTTGATTCTTATTTATTTTTTTATTGTTGACTGCTTTTTTGTCTTGACCCTCATTTACTGTACTTGTGTTAATACAATAAACTAATTGACTGGACCAATGTCTGTCCTTATGTAAGAAGGCACTTTTAAATGAATCCTCCATGATGAACCATAAATATACTTCCTGTATATTTACAATTTAAGCTAGACTAGATATAATGTGTGATTTATTCATCTGTCTTTTCACTGACCTTATCTTCATTGCTTCTAAAAAAAAAAAAAAATCAATTAATTTCTAATATACATTCTGGAAACACACACACACACACAGTATAGGGGAGGAAAATATCACTTTAATGAATTCATCAGCTCCATAAACATGTATTTGAGAGTATGAATATCACCTTGACAAAACATGATAGGATATATTGATGTAACATTCTGCTTTCATCATGCATATTTGGCTTGTCTGACATCTTCTGCTTTATAACAAGGAGAAACTGGCAGAATAAAGCAAGTTCTCTTCGCTTGTTGCTGTTAGTTTTTGTTCTATGCGAGCCTCATTAATACTGCCATTGGAAAGTAATTTAAGAAACTAAATAAAATATTGGAAGAACACAAAACAGAAATGCTAAATGCTAATGCTAAAAGTATAGACCGCTCTGTAGCACTTTCACGTGACAACATTGCACGTTAGTTTTTGCATTCTTTACTCTGAACCTCTGGGTTTTTATTCCACAACATAGACACCATCGTATTTACTGTTTTCATCCTTTGAACAAAGGATTTGCTCATCCGTTCATTTCAGCACATAGTGCGTCTCATTTATAACACACATTCAAGACAATACGCATATTGTCTGACGTTCCTCCATTCTTCTCATTTTGATTTGCTGCAGCGCACCAAATTATCTTCACTGCATTAATGGGTTGAGGTCTCAGTACTACAGGTATTGGTTTTTTTTTTTTTTGTTTGTTTGTTTCCATGGAGCACTCCCTGCTGCAGAGGTGAGAGCAAATTCATTTCGGATTGGCTGTGTTCTCTATAGGTTTAGAAGCGTCCACTTGTTGTTTCAGTCCACACTGATGTCTGCCAGTCGTGCCGATGGTCACCTGCTGACGCTCGCGGCGATCAAAGGGAGGAGAGCTGCCGTGAAAGCGCTGGACAGACGAGTAGCTGAACCGCACTCCATGGCATTTTCCTGCAGGGCAGATATATATATATATATATATATATAAATGTGCATACTACATGTACAAGTATAATCATGATATCATGAAGAAATTTAAATTTGCAGTATATATTTTGTTTAATGGCAGTGAGCACCAGCAGTTCAAAACCTGGTTTCTTACTATTTTTTTCATGACTCCAATCAAACTCACTATGAGGATACTCAAAAAAAAAAAAAAAAAAAAAAAAACTAATTCAGAGAATTATTCTGATTCAGGGGAAAGTTCTAAAACTGTAGCTCTGGCACAAACACTCAGGATCTTACCTCAGGGTGGAAGGGATGACATGACTCAGGCTTCTTTCTGTCCTTCTGAAACTTCAGCCGGTCACATTTAAGTGACTCGTTGTGTTCAAAGGTGTCAAGGCAGAAAACACTACATTGAGGCACTTATTCACAGGTTCATCATAACTGAAAACATAAAGGGTTGAATTTTAATTTGAAGGGTTAAGTTGAGGCAACTGGACTGGTTTTGCTATGTTGAAGCATCGTAAAACATAGCAAAACCAGGCCAGTTGCTTTAACTTAACCTTCCTGGACCTGCAACATGATACAGAAAACACAAAGCCAGATACAATGATACTGAAGAGTCAGTTTTAGATAGATAGATAGATAGACAGACATCAGATCACTGATAATGCAGTCTTTCTAGAAAGGATATACATGATCTCTATGGGATCCATAGTAACCAGTGGGGCACTGCTGCAGTCACACTTATTGTCCACAACCACCATGAAGAGGTTGCTGCTGGGAATCTGCTGTATGACAAAAGACCTGCAGCAACACAGAGGCAGAAGCTTGAGCGTGGGGCCTGCTGAAAGGTCGAGGTATTTTAAGAGGCACTATAATCCAATACCTAACACAGCCCTCGCAGTCAATGTTGCCTGTGGTTTCTTTGATGGTGCGTTCGGAGACAAAGGCTGGATACTCTGTGTCACACGGAACCATCATGGTTTTACCTCGAGATCTTTGAGCTGCATGTGGAGCGGACAGAAACAATCAGAAGCGCAGAGACGATGCCTTGAGTTCACAGCAAGCAACATGCAGCCCAGTGACTCTGGTTATAAATAGGAAGCTGAATACTTCTTTCTGGTTTCCTGATGTCTCTGTATGGGCTTTTATCAAAATGTAAATAAATTACTGTTTGGTGAAATACTTGATCAGAATACAAGTCGGCCAATACCATGAAACTGGTGAAATGGGAGGCGTGCAATGACCTCCCTTCAGTACCAGGTATTAAAAATTATGATACAATAATATTCCTGCAGGCTGTCATTGCACTTCAGTTAAGTGTTACAGTTTAAATAAGAAACTATCTTTTCTTTAAACTGTTAGCAGCGATGTGTTAAGTTGTAGTATGTTACACTGCCCCCATCTGGCGTTCAGTATTTACACTCAGTTCACTCCTTAAAATGCAGTACTGAATGTTGCCTGTATTCAGGTTTTAAAAAGTTTTCCGTCATCAAAACTTACCTTTGACAGTGTGATCCACATTCCACCAGCTGTAGAGGTTAAATTCTAGCAGGAAACTGAAAACAAACCAAACAAAGCATTACCCAGAATATAGTAATATAGTAATATAGACTCAAGCATAACCATCAAGATCGAGGTTATTATTGGTGAATGAAAGCAGTAAAGTTATTTATTTTAGTGATTTTTCACAGCTGGAAACACATGCACACATTGTGTGGCGCATTGTACATATTGGGAATTACAATTAACAAATAAACACTGTTTTTTTTTTTCAAAACTTTACCATGTAAAAAAAATCTGTGCAAAATTTGTACGCAACATTGAAATAATTGTGTCATTCTTACATAACCAGTTCAGCCAGGAACCACTTGACGACGGAGAAGGGCTTAATGAGAGAGAAAGTCAAACTGTTAGAAGGTTGTTTTTTTTTTTTTTTTTAAATGTTGTTTCAACAGCAGACACTTTCATGAGGCTTTGCAGCTTGATAATGTCTCACTGTGGGCTTCGACTCAGAGATGACTATATCTGCGGGGGTTCACCAGGGAAACCGCAGGTTAAATCTCTACTCTCAAATCTATCAGCTGACATTTAAGGTGCCGTCCAACTTACATCTGATAAAGCTCGTGCACTGTCGCTGCTCCCGGCGTACTCTTTACAAAGGGCCTGATAATCATACAGCGTGATCCTGAGATAAAGATTAAAGGCAGGGTTATTTAAAGCGACTTAAATTTTACAGTATGTGCTTTAAAACAAAAGTAAAGTCAGGTTACTCACCTTTTAAAAGAGCCCATTTGAAGGAGTTTGTTCATGACTGCGCCCTCCACCTCTCCGAAGAAAAGCCCTGTCTGAGGGAGAAGTTTGATTGATACATTTTATTAAAGCATACAGACAGTGAGCTGACAAAATAACAGAGTTATCAACTGAAAATTACAAAAATTAAAACAAAAAACTTTTTTTTTGAAAGGCTAGCTGTACAATAAAACAATTTATGAAAGAGACGTACCATTAAAACATCAAATGTGTATTACAGTCCAATATGAAGTCCAACTGTTAAAATATAGCCTTAATGTATTTAAAGCACACACTGTATGTACATATTGTGAGATTAATCAGCAAATGTTAGAGAGTAAATAAATAAGAGAAACCATTTATTTTGAAGGGAAGTGATGGTATAATTACATTATATATGTTAGTTCAGTGATGCATCATTTTCTATTTTCTGTAGTTCATAAATACATGTTATGGATATCAGACATTTCATTGGATGATCACAAAACATCTTGAAATGGTTGAGGGACATTCTGCTCTGGAGAGTGAGTGACTTTGACGCCTTCCGCACAGTCACAGTTTACCTGAGATTGCTCCTCTGTGACGAGGATGAAACCGTTGTTGTCGATGAGGTAGCAGTTGATATCCTGCCAAAAGGGGAAAAGGGTCGAACTGTCAGTGCAAATGGATCAGAGCATGATGAGAAAACCACAAAGTCTGGGACTTTTCTCACCTGGTTATCGCAACTGATGCTGCACTTCCCGTCCAGAGCGGTGCACTGTACACAAAACACAAGTAGCTTGGCTCTCACACAATTGGTGATTTCATATTTTGTTTCCATCAAGCAGATGCTAGTTTGTTAGTTACCTGTCTGCAAGCAGTCCAGAACTTCCTCTGGAAGAACTCGAGCTTCATCTGGATACCAACAGCTGAACCCAAAGGATGAAAAAAAGCAGGAGAAACGACGTTAAGGTGCAGATCCATGCAGTCAGATGTTGAGGTGATGAAACCATCGTTTACCTGCAACAATGGGAGACTTCCTGTCATCCTTGAGCTGAATGGCTGTGCTGGCCAAAACCACACTGTTGTTTTCCAAAGCTGGAAATAAAAATAAGGAAGAAAGTTCATTTGTTCAGATTCCCTTCTGATCACTGGGGGGCGCCCTTTCCTTGGCTGTGCTGCCTGCCTCAAAGAAACTGCAGTAGAAGGCTTAGGTCACGGTAATAAAGCCCTGCAGAAGTGTTTTCTGGAGCCAGATGACTCTCGTAATCCTGAGATAGCTTCTGTGATTGGACATTTCGCTTTAAGAGTGGCTGGGCTCGTCATTAACACAGGAGAGGCTGTAAAAGTCCTGTGAAATGGTGCTGGGATTCTCTTTCTCGGGCCAGAGGAGCAAACGCCGGTCCGCCTGACTGCAGTGAAGTGATGAGTGCGGCAGCAAACGGCGGAGGCAATCGGCAACTCTCATCAATGCAACCAGTGACCTATCCAAAACACTTTATACGGCGCGCGGCTCAATAACTGAAGGTACTCGCAGAGAGATTCAGGATGCAGACAATCGAGTGGCGGTGAACAAAAAACAAAAAAAAAAAAAAAAAATCCAACCATTTTGGCTGCAGTGGTGGAGTTTGTTCAGGGCTGCAGTCTTGTTGCCTACCGGTGCTGAAGGGGATGGAGTAGACAAAGGTGCCGGGAACCTGCTCGGCTGCTCTCTTGTACCACAGAGGGAAGTGATCGGCGTTGAAGACGCCCTCCTTGTCCTCCGCCGTCAGGAAGTCTCTGAGGAATCGCGCACAGCGGCAACGGCCATCAGACTCATCGAGCACAGTGGCAGCTGCCACGCTGATGATGATGACGATGATGCTGATGATGAACGGCACTCACTGATTAGAGAGCTGATCGGCCGGTACGAAGAGCTTGGTCCTCGACAGGCCGGTGCGTGTGCCCAGGAAGGTGATCTCCACCCCTTTGTCCGAGTTCCTGATGGTTCCAAACAGCATTTCCACACATCAATTTGAGCCTCGGCACTTGGGTTTACAAATAAAATGCTCGTATAAACGCCTTACGATGTAAACTAGTGATGTAAACTTATGATGTAGTGTCAATATGCACTTGAAACTTAAACTGGGTGTTGTTGATCAATGCTTTATCATTATTATTATTATTATTATTATTGTTATTATTATTATTCAGCTTACAAACATGTACTTGTGTATTTTGTTTTGTTTTGTTTGATTTGATACATTCAAAGTCAGTGTGTAGTTTTTGTAGGCCACTGAAAGTCAACTGTATGGGATATCAGACCATCTTTTGGTTCTTTTGTTGTTGTTGTTTTAATTGTTTGAATAGGGGGCAGACAAATATAAGAAATGTTTTCTTCTGGCTGCTCCTTTCCAGTCATGGAAGTGTTGATTTGAGGTTGTAGAGTGTGTATGTACAAATTATGTTGTCCACCTTCATGAGGGGAATAAATAAATTAAATTAAATTAAATGAACTATTTTTTAGCTTATAAAGGTCCAACACAAAATTATGTTTTGACGCCATTCACATGATTAGAATATAAAAGAATGGATTCATCTATGCATCCTACATACATTTTCTATTCTATTGAAACATTTAAAAAAAAAAAAAATTTTGTCATGTCTGATGCGCAAAATAGCTTTTAACATTCTTTTCACTTTTCTCTTAGTCACTTATGTTGTGCAAATAAACAACAGCAAACCCCACCTCATGTTTCGCACCTCTCCTGGCATGACTCTGCGCCACCCACTTTGAGAAACACTGCTGTCAGGTGACTACTCTAATACCCACTGGACCTCCACGCCGCCCAGCATGGCTTCACATAAAAACATCCTCAACGATAAAACGTGTTTTTGTACTTCAGACTTGGCCTTTTGACCTCACACTATTATCTGTGAGGTGCATTCAAAGAATAGCTGATAAAAGCAGCACTTGTACAAATGGAGCCTTGGGGTGTGTCTATGGTTGCAAAGCCTTTAGTCAATGCCTGTGCTAATAACTTCATCTTACACCGTCATGACAACATGGCCTTTGCATTACGATGGGCAAATGTTCTTACTCCGACTTGTTGAGTGCCAGTCCTGTCCAGTAGGCCTCCAGTGGAGCAGTGACCACAGCGTCAAACAGCACCTCCTTGATCAGCTCTCTGTCGCCTGTACACATAGACACAGTTAATAGGTGCATTCAGCACGACCAGAGAGCCAAACTTCACTTTGTTTCGGGACTCGTGATAAATCAATGAGAGTCCCTCAGCTGGGCCTCACAGTTGAGGTGCGGTCTGCGGCCCGTCATGAAGAGCTTGATGGCCTGAATCTGGGTCAGGTGTCGGTGCTCGTGCTGCTCCTCGGTGTTGCAGTAAGTCCTGTGGTCAAATAACAGCAACGCTAATTCGCCCTTCCCCGATGAACACAGGGAGGAATAACCTACATAATGCATGACTGCCCACTTCCACAACCCCAGCCTCACCATTCATCTGCCAGGGCGACATCTGGCTGTTCCAGATCACGGAGGCCTGAAAAACACAAGTCAGTCACGCTTCAGCAGTGCCAGCCTGCAACGACTCCGACAATACACTTCCGAAAACAATGCAGCGCGCACTGAAAACACGCGCAACTGTATTTCTGCTTTTCGAGGAAGACGTACCGGAGTCGACGGTCACATTTCCCCTGAAGAAATACTTCCCGTGACCTCTGGAGAGAGCCACTCCCACACTAGAGGACAATGGGAAGACAAAGAGAAGAAGGGCTACATGGGCGACTCCACCGAATTCCCCGTTTTCGCCAATTCCTGGCCCGACATGCATTCAATTACTGCAGCGTGTGCGCCACCTGAACGGTGTCCCTTTGATGTCAGTGTAGTAGTAGTCGTTGTGCATCTTCAGAACGCGCCTCTGCAAGAGAAGAAGAGGCGCAAGAGTTGGGGACAAGCCCTCGTCCGACAGGGAGACGCTGGAGCCGTTGAAGCAGCCTCACCCCTCTGTCCACCGTCTTCTTCACCTCCATGGAGAAAGTCCCTGTTCTCCGGTTCACCATCGCGTTACGCAGCTGAAAAAGTGGAACGTGCTCCTGTCATACTAGTGTAGTAATACTACTAATTTGAACCACAGATTCTGGGGAAAACAAATGTCACTGTGTTTGCGAATAAAGATAAAGGCAGATGTAAATAGACTAATAACATTAGTAAAAAGTAGTAAAAAAAAAAAAAAAGAAGTCAATTTTCATTTTGTCTTCTTGACTTATTTTTCTGACGTTATATAAAATGTGCTAATAGGAAGGAAATAAAGTGATACAGTTATATATATAATGATAAAGTAATTCAAATTAAAGCTGCAAGCAGCGTTTAAGGGACTGAGCCGGCTGTGGCCTGCTGACCCCTGCTGACGCCTGCCATTGTTGCCACAAAGCCCGTCAATAAACTTTCTGAGGCGTAACTGTATGAGTCGGAGGCCCCCAATGAGACACCAGTCACCAGTCAAGACGTGCAAAATTTGGTGAGTTTTGGGGCATGTTCAGGGGGTCAAATTGGGGTTCAAAGTTGCATAAGAAAAAAAGAGCTGAAGAATAAATAAACATTACTATTTCAACTGGGTCTTTCACCCTGCGATAGACTTTCACTGTTCCAGAGCAGGTCTTATGGCTGGGGCTCAGTCTCTCATTACCAACTCCAAAATACCAATTAAGTCATTTACATGTGCTTTGTCTTTGATATATATCTAAAACAAAATGCAAACACAACTTGAAAATTACCGTGAATGTTGAATAAGGGTGATTTTTCAGTGTATAAAGTGTATAGAGTCTGAAATGCAGTTATTGTTGACAAGGACTCCAGAAATGTCATTGAGCTGCTGGGGTGTCAACGTACAATATCGTCTTTGTCTTCCCACTCCACCTCAGAGAGATCCACGCTGCTGTAGTTGGGCTTCCTCCTCTTCTGACCATCCTGGTACTGCACACAATAACACAATACATCCAATTTAATGCTCTCTTTGCCGCACTGACATTTAATTCCATTCATCTTTCTACTCTACGGTGTAACCCCAGCAAACTGTGAAATCAGTATGTGACATATAATTTTAAAATGAATGGGCTCAGCATTACTCCCTTGATTCCCCAAAAAATTTGGACTGTGTAAAATGTCAAATGACTCAGAATGAAAAAGAAAAATTGTGGTTCCTTCTCAACATATCATGCAATTCAATTAGTTTCAAATGTCACGTTTAACAACTGAGATGGTGAGACGTATCAGGATCATTTCAGGAGTTAACCAAGCACAATCCTTAACATAATCAGAACTTAAAGGTTTATGATAAATAAGAAGTAATGTTCAATTCCAGCATCAAATACAAGAGTAGCCTATCGCTTCAAAATAAAATCAATAATTTAAAAGTAGTCAGTGAACACAGTTTACTGGTGCTGTGCCTGACCTCATCTGAGACTGAGTGACCAGACCAGAAAAATGAAAATTGTTGATTATGTTGTTAAAAATAAAATAATAAATATGTATATATAATACATATATATATATATATATATATATATATATATATATATATATAGGAGGGAGATGGAGGGGTCCCTCTGAAAATTCAGCAACCGAGTTCAAAAATCAAAAATCAATTATTACTGCAGCAGAATAAGACTGAAGTGCTTTGTCTATCCAAATGTTTACTGCAATAAAAATATGAATGCATTTGTATTTAATAATGTATTAAAACAAACCTATACATATAATACATAAATGCAATAAATGAATACAGAATAAGTCATCCATGAAAAATTCATTTTTCTTTTTTGTTGAATACAGGTCACTAATAGATTTGCAACTTCCTACCTTCCAAGTTCTTTAACATTTTACACAAATCCATTTTTTTTTTTGCCATTAATGTAGTAAATATTTGGGGCTTTGTGCTCCCTTCTTTCTCTGAGGCTTGTTGCGCCCTCTAAATCAAAGCTTGGTTTGGAAATGTATCCATTGATTCCTAAGTCACTAATCTGCATCCACTCACAAGTACATGGCTCAAACGTACGCGACAGTCAAACCAAACACATTCGGTGGTTGACGAAAAACAAGGAAGTCTACCACTACAACCACAGCACAGTTTAGCCACAAAGAGACGTTTACAGGAAAACCAGCACAGACTGTTACACACACACCACACACAGTTGCACAGAGAGGGATAGCACTAACACTGGCACACACAGATCCACTAGCGCAGCCAGAGCTCCTGAGGAACCAGCGGTTCCGGGCCGAGTGGCTGTGGTCTCTGCCAGCGAGTGTTAAGTTACCTCTGGGAAATCTCAGGCCAGCCAGCCCTATGAGTGGCCTTTATCCCTGCATGCATACATCAAAGGAAAAGGTGGGGATTACAGACTATAGGAGGCCATCGCCGCACCTCCCGACCAGGCTCGTCTCTTTGCGTACTCGTTAGCAGGGATGTCAGTTATGCATCAGTTTGTGCGGACAAAAAATAAAATAAAGAAACAGAAGCAGGGTATAGAAAAGGGAATGTGGAGGAAAAATAAAACTGTGCGTGTTTGGAGAGTGGATTACCAAAGGTCTGAGGTCTGGGTGCGTCAGGATGTAGCCGTTGTTTGTGATAGCGAAGGTGTAGCCGTGGATCCCCAGCTGGAGACACAAAATGAGAAACATGAGGGACACGGTTGTTTCTTTTCTACCATAAGCAAAAAACAAAAATAAGAGGAGCGTTGGAAAAAAAACAACAACACACACACACACAAGCATTTAAAGTGAGAGCAGCAGAGGAGCAGCTGATTGTACCATATGTTTTGGGATGAGCTTCATCAGCTCCTTCAGAGGGATGTCTGTTCCGACAACCCCCAACAGAATACCCTGGTTCTTCTGCATGACAAGATTCACAAACAAACACGCTCAAGTTTAGGTCAAAACTGACACTTTTACTTGGCTAAACAGTCCAGCACTCCAAAAGAGGTGAAATTTATGTATGCTGGAAATGTTTAATTTAAAATAGTAGAATTTCAGTCTGAAAAATCATTGATTATTAAACTTTATTAAATGTTTATCATAAGCTCGACCATGTTCATACACAATACAGCAATACTTGACTTTGTTCTACTCAGCCACATACGGTTTCATTCTTCGTGCTGAATACGGGCATGGCGACTGTGGTCATCAGACTCGGACCAGATTTCTCATTCATCTGGGGGAAAAAACAAAAATATTACAAGGAAGTTTTTTTTGCAGTACAGTCAGATCCGGGGTGGCATCAAAGTCACTCGTCAAAATCTTAAATAAAAAAAAACAAAAAAACAATCCTAACTCCAATGTAGTTGTCCAGTTAGTTGTGCTTTTTTTTTTTTTTTTAATGTTAATGTTATGACAATACATAGAAGATGAGAATTTCCTCCATAAAAGCCTCTATAATTTTGTAGGCGGGTGTCGACAGATAAATCCACTCTGAAGTAAAGCGGCAACGCGTTACACAATTTCAGTGCAAGATGCTGTGAGTTTTGTTGCTGCGTGTTGACCAAAACAAACCAGGTCCCTGCACATCCTGATCTGCCTCCAATGTCACCAACAGTGAACCAAGAAGGAAATGTATGTGTACATACGAAGCAGAAATCTGTGTTTTTGTGGGCAATAAGTATAGAAGTAGGGAAAAACTACTGCAGGATTGTTGTTTTTTTCTCCTGTATTTCAGAAGCCGACGTTATCTTGAGCATCGAGTGGTGTCTGCTCGCTGCCATCTGTTGTTTGCTGATACGGTTTCTGGAGCTGGAGAGGCGTTTCGCAGGGCTTCGAAAGGCAGAGAGCAAGAGGAGATTTGCATGCATTAACGTGATTGCGTAGTAAACAAAGCGTTGCAGAGCAACACACACACACACACACACACACACACACACACACACACACACACACACACACGCAGACGGCACGGGCGTCTCTTCTTCTCTTGATGTTGTGACGCCACTAATTCTGTGTAATTCTGCGACTCCGTGTGCTGCTTCATCTGTACACGTGCATGCGTAAGAAGCAAACCACCTAGGAAAAGCCAGTTTTGTGTGTGCGTCTGTATGTGTGTGTGTCTGCTGTATGTGTGTGTCTACTCGCTATCTTGACAAAATGAAGGATGGTGGCTCCTTAAATTCATCATTACACACAATGGAACCGGAAACTGGACTATTGAGGGCCGCTTCAGCGCACACACACACACACACGCGCACGCAGGTAAACCTACAGACGGCTAACCTACCCATGCCGCCCCCCTCCCCCCCCCCTCCTCCAGTGTCAGTTTTATTATGGGCTTTAGGAGATAAAAAGCAACGATCCACAGAATGATGAATGGTGTGTCTGAGGCTCCGATACAAGAGCTCGCTACACACTCCAGAGGACAATCTCCCAACCTCTCTTTGTGTACGCCTGTGTGTGTGTGTGTGTGTGTATGTGTGTGAGCCTGCGTGCCTGTGTGTGCATGTGTGTGTGTGTGCTTCAGTGGGCGCCCTCTCATGGTCTCCGCACTGGCGAAAAGCACAACGAGCGCTGCTCTTGTGCGTCGGCACCAGTGAGAAACGAAGCTCTGCTCGCTTTAAACTCCCGAGGAAATGTTGCAGCAGAATGAGAAGCTAATCCTTTAACACATTGAATTATTTTATAATCAAGCTGAAAAAAAAAAAAAAAGTGCCTGAAAAAAACACTGATCTGTCATGTATGCATTTTGTTACTTTGTTAGTGTCAGTTGTCCAATTCTTTTATCGTTTAAGTTTTTGCATTTTTTTCATTTGTTTGTATTTGTCATTGTATTGTGTTATTTCTTCTGACCTGCCAGGGACTGCAGATGGAAAATAGCCTCTGGCTAATTCTGGCATATTTACATGTACTTGTTCATTAATATGCACTGTCCCTTTTAAATAAATAATAATAATAATTTAAAAAAAAATCCAAACTGCGTTTGAGAGAAAACCACCCACAGCGACTCAGGCTGTGTAACCTGACCACCATCTTCTATCAGACGCTAAAAAATAAAAACAAACGACATCAACTGAGAGATCTTTCTATCAATATTTACCTTATAAGCCTGGGAAAGCTTCAACGAGAGAAGAGACACATAAGGTTTGAATTATCCACTGCGTTACAGCCTTTACACTGTGCATCCATGCAGCAGACACAGATGTACACGGTGGGGGGGGGAGACATCCATGCAGATTAATGAAGCTCATAATAAGTCATCAGTCCAGCAGCATGAGGAAGAGCGACGATGAGGAGGCCGAGACGCACATGTTGCAGCAACTGCACAGTGAAGAAAATGACACGACTAAATATGACGCTGTGAGGGGGCATCAGCACCTCATTACAATTTAATTATCTGCATTGTAATGTGCACGGGGAGCGTGTGTCTCTGCACGCCGCCGGCGCAGAAAGCATGATGGTGCACTTAGCGTGTTGGCATGGGGTCCACATCACATTACAAAAACATGCAGGGGCGACGAAGGGGGGCGTCGCAGGGGAACCGGCGCAGAGTCGCACTCACAGCGCTGTCCACGTAGGCTTCCGTCCACACTGTGTCATGTTCGTGGTCGATCACTTTGGGCCGGCTCATGACGTGAAGGTACCTCATCACGTTCTCCTGGACGTCTGCCAGAGTGGAGATCTGACTGAAGTACCCTGCGAAACACATCAATCTGTGTCAACTACAGCGGCAATATATCCAAAAACGATTATTTAAGAAATATTAAATATGTAACGTTAATGTTCTACAGGGTGAGAAAGCCCAACTAACCACAGTAACCATTGCAATAAGTACAGGTGTGGGCAAACTACGGCCCAGGGGCCATGTGCGGCCCGTTAAGCTTTTTAATCTGGCCCGACGAACTTTAAGAAATTATATTAATAGTAAGTCAGTTCCAAAATAGCTGCATTTTATAGATTTTTTCAGTGTTTTAAGAGTCATTTCAATAAAGAGCTGAATACCTGGGGTTCAACGACATATTTTTGTTGTAAATTTGCTTTGGTTCATTTTCAATTGACAATAAAGCATGTGTTCCCACATATTCCATGATATACTTTTTTCTCTTATGAGGTGGGTCACCAAAACAATCCGTCCATCTGCTGCTACTTCAGCCCCTCTGTCAAATTTTAGAATCCATTGCGGCCCACAAGCTTGCCCACCCCTGTAATAGTTAGAATTCTGCCTTTGTGGAGCCAGAATGATGTATGAAGTGAAAGGCATAATTTCCAACAATCCTCTGGGAAAAAAACCTATAAAAAACCTAAACAATCAAACTTTTTTTTTAAAGTACCATTCCATTGCTGCTCTGCCAATAAAGCCAAGTACCTGCAGCTGAGGACGATGCACAGCCTAGTTTAGCTAAACTCTTGCCAGAGAAAGCCATAAATAACATAAATGGTTCTTTTCCACAGAAAATAGTTGACTACTGTTCTTGGTCTTGGAAAAATGATGTTGCTAATCTCTTTAGCATCTTGGAAAATGATGATTCTAATCTCTTTAGCATCTTGAAAATGATGATGCTAATCTCTTTAACAGCATCAATGCTAATCATCACTCCCTGAATAATTAATAAGAGAGTTTGTAGCAGTCGTTTACCTGTCTTATGTCACAACCAGAAGGACACTGATTAATTATATTATGAGAGACTGAAAGATTGCAATTGCGACTTTACAATATTGATATGTGACTTTTCTGAGTAGAAGTGCCAGTGATCCAGCTGCATTCCAGCATTCTTGTTCTCCTCCCTCAGGGCAATTAAAAAAATCGTCGTAACATTCTGTTCCTTTTGAAGCAATTCACCCAGTGCACAACACACACTATAGAACATGCGTCGATGTGCAGCAGAGCAGCCAGCCACCGCTGAGCTGCAGTGCAGATATCACTCAACCCCTTGGCCTTAAACAAAGCCTTGATGAAGGTCCTGGCTCAGGGTGCCATCACTTCCCCTGACAGCTGAGGTCCTTTGTTGCTCCAAGTCAAGTACATAAACTGTGGGGGTTTTCTGTTTTTTTTTTTTTTTTAGCAGAACAGGCACTGCTTTAAAACAACAACAACAACACAAAACGGCTAATCACAATGTTGCTCGTGTACAGTTTCGATCAGCGTGAAGCACATTAGGGGAAAACACTGCATGCAGCATGAGACCCACAGAATCTGGAGGGCTCGTGCGCCCCATGCTGCAGAGATAACCTGAGCCACTCTAATGCAGGTGTAAAGCAACCTTGCAACCTTGGAACGGTGAACTAGCGACAAGGTGAATGCAGAGATAAGACATGAAGGTCAACCACAGTCCCAGAGTGCCAGGATGTGGAATATAACTGACCTCTCCAGGATCCTGTATAACCAGTTATCTAGCACAACACATCATCATCATCATCACAGTCATCAGTCGGTGATGTTTAGCTTACCGTAGTGTAAGGACCTCAGTTTACATTAGGAGCAGGTCCTCTTGTAAGTAGGCGGCTATGTTATATCAACAGTAGCCCAAAGCAGTGGTTTTCAAAGTGGGGATGGGGGGATGGGGGTGCCACATAAAATTGGTGAGAAGATAAGAAAAAAATGCAAATAAATAATAAATAAATAATAGAATCAAAGATTCTTAGGTTGATGGAGTTGCCTACCCGTAGGTTACTTTTCTGCCAGGAGGCACAAGGGCCTCCACAGAAAATTGTGGGGGGAAAAAAACAAATGTAACATTATCTTTTGGTTTGCAAAACGGGCCCCCCAGCGAGATGCTAATGCTGTTTGGGAGACCATGGCGTGGAAAAGTTTGGCAACCCCTGGCCCAGAGTGGAAGTTCTTTCGGCATTTCAGTGACGTCACTCAGACATCACAGCTGATGTAAGAAAGACGTGAGGTTGTGAGATGATGTGGGAAATCAGAAACATGGGAACATTGTTTGCACTATGCTCTTTTATTTTAATTAGAGGCTACTAAATCACACTGGGCCTCGTCATCTACAAACAAAGGAAGTTGCTGCAAAGATATTTATTTATTTATTTATTTTACTTTACTTTTGCGTCGGGCTGGCTGAGTGTCCGGGGATACCGGGATATTTTCATCCTCCAATAGGATGGAGAAGGCAGCAAACATTTAAGTCTGTTGTGCGTTGGGACTATTTGCACGAGCCAGATCCAGATTTTGATGTTTACGCCAAAGGAAGTCACTGCCATCTCTGGGCTGTTCAAATGAATATACACTATAATGGAGCTGGTACCGCTGGGGGTATCGCTCCCTAAACTGTTCTGCCACCCAGTTTCAAGCCGCCTGACACATATTTTGGCTCCGTGGGACAGGAAATAAACAACGCGCCGCGGCAACGAAGAGACAACGCAGCGGGAGTGAGAGAGCCAAACGCTGTACAGCTGAAACAGCTGCGAGTCACTCCGGGAGGCGCAATGTGAGGAAGACACACCTCATTGCACTGCTGTGCTGCAAAGTCTCCTGAGAAGAATCTGTGAATGGTTCCCTTGAAGGGAACACGACCAGCACGGTGGAGTGGGTAACAGCGAGGCGCCTCCATGGGTGTATTATGAGGACTGGATACTGGAGTGGCAATATGGCGGCGAAGCGATGTTCTTTCCCCCAGTGGCAACTCGAGGTACTGCAGTCAAAAAACCCATGCAGCGCAAAAATATGCATTTTTTTTTACTCCTCTGAAACAGCTGGCAGGATGACTGTCGCCTAAAAAAATAGCACAACTTGAGCTGCTTCAAAAATTCAGTTTTATCCAACCTTGTTGAGCGTGTTGATAATTATTGAGAACTCATTAACGTGATCAGTATCTTCACAAAGATCAGTATCATTAATAATCGCATTTGACTCAAGGCTAACTGAGACAATGTGTTATTTCAAGACAGTGTAGCAAACAGGTTACCCTTCATATGATTCTGTACCCATGAAGTAGCTCTCAGGTTCATAAAGGTTGGTGATGCCAGCGTATCACTCTATAGGTGGAGGATTAATAAAATTAAAAATCGCCTTCTGTCCATCTGGTGTTAAAATTAGCACCCAAATAAAAACAAAAGAAACCAAAACTGGATTCCAACACTGACTGTGTGTGTGCACATATGTGCGTTTCCCTTTGTGGCCATTTTGTGATGCGTTTTTCCAGGATGCCACTTTCCCTCTCAGTGTGCACTCATCTGCAGCGCCGACACGTGGGAGCCATCAGCGGTGAGCAGCCGAGGGGGAGACACTCTGACAGGAAGAGGGATTAGAGCGGCTTGACCTCCGACCCCCCCTCTTCCAAAGCGTCACTTCATTGCCTCTTGGCAGAAACAGTCCCATCCAGTGCACACGCGCACACACACACACACGCGCACGCACACATCCAAGTGCACCCCACGTGGACAGACGTGCCACACACACACACACATGCACGCACTTGGCAACTTGGCATCAGCGCCTCATCATAGCGCTTCCAGCACTGACACCACGCTGTCTTGATAAGTGTTTATCAGAATGTCCCAAACCTTTGTTGGCGCAGGCCATCCATTTGAGGTTATCGGCGAACGCAGACTCCCGGCCGATCAGGTAAGGGAATATTCGCACCTGAGCAGAGGACACGTCACTTTCAGGGATGGAAAGATTAAAGGAAACATGCAAAGCGCTCTGTCTTCCTGTCCTGATTCTATCTGCTCCCTGCGCCTTCTTACCTCCTCCTGGGAAAATCACTGAGCATTTAGAGCCTCATCCTTTATTTCCCCCCCGAAGTGATCTTTTTAATTGTTGATTTGGGCCAATTAAACACTGCGAGGTTAATTTGTCGTGGTCTGTTTTTGCGGTTTACCATAATGGCATGTTCCGCTGTCCTTTCAGACTCTGTGCTGCTACACTTCGCCCAGTCGGCACGGCTCATTGGCTCCAGATGCTTTGCTAAGCATAAAGGCATATAGAAAACCACTGAATGCCTGCCATATAGCTGCCCCGAGGGTGTGTGGGGGGGTGGGGTTGCTTGCCAAATCCTGCCCTGTACCCTTGCCAGCACACATACGCATGATAGGATTGAAAAAGACCCCTCTGAGCTGTTTTTTTTGAATTGCTTTGTGAGTGGCGCAGCAGTGTAGTTCTGTCTCTGCATTTGGATCTTCTAAGTAGACACTGAGCAAAGATTTTAAAGCCAATGTTGTGTCTAGAAGAAGGTGGAAATCGTAGCAGTGTGGGCAGTGATGACATGCAGGGATTACTTTTAACACCGGGGTCATTGTGGCTTTAAATACATAAAAAAATAAATTCTTCCTCATTGTTATTCCCAATCAAGGTCAACCTCTTTCCATTGTGAAAAGATCACTCCTCATAAATCCTACTGGTGGACCGTCAGGGCCAGCGCGGCCAGCACGGCCTTCTCTGCTGGCCTTGACACTCTATCTTTTTGTAAATATGTAAAATGAAACTATTCTTCATAGTCTATTCTGCTCACACTATTTTAGATCCACTACGACATGCTGCTTATAGTGTTGTGCATTATTGTATCGTTTTTATTTGATCACATTTCAGCCAGCTTGTGTTGTCCAGTTCTATGAAATCTGCCAGAGGCCTTCAGAATCAACAGAGCAGCCTCTGCTCTAAAGCCAGAGATCCCAGAGATCCCAGAGATCCCAGAGATCCCAGAGATCCGTTAGCTCTAGCATGAGAAACCCACCATGGCCGATGGAGAAGGTATAATTAATCATTTTAAATTAAATCAATTAATAATGATTTATAATGTAAATGACATGACGCATTGGAGCAGCAGCTGAGCCAACATGTTCAATTGTCTTGCTGTTTACATTTATTTTCAATAAGTAGTTTGTTTTGTTGTCGTCTCGTTGGTGTCTAATATTAAAAGACGACAATGCAGTTTATTCGACAAACTCGTTTAAGTTCACGTAGCGTACTTTTGGCTGACTTACTACAACTTTGCTAACAAATCTCTTAAAATTGCCTACTATTTGTAAATTCTGACAACATCAGTGATCTTTAGTTTACGAAGAAAACAAAGTTCTCCCAAACACAACTAGAGGAATGGCAGCATTACAGTATTAACATGCAGGGCGCACAGAAAGAGAGACAAACCTTCCTTTCGGGCCAGTTGTACTTTTCAAAGACGTCGTCGTACATTTCGGTGGCGCCATCCGTCACGAGCATTATGGCCTGGCTGCACACGCTGCCGCGGCCAGTCCGATTGAACTGCAATAAAAAGACGGCGAGTGCGTCAAAATATACAGCAGGAAGGAGGAGCTCAGACGGCCAGACAGAGAAAACACTGTCAGCTCCCGCCACGAGAAGATGGTATCTGACGTGTCCTCAGCGCAGCCGCCATCGGTCAATAAGTTACGAATAATAGCCGAGGAATAATAGCGCGGCGGCGTCGGGATGGCCGAAGATGCATGGCGGTAATTAAGTTGTTTATTGACTTGTAGCGGAGTGAATGCGGAGGGAGAGGTGGCGCGATGGTGAGATAAGACCTGCTGAGCAGTGCAGCTTCCAAGATCACACAGGCCGCCAACAGACTCCACACACACACACACACACACACACACAGACTGGGAGAGGTGTCTGAAAGTCAGGTCGCTGCGATGACAATATACAATATATCGCACAATTTCCTCCAATTAGGTCCTAAAAGCTGTACCTCAGCATCAAGTTCACTCAAATCTTTTTATATTCATTTTATTTTTCATTTCTAAAATATGCTTCCTCCAAAATCATGTGACTTTGCCTACAGAATCATTTTCAAAACAGTTTGATGGCAGCTCGGTGTCACAGTGACAAATGTAGAGCTGACACTTTTGGTCCTTATTTGCACCTTCCTCGTGTGTGACGTCCATCGATCCAGCCGTCCAGCTCTAACAGCTGACAGCTCATCTGTTTCAGGTTTTACTAGGAGCTCTTTGCTCTCGTCTCTTCATTAGCATTGTCTGTGTCTGCGGCCTTTGCACCATTCAGCACCTCAGCTGCAGCAGCAGCCTTCAGAGGTTGCGTCCAACGCTGCTTTGAAGCACAGTGAGATATCCCATCCTTTGAAATATATTTTGCTCAGTCAATTTGGCTGAGTTTCTTTCCCCCCCCCCTAAATGTTTACTGGGCTATTTTATCAGTATTTTTAAATAAGGCGTTTGTGGACACATGCTAATGATAACGCATAATCAATACCCCTGATCATTAGGTAATGAACGTAGACAAAGTCCAATCAATCCTAGTTATTTGTGATGCAAGTTAATGATCTCAGTGCTGAGTGCTTTTAGCATGCAGACTGTCTATATCTGTGTGTGTGTGTGTGTGTGTGTGTGTGTGTGTGTGTGCATGTGAGATCAGACTGTGTGCAGACTTCCCAGCTGGAAACGTACCAGTGAATTTAGGCTGGTTTGTTCCTGGTTAACTGATTACCATATTCATTGCAGGGCTTTAATTAATCTGACAAATGCAGAGGTAGAAGCTACTGTCCCTCCCTGCGTCTGCCGCACAGCCAGCCCTGCTCTGAAAGCAGGGAGATAAAAAAAAAAAAGAGTGCGGCCCAGCTCCTGGACCTTATCTCCTTTGTGTTCCAATCAACCATGTTATTAATCATTGACATTAATTACAGCCATTAATCACACTTCAGAATAGATGCGTCTGCCAGGAGGGTGGGACAGGGATGGCACCGGAGCGTTTCGACGGGCAACACGCCTCCCAAATGCTCAAATACATCCACTTGCAAGTGTGCTACTTTTTATAATTAGCGAAGAACAGGCAGAGCGTCGAGCTCGGACACTTTCTGCCACTGACTAAATGAATGCAGGTTGTAAAATGAAGGCTGCGCTAATGTTCCGGTCAAGTGGACTCCGTCAGCGAGATGAAAACAGAGCGCGTCCACGGCAGCGGTGCAGAAATTCATTATTTTTTACATCAAATGAATCAATAAATACATGAATCAGTTTGTGAGAACCCCCCTCAATTCTCCCCCTGTGGTGTCACCTAATCAGTAAACAATAAAAAACAATTTGGTCGATGTGCGTCGCGGTGCGCTTGGAAGATGAATGTTTGCACAGCATCCTCATTACAAGGGGCACAGACACCCGCTCACGGCGTCACTGCGCTGGAACTTACATCGTTCAGGATTGTGAATGCTTCAGCCAGCGCTTCGCCCAGCAGGCCGATCCCTTTGGCAAACAGCTTGTCCAGATGTTCGCGGAAATGCTAACAGATAACAACACAGGTTGAATGGACTAATGCAATCAGACAAATCCAACCCGAACGCAGCCGGTCATATACCCGTCTTTTTTTTGTTTTTATGACCTCAACTCACATCTTTGTTGGTTCTGTCGGCTCGGACCAAAGTGCCGTTTAAACAGGGCTCCACGTAGTGGATTTCCTGATTGTACTGTGAAAAAAAAAACATACAAAATTTAGTTGTGTTATTGAACAAGCTGTGACAGTGCGAATCAAGCAAAACGTACTGCGATGATGTTGAAGAAGTCGTCGTCTCCAAGTGTGTCTAATATGGAGGAGACAGTCTGCCTGGCGATGGTCAGCCTCAAGCCTTTCATGCTTCCACTCACATCCACTAAAATCACAACATCTTTGGGGGACGTTGCCGCCTGAATGTACCTGAAAAAGCATTCAGAGTTGTGTTTACGCTCTCAGGCTGGGGCTGTAACGACGAGTGGGGGCAGGGATTGGTGTGTGGATTCTTACCACTTCCTGTTTCTGCAGTCAAAGCCGATGACACCATGTTCATCAGGATGCCACTTGACTCCTGGAAAACAGGTTAAAAGAATCAACTAATAAAGGAGCACTTTATATTTCTTCAAACAATGTTTATGCTTAGGCCTGTTTTAGATTTAAAGTTTTAGAGCAGATGTTTTCACCCAGCGTTTAAGCTTCACGTCTGATAACCAGCGATAAGTATTTTCTGTCTTTCACATCAGAGAATATGTCCTTCTGTAAGCAGCCAAGTTCCTTCTCTAAGCAGCTGACAGCTCATCTGATAAAAAAAAAAAAACCTGCACTGACCCAAGAAACACTGCATTTACCATGTCCACAGTTTATACTGTATGAAAAGTATGTCCAGGATGAGGGCAGCGCTATGGACATATTATAAAGGTGAATATATTATTGTACTTAAATACATAAGAGTGCGTTATGGGCATAATGTACAGATTGAAATATAAGGAATTTGCTAGATAAATGGATGTGTGCATATTAAATGTCTGTTATGCAGTACAGGCTGGAACTATGAGCATAAATTACAATGGATATGTGCAAATGTAATATTGGGTTATATAGTAAAATAATTGTCATATAGCCTTTGCCCAGGTGGAGGGATTGAAGTTGGTTTTATCTCCAGAATCCAGAATCTATGCTGTTAATTACCATTATCATCATCTTCTGTAGCTCACACTGCCTGTGGTGTACCACAAGGTTCAGCTTTAGGCCCTTTGCCATTCACAAATAACAACAACGCCTCCTCCATTTTAGGGTCCACTTATCACTGTGTCATTAGATCAGTGTCAATCACAGGCCCTGTCACATAACATAAAAACCTGAACAGGAATTCTAGGTGTCGTTTTCAATTCAGACCACAACGTCTAAGGAACATGCAAAAAATAACAAAATAAGAGTCTTTTCCAAGATCAAACTCAAGATGAGGCCATTATCATTTTGGAAAAAAGCTACACCTTCTCAAGTCTGGATAAATGCAACTCAGACCTATGTAGCATAAACTGAAAATCCCTTTTCAACCTCCAGCTGGTTCAGAATGCAGCACCTTGTATCCTCATAGTTTCAGAAGATGACATCATCTCCCACTGTCACTTCCTGCTTTCCTCCATCAGTTTCTTGGGTGGATCTAAACTGATTTAAAGACTGCTTTGTCTGATCAGTAATTATTTTTAGACTGCCCTCAAGGTACATTACAGCACAACTAACAGAGGTTTAGCTGGCATGCACTATTAGATGGTTGGGCCCTGCTTGCTGCTCCAAAGTTAACACTGACAAAGCGTTTTCTGCCTGACTTCTTCGACTTTGGAGCAACCTGCTTGAGGACTTGAGGAGATATGACTCGCAGCCTCACTCACATCTTTCAAGTCACTTCCAAACGCCAGTGCTCATAGAATTGCCTTTTATAGTTATATAGCTGCATACAAGCAGCTAAACACACTTTGTAAATGGAAGGGGTGGTAGTCAGGGCAGCCGTAGTAACTTTTTAAAAATTGTGAATCATAAAAAGGGATTGATGCATCATTTTCAGCATTTTAATATAGAAAACTCCAAGATGTTACTTTTATTACATGTGCCAGGATGATAATGGGGAATTTGTTTGTAACATCTAACAATAACTCATTATAAATAACTAATGCACAACTAAATTAAATCATTGATTATATTTAGAGTTACATTTGTGATGCCACCACATCACACAGATTGTTTTGTGTTCCTTCATTGTTCTTTTTTTCATGGAATTGATGAGAAAAGTAAAAACTGCACTGTAATGTATGATAAGACTGAATACCTCATTATAGACGATTCTAAAGATAAAACCAGATAAAAGAAAATGTTGTTTTTGTCATTGTTTTTTTTGCAGAATGTCTCCTGTTCTGTGCCCACCGCCTGTTACACATCATTGTAATGGTCTTTTGATAACTTTGGCTTTCTCCAACAGCCGTGTGCTGGTCCGCAGCGTGACTGTGGACCAACGCCGACAAATTCAGATTAATTACGCCCTGTACATATATGCATCTTCTCTGATGGACTGTAAAATTACAACATTAGGCAAATTACCCTTTTAGTAATTCTAAATCATTTGTTCAGATTCCGCCCTCCCCCTCTTCCCCCATTCCACTTCCAGCTGATGGCTCCTTTGAGAAAAGGCTCGGTTTCACCCCCGGCACATGTGCGCCACACGCACAGACTCGCACAGACTCACACAGACGCACAACGAGCGTCAACTGTGGCAGCACTGACCGGGATACTGCCTGAAGAAGCCCTTGGCGCTCCCGAAGTACTGCCAGATCAGTGTCGGGTCCCTCTCGAAATTATCCACGAAGACTTTGTTCAGAGCCTCCGACCAGTAAACTCCGTTGACGATGTCGGGGTCTGGGGAGGCCGAGGGGGGAGACAAGTGAATTAAACGCTGATCGTGGTAATCGCTCTGCTCGCCATTGCGGGCTTCACAGTTGACCCCTTGTCCTTTGTTGACCCCACTTGAAGGAGACACAATGGCTGTGAATAAATTCCCCCCCGACCCCTCCTCCTGTGCGGCGAGCCTCCCTTTGTGCCGCACACACAGGACCATTGGGGGGTCAATTACAGCCAAACAAAAGCAAAAGCCGTGCTGCGACACACAGGGAGGGGAGGCCCGCAGGAAGGAAGCGAGTGAGCAGCGAGCATATGAGCAACATCTTCTCTTTCTCCTGCCTCTTCTTCAGCAGAGTCCATTTCTTTTCATGCCTGCCACCGCCGCTATCGATCACAAGTGCACTGTGTCTCCAGAAGCCCCTGACAAAGACGACCACACCCCCTCCGCCGCCTCCACCCCCATGTCACCATCCTCTCTCCATTTATTCTGCCGCAGCAGTAAAGTGACGCCCGCCTGGCCACGCACTCTCACCTTTATTGTACATGTTAGTGGGCACCTGCACCACGCTGAGGCTCAGGTTGACTGACAGGTTGCTGAAGTGGTCGTTGGGTTCCAGGAGGAACTCCCCCCCCAGCTCCACGTTATTGCCCCGCTCGTCCACCTCATTGATCAGCACGGCGTTGAAGTACTCGTACTGTTGGAGAGAGTCAGTGTCAACGGAATGCATGTAAATAGTGCATTATTTGAAATAATGTAGTTCAAATGGACACAGAGTATGTATGTTTGTGGTTAAAATGTGTTTGGATATGCAAATATGTCTCAAACATATTCAAAATACCTTCTGGAAACTTAGAATTGCTAGAAACTACATTCTTGTTGTTGTTTTATTTCCTTTTTTTTCACGTCTACCTACAGGTAAGTTCTGTAAAAATGGTTTATTTGTGATGAGAAAGTGAATTTTATTACAACAAGGAGACGTCTCTTTGGATTATAGATTGCTAAACAAAGAGTAAAGAGTGCTGGTGCTTTTGCCTGGGTAGCACAGTGGTGCAGCGATCGACTGTGGCCTCACACTAAAGTGGCTGCAGGTTTGCATGTTGTGACTGCGCGGGTTTGTTTCACAGTCCAAAAACATGCCAGTTAGATGAATGGCCGCCTCTAAATGGTTTTTTTCGGTGTGAGCGCTTGTTTGTCTTTCTGTGTCATGTGCCAGCGTCTCTTCAGGGTGCCTCCACCTTCACCATAAGATATCTGGGATACTCTCCCTCCCCACCCTCCCTGCAACCCTGAGTACAGGACAAGCGGCAGTGTAGAATGGATGGATGGATGGATCTGTTCTCCATGCAAATTATATTTTAATACAGAATTTTTAAACAAATGCGATAGGGATATAAAAATACTGAAAAGAGAAAAGTAAACCATCCATCCATCCATCCATCTTCTATACCTGCTCATTCCTATTCAGGGTCACAGGGGTCTGCTGGAGCCTATCCCAGCTGTCTTAGGGCGAAGGCAGGGTGACACCCTGGACAAGTCGCCAGTCCATCGCAGGGCCAGAAAAGTAAACGTAAATAGAATTTATAAAAAGTCAAACATCACAGTAATGAAATGGCTTTTTCCAAATTAGCCAAACAATTTGTCTTAACCCAAACACTATTAGAAAAATGTTTTTGCCCATTATGTGGGAAAAAACAGTCTGTTGTATCCTTTGAACTAAAGTCTTTAAAAAACACACACACACACACACACACACACAATCCAACACAACACTATGTGTTTGTACCCACAGTAAACCAAAGCATGGAGGGGAGCGGAGAAAAAGTTTGCTGTCCACGCCGTAAAAACCAGGGCAGGTTTTTTTTTGGCCTTTTTTTTTTTTTGTCCTCTCCTTCACCTCGTGATGCTGCAGAGGGAAGACCGTGCGAGCGAGCGGCCTCGCTGTGGCCCGCGCTTGTGGTCTACAGTCACCGAGAGCCGTGAAGAGAGGGAGGGAGAGACGTAAGGAGAGAGGAGAGAGCAGGGAGGGAGGGTGGATGGGTGATGGACTCAGGGGAGGCCACACGGGCATCACGATCATCAAGAAGCCGCTGACAGCTCATACCACGCCTGAGCAGCTCTCTGACGAGCTGCGGCGGCGAGGGAAGGGAGGGGAGGAGAGGAGGGATAGAGAGAGGGAGGGGGCCGCTGATGGGGAGCAGCGGAGGGAAAAAAAAACGTGCAAGCTCAGCAGAAATGATAGTGCTGTAGAGAGTAGCGTTAACCGGCGGGGTCATTACTGTAGAGCAGGCGACGGGACGCTGCGGCTCTCCGAGACGCCCCGCTGGTTCTTACACCACTGCAGTCAGCTGGAGGGCCCTGCTGCAGAGAGACGACCTCCATTTACAGGCTGCCGCCCGCCCTCGCTCTACACCGCCGCACTCCAGTGCTAGGAGAGCAAGCGAGCCTCTGCGGTCACCTTTATTTTAATGCCGCACAGGTTAAACGGCTTTCGGACTTGTCCTTCGGTTGCCCCAGCAAAACATCTTTTCACCCTCTACTGCACGCCCCGAGTGTGATCTTCAGATTTTACTTTTTTTTCTGGTTTTCCAGATCACACTCTTCAAAAGAAAGGAAACTTTCAACGCATGGAAGAAGAATTCCATTTGGCCGTTAACCAAACCAACCCCCATCCCGCCACCTCTCCCCCAGGAGGTGAACTGAACTAGTTACTACTTTGCACTATTGTACACACTGTAATTACAGTATACACCAGGCTTATTTTCTACTACTTTCTTGCACTACTGTCAATACCTCCCTGCACTCATGTACACACTACAATCAATAAAATCAGTGTAAATCATATATTCATATAAATCTAATCTGTATATTTTTTTAACCTGTTGTATTCTGTACATACCTGCAAAAATATATATGCTATTCATTTCATACCTGCACTTTAAAGCAACAATGTGTTTATTATATAATTTGTGTGCTGTACATTTGTATTTAATTCACTACGCACTTCTGGTTAGATGATAATTGTATTTTGAACCTCTGTACCTGTGACATGTGCAATGAATAAGGTTGAATCTAATGTAATGTAATCTAAAGAATTTATTGTGAGCAATTTAAGGTTTACTTCACTTTTTTAGCAGTGTGCAAGTGAGAAGAAATTTTCTAAAAGCCTGTTCATTTCAAATACCTTTTTTTTTTTTTTTTTAAGTAAAACACATGAAATCTCCTTTAGCTTAATCAGCACCATATTATAAGTAAATTATTTCTCAGTGAATTAAAAGGGCAGTTTTATTTTTTTGCCCATGGGTGCTCAAATTGAATAAATTCCACTATAGCGATGGCTGTCACAAATTCACTCTCTATTTTTGATGGGCCACTGGCAGTGTTGGGAAAGTTTACTTTCTACATGAACTAGTCCAGTTCACAAAAAAATTACATGAACTAGTTCTGTTCATAGCTCATAATTCTGAATCATGAACAAGTTCATGGTTCCAAGAATGAACTAGTGCATAGTGTATATCGTTAACCTAATAGCATAGTTGCCTTGACAGTACAAATGTACTGCCACATCCTACTGGTATTTTCCCATTGTTAGTTTAACACTTTTTTGTTTCTGCCCATCCAGTCCACCCTAATAGCCAGTTGCAGCTTTCACCCCTAGTTTATTCTCAAAAACATGAGGAAAAACTTGTGGCATGAAAGGTCTTTGTTTAAATGAGGAAATATTAAAACAATGCGAAGATGTATTGACGGTGGATTTAGTAGCGTCTAAGCTAGCGCTGCTGCCTTCACTTGTTTCTGCCTCCACGATTCGTTCGCAGTTTGATGACGCAGCGGCGGTGCGACTGTGGTGGCAGGTGTTGCCAGGTTGAGTGTTTTTTCCGCACCACATGGACGCCTGTTTGCGGCGTGTTTTTAGCGGAGGTTTTCTATGGAAACCTGGCACTCTTATGACCGAAGTTAAACTGTGAGAGAGTGCCGTTCACAAACACCAGAATGAACGCATTCACTACAACGTTCATCATGCCGAAATACAGTGAGCTCAGTTCACGTTCACCCTAAGTATGAACGACCGTTCATTGACCGCGTTCACGCAAAACACTGCCACTGCCGATTGGCTAGCGGATGTTCAACCTTTTCAGTGGTGCTTTGAGGCACCCCTGGGGGCCTATATGCCATATGTGAAAAAAGTTATGTCCAGTGTTCTACACCATGCTCAGATTAACCTATGGTTGCTCTCATAAAAAGATCAAATGGGAACTGTGGCAAATATTAAAAAAAAAACCACACACACAAAATTAGAAACTTAAAGTTGACCAGAAAAAAAAACCTGAACAAAGAAATCCCACACATTGAATTTGATTTGGTTTTAATGACTATCAAAGGAACCTTTAATAAAAGCATGCAAACCATTTCCAATGCATCCATTTAAACCACATGTTAAGATTTGCTTAATCAAGTGTTTTCAGTGTGTTTTGTTAGACACAAGCACGCACTTAGACTGAAGTGTGAGATCCCTGTAGGAACCAATAAATGAAATTTCCCAACACAAGCGCAGCACACTCTCTGTTGCTGCATCAGGCCTCAGCAGAGGTCAACGCCAAACAGCCGACGGTGCTGACGTGAAGCAGCTGAGATAAGAACAGCTGGCTTATCTCACTGTGGTCAGTGACATGGCGTGTGAAAAATGTGCGGTGCCAGTGGAGGCGAGTCTGGCTAAATGACGCCAGCAGAAGTGATATCATGACATCTCGTCATTAAAGCAGGTGGATATTGAATGATATATTTTTTTTTTAAATCATATTTTATGGTCTTTGAGATTAAGTGCAGTCGCAAGGCCAGCTTCCCAGATCAAAAACTATTCAAGAATAACTTGAACTCAGTGAGATGTTTTATGACCTGCGAGCTGATGTTTGGGAAAATACAATTCAGCTATCAAAATTGCTGTCAATTAAAAAAAAATAATAATAAAATAAAATAAAAAAAAAAAGGTGGTGCTGAAGATCTTTTCGCATTGAATAAAAAGCAGCCCGAAGCTTCCAAGAAGCTTTCAATGACTGTATATAATAGTCAATAACAATAGTAAGAAAACTTTACTTTGTGCGTGTGTGTGCGTGTGCGTGTGTGTGCGCGCGCGCGCTTCCCTGTCTCGTTACGGCTGCGTGAGCAGTGGAGAACAGCAGGGAGCGCGGTGACTGAAATGTATCCACATGATGTTAATGCTTTTATTAAGTATAAAGTGCCGCCGTTATCTCGGTGCGCGTTGCTCGAGTGGGTTTCCAATCTGGAGCCACGCGAGTGCAACAACGCGCCGCGCGAAGGAGTTCCATTTATCTCTGTCCGGCGGTGGCAGGGAGACGCGGAGACGAGAGCAGAGAGAGAGGGAGGCCGCTGTACCGCATTCTGTCTGCAGACACGCACTCAAAGCCCGGTGCGCCTTGGAAATCCGCAATGAGCGCACTTTAACAATGTCCGAGCCGAAGGCTGCTGGGGTGGGGGGGGGTCTCATTTCAAAAGCCGCCAAAGCCCACTTTTACTTTTACCTCTGACTGAATATTCGGTGAGAGACGGGCCGCAGTCTGTAAACACATGCCCAATATACTTCATCATTCTGTACAGCAGGATGCAACACAGGAGGACACACCGCATTAGTGAAGCTGGAGCCACTGCAGTGCGCCGCAGACCTGCTCTCGCTTTTAAAACAAGGCCGTCTGCGTCATGACACGCCTCTGCAGCCCTCCATATATGTTTATATATAGCATGTGTGTGCATTGGTGTATCGCACACACACACATATCTATATCTATATCTATATCTATATAATGCTCTCATATATATACTGTATATATATATATATATATATATATATATATATATATACACATAATGCTCTTATCTATATAAGAGCATTATGTATCAAGCCTCTGACAGGCCATCAGTGTGAAGGACAACGTCCGTGCAATTAAATACTTTTAGGGCCCATTACCCTTCTCTCACCTTGCGGCCACTCGAACTCTGAGACTCTGAGTGATTCATCCAGGTCCAGCCCGATGACGCACCACATTTTTAAAACACTTCTTTCCTCATTATTTGTTTTCTTTCTCTTTTTTTTTCACCCCCACCAAGCGAAGTCTCACCTGCAGGTCGGGGTTCTCCTCGTGCTCATGGTGCGCCTCCTCCGCTGCCTCCACGAGCCTCTGCGCAAAGAAATAAAACCGAATTTCAGCTTCGTGGCGAACAGATTTTTTTCCTTTCATCTACCTACATGTAAAAAAAAAGAAAAAAAATCCGGTCCCACCGACTTCCCAAAATGATTTGCTTTACTTGACTTATTTATTTATTTATTTTTGCGCATTTTTTTCCACAGTCTATTTTTTAAATAAATAAATAAATCACGAATTCGGGACTATTTTATCATGATCTAAGTCATTAAGTGGCACCCCGCAGGGTTTGAGCTTGTAAACATGCAAACATGCCGTCCTGGTCATTTTTAATATGATTGGGGGCGAAAAAATAAGCGTAAAATGTGGGGCGCCGGTGTGAAGTGCCGCTGTGAGGTGATTGATGGAGGCGCGCAGAAGCCAAACCTTTTGGTATAAAATTCGATTCTGGAAAAATATGCTTGGTGCTGCGTTTCCGAGGTAAAAATCGTGACAGTGTCGTGCGGCCTCAGAGCTGCACAGGCAATTAACGTCTGTCATACAGGTCAAAATAACTGCTACAATAAACACAACCGCGGCGCTTTTCCCTCAAACTGCTGAGCGCTGGTGGCCAAATTCAATTAACCTCGCGGATGTTTGTAGCTGAAAGTTGAGGCCCTGTGGGTGAGAATATTTCTTAATAGATGAATACATTCTTAATACAAAAACGGATTCTGTAAATTCTGCGTTTTACGGGTAATTATCCTGTAATGATTCAGTCACACTTCCGACATTCATCAATTTAATAGGCTTGGTGGTGTCAACATTTTAACTCCGTCATTTTTCAAACCACATTCTCAATCTCGGGCTTGTTGATTTCAAAATGGAGAGATTTTCCACGAGATTTGTAATTCCAACAATGACGCGCATTAAAGCAACTCCCGAGTATGTTGGGTGAAATTGGGTGTCATTTATGGCCGCACAGCATCAGGCAGGGGGAGATAAACATTATCATTTCCCAGCAGTCCCTGCGAGGCACATATTACCGAAACGCTTACGGGCTCCTCCGCGCTTTTGCAGCAGACAGCCGACTGATGCGAGTCTGATAATGGTTCAGGCTCGTGTAAAACATCACGCGGTAGGTTATAATCCAGGGGGATTTTTTATTTTATTTTTTTTTAACAATAACCCACTGCTCTTTTATAGAGACAGTAAGATAAAAGGACTGTACAACAGTTTTGCTGAGCAGAGGGAGCAATTTTATTATGAAAATCTATCTTATAGATCACTCACACACAATTGAAATATTTTCCAAACGTGATTTTTAAACAGCTGTCAAGGTATTTATTTTGTTTTTGCTTTTTTAAATAAATGCAGAAAATTATGAGAATTCAAAATAAAAATCTGTTTGTGCTCCTTTACTATTTATTTTTCAACGGCAACTTCACAAATTCAAGGATTTTCTTTTTTCTTTTTTTTTTCAAGAACCCAGTTTTCACATTTGTGCAAAACAGCGTGGCTCTCTACCTACCCTGGTAGCCTCTGCTTTTTTCTGGAAGACTTCCTCCATCTTCACGGCCAGGTTCTTCACCAGTTTCAAGCCATCGATTTCCTCCACTCTGACTGTCTTAGAGAATTCTTTATGTTTCTGAAAAGCAACCAGACGCATACACACGCCGTCACGGGCCGACAGAACATCTGCAAACTGAACATCAACAACAACAATGCCTGCAGGGGGAAGAAAGAGAGAAACACGGTGCTCATGGATTGAGCTCACACAGCTCATCAACCAATTACAGTCTTAAACGTCCATTTAATAAGGGGGAGAAAAACATCAAGCGCATTCCAGTGTTGCTGTAGCTTTCCTAACATGGCGCACTGGGAGTTAAACGGGGGTTATCGGCGGTCACATGGCGGCTGAGGGCTGCCTGCATGCCAGACTCAAACACACGCTTGATAAAATCCTCTCGCAACACCGAGAGATTGATTGTCTTTATCCGATGGTGATCACTGGCCGCATATGCTCCCTCTCTCTCTCTGATTGGCTGGAGGTGGCCGTGCTGGGTGGCCAGTGGGAGTGAGTGTAGAGTGTTGGAGAGTGGGTGTGTGTGTGTGTGTGTGGGTGTGTGTGTGGTGGGGAGGTGTATGGGAAGGCTATGTGCATGTTAAGAGGGTAATTGAAATGGAGTCAAAGCACAGAAGAAAGATAATAACGTGTCAAGCTTGGGTGGTTATGGGTAATGAACTACACCGCGCAGAACGCTGATTCTGCTGGATGAACAGGACCTGCAGTGGTGGAGAACAAAAGCCGCCGCAGCTCGGAGGAAATTGTCGTTACGTAACCCCGCACCTGCCACCGCTCCCCCCCCCGACACACACACACACACACACACACACACACACTTAGAAACACATGTCAAATAAAAACAAAAACGCTGACGTTTCTGCGACCAGCCGGCCACGTCAAGACATCAAGTCACACACACACACACACACACACACACACACACACTCCCAGCAGTCTTATCTAAACATCAGCCACGGTTGAACACGGAGCGGCGGTGAAGAAAAAAAAAAAGGGGGGAAAAAAGAAAGAAAAAGAAAGAAAACAACGCAGCCGCGCCAGTACACGAGGCGACAAATTACCTACTGAAAGGAAGAGTGTGGCCTCGCATTGGAGCAGAACAGTTCATTTCACGCCTGTCCTCCTCGCCTCAGCGCCCCCCCCCCCTCCTGTTCCCACCCCACCCCCCTCTCCTCCCCAGCCGCCACGAGAAGGTTAAGGCCCATCCGTCAAAAGCACCGATCAAGATCATCGATTGGAAACCGCGAGCGGCGCGCGAGTGGAGGCCCGCCGCGGCGCCGCAGCCCTTTGGCGGCGGGCGCAAACCCCCGTGCAAAATCGGGTGTTTCGCCACTAAAGCATCTAATAATCAGCCTTTAAGAGCGACCCCTAACGACCCCAGACGCTCCCTCACAGCTCACTGCTTTGTGCTGACTGGCCCCCTGCAGCAGCTTTTTTTTTTTTCCACAAGACGCGCCTCGGTGGTCGAAGGAAGTGCTTACACACGCAAAAAGTTGAGGTAGAAAATTTCGCAGTGAAATACTGCAACGAATGTCGTACTTATGTGGAATGCATATTGGAAATTTTAAAATCTGCATGTTGTATTCTAGGGACTGTTGAGGGTCACCTCAGTGCACAGAGGTGGTATTGGGCCCAGGAGCCGCTTCCTGATGGCCGTCTGAACGCTCTCGCCGTGTTTGCGCGGACCTCTGGGTGAGGGGTTTTCATCCCACAGGCACGTTGGAGAGGTTTTGGGGTTGATCCTGCTGCCCTTGATTGGAGGGCCGGACTCAGAACTGGAGTTGATCCCCGGACGTGGCGCACTGATGGCCCACAGCTCCTGAAACAGTAGAAAATGAACCAAAGACGGATTATCAGCAGGCAAATTTATAGAAAGTGAAACTTGTCTCGATATGATTCATGCTAATGTGACCAGAGAAATGGAAACTACAGTCCACCAGTATAATGTTCCTCAGTAACTTCGCAGTGACAACATTGAAGCTCACAAGGCCTTTTAGCAAGGCAGCAGTTCGCTGCTGTGTTTTTGTTTTTTTTCAGTGTTTTGAATGTAAACGCGACTGGCAGCTACCAAAAGACTACTAGAAACACCTGAGCTCACTTTACCATCGCAATGAATTGCAACTGAATCGGCAAAGGTTGAAATTATAAGATGATGTTTCTGCTTACTTAAAACAAATGCACGGAAGATTAAAGACACAAACAAGCATTTTTGTCCAGTCAGCTGAATAAAGTCCAAAAAGTGAGAGCAACGTGCCAGAAAAAGACAGCAGGTGTGTTGGACAAAAAGGTTAAAACTGTAAAGTTTTACTCTGCTCTGCCCACAGACTAATGGGTTATTTAATACATTAAAAAAAAACAACCTGTTCAGTTTTACAGGGATTCTAAACCTTTGAAATTATACTTAGTGTGGAAAGGCGGAGCCAAATAATTAGTTGGAATTGCAATAATTTCTTATTTTAACGTTATCGTATATAAAGCAGCTTTAAACATGTCACATGGTCGCAGTGCCTGGTGTCGCAGATGGCCAGCATATGGACGGCAACACCTCAGCAGTCCACCACTGCGCTTCCTGTCACTCTCCAGCATTCAACCATGCTGACAAAATACCATCATGAAAAAGTGAATTATCATGGAACTTCTGTGCAGTCTGTGCAGATTTGTGTGATTTGGAATGTTGAAATCAAGGATATACATTTTATTAGTGATGATTGAATTACCTAAAGGCATGATATACACCCAAACAGACCCATGTAAATCTACCAATCGACATTAAACGTAAAACAGCGCCGATGCACAGATTCCTGTCCGTCTCACCTCCGGAGGCCTGTGTGCACCTCTGCCTGGCGATAGCCAGCGAAAGAACAGGAAGTTGTATGTATGGTGCTGGGTCATCTTTTATTCTCTTGCCCCGACCCCTCCACACGCAGCCCACTCTCCCCTCCCCCACTGCTGAACGCTCTAATTCAATTTGTCTCCTTGTCGCGTTCATATCCAGAGGTTGAAACTCTTGACTCCGGAGAGTTAACTGGAGAGATGAGATGAGAGCGGAATCACAGCCGTGTTTAATGGACTGTGTCGAGTACAAACACACACACACACACACAACGGCACACACACACACACACATACGCACACAGACACACACATGGAGCTCCGGCACTGAAAACACACCTGAGTCTCCTCTAGAACAACGCATCAGCATTCAGCTGAGACGGCCAAATGTCTCTGCAGCCTTTTGAGAGGAAATGCGACATCACGGCAAAACGATGCTCCTAACTACACGTGCACCCTACAAAGGGGAAAACGTATTCAGCAGTCCCACTCGGTTTACAGGGGAACCGGCCTACCTTTTGCAGTAGCTGGGATCCGGAATATTTCGCAGAGATGGATTTGATTTCGCCACCGAAGGCAGACGCCCACAGTTTTACACTGCAATACAAGCAAAGACGAGTGATGACAGACAACCGGCTCACAAACACTGTGCAAAAATGCAAAATGGAAAAACAAAAAATCTGAATCAGTTATGATCTGTATATGTGGAAACAGTAATATGGAAAAATCAGCATTGTTGCACAAATTTAATTGGCTTTCCTCTTGAACCCAGACGGCTTCTTTTTTTTTTTTTTCTTCTCTCCCTCAGCCAGAAGATGGGCATGCAGGCCGCCGCCAATCTGACCTTCAGTTTTTCCGGTCGATGATGGCCTGTCACTTGCATGATCTATACTGTAGTTATGGAGCTTCAGCTATAACTTTAAATGACAGAGCACGGTCGCCTGCAGAAACCTAGTTAGACGTGACTACCCTGCAGGAAACATACTGGTTACCGTATGACCATGAGTACGCTCAACTGCTGCAGTCACTCTGTGATCAAGCCTGTGCGCATTTTAGTTAGATAGTTGTAACATTGAAAAAATGACCTCTTCTAGAGGGTCTTTGGGGGGTTTTGTGCATCGTTTTTAAATCCTGTGCCTTTGTGATTTATTGTTTTTTCGCTCTAAAACTGCGTGTTTAAGATTTGCAGTTTAAATATGACAGTAGATTTCTTTTTTAGGATTTTCAGATAGGAAAAATCATTCTAACCAAATTTGGCAACATCTTACTGTCGTGCTCTTTTTTTATTTTAGCATGTTTTTGGGAAAATGAGGAAAAAATAGTGGCCGTCCTCTGCACAGTCCAGCTGTAAAAAACACTCTGAATTTTGTTTTATTTTCCATGCAGCCAACACTATTATTTCTTTTTTTTGTTTTAGCATTAACTGAATACAAAATCACCATTATTTTACAACCTTTACATATAACCATTGCTTTATCATTTTTCTTTTAAAATTATAGCTTCCAAACAACGCTTACATTAAAAGATCATGAAGAAATTAGCCCAGTTTTCTATTAAATGTATGCCAGAACTGGCGCAGACCTGTTGGTTTTGACACCAAACTGTAAGAGTAATAGACTCAGTGGTTGGTTCAGTATAACATGACGTTCAGTGTAGGCAGCATCAAGGAGAAATGTTAGATATTAAGGAATATGTCTCTATTCTAGAATTACTTGCTGCCTGCAAAAAAAAAAGAAAAAAAAATCTTATAAACATTTTTTCCATCCATATGTGATGCATCCAGTCTGTATTTGTTCTGTCTGAGCACAATGCACATGCAGACCTTTTCTAAAAAAAAAATAAAAAAAAAAAATCAAACAGAAAAAAAGAAAAGTAAAAAGTTACACTTCAGGCAGGCTGCATGCTTCAGCTTCTCAAACGACTGCTGCTCGGTGGTGAAAACAGAGTCGCACTCACACTGACAGGGGGATCCCTTGCTGGGATCCTGCCTTCTCCAGCACGTTGAAACCCACGATGATCCACAACAGGAAGTTGGTGCTGCACCTGTGCGCCAGACGCGTCCTCCGCCACCCGGGCATCTTCCCAACTCTCTGCGTGTCGTGCGGAAGCACAGTGGGAACGGACAGTAATGTCCCGTCGCTGCGGCGCTTTTGCAGAGAGTGGAGGAACCCCCCGCGGTGCAGCGTCTCGAGCCGCGGCACCCTATATGGCACCAAACCCCCACTGTGTTAGAGAGAGAGAGAGAGAGAGAGAGAGAGAGAGGAGAGGGAGAGAGAGAGACTCCGTTCACTGCTCTCTTTTCTTCTGTCTGATGATGATGATGATGATGATGATGATGACAAACACCAGCGCGAGCTCTCACCTCGTTTTACGCGCTGCGCTTTGCGAAATTCCCCGGACGACCAGGGGACCCCATTGGAGGCTCCTACTCCATCCCACCCCCAAAAGCGGCAGCACGGACGGATCGTGCGTCGCGGAGCTACAGAGAGCACATTTCACGTGTGCGACGACGAACAAAGCCGCGAGAGTCAACTTGGCGACGCGCGCGCCTGCACACTCGCAAGTTGTTTGGATTTTTTTTTTAATGCTGACGCCGCGTTTTACTGCTTTTACACCGCGCGGCAGGCACGGGCGTTTGGGTTCGACACGATCGTGAGAGAGACAAGGGGGAAAAAAAATTGTATAAAGGATGCAATCGTTGTTGGCAACAGCACGGGCCCAGAATGGACGGGGAGACAGACTGCAGCGCAAAGTGTTTGCGGTCCTCAGACTGCGAACGTTTGGAGCGCGCGCGCACTGCGTTACAGCAAGTTCTCGATGGCAGTGTTTGAGTTTCATATAGGCACGCGGTTGTAAAAGCTCAGCAGCAATAAATGGACCTGGTGGCGGCGGCAGATATGAATATTCCATTTCTACTGAACGAGCCCTGATCAATCATCCTATGACGTCATACGCTTTCGTTCTTTTTTTTCTTTCTTTTTTTTTTTTCCCCGTGGGCGCACAGGTGCAGTGAACGGACATCTGCGAAAGCTGGCGTGAGCGCGCCCCCGATCTCTCCTCGCGCTCGTCACCGAGACAAGAGGCAGCGATCGCCTGCAGTCCGACACTTTCCCATCGCTGATTATTCGGGGCCGATGATGCTGTCAGGGCGGCATGCGGCGGCTTGATGCCCCTCCCACTCCTCCCACCCCGCCGCTGGACCGGATCCGTGTTTCGACTTGAGGCTTTTATTAGTTCGGTAATTGCGTCGTATATCAAAGTTGCGCGCTGGCTGTACTGTCTGGGACGTGCCGATAAGGTGGCTGCATGCGGGATGACGGACAATATCATCCGGTCTCCACACTCAGGGCGCCCCTCCTACCCATGCTTTAATTAACTATCGACTATTGTGAATTTAGCAGGAGAAAAAAAAAAAAAAAAAAACTCCACCGCATGCAGCAGCCCTGATTCCATGAGTCCAGTTGACCCGCTGTCAGTTTTTAGGCAAGGCACATACTCCTGATTGGATTATTGGCCCAGTGTTGAAGCAATTTTCCAGTCTTTAGGCTTTTGACGCTAGACCCAATTTATTGGTCACGATTGCTCTATAGATCTCAAGAAAACAGCACATTTAGCTCTCTGTTTACACCCATCTACAAAAAAATCCATCTAGCCAGCTGTTTAAACCTTCCACATTTTGAAGTGGTCAAAACAATGTGACCTTACAGAGCAAAACAAGCACCTGGGCCAGCTATCCGTGCCCTCTGTGACATCACAAGGAGGTGTTTTCCAGAGCTAACCAACCTACTAAGGTTAGCTACGCTTGCATAATACATAAAGTTTTTAAAGGCACCGCGTCCATTCTGCAGCAGGTCTCTGAACAAAGGTGCATCCTGCATACAACAGCAGTGACAGCAAGATCTCAAATCAGATGTTCCCAGAGATTGAAAACCAATCAGTTGATTAGGTCAGTTCTGTGTATATATGTTTTGGCTACATTTATTTTGGACAGAGTGCTTGCATTTGTCTGAGAAAAAACTTTCAGATTTGAGGGGGAAAATCAGGAAGCTACAGAGGCCCTACAGACACACTTTTGGATGTATAAAAATAAATTGTGACTGACTTAAATGGTGAAGCCTGACTTTGTTTGGCGGCCCAGAACATTTGTCACAAGACAGTCCAAACATGAAGCGAGCACGCAAGCTGTTATCACAGGGAGTGGGTTAGTTACATAACGGGTTTCACATTGATCAATTTCCATCCAGACTGGCTCTGTGTCAATACTTTGCCAAAAAGTTCTAGTTTGATTGTTGCTTCTTGTTGAAGACAAAGTAAAGATGGTTTTTAAAAACAAGGAAATCCTGGGAAATTTTCCAGACCTTTGATTTGACCCACTATTGTGATTTCTTTTTTGTATGTGCTGCCTGCCTGTGTTTTTACTCCTTGAAAAACTCCTAGAAAAACAGATTTGTAATTACAGCACGAGTGCTGTTACACACTCCGGCTGAACAGTTGTAATCTCTGTCTTGATTTGATTGGACATAAACCTCTTATAAGGTGAATCATCGGACACTTGTGGCCACGCTAAGACTGGGGGCTTAACCTCACCTCATGCCCTCAGAATTGGACCATAACACCCAAAACAGTCTGTTCTCACACCCATGTCACTGCCAGAGCAGAACTAATACACATATGTCACCGTGCCTGTATTTTTCCATACCCTCATTACATTTGCCTCACCAATATCACAACTTGGCAGCCACATTATTTAACAGAGAATACTTGGGGGCAACCTTCAAGCAACAATCACAAATTTCTGATTTGTTCTATTTTTTTTTTTATGTGTTAAGCTGATCAGCAGGTGTCACTCTGTGTTTAATAACATGTTTGGTCCCGACGTATTTATAGAACATCACAGGTCCTAAATCCAGACGACCATGTAGATCCAATACGTAACTTCAATGAAAGCAGTTACTCAACCACTGATTCCTGTCATGTGTAGATGAAGAACAAGAACACATTCACACATATTTGTGCTCAAACGTTTCTCTCCCCCACCCCATTACAATAAAATTGGAATGTACCATTTTTTCATTGTACATTCCAAGTTATGAAGGGACAGAGGGAAGGCTGCCACGAGATGATCTCAGAGGTTGGATGAAAAACATGGCTCAGTCTGGTAACTGAGTTCCTAAAACCTGCTGCTCACCACACATTATTTGCAGTGGAGCAAGAAAAAGAATTAAAAGATGTACGTTTCTCTTTTCTGGCCAGTTCACTGACAGCCTGGAAACATACAGTTCTTTTTTGAAAATGAAACAATATGGTCCATTTCATTTATAATAAAAAAAAAAAAAAAAAAAAAAAAATGCCATAAATGAGCCCATGATTGAAGACATAATGGTGCCTGGACCATGTAAGTCATACATGAAGATTGATGCTGATCTTTGTGTTTGCTTAAATGTATCTCATTCCATTACATTTATAACACATTCATTCATTCATTCATCTTCTATACCCGCTTATTCCTATTCAGGGTCACGGGGCATTTATAACACAATCTACTTCAAATGGATATTTAAATCAGCTTTAGTTTGCCTTAGTTCAAGTCAAGCTACTTCCTTTATTTATTTGAGTTCAAGTGGCACAAACCTGTTTTCACGCAGGCTCTTGGTTCAAGCATCATCAGGGTTTTAGTTGAATTTCAGTTTAAGCCATTGAGTCCTGTTGGTTGAATGCAGCTGATTTGAGCTCAACTATCAACACTTTCAAGTGTTAAACTTTGTTTTGAAAAATATATAAAGTAAATGTGTATGTATTATGCATGTATTGTACACATTTACATATATGTAAATTAGAAAAGTGCCACATTAGCATTTAGCAAGAAGGAAGAGTTTATCTATAATTTGTTTGGTCCTCCGTTTGAACCTTTTCAACCATTATTCTTATACAATAAGTTGAAAAAAGAGTTTTGACTTAATCCATGAAATCATACTTTAGTGCCTTAAATTGAAAAAAAAAAACAAAAAAAAACAGTTGCAACAACTAGCACACCCTTGATTTTAGATGACTCAGAAATGTACATGTTTCAGTCAACAAAGCATCAGAGCCACGCTGATGAGAAGAAAAAAAAATCCACCAATATTTAGGAAATGCATTGAGCAGTATAGGTCAATGTGGTGAGTCTGCAGGTGACTTAAGGTGCCGCCAGTCTGCCTCACTAGTCTGCCTCTTCAACTTTACCTGACCCCTGGTGTGTTATAAAAGTGAGGGGCAAGCGGGAAAAGCTTCAATAAATGAGCCGTCAGACACGGGGAGGGATCAGCCGCCTTCATTAACTTGAGCTGTATTACTTTAAGTTACGTCCCAGCAGTGTCTTGATCCCTCAGTGAGGTGGGCGTGGCCAGAGCGCTCCCCCAGGGAGCGCTGTGCAGTCATCCTGCCTGAGTGCCTTTAAAATCAAGCAAAAGGTGAGGGATCAAGGCTCATCATCTGGTGGAATTACTCTTTGTTAAGTACGGTCAGGGCGACTTATTCTTAGACTTGTGGGCACCTAATCTCAGTCGCAGCCGAGACATTGAACATCCAAGGAGCAGCAGGAGAGAAGCAGGACTTCTTGACTTGACCATCTTTTTTTTTTTTTTTTTTCTTGGAGCAGAATTTTGTTAACATGCAACCAAATTCTTTTTTCTCCAACGCCTCCCTGTACCTGGCCCCACACGGGGAGCCTCCGTTGCCTCGCGCCGGCTTCATCCTGCTAGCCGTCATCATGGCCCTCTTCACTGGGCCGGCCATCGTCCTCAACGCCACAGTGATCATTGTGTCCCTGATGCACAAGAAGCTGAGGCAGCCACTCAACTACGCTCTGGTGAACATGGCTGTGGCCGACCTGGGCACAGCTCTGACCGGAGGCGTGCTCTCTGTCGTCAACAATGCCCAGGGCTACTTCTCCCTGGGACGGACGGGCTGTGTGATGGAGGGCTTCGCCGTGTCCCTGTTTGGTGAGCGGAGGCCGTCACGGATTCATCGCATGAGATGAATTTATACTTTAAAGGTCCAGTGTGAAAAATTTGGTGATTTATGATTTTTTTATTGGTAAAAACTAAATATACTCTCCATAAATGCATTAATAAAAGTGTATAATCGCAGTACAATAAAAGTAATTTGGTTTCCCTACCCTTAGAATGGTTCTTACTTATATATAAGAATATACATAGATCAGGTTATGTGGCGTTAAGTGATCCAATTGCTCACATAACCGTGGTTACATACATATCCTTCGTTCTTGCTCTCAGTTAGCTGCCATCTTGCGCAGCCATATTCCTAAGGAAGCTGGTGTTGGACAATTCCAATCCAAATCCAATTTCATATTTATGGTGAACGCTCACATCCTCAATTAAACCAATGAAGCAGAAGAAGGTGGACAAGGTACCCAAATTTGTGTGCCAAGGCCGTAGTCCACTGGCAAGCTCAGGAGAGGGAGGGAGAGCGCTGCAAATCTAAAATGTCACCACTTGGTGTCACTGTTCCTTCTCAAAAGCTCCAAATATTACACACTTAACCTTTAAAATGTAGCGTAGAGTGGATTTTTTTGATGGGATGCAGTTCCGCTTTCTATTCACAGGAATCACGTCCCTCTGCACGGTCGCTCTGATCGCAGTGGAGAGGATGTTTGTCATCTGTAAGCCACTGGGCCCCATGACATTTCAAAAAAACCACGCCTTCGGGGGCATCGTCTTATCCTGGCTGTGGTCCCTGACGTGGAACGTCCCTCCCCTGTTCGGTTGGGGCAGGTATGAGCTGGAGGGCGTGGGCACGTCTTGCGCACCTGACTGGCACAACCGGGACCCTCACAATGTCTCCTACATCGTGACCTACTTTGCCGTCTGCTTCGCCGTCCCCTTCGCAATTATTGTTGGGTCTTACTCCAAACTGATGTGGACGTTGCACCAGGTGAGAAGTCGGGGAAAGTGGGCGGAAAGTATTTTTGGGGGTTGTTGAAGATTCAAGTCACTTCAACTCAGTTCATTTAATTTCAGTTGTCTGTTTTTGGGGGACTAACTTTTAGGTTTGTAAAAGCCAGATCAATCAATCAATCAATCAATCAATCAATCAATCAATCAATCTTTATATAGCTGGCTTATATCTATTATAACAAATTAGAGTGATCAGAAGGTTTGGTGCTGGCAACAGTAAAGAAGTATAAATTCCAGAAGTCTGTGAACCATTCAATAATTCATTGAAACATACCACAAAGGAAAAATACCTTTTTTGAGCAGCTAAAAAAAAGCTGTGCTGTTTATCGAGGAATTTGTCCAACGTTAATGAGTTTTTCACATCGCTGACTGAGAACCGTTGCAGATATATTACTATCTTCATATGCAGGTAAGTCTGCTTGGCTGCATCCATTTTCCCAATGCGCAGGCAGAGGGAGACGGCTATAGAAAGGGTCACAAAATGTAACACTGGTTATATGAATGCTAGTTGGCGCAATTTGGCTGCTGAAGCTCTGACGGCTGACCGTGTGCGTTGCAGGTGTCGAAGATGGCCTGTGTGGAAGGAGGCGCGGTGGCTAAAGGGGAGATGAAGGTGGCTTCCATGGTGGTGCTGATGGTCCTAACGTTTCTCATTAGCTGGCTGCCTTACGCCAGCTTGGCCATGGTGGTGGTCTCCGACCCTGATGTGAAGATTCATCCGCTTGTGGGCACGGTGCCGGTTTATCTGGCCAAGAGCAGCACGGTGTACAACCCCATCATTTATATCTACCTCAACAAACAGGTACATGGAGAGCATCTACAAATTCTCACAGACTTTACCGCATGTTATTCTTCAAATTTTAGATATTTTCTTGAGCATATTTAGCCCTGTGTTTAAGGCCATCTGTTTTCAGCTCACATGTTTTGAAGCAGACAACATCAAGGTTGTTTCAGAGGGTGGAACCAATCCCTGATAGGGGTACTGTTCAGACATGAGAGCGGTGTCAGTCACATATTAACATTCTGTGAGATCTGGAATTCAGTGATGATGAACTCAAAATGACAGTACCCTCTAGTGGTCATCCTAGAGCTTGCATTTTGAGGGCTATTGTGAGCAGAAGGCAGGAATACGAAATCCTTTTCAAATTAAATGTCTGTTTTTACATTTCAAAAAACAAAAAAATACAAAAGATAATCTTCCCATTAACATTTTAACCACAAGTAGCAGGTTTTCACCCAGTGAATGACATAAACACACACTAGCTCTGATTAGTTATGATACTCATTAGTTATGTCTTCTCCATAGGAGGTCAACTCCAATACACTGAACTTGTATTGAAATTCCCAACATGTATATTTTCATTTCCACGAATATGATACAGGTGAGTTTCGCACTTTGGATTTTTCTGCAGTGCTCATGTGACTTTACTTTTTGTCTTTTCTAGTTTCGTAAATACGCCTTGCCCTTTCTGCTGTGTGGGAGAGATTTCGACCTGGAGGATGAAGAATCGGAGTTAACCGGAGTAGAACCTTCCAACAACAAAGTGTCTCCATCCTAGACACAAACATTTGTTCGACAAATCAATGCCTGAAACACGATGCCATAACTCACAGCAGTGTCTGAATTTTGTGGTGTGTTGTGATTCCCTCAGGTGTGAACAGTGGTTTTGATATGGCAGACCGGAAAGCTGCAGTGTCAAATAGAAATTAAAAGAAGACAATAATTCAGCATAAGTTTATTCAGTGATGATCAATAGAAAATAAAATTTTGGTTGAAATAAAGTCAAGGCCCAAAAAAACTTAAAAATACCAAAAAAAAAAGTTGATACAAAACCTTGGATGTTATCTTAAAGCATTTGCTACTAAGAGAAATGATTTGTACCGAATAAAAACATTAAGGAGCAAATATCAAGACTTTCAAGTAGAGAATGTTACCATGGGTCTCTCCATACTTTTGTACATAATTTACATTATCTTCTATTTTAATACATCTTTCAGAACATTAATAGATGCAATTGTATTTATAATCATAACAATATGAATAAAACAACAGAAGGTTCAAATCAAAGTGTGTTTCTCTTAAAACTGGTACTTAACTGCATTTTTTTTCTTTGCCTGCCTGAAGACCAGAGCAACAATGCACCTTGAAAAGATTTTTTTTAATACTCTTTCATTCCCAGCACTGTAAGGTGAGGTGAAAATGACAAATATAGAGTCCACTAAACCATACACACGGTCACAAAAAGTACAAAATTATCTCACCTTAATACACAAATCTGTTTAGAAAAAGAAACAAAAAAGCACTATACAGTTACTTGTGCAAAGACAAACAGCTATGTGCTAATATTTAAATACCATTGGTATAGAATGAACCAAATCGTTATCTTCTTTTTCTCTCAGGAATCCCTGACATGAGGTAAAAGTAAGTTCTTTTAATCTTTAGTTTAAACCCAACTTTGAAAAGAGTTTACAAAATAATGCATATCTTCAGTTTATCAGTACAATAATTGCTACGAATAGTACAATGTGCCTGTTATGTGCATCGGTCCTTTTAGATGACGCGTCATCAACAAAAGGACTAGAACACATTTTTGTTTTTTGTTTTTTTTTTTTTACTCACAAACAATTCAAAGAGCCCTTTCAATGTGCACACAAAATGGAAAACCAACAGTTTCATGACAGTATTCGGTTGAGTAGAGTGCATCGTGCACTCGCTCACAAATAACTCAGGAATGACAGTTTGCTTCGACCCAAAAGATCCTCAGAGCGGATTCAAACTCTCCAAGGAAACGCCTGGAAACAAATCCCAGTGTCCGTACCGTAGCTGTTCAGCAAGTGGCGACTGGAGAACTTTGTCACTGCGACGTCCTTCGTCCATCGTCCATCAATTTCCACTCCTCAAATGATGAGCAAAATTAGTTTTGGAAAAGAAAATAACAGAAACCCAACACAAGTAACTGGCTTCATCCTTCTTCTGGATCTCTTTTTATAAAAAGACTCCTCTGTGGAACATTGCGACGAGACAGGTACGCTGAGACAATGATATGTCACTGTTGCCTAACGAGGTATACTGTATGCAGGGACCAGGCAGGCCGAGAGAGAACAGGGCTGGGGGTTCAGTATTGCTTTGCCTCTCTGCAGCATCCTGACACCAGGACACCTTCTGTCCTTACAACACACACTGGGGCTGTCTCTCACCTTTGGAAGCGTGTGCGTGTCTGTGTGCATGTGTATCTGTGTGTTCGTGTGTGTGTCTGTCTCCTGCCGCCACGGGCCTCGCACATTACAATGAAGGCTGAGAATGTGACTGGCAAAATCCCAATGCGAAAGTTAAAACGGAATCACATCACGATCGGCGAGGAGTACGTCGGGGATTTCTCCCCGACGGAGCTGTGAGAAGTGTGAATGCATCCCTGTTTTAACGCCGTCTCTGTCAACTTGTCTTTCTTTCAGCAGCAAGAAGGCCTTTGAATAGGGCTGACCAAACCTACGTTTGACTTTGAAAACCAACTAAGAAGAGCAGCATCGTTAATGCACTATGCATTTTTTTTAAATCCTTGTGCATGCGCTGCACAAAATATGCAAACAAACAAACGAACAAACAAACGTGTTTAGCACATCTGTATAAAATTTCAGCACTGGATCCTTGAGGCTTGCCTTTTGAAAAATGCTCCTTTAAAGGGGGCTTCATTGTATGCATCTGGTGGCTGTTTTAAAGAAGTAGCACATGTACCCCTATTCTATGAAATCAAAGCCATTTGCATATGTTGTGCAGAAGTCTTGTCACACAAGCAGAACCTCTTAAAATGCTGTTTTTATAGGCAAAGTAAAGGGTGCATACTAGCAAAAAAAGAAAAAGGCAAATGAATATCAGAATCTTTTTTACCTAATAAAATAATGCAAGTCTGTATTTTTTATCTTTAGCATAACAGGAGTCACAAGGGTCCATATTGCTGATCTTTTAAATAATACATAATTACAAAATATAGATTCTCTTTACAAAGTTCCTTTTGTAATATTATACAATTTACAGCATATCAACTATGAAATATCAATCAGGCTATTGTAGTTTTTTTCTTTTCTTTAAAGTAACGTGCCTGCATTTATAACAAATGCTTTTGTCACACCCCAAAGTTGAATAATGCTATAAGTTGGACATTTACTCTCTGCATAATCTGGTGCAACTCTGCCGCTGCTCTTCGCCTCGAAACTCAGCTCGAGCAGTGATCTGCTCTGAAAACAAAGGGAGTGACTCGGACTAACAACTACAGGAGGAGATATGCCTTTTCTATGCTTGCATTGAAAACTTGCATGATATGCCGAACCGTAATAAAGTGGCCGAGGTAATGACATCGAACATCTGATTGTCATCACCCTTCCGAGACCTGCCCAAGAGAATATCTCGCGCCCACTGCCACTCGGTCCATCTCTCTTTGTGGCGTCAATGTCCTCGTCTCTGATTGGCTGCAGGCTGGGCCTGTGTGCCCCCCTCCCCTACCCCCACCACTGGATGGAGGACTGTGACAGGAGGCTGCAGTCAGTCCCTGTGCTCAGCAGGGATGCTTTCTGGCTTCGTGCTGCGACCCCGACTCGCTGGCAGGCGGAGAACAACAAAGTGAATATGTCTCGTCTTTATGCCTTTTTCGTTTCAAAGGCACTTCTTTTGGTCAGAGCCAACAGATGCATGTCTTTTTTTTTTTTTTTTTAATTATCATTATTTTTTTCATTTTGATGTCGAGCTGACTCAGTCTGACTCTGTTCCGTCTTGCTAAGAAGTCTCCAGCCGCTGCTATAAAGTCGTGATGCAGATCATTTCGTCTGCCAGGTCCTCCTCGTAGGGAGCTCTCGGCTCTGTCTCTGGCTCCTCGTCGCTGTAGCTGGCCGCAGTGTCCTGCAGCTCGTAGTCCCTTGGAGTCAGGACGGGGAACACGTTGATCCCGTTGATGCCCGGAGCAATGGCGCCGTTCAGCAGGTGGCTGGCCGCGCTCTCCATCTCGTCTATCGTCATCTCGCACGCGTCTGCGATCTCGTGCTTGGTGGCGGCGACAAACATCGGGTCCTTGGCGTATCTCCCGAGTCCTTCCGATATCAAGACCTGCTCGGAGGAACGTGAGGGGGGAAAAAATGGAACGTCAGTTGGGAGCAGTGTTGGCGAGTAATCTATTACTAAGTAATCCACTACTGTAATTAACTGTAACTAATACTGTAATCAATTGTAACTACTTTTTTAGTAATGGAGTAATTACTGTGGGATTACTGCGGAAAAACTGGTAATTATATCATAAATACTTCATCAAAGAACAGTTCCATTACTTCTCTGAATTATTTTGCAAGCTAAAAATGTCTTATTATCCACAAACTGTCTGAAATTTAGAAAAACAAATGAAAACAATGATGTCAAGATTGATGACGCAGCCACGATATGCAACGAAATACCAAAACAAGCATGGCGGTGGCAAAAGACAAAACAGCGATTGCATTTGTAGCTGGAAATACAATTATTTTGAGTTCATCTTGTCTAAATCAAAGCAATCAACTGTTCCTTTACCTTTTTTTAACAAAAGTAATTAGTAATTGATTACTTATGAAACAAAGTAATTAAAGAAGTAATTAGATCACTTTTTAAAAGGAGTAATCAGTAATCAGTAGTTGGATTACTTTCATGGAGTAATCCCAACAACACTGGTTGGGAGCATAAATTCAACAATCCAAACTACATGAAGATATGCCCAACTGAATAACAAGCACAGACTCGCTAAGCGCAAACGCCGCCCATCGCTTCACAACCCACCGCTTCCACTAGGCTGGTGGCGCTGCCCCTCTTCTGGTGGTACTGGTTGTGGTACTCTGGCGGCACCTGCAGGTGGACTGGGGAGTACATCCTCTGGGAGAACTCGGGGTCGTCTGTGTACCAGGAGCTCTTGCGCACCGACACTTGGCTGCTTGCGATGCTCTCCCTGTGCGGGTGGTCCACGCGGACGAGAGGGGTGTAGTACGGGGACTGGTCTTTACTGGCCGGCGTGGCAGGGGGAGTGGCCCAGGAGCGGGTGGAGCGAGTCGGGGAGAGGCGGTGGGCTCTGCTGGAGTCCAGGCCTGCTACGGCCATCACCTGCAGAAAATCAGGAACGGAAAACTTAACACGCCTGAACTTAGAAACCTGAACGTCTTTTACTGGAGGGACCAAAATAATAAAAATTTTGCGGTAGGGAATGAAGTGAATTGCACTCATGTGTGTGTTACAGTGTCCAAAGCCAGTGGGCGCAAGCTTGTGATTAGGTGTGGGACAGGTGAGGGTGTTACCTGGTGCTGCATGAGGTGCAGTGGTAGAGCAGTACGCTGATGTGGAAGCTCGTCCTGGCTACTCTGCCTGCGCAGACACTCAAAGTTGAAGGACGGCCTTCTGTTACCTGGATAAGTCAGGAATGGGAGCAGTGAGCGACCTCATGCATGGGAACATGGACCGCATGCCACGGTGTGACGTGCTTGGGGGACTGTGAAGGTGGGATTGTGGGTATATCATACAAGTGAATTGGAGATGTTTGGGAATGAGTGTTTCTGGTTGAGGCTATGGTCAGAATGACAATTGTATTGTGGCTCTTCTTTAAATGATATTGCCTTTCTTTATTTTAACAGTTTGAGAAGCTCTAATTTGATCCATAATTACGGTTGCGTTTTCTGGATTGTGTTTCTTAATATTCTTGATAATCCAATTTTCATCAGTGGTTACACTGGACCCTGAAGGCTGGGATCTGAGAGCCGGATCCTACTCAAGAATTATCTGAAGTCATTTGTGGAACCTGTGTTTAGTTAATACCAAATCAATACAAATCTACACATTTAACAGTTTTCTTCACAAAAAGTACGTAAACGTCTCACTTTACGCTGATGTCATGATTGGTTAAGAGCAAATGCGGTCAGTGTTTTGCAGGGGAACCTCTCCACATGCAGGATAAAGCGATGCAATGGATGAAAAGATACCTTGAGGCGTCGCAGGCAGCAGCCGTCGCTTCGGCGACCTCCGCGACTCGCGGTAAAGAGGCTGCTCGTCGTCGTCGTAGTACGTGTCGGGGTGATGGTAACCCTTGGGAGTCTCGTACTCCGTGTCGCTGTACCTGTTGACGCAAGAAAAAACACTCAGCGTTTCCTTTTCTCACCCTACCACCAGTTGCGGGGCCATGCATTTCAACCCCAAGGCCATCAGTGACGCTGTACTTGTCTCACCCTAAATTAATAGGCCTCACATCCATACAGAATCACACTTACACAACACAGCTAGTCCATAGATAGATCGATAAATTTAAAATCACAATGAAGAGTAGGAAACTAAACTCACTGATACTGTAAAAATGTACAAATAAAAAGTGATTTTTAAGAGATTATTCAACAAAGTTTTAATAAGTCCACCAATACATTGTGAGCTTAAACTCTTGTACAGATTTGCTCAATAAACTCTGGATTGTCACCTTTTCGTATATTGTATATTGAGCCATTCAATTATTAAACAATTTGGCAACGAAGTCTTTCCCTTCTCCTTCAGCCATCGTGCGTTCATTTTGCTCGCTAGGTTGAGTCACGTAAGGCCAGCTAGATGCTCTTGGCATCTCGTATTCAGGATCTGATTGTGACTGTGGTACCTTCACGTAGAGCGGACATGGGCCTGCAATGTTGATTCTGTTGGCCTAAGGTAGATTTTAAATCACCTCACAACACAAGCCAGCTGAAATATGATTGGATAAAAACACCGTAATATCCAACGCTAGAAGCAGCACAACTAAGTCGGTATGGTATGGCGTAAAAAGAACAGACTACTAGAATAATTTTATTCTCATATTTACAGAAAAATGAAAGTTTCTAAGCATGGTTAGCACTGGCCCAGCAGGGAAGACCTAGCTGGCCTTGACGGGCCGCCACTGCGTGGCGCACTGAGGAGACACCCAGCTGAGAGTGACGCACCTGTCACCTGACAGCATGCTGTCGTCTTCATAGAACTCCTCCCCGCTGTAATATTCTCCGGACAAGCGGTCTTCGTCAAGCTCCTCCTCCCTCCGGATGGTCGGGTGGTGCCCGTCCGCTCCATGGGACCTGGTGAGAGGTGGGTCTTTTAGCGTGTGTGCGACCCGACCGTCGACAAAGGGCGACTGGTATGGGGGACCATGCACTGCCATGCGGACACAAGCCTCCGGGGTGGGCGGGGCAGCGGCGGTGCACCTGACCACCCTTTAATGGCAACCCGAGCCGAATCAAGACGACGGGCGGAGCAGGACTTCCGTCAACTAATTGTCCACTTCGAGGTCCGGCGGGGTATCGGTTTAAAAAAAAAAAAAAAAAAATGAAGTTAAAGCAGAGTGCAATGCCAGTGGGGATTAGTGGTGCACTTTTAAAAGACTCTCCAGGTTCTCCTTCTTCGAAGCAAGCAGCAATCACTTTGGCACATGCATGAAGCAAGGCTGCCCCCAGCTGGCCACTAACATAAGCTGCTATTTTTTTTTCTCTTCAAGTCAATGAACAGACATTCTAATAATAAAGAGGCAGATGTGATGATGACTTGTCATGTATTGCAATAGCACAGGCTTAGGATGCAACCATTCACCGTGTCATAGTGCATAAAACAGTCTTCCTTTGGCGGTTGAGACACACCGCAGTGGTCAAGCCTATAGAGGAACAACATACCTAACATAGGTCTCATAGTAGCGCCTTCTGTCCGAGACAGCAGAGGGATGGTTGAGAGAAAGCATTTTGGTTAGGAGGGAGCAAGAGGGGAGGGGGCAGACAGAAAAAGGATGGAGAGACTGTGACATATATATCATACGGTATATGATTCATATACAGCATTCTCATATATATGTATGAACAAAAGAGAGAGAGAGAGAGAGAGAGAGAGAGAGAGAGATGGTGGACGTCGACTCCAGTGCTGGTTGACAATTCCATTTTCCACTAGGAGGATAAGAGCCAAACTCATAGTGAAGCATCTCTCTTGCAATGAAATTGTCGGGGGGGAAACTTAATAGGCGCTAGAAAAAAACAATAGCCAGCACTGGAGCTGCTGACTGAACGCTGCACAGGAAAACAGTAGATAAGTGTCGCGTATGAAATTAGCTGTCAGCTACGTGATCCGTTCCAGCGGTGGAATAAAACCCTCAACAACAGCTTTTGTCTGCATGTCTTCAATCATACAGGTGCATGTGCTGCTGACATAAAGACATATTTCTCATGCTCATGTCGTGACGCCTAAGATTATACTGTAGTATTGACTGAAAACAAGACAGAAGATAATTTGAATGCATCTAACTCCTAAAAAAACCAACAACATTAATATCCATCTCTCTCTATCTTTATATCGATGTTCACTGTCAATTTTCCAAAAATTCATGTGTGATAAAATGTTGACTTCGCAGTCTGTGATTTTAAATGATTGATGTGATTTAAAATGAAATAGAAGAGGAAGAAGAGGCAGCCGGGGAAAAAAGAAACGTCACTTGGCTCCATTTACGACCAGACTTCCCCAAGCACACACAAGAAGTGTATTTCAAGTCATTATTTTTTTTCTTCAACTTGTATCTGCATCCAATGTTCCGGTCTCACTGTCAGACGTTAAATCAAACACAATGCTATAATCTAATTTTATCCCAGAATTTGAAAGGTTCTGCCTGAAACCCACTATAAATTGACTTAGAACGTATGTAAGATAAAAAAAACAACAAAAATGGTGAAATCTCAATGTGTGGCTCACACATATACGCGTCAGCATCTCTTTTGGTACATGTACACTACCAAGCATGTACTCTGGGATGTCAGCGAACATGGGGATGCGACGGTGTCTGGATACCTTTGACCCTGAGGCGTCCGGGGCTTGTTGTAGTAGGAGCTGCTGCGGTGGCCCGGGTAGCCGTTGGGAGGCGCGTGCTCGTAGTAATGATGGTGTCCTCCGTTGGGCAGGCTGGACACGTTGGCGTTGTTCAGGTTGATGTTGGTGGACTTGGGGGACTTGCCGTAGGAGTTGTGGTGGCGGTGGTGGTGGTGGTGGTGATGGTGGTGATGGTGGTTGTTGTGGGACATGGCGTTGGCCCGCGACAGCCGCCCCACGGGCTGCTCCATGTGAGCGTAGTGGGGTGGCGGCTGCACCTGCAGAGGGCGCTGCGTGGCGTTGGTCTGGTGGCCGTTGGATCGGCGGTGACCCCCGTTCATGAGGTGGTTACCGAAGAGTCCGCCGTTACGCTGTTTGAGGAGGAGGGGGGAGAAGAAGCATTGCAAGTGAACCCACCTACCGGGGCTTTGGACTGATCACAGAGCAGCAGAACACAGCTGTGCTATTGATGTTAAGTCTCACTGCTTTAACTGTATGAGCAAAAATAAGTTCAGAAGCTGACTTCATGGAACATGGCATAGCAAAATGAATGTGTTTTTGTTGTTTGTTGGTACTGAAATGGGGAGAAAACAAAAAAAAAGATAAATGAATCAGAAAAAGCTACTGTATTTAATAATAGACTAAATAATATTTAGAGGTCAAAAACATTAAATGTTTTCCTTTAGATAAAACACACTGTATGTGGATTTATCATCAAACATGGTTCCCGTCATGTAAAATCAAATCCGTTTACCCTATAAATTTCCTCGTCTTCCTCTGGAATAAAGTCTACTAGCTCGTCATCCTGCAGGTCGCATGATATCGCTCGGCGAATTTCGGGCCCAATATCATGCAGAGTGCGAAGGCCAGCCTGTAATCATGACAATAAGAGGGCTAAATGCTCCTGCGGGGAACTCTTCATCTCGCAGCTCACAGAAGAAGAACCACCACCACCACCACCACCATACATACCGTGCATACACACACCTGCGCTGGAGTACGTGACACCTGACATTTAAACCGGACGGACTGTGTGAAATGGGAACACGCAAGACGGACAAATGCATCCTGCTGTGTGAGGGAACACGGCTGCAAATGTGCAGCCAGCTGCGCCTCATATGCCTGAGTGAGTTGCCGAGAAGAACAACCTTTTTTCTCCTTTCCGTCGTATGGTCGGCTCAACCAAAATGAAAAAGCAACCGCGCGCTGAAATGTCAGCAGAAAGGAACCAGAAGGTGGTCATGTTCACTGGCGACTGACGAAGATATATGGAGCCATATATCCTGCTCATAACGGTAACAGAACGGCAACGGGATTTGAATGCGTGAGTTGATGCGTGAGTTTTGACACAAAGTGGGGGAGGAAAACACATGACGCGATGGTCGTAGACGATGACGCACACTTAACATCAAGGTTTTGTTTTTGTTTTAAAGACACAACAGAGACAAACATCGATAAAACACGCAAGTCACAGATTCATACGCGGAAAAAAAGAAAACACCAAGATCACGAACGTCCTGCTGGATCACAAACCGTAACATTAGCACACGCAACGACACTGCAATGAGATACACAATGGCACGTTTGTTTTTTTTTACGGCGCACACAATGCAAAGATAAGACCCCCAAAAAACCGTTTCCCACAGCATGTCCACGCAAGCACGCTCGCCTCTCAAGACACGACGGCGTCGAGGCCTCGGCCCGACTCACCTGCAGGGCGATGGCTGTGTTGTTCTGCGAGGGGTGGGCACCCACCAGGCCTTCCTCTTTACGTTTCTTGAATTTCCTAAAGTAGTCCTGTATCAGGAAGGTGGCATAGAACTTCCCCACGGTTACCTCATCATCTGAGTGAACAGACCACACAAATGCTTCCTGTGTCAGCAGGCCACGACACAACAAGTCGCTCCCGGTGTGCGCGAGGAGAGGCTTCTTCTGCTCCCCCCCCGCCTCAATCAAAACAATAAAATAAAAAAATACAAAAGAAAGTGGGTCCATCGCCACAGGCTTTCAATTTAAATCCGGATTATATACATCCATTTCTATGGTGTATATACTGTACCTCAGCGTGCACCGCCTGAGATCCTTTTGCTGTGTCGCCAAGAGAACAAACACTGAAACGCGGGTCGCGGCGTCTTTATGTTGTTGGTGCACTGTATTCATTTAGACTTTTGCAGCAGTCTAGTTACTGCAATAACAAATAAGGGAAGAACAACCGTGACAGCAGCAGCTCTGTCCGTCCGCTCCTCCTTAACCGAGCAGAGCCAATGACGAGGACAGAACGAGCAGATTTCAGACCACAAGTAGACAGACAGTATGGTTCACATACAGACTGCAGGGGAAGCTTTTGAAAAATTGTGATTTGTTTTTTGTTTGATCATGTAACATTCAGTTAATTTGATTTTCTTGCAGTGCAGCATATTGACGAAATAAATCGTTATTTTTAGTGTAAATGTCAAAAGGGTCATCCACATCAAGAAAGACAACTAATGACTTACTCCCTACAATGCAGGCTTTGATCATTTAATGCATTCATTGATTAGTGCGTTAAATTCACATTGATCAGTTTTTTTGTACAGAGAAAGAAAATAGAGGCGAATTGACAGCATCTTTCTATTGATATATTTAGTCAAACACTGGTAGGTTTTTATTATAGAATGAGCCACAGAGGTGCTGGATGTTCTGTCTTTTAAATGGGGCAATTTAATCGTGATTGGCTGCTTTGTCAAAATCCATCACCTGTGACCTCCACCGGCTACTGTATTTTAAACAATCTTTCAAACCACAAATTTCCGTTTGTCTTCTTGGTGTGGATTAGCCCTTCAACACAGAGCATACAGGCCTACAATGCGCACCGCAGATGCAAAAATGTTTTCTTGTTGTTTGTTCTCATTTAAGGGTATTTTGTTCAATGAAAGCCGAAGGAAAAAAATGTAACAATGTAGAAACTGGATTTATCTTCAGCTGTTTTAGGGGGCTGAAAATGTGTGTGAGAATCATTCTGAAGCAGAGGTCTGAGTCACTTTGAGCAAGTACGCTGGGGACAGAGATCGGAGACAGAGGCAACGCTAGTTCCATGCCACCACCCTAAAACAGAACTGCTTCAGAATATTCTGAAGTGCCTCAGAGTGTTGGGATACAGAGATATAAAACATGTGAGTAAAATAAGCCGTGGAAGCTCAAGCAGTGAGAGAAGGACAGAGATTAAAGCAACAGAGAAAATGAGGACCAGATAAAGAAGAAAGAGAGAGAGAGAGAGGGCGAGAGAGAGAGGCAGGGGAGTAGAAGCAAAAGAGAGAGAGAGAGAGAGAGAGAGAGAGAGAGAGACTGAGCATGCTTTTGCACAGTGACTCTGATACGGCCATGCAGAGTTCAGCTGACAGTCAGTGGCCTCCATCAGCATCCGGGGCAGAGAGGAGGAGACTCAAAGTTGGATATGAGACACACTGCTAGAGGGGACGACGAGGAGAAGGTGAGCACAGCAGAAACACCACAATAAAGAATTTAGCATGAGAAAATATCTGTTATTAAAAAAAGAAGAAGCTGTTAATAAAAAAAGTTGTTTGGAGCCTCGACACACAAGTTGAGCGTCATTGCTTCAGCTGCCCAACTGGGGTTTGATTTGGCAGGACTGTAAGAGGCAAACTGAAAAAGCGGGCAATATTTCCAAAACACTCCACTAACCACCAGCAGGGGGCACCACTTGATCCAGCAGCTTCATGCTCGTCCTCTTCCAGATTTTCTTGATGACGGCTCGCAGCTCCTCGTTCGCCTGCTCCAGATTACCTGCGGCACGGGGGAGACTCGTGTCACTCAGAGGTCGCCGACCTCCACGTCCACGCCCTCCTGAAGCGTTCGGCGAACACATCAGGAGGGAGAGAGGCCGGAGTGCGACGCGCATACCTTCCGTTTTGATCTTGAGGGCTGTGCGCACCAGAGCGAACAAGGTGGCGTTGAACATGACGGTGCCATCGCTGTTGAGAGGCATGTTCATAGCAACCAGCCTCTGGAGGAAGAGACCGACATCAAGCCTTTAACATGGTAGAACCCAGCAGCAGCAGCAGCAGCAAATCAGTCTACTGCATCCTGTTCCTGTAACGCCCAGTGGCTAACATTTAGCGCCAACTAGTGGTTGAGGCGTTTCGAAAACAAAATGCGTGTATTTTTTGCAGCGTAAAAGCAAATTCCAATGACCATGTTGTCATTTTAGGCTCGGCAGTCAAACAGTAAATCTCTCATCTCCGAAAGTTCAACTTTGGGTCAAAATATGTTTATATTTTAGATTAGTTCATTATTCAATTACAAGGGACGGCACGCAAAAAATTGTACTCTTAAAAAATCAACTCATGCAATAGCTATTTCTTTTTAGTGACTAAATAGTTAAATGGACCAGTACTCAATATGTAAAAGAACATTTTAAATGTTAAATACTGGCTCTTTCAATACTTCAATTAGTGTGGCACAGACCTTGCAAGCAACTCTATGAGGACAGAGTTTTCCAAAACCAAGAGGAGGCTGGATACGTCGAAGGAGTGTCACAACGTCCAGATGTTTAATTCTGCCTCTGTGTGAACAAAGTGGACAAAGATATTAATCAATGCAGCTTTTAATAAATCGCGGCGGAAAAAGACGAACGCAAAATAATTTCTGGTTTTGCAGCAGTGAAGCGCGTACTTGGCCTCTGGGTCGTACTCCGACCAGATTCTCTTGAACTCGTCAAGGTGGTGTGGGCCGAGAATCGACCAATCACGTGTGAGATAGTCAAAGTTGTCCATGATGACGGCCACAAACAGGTTAATGATCTGGAGAGGAACAGGGAACAACAAAATAATAACTACAAGTATTTTTTCTTTGCGTCTCAAGAGTTTTGCAAGTGTGTCGGCTGCATCAAGTGTCAAACTAGATCAAGCAGTGGTACGTAAAACACTCTTCAACAATAAATATATAAATCACAAGACAATGCAGGCAGGTGTTCCCCTTTGGGAAACAAAATATGGAATATATATTATCTATAGTACTAATTATTTCAGATTGGCACAGTTGCAAAATGAAATTTGTAATTATGTGATGTGCTTTAGGAACAATCTGAACAAAGCTGAACAGGAATTTGTTGCTCAATGGTGCACAGTTTTATTTGGGATTTATTCTTTTCTATTTATTGTTCCCGTATTTGCATTTTAAATGAATTGTGCACTTTTGCACGTTTCCTGTTTACTTGTTCACTGTGTTTGTATCAAGCCGCAGTAAGTTAACTAAAGACAAATTGATCACTCAAGTGATGACTTTTATGAACTAAAACAATTCACATCTTTCTTTTTATTATTCATATTCTGGTTATTCAGAAGTAGTTTGACGACATTAACTAGCTGCAGGGTAAATAATAATAAAAAAAAGAAAAAAAAGAAAGAAATCCAAGAAAATTGTACGTACCAGGAAGGCGCAGAGCATGTAGAAAGAGATAAAATAAATGATGGCAAATCCGCTGCCACACGTCATCTCCTCCCCGGGGTTGTAGTCTGACTCGGGGTCGCACAGTTTGCCTGACATGCAGGCCAACATGATCTCCTGCCACGCCTCTCCAGTGGCACATCTGGTGGTTTCACACAGACACATGACTCACTGTGTATGTTAAGAACACACACACACAAATACACAACCCACAAAGAGGCCGCATCCTGAACACACCTGAAGAGAAGCAGCACAGCCTGAGGGAAGGTCTGGAAGTTGTTGTTTCTGTTGATATGCGTGCCGTCCACCATGGCCACCTTTCCAAACATCTGAGACAAAAAAAACAAAACATTTGCTCCGGTAAAATTCAAGTCAGCAGCGCTCGAAGCTGGGCGTGACATCACGAAAAAAAAAAAAGATCCACAATTTGGATACAGACCTGCATGCCGATGACAGCGTAGATGAAGAAGAGCATGGCTATCAGAAGAGCGACGTACGGCAGAGCCTGCGAGCAAACGACAGCGGAGAAAGCCGGTGAGAACCACTCGCTCCCATCTAATTTTTTTAAGCTCTTTGTTAATATATTTATTTGTACGAAAGAGATTACGGCCACGAGAAGAGAAAGTTTCCAATTTGAGAATAAACGTAAAATTTCGGGAATAAAGTTGACGCAAAAAAAGACGAAATTCCGTGAATAAAATCCAAATTTTGCAATTAATGTCAACGTGAAGTAAGTTAAAATGTGGAGAATAAAGTCGAAAGGCTCTGTCTCTATAGTTCACTGGGTTAATCCACCATCCATCCACTCTACTTGCCAATTTCCACTTTATTTGCGTCGAAATTATTCGTGAATTTTCTACTTTATTTCACAAAATATCGTCTTTTCTTACGTCGACTTTATTCACGAAATTTCAGCTCTTTTACGTCAACTTTATTCGCGAAATTTCAACTTGTAACTCAAAAATTAATTAAAAATCTCCTTCCTTTAATTTCTTTTCTCTTTTGGTGGCCCTAATCCTCTTTCGTATATTTGTGTAAAGGGGCTGATAATATAAGATCATTCTTCTTTCTGCTCCTTTTCATTCAGGAGTTGGGAATGTTTGTGTTAGTGTCTAATTGTTTTGTTTTAATTGAAAAAAAGAAATACAAATTTAAATAAATTAAAATATATATATATGTATATCTTTTCTCCAAAGTTGGACACGAAACTGCCCCTCCTCCTCCCCCCGATTCCCACCCTACCTGAAATGATTTGATGAAGGTCCACAGCAGGGTGCGGATGCCCTCCCCTCTGCTGAGCAGCTTGACCAGCCGCATGACCCGGAACAGGCGGAAGAAGGTGATGGAGATGCGGGCGCTGTCCTCCGTGTTCTGCAGGATTCAAGCATTCCAGAGTCAGAGGAGACGGCGAAGGCGGAGAGTCACGGGCGAAGCCGTGGACACAGAGCGCCGCCTGGCTGTGCTTCACAGGATGATGAAGGTCTGGTCTTAGACCCTGAAGCGAGATACATATGGGCTGAGAGACAAACACTGCGTATTCAGACGCTGCTACAGGACGTTTGGATGTTTTGGATTTTTCAGTTTTCACGGTGCACAAAAGGCAGATTTTTGTTTTTTCCAATTTTCTGGCCGTAATCTGATCTGATGCGGGAAAAAAAAAGAAGCAGAGTCTAAACAGCAGTGCAGCCGCAGCTGATATGTCTCCCTGATTCTGTCCAAGCACTTTCAGGGAGCCCTGCCACTTTACACTCCTATAGGGGGGAAGGAAGCAAGGAGGCGAGCATGCTGGAGAAAAACCCTTGCCATACTTGACAGGACACGTCCGCACAAGCATGGCACCCTCAGTCCAGAGTCACTGCATGCGGAGTCACAGTGGGGTCGACCCGACAAAAAAAAAAAAGAAAAAAAAAGAGAACAAAGAAGAAAAAAAAAGGCGGGTCAACCGGGAGGTTCTCAGGTCAGAGCGCGGGTGACCCGATCCCAGGGGCGGGGGAGGGGTCTTTCCATGGGTCGCAGCACCACCACACGTGAGAGATGGGTGGCAGAGACCATGTAGCCGTGTCAACAGAGCAAACGTGAGGAGCGTCCCTCACCCCTCCCACCCAGCGGGACACACAGCGTCACGTTTGAGCGACACACTCTTCTTTAGAAGGAACTCCAAAACACTCGGGAGAAATGTAGAGCTTATCTATTTCTTTTTAAAGAATATCTATATATTTCTATATGTGATGAATCAAGGAAACAAGGAGGAGAAGTATAAGGATGAGAAACTGGTTAATGGGGACGGAAACAAAGATGGGGGATAAGGGCAAAGAGGATCACTGGAGGCAACATGAACAACATCAACTCAAAAAAAAAAAAAGTACTAAAGGAGGAAATGCATTTCTAATTATGGTGTCGTCCTAACGGCTTACCCCCATCTCATCCACCACAGGAGTCTCCGTTGGCTTTAAAATCAAAGACCTGTGTTAATTACTTGAGCAGAGGCCACACACACACACACACACACACACACACACACACACATATACACACACACGCCCCCACATGATAACAGAACATTTCTAGTCCCAGTCAAGACGCAGACGGAACAAAGTCACTACTCTTGTCGCTGACAGCACATGACCACCTCATTTTTTCCCCCCCTGTGACGCAGACACACACACAGCAGAAAAATAACAAAACACAAAACAAAAACATCTTACGACTCTCACACAACAGTTTTAATTTACGCCTTATCATTCATTACGCAGGACGGTGACGGGTCGCACTGACAAAACAACATTGTTACTCGGTAACACTGAGGACTGGCACACAACTTTATCACCCCCCCAGGTTGTGATGGTCACTAGTACAGTAGGTGACTACATGGACTGTATGGCTGACATGTCTGCGCTTCGATAATGCTCACGGCGAGATAATGTGATGGAATTCATGTGGTGATAAAAAAAAATTAAAAAAAAGCCTGCTGCTCCTGCAGAGCCTCGACTCAGGCTTCAGATTCTGGCGTGTATACGCATCAGCATATGAGTATCATACGTTGAGTGCAGCATTAACAGCACCTGCCACAGCACTGCATGATGACAGTGTTCCTCTTTAGGTTTAAATAAAGATTAGATAACTTTTTTTTGCCTTTCTGCAGCTTAAATAAAGGAACTATTGGGAGGAATAATAATAATAATAATAATGATGATAAAATAACCTGAGAGCCCTTTGCACTGAATCATTGACCACTGACTATTTGCAACATTTGTACATGGAGGAAAGATCAGTCACAGAGGTGGTGGTTTAACAGGGTCTGTGTAACATAAGAGCCTCCCTGTGGCATACACTCAACCGTCACATCAGAACGAAGTGGCTTCTTGCAAATCCAAACGCGCGCTGCCTGATTGTCATGAGGTGCAGAATGAGCAAAAATGATGGAGAAAAAAAAATGTACAAATCAGCTTGAGGAGGTTCTTTAGGTAATCCTGGCCACAGCCTCGATGGACCATGCGTTTCGCGACTGAGGTGGGGGGGGAGGGGGCACTGCACGCACACGCAAGACACTGGGTAATGATGAGGAGCCATCAGCCACTCATAGCAGCCACTCATGCATGCCCTGCGAATGACAGCCCAAATGCTGCCAGCGGGGGGCGCTCTCAAACTTTTGGGTGCAGAAAGAGGTGAGGAGGGATCGAGGAAGGCAGGAGACGAGAGGCAACGCAACGCAACGCACACTGGGGGAGAAAGCTTGAAGGGTTTCGGTCTAAGGAGAGGAGAGGAGAGGCAGAGAGGCTGGAGGAGGGAGGGAGAGAGGGAGAAAAGAAGGAGCAGAAAGTCGCTGTTTCATGCACCTGGCTGGAGACTACACACCTGCGCTACACATGAGCTCCATTCTGAGCTTTAAGAGCTCACTACGGGAAGACAGAACAAAACACAGAGACAATCACTCACAGAGACACAAACACAAGATCATCAAAGAACCTCACACTCGGCCGCAGTGAGCCACCAGCGGTGAACGTGTATATGTGCAAGCAGCAGCTTTTTTTTATCAGCCCTGCTGACAGACTCTTACCTGATCGCGGTAGAGTTGTAGCCTGACTTACCAAATTACCTAATTACCTGTTTGATCTAATTGAGGCCTAGTTCAAGCGATCGGGCAGAAGGAAGTGTCTATGTCCTATCACTACCTCAATATTAAGGGAACACTATGCAATTTTTCACATTGGAAAATAATCTTCCCATCATCATTCATATTGGTCATTCATAGACTTGCAGTGGGGTGAATGGCACCCCTGCCACTCACAGCGCACCTGTCCTGACTGATATAGAAATACACATCTATGGTTGCCTGCCCAGCACCGTCTTGAGAGGACACGCCCCAATTTACTGCAGAATGAGGAGGTTGGTGCCGTGTCTGTCTGATCCCTTGCCCGGCTACTCTCTCTCTCTTTCCCGTCTCCTCTGATGACAACATCTTTGTGGCCTTTGCCATTGAAATACAAAGAGAGTGGAGACAACAAGCTAACTGCTAGCTAAGGAAAGATGTCATTACGTAAGTACAAGTGGTACATCCAACAACGAGGCCACTGTATCAACGTCAGGGTTATCATCTCCCAATCTAAAATATAAAATAAAAAAATAAATAAATAAATAAATAAATAAATAAAGTTCAAAAATTTTAAGGGAGAAAAACTAATTTTTTTAATTGCGATTCTTTACTAGATCCATATAAAAAGCCAACAACACCAAGTACAGAGTGACATCTTGTCCAAAAAGAAAATCTCAAGTATCTGCATTTTGTTCATTTGAACAAATTCAGCAATCCTAAAAAGGAAGTGCACTTCCAAAGTCTGAGCTTCAGGGCCATTCTGCCCAGAGGAGAAGACGAGATGGTGCAGAACAGTGGTAGAAAAAGGACAAAGTTCACAAGCCTAAAAATGGCGGGTTGGGGTTGAAGCAAACACACAAGCAAACAAACACTGACCGGAGGAGAATGGAGCGGGTGCCCAAGCGCCATCTGTGCCAGGCGGGACATGGAGAGGATGTTAGGGGGGGTTGAGGTATACATGACTAACACTTCCCAGCATGCATTGTGAGAGGTCAGGTTGGGAACTTATCAAACGCATGGCCAATGACGTCAACAGCAAGCAGTAACTCAAGATCCAAACCTTTCTTTAAGATCAGCACGTGTCAAAGAGCCAACGAGCGAAGTCTGATCTTGTCGGTTTGTGGACACAAACAGCCACATGCGAAGCAACACCAGAAATCAAGGCAACAAACTGTGGAATATTCCTCACAAGAACCGCTAGAAGAAGGCACTTGTGATATTAGCGCCACACCCCCGTCAACACACGCGCACACACATACACACCCACCCACACACACCGCACATGTAAAACACACATGCATCACAATAAGAATCATCGGCGTCATGTCTTAAACAAAAGCACTTTTTTTGTTTTTTACACACTCATGCAGACACACATTTCAGCGCCGAGACGCTGAGGACATGGACGGGAGAAACAGCACTGCAGCTCAGAAATGAGAGCACTCGAGAGGAGGCAGGTGAAGCAGCGAGGCTTTAATACGCCATGCGCCTCCAACAAGCACCGCCACCAAAACCACCGCCGACACTTCAAACTCTAATCCTACACTGCCGTCTGTTTAAATCCTCGCACTGCAATTCCGCTAACACGTCCCATTATTGTTCATTTAAAACTCAACACACGGCAAAAAAACAGGCTTTCTTTCAGGTCTTTCTCTTAAATTGCTGCATCACCTTTATGAATTGTGGCTTATGATCTTTTAAAGGAGCTTTTCACTATTTGGGGGGCTGTTTGCTCTAATTAACAGAAAACTAAATTTCATTCTAACTTTCATTGCAGACAAATTTAGCAGCAAATATGTTTACTGTGGGGTCTCAAAGATAAAGTTGTTGTCAACAAAGGTTACACACAGAAAACATTTTTGTTTGATGTCATACTTGCCTCTACAAGTTTCTATAAAACAAAACAAAACCAAAAAAAAAATGGACAAGAGCAAGAATTAGACAACTGGACCAGAAAACATTCTGCTCTGTACCGAATGGCGGCATCAGATCAGGAAAAGTCAGAAACTCCAGCATATAAAACATATTAGCACCGCGACATTCGAAACATTGCAATAGGCATGTCGTTCAGGGAAAAAAAAAAAAAAAACCTAGAAAAATCAGCACTGCAATGGACAGTTAACGCATGGACAACAACAATAAAACAATAAGCAAGAACACACACTGTGTGATTCGCAGCTGGTATTTGTGGATGGAGCACTGATAACATCGAGACAAACACTGTCAAACTGAAGCTTTGCAGAATAAGCTAATGACACACGTGAATGCCAATAAACAGTATTAGCATCCTAAATGAGAGCTTAGCCAACAATGTCTCTAAATGGAGGCTCTGACTGTACGGAGGACGGGCCAGATAGAGACAGACGGAGACCTGAAGCTCAGTATCAGCAAGAGTTAAAAGGCTTGTGACACAAAACACTGATTCAAAGTGATTGATTAGTATCGACAAGTTGGCATCTGACAAACAACGAGAATGGCGACAATCTCTTCTTCTGTTGACTTCACAGAGAATATTGTGATGTCCAGTGATGCTGACCTTTGACCCCATTGTCACTCTATCTATCTATCTATCTATCTCTATCTATCTATCTATCTATCAATGAGGTATTTATTCATTTACTTTGCTTGGGCATCGTGATTGTATAATTCTATGTGTACAAGAAATTCAAACCATCCTCTCACTGTTGGCTCTCAGCTCTTACCAGCAGGCATTTTAACTGTATTCACTTTCTCTCTGCATATGGTTCTGTTCTGCTGATGCCATGTGGCTTTCCTGTAAGGCTTCAGTTTAACTTGGGAAACAGAAGAAGAGGCGTACTTACATTAACTTCAGTGATAGCGATATCAACGACGCTACCGACAACAATTAAGGCATCGAATGTGTTCCAAGCATCAGCGAAATAGTGCTGTTAATGCGTGGCGTGGCAGGGTCGAGATTGGAGTGATTGACACAGGAGGAGTGGAGGGTTAGGAGGAGATGAGTTAGAGGATTTTCAATGAGATGAAGGGAGAAGGGGGAGGGCAAGAGGAGGGAGAGAAAGAGAGAAAAGAAGAAAAAGCATTAAGAGTGATTAAATAGAGAAGTAGAAAAGCGAGCTGCCGCCATGAAAACCTTGCCACGTGAGCTGAAGGTGGCGCTAACAGAGCGGAGTGGGGCAGCGAGGGGGATGGGAGAGGTCAGAGAGCAGCAGGACTCGTGGCAGCTGAGCTTACTTACATCGATCTCACTGAGAACAATGTCTACTATGCTGCCAATCACAACCAGGGCGTCGAACACATTCCAGGCGTCCCCGAAATAGCCCTGGGTGAGGGGCAGCGAGTGGTGGGCAAGTCAGATAGGAAGACAAAATTAATTTTATTCTCACACTGGAAGATACTGCTAGTGGCTCTATATACCAAATACTCTATACACTATGCACTATAGAGGTTCTGCTATAGCGGCTAGTCGGGCAGTTGGACATAAACAGCCAGATTTACAGAGGTAGTGGCTGAAGTCTAAGTTACTCTTAACGGTGCTATAACATGCAAAACCAGTGAGTCCTAATGCGAAAAAGCAAAGAAGTCAGCACTGCACTCGGCACTCTGAGTCTTACTAGAATCCTGTCCTTCTTGGCGACAAAGAGCTGTTGAGCAGGCAGCAGAGACAGGGTGGTGGTGGTGGTGGGGGGGCGCAGGAGTGGGGAATAATTTCAAAGAGAGAACATTCACTGACTGGTGGAGCTGCTGCAAATTGTTCATTTAAAACTCAACACACGGCAAAAAAACAGGCTTTCTTTCAGGTCTTTCTTAAATTGCTGCATCACCTTTATGAATTGTGGCTTATGATCTTTTAAAAGAGCTTTTCACTATTTGGGGGCTGTTTGTCCCCACTAACAGAAAAACTAAATTTCATTCTAACTTTCATTGCAGACAAATTTAGGCAGCAAAATATGTTTACTGTGGGGTCTCAAAGATAAAGTTGTTGTCAACAAAGGTTACACATTAGAAAACATTTTTGTTTGATGTCATAATTGCCTCTACAAGTTTCACACTAAAGCAAAAACAAAACAAAAAAAAAATGGACAAGAGCAAGAATTAGACAACTGGACTGAGAAAACATTCTGCTCTGTACCGAATGGCGACATCAGATCAGGAAAAGTCAGAAACCCAGTATATAAAACATATTAGTTCCAAGTAATCGACATTCAAACATTGCAATAGGCATGTCGCCTAGGGAAAAAAAAAAAAACCTAGAAAAATCAGCACTGCAATGGACAGTTAACGCATGGACAACAACAATAAAACAATAAGCAAGAACACACACTGTGTGATTCGCAGCTGGTATTTGTGGATGGAGCACTGATAACATCGAGACAAACACTGTCAAACTGAAGCTTTGCAGAATAAGCTAATGACACACGTGAATGCCAATAAACAGTATTAGCATCCTAAATGAGAGCTTAGCCAACAATGTCTCTAAATGGAGGCTCTGACTGTATGCGGAGGACGGGCCAGATAGAGACAGACGGAGACCTGAAGCTCAGTATCAGCAAGAGTTAAAAAAGGCTTGTGACACAAACACTGATTCAAAGTGATTGATTAGTATCGACAAGTTGGCATCTGACAAACAAACGAGAATGGCGACAATCTCTTCTTCTGTTGACTTCACAGAGAATATTGTGATGTCCAGTGATGCTGACCTTTGACCCATTGTCACTCTATCTATCTATCTATCTATCTATCTATCTATCTATCTATCTATCAATAGAGGTATTTATTCATTTACTTTGCTTGGGCATCGTGATTGTATAATTCTATGTGTACAAGAAATTCAAACCATCCTCTCACTGTTGGCTCTCAGCTCTTACCAGCAGGCATTTTAACTGTATTCACTTTCTCTCTGCATATGGTTCTGTTCTGCTGATGCCATGTGGCTTTCCTGTAAGGCTTCAGTTTAACTTGGGAAACAGAAGAAGAGGCGTACTTACATTAACTTCAGTGATAGCGATATCAACCACGCCACCGACAACAATTAAGGCATCGAATGTGTTCCAAGCATCAGCGAAATAGTGCTGTTAATGCGTGGGCGTGGCAGGGCTCGAGATTGGAGTGATTGACACAGGAGGAGTGGAGGGTTAGGAGGAGATGAGTTAGAGGATTTTCAATGAGATGAAGGGAGAAGGGGAGGGCAAGAGGAGGGAGAGAAAGAGAAAAAGAAGAAAAAGCATTAAGAGTGATTAAATAGAGAAGTAGAAAGCGAGCTGCCGCTTATGAAAACCTTGCCACGTGAGCTGAAGGTGGCGCTAACAGGCGGAGTGGGGCAGCGAGGGGATGGGAGAGGTCAGAGAGCAGCAGGACTCGTGGCAGCTGAGCTTACTTACATCGATCTCACTGAGAACAATGTCTACTATGCTGCCAATCACAACCAGGGCGTCGAACACATTCCAGGCGTCCCGAAATAGCCCTGGGTGAGGGGCAGCGAGTGGTGAGCAAGTCAGATAGGAAGACAAAATTAATTTTATTCTCACACTGGAAGATACTGCTAGTGGCTCTATATACCAAATACTCTATACACTATGCACTATAGAGGTTCTGCTATAGCGGCTAGTCAGGCAGTTGGACATAAACAGCCAGATTTACAGAGGTAGTGGCTGAAGTCTAAGTTACTCTTAACGGTGCTATAACATGCAAAACCAGTGAGTCCTAATGCGAAAAAAGCAAAGAAGTCAGCACTGCACTCGGCACTCTGAGTCTTGCCAGGAATCCCGTCCTTCTCCACGACAAAGAGCCGTTGGGCAGGCAGCAGGACCAAGTGGTGGTGGTGTGGTGGTGGGGCGCGAGGAGTGGGGAATACTTTCAAAGAGAGAACATTCACTGACTGGTGGAGCTGCTGCAATAGCCAACCAACATTACTCTTTAGGGATAATTTCTAAGAACACGACATTGAAGGCGCCAGTTCCTGGCGTTCAACATCAAGTTTTGGGGCGTTACTGGGAAATGTGCGAGAGGGCGTCCCGAGGAGGGGAGGATGGCTCACCCTGGGTTTGAAAAGCAATGAGTTTCAGAACCATTTCCACAGTGAAGACAGTGGTGAAGACCATGTTGAGGATGTCCATGGCGTAATTGAAGAGCGCCGACTGGCCCGTAGTGCCGCGACGATGGAGAGAGGAGAGGGAGAGAGGAGGACCTTAGAGGCACTCAAGCAGAAGGACAACAAAAGCGGCACAAATTTTTCCGTGGGTGCTCCAGGCTGCACTGTTGCATGTACAGTAGGGATGAGATCTTTTATTTATTTATTTTGAGGGGTTGGCAGGTGTCGGGGTTCTTCGGCGGGTGTCGAGGGGGCGGTCGCGGCAAGCGGGCTCAGCCCCATGAACGCTGCTTGCAGCTTTAATTTTATTTCTAAGTTCATTTAGACGGGACAGTACATATTGATAAACACTGAGTACATAAGTAGTCAATGTAAATATGCCAGACTGAAACGGCTAGATTTCATTTGAGTCCCCAACAATACAATAATTAACATAAAGAGAACAACTGACATATAAAATACGACAACATATTACAACAATATTATATAAAAACAAAGTTAAAATTAAAAATCAATTAAAATAAAAAGGCCATAAACATTCATGCATATTAACTATGTGCCTACACTATTGCACAAGAACCCACCATGGAACAACAACTGCACACACACAAGATTGGCTCAGACCAAACAATGTGCCTCCAGTCTGTAAGTTGTGCTTTAAAAGATCTAAAAAAGTCGGACACTCCTCTGATATCAATTGGCAGTTTGTTCCATTCTAAACATCCTTGGATTGGACAGCCATTTACGCCTTGAGAAAACGCCAGCGTCTAAATTGTACCTCAGTCCCTCTCTTTGTGGTCGCTCTGGTCCCTATATTCTAATATGAAGGTTGTTTTTTTTTTTATATAATCTTCTATGGGTGGTGGATACAGATCTGATGGGGCTATGTTTCTGTTCCTCTGTTTTTCTTGTTATTTTTGGGGAGGGGGGGTTGGGTCTGGCGTTGTGTCTCCCAGAAGGTGTGTTCTTACCAACAGATGGTGCAAAGTCAAAAACCTGAAAAAAAGCACTGCAGCACTTTCAAAGCAAAACTTGTTGGATAAAAGCAGATGCTCTCCCGCATCACCCCAGTGATAACAGTCAGTGTGATAGCACAGCAGTGAGTGGGATCCCACTCAAGTAGGTAACATTTTGCATGGTTATTCTTCTAAACTTGTATTCAGGTTAAACACATCCTCTTCAATTGCACCATTGTAAGGCTTCAGTTTAACTTGGGAAACAGAAGAAGAGGCGTGCCCATTAACTTCAGTGATAGCGATATCAACGACGCTACCGACAACAATTAAGGCATCGAATGTGTTCCAAGCATCAGCGAAATAGTGCTGTTAATGCGTGGCGTGGCAGGGTCGAGATTGGAGTGATTGACACAGGAGGTGGAGGTTAGGAGGAGATGAGTTAGAGGATTTTCAATGAGATGAAGGGAGAAGGGGAGGGCAAGAGGAGGGAGAAAGAGAGAAAAGAAGAAAAAGCATTAAGAGTGATTAAATAGAAGTAAAGCGAGCTGCCGCCATGAAAACCTTGCCACGTGAGCTGAAGGTGGCGCTAACAGGCGGGAGTGGGGCAGCGAGGGGATGGGAGAGGTCAGAGAGCAGCAGGACTCGTGGCAGCTGAGCTTACTTACATCGATCTCACTGAGAACAATGTCTACTATGCTGCCAATCACAACCAGGGCGTCGAACACATTCCAGGCGTCCCCGAAATAGCCCTGGGTGAGGGGCAGCGAGTGGTGGGCAAGTCAGATAGGAAGACAAAATTAATTTTATTCTCACACTGGAAGATACTGCTAGTGGCTCTATATACCAAATACTCTATACACTATGCACTATAGAGGTTCTGCTATAGCGGCTAGTCGGGCAGTTGGACATAAACAGCCAGATTTACAGAGGTAGTGGCTGAAGTCTAAGTTACTCTTAACGGTGCTATAACATGCAAAACCAGTGAGTCCTAATGCGAAAAAGCAAAAGAAGTCAGCACTGCACTCGGCACTCTGAGTCTTACTAGAATCCTGTCCTTCTTGGCGACAAAGAGCTGTTGAGCAGGCAGCAGAGACGGGGTGGTGGTGGTGGTGGGGGGGGCGCAGGAGTGGGGAATAATTTCAAAGAGAGAACATTCACTGACTGGTGGAGCTGCTGCAATAGCCAACCAGCATTACTCTTTAGGGATAATTTCTAAGAACACGACATTGAAGGCGTCAGTTCCTGGCGTTCAACATCAAGTTTTGGGACGTTACTGGGAAATGTGCGAGAGGACGTCGAGGAGGGGGAGGGGATGGCTCACCCTGGGTTTGAAAGCAATGAGCTTCAGAACCATTTCCACAGTGAAGACAGTGGTGAAGACCATGTTGAGGATGTCCATGACGTAATTGAAGAGCGCCGACTGGCCGTAGTGCTGCGACGATGGAGAGAGGAGAGGGAGAGAGGAGGACCTTAGAGGCACTCAAGCAGAAGGACAACAAAAGCGGCACAAATTTTTCCGTCGGTGCTCCAGGCTGCACTGTTGCATGTACAGTAGGGATGAGATCTTTTATTTATTTATTTTGAGGGGTCGGCAGGTGTCGGGGCCCCATGAACGCTGCTTGCAGCTTTAATTTTATTTCTAAGTTCATTTAGACGGGACAGTACATATTGATAAACACTGAGTACATAAGTAGTCAATGTAAATATGCCAGACTGAAACGGCTAGATTTCATTTGAGTCCCCAACAATACAATAATTAACATAAAGAGAACAACTGACATATAAAATACGACAACATATTACAACAATATTATATAAAAACAAAGTTAAAATTAAAATCAATTAAAATAAAAGGCCATAAACATTCATGCATATTAACTATGCCTACACTATTGCACAAGAACCCACCATGGAACAACAACTGCACACACAAGATTGACCCAGACTAAACAATGTGCCTCCAGTCTGTAAGTTGTGCTTTTAAAAGATCTAAAAGTCGGACACTCTCTGATATCAATTGGCAGCTTGTTCCATTCTAAACATCCTTGGATTGACAGCACGTCTTGAGAAAACGTTGTGCGTCTAAATTGTACCTCACAGTCCCCTCTTGTGGTCGCTCTGGTCCCTATATTCTAATATGGTTTTTTTTTATATAATCTTCTATGGGTGGTGGATACAGATCTGATGGGGCTGTATTTCTGTTCCTCTGTTTTCTTGTTATTTTGGGGGGGGGGTTGGGTCTGGCGTTAATGTCTCCCAGAAGGTGTGTTCTACCACCAGATGGTGCAAAGTCAAAAAAAACCTGAAAAAAAAGCACTGCAGCACTTTCAAAGCAAACTTGCTGATAAAAGAGATGCTCTCCCGCATCACCCCAGTGATAACAGTCAGTGTGATAGCACAGCAGTGAGTGGGATCCCACTCAAGTAGGTAACATTTTTGCATGGTTATTCTTCTAAACTTGTATTCAGGTTAAACACATCCTCTTCAATTGCACCATTTAATATAAACAAATACTTATTTTTCAAAAATAATTTATCATCAAATTCTATCATTGAATAATGGCTATATGGGCTCTTGGAGTCGTATATCTGACGCCCGTAGCTCTTTACAGCGACGGGCTCAGCAGCTGAAAAAGATTCTTATTCTTACCTGAACGGCCAGGCAAAGTGTGTTGAGCATGATGAGCACAAACATGATGTACTCAAACCCAGTGGAGTTCACCACATACCAGAACTTGTACTGGTATGGGTTCTTTGGGATGTACCTCCTCAGTGGCCGCGCCTTCAGAGCATATTCCACACATTGACGCTGCGAAAAAAAACCAAGGCATGCTCATCATTTTCACTGCTTTTGAAGTGCACTAAAACTCCCAAGTGGTGCAATATGTGACACACACACACACACACACACACACACACACACACACACACACACACACACACCTGGTTCTTGTCCAGTTCACAGTTTTTGTACTCCTTCTCTCCTTGTTCCTGAAACGTGACGATGACAAAACCTACAAAGATGTTCATCATGAAGAAGGCGATGATGATGATGTAGATGATGAAGAAGATGGAGATCTCCACGCGGTAGTTGTAGATGGGACCCAGGTTCTCCCTGTTGGAGTCAATGGCCTTGTACAGCAACCTGAGCAGAGGAACCAAGACACATGATCAGGTTTCTCAAAGTGTCCTTTTTTCTTTTACTTGTCCAATCTAAAATTAACTTGCATTCGCCTGGTGTGACTTTGACACACCAGTCTGTTCTCCAGACATGAACCCTCGACTGGGTGAGGAACCATGTATGGTCATTTCTATACACTCACCATAATATGATATATATTACACACTGCTGGTCAACTGTGGCGTTTTAGTCAGACTCTATTTCTGGGTTCCATGCAGTGACTTGTTAAAGTAATTTTACATGATTATCATATATGGGCTATTTTAACAGATGTAATAAATTCCCTATGGCTAATGTGATTCCTTTTGATTTAAAATAATAAAAAAAAAAAAATTTTCTATAATTCAATGAATATTCTCTAATTTTGGATTTTTTTAATGAAAAAAATCATAGGTGTGTGATGGACTGTATAGCTCAAGTCATTTGATCCTAATTTAGCCGCAAACTGAAACATTTATTAAAGTCCTGAAAAAAAAATTGTCTTTTTATATCCAAACTCCTGAACTTGCCAATAGAGGATTAAAATCCTCAACAAATGCAATAAAAAAACAGTCATGAAATAACTACTGCATTTAAGACACATAAAACAAAGGTTCTCAGTGCTTTGCCCTCAGTGTTTAACTGGCAGCTAATAGAAGAACAATTACAGTGGGATGAAACTTGGCACCTTTTCTAAAACGATGACATTTGGCTATAAATATATATATACGCTTTAAAAAAACAGAAAACTTACGCTGGCCAGCCTTCAAAAGTGGACACGGTGAACAGAGCCATCATGGCCATGAGGACGTTGTCGAAGTTGAAGTCGCTGTTGTGCCACACTCGCTTGTGGATGGTTGGCTGGTTCACATCCCCCTCCTTGTACAGGATGTAGGTCCCCCTGTGGGAAGACGACACGCTGCCGTGAGAACAGGACTGACGCTTGGTTTGTCCCTGACAATGGAAGGCAGGGAGACAGAGGGGTGAAACTGACTTGCACTCCTCTGGGCTGGACTTGGCTTCATCTGTGCAACGGTAGAACTTTCCCTGTGTAGCAAAAAAAAAAAAATAAAAAAAAATCAACTGTTTCTTCATTTAACGGCCGACAGTGTTTCCACACTCAAGCTTCACCCACAGCCTTGCACTGCCAACCTTAAAGAGCTGCACCCCGATGCAGGCGAACATGAACTGCAGCAGGGTGGTGACGATCATGATGTTGCCGATAGTTCTGATGGCCACAAACACACACTGCACCACATGCTGGAAGACACAGAGAGACATGGACATTGTTAAACCAGCAGGCACTTCAAGTGTCGACTTTAAAGCAACTTGGCTTCTTTCTCGGTTGCCTCAACACTTTTCACCGTTATCCAAAAGACTTCCGATAATGAAACCCACTCCAGGAGGATACTGTAATTCACTTTGGTCAGCAGTCAGCGAGCTTGTCACTCGCTGGGGCATTAGATTTCATTCAAATGAAGCTGGAATAGAACTGAGCAGGACAACATATTAATGTAGCATTGTCTGAAAAGGTATCATATTAGTGATAGTAACAACAACATTTATGATATAAGATGAATTTCCTCATATTTGTGGAGCCCTTATTTTGATATCCATCGAACTTACAACTCCCCTCCAAACATAAACACACCAGCAGCAGCACATCCAGAGTTCATCAGTTTGAAATGCAGTTTTAATAGAGGCACCTGGAGCACTCATGCACTCAAATCAAATTTAGATTAATTGTCATTATTGATATTTAACACTTCATCTTTATCATTTTGAACTCTGATTGTTTTGAGACAAATTATTGCTTCATTTTTCCAAGTTTTTGTTTCTGTTGACCAGAAATCACAGAGTCAGCATATTTTTTAATTAACTAATTTCAAAGCGTCACTGCAGACACCTAATCAACCCTAACAAGTGCTGCTTGCTGGCTGAATCAATGCAGATCTGTACAATTTGGAGCATCCATGTGTTTGAAAATGCAGTGACGGTCAAATGACACAACACTGCAAGGTTGATAGAAAGGACGTTTGGAGGATACACTGTCTTAGCTCCACAGAAATTAGCCAGTCGCATCAGCCTGTCACTGCAGGGATGAGGACACTGGAATTCAATGTGTGTTTATTCAACACGCTGGCTCTATTTCTTTGGCAGTCATGCTGAGTCTCCGTCCCACCTTTAGGCCTTTGGCTCGGTTGATGGCTCTCAGTGGTCGAAGAACACGAAGGACCCTCAAAATTTTCACCACTGAGATGGCCGAAGACCTGAAAGAAGAATCACACAGCCGATTGCTTTCACTGAACATTCTTTTGAACAGCAAATTCGTTCTCTGAGTGATTTTTCGGCCGCAGTTGGAAGCTGGAGATCAGTATTTTTTTTTTTAACAGGTTAGGCTTGCAGAGATACTACAAAGCATGGACTGCAATACATTTTTATTTCATCAACCCAAGAAAATTCAGCCGTTAGTAGAATCCACAGTCAGACACACATTTCTTTTAAAGATACTTAAAGCAAACTAAGGCTGCGTTCAGACTGCAGGCGAATCTGATTCAGATCAGATTCCTTCTCAAATCTGATTTTTACTACTGGATCTTGCGTCGCGTGGAGTGACGTCACGGACAGTCAAAACCGATCTGTCCAAATGCGATTTGGAACGACACACCGAAGATGGTTTCAATCCGTTTTGCAAAAATCTGATTTCATGTGATTTGTGACTGTTCAGACTACAAAAGAGCCATCTGGTTTCAATGTGGATGGGCTAAAAATCGGATTGTGGCTGGCAGTCTGAACGAGGCTTAATAAAGGAAAAACCTGCGCAATCAAGATACAATACAGAGAAAAAACAAATGTGGAGCTTCCCAAGTTCTCCAGTTTCCAGCTTCTTCTCCACCCCTGCACGCCACCTCCAGTGAAAAGCTTCACTCTCTCTACTCACTGAATGCCAAAGGAGACCAGAGACACTCCCACCACCAGCAGGTCCAGGAGGTTGAAATAGTTCCTGCAGAACGCTCCTTTATGAAGAAAGGCTCCGTACGTCGTCATCTGTGAAGAGGACGGAGGAAGTGAGAGGACTTCACCGCGGAGGAGAATAAACAAGAAACAAACACTTGAGCACACTCACGCACATCCACTTTCACTCATTTAATGGGACTGAAATCTACATTACAAACATTTTCACATTTTTCTTTCTAGAAAAAAACACGCAGGCTCACGTACAAGCACTCTTCACCTCTCGCACACGTCTTCACACTCTTTTGTAGCACTCTGATTCGGGGTGGCGAGCTCAAACCAGTGAGATAGGAGGCTAAATCTACCGCCGCCACCCCTACGGCCCTTATCTACATGAATGTAGTAGTAAGTCATTCATTTCACAATCTACTATGGGATGTAGGCAATAAAACATGCATTTTGTTGCCATGACGTCAGGCATTTTCTTTTTTCTTTTTTCTTTTTCTCCGCACAACCTGCAAGAGCTCTAGTTATAGCGATTGGAAAGTTGAAATGGCCTTACTGTCACATTCATGTGGGCCGTCATCTTAAAGCACATTCTGTTATGTTCTTTAATAGTTCAAACTAAGATGGGAACAGGTCCCAATAGAAAGTTCGGAGTTTGGCAGGCAGAGAAGAGAAAAACCGATCCAAAAGAACTCTTCGTCAAAGAACAAAAGTAAAGGACTCGTTTGTCCGAGTGCATGGAAACGTGGAGCGTCTCAAAAAGATGAGGGTGCTAACTTGGAGCACAGAAGGACTTAGCGTGAAGCTGCGCGACAACGTTTAGCTGACGAGGGTCTCTAGATCCGTCCCCACATTTCCATGCACTCAGTGGGGAAAGCAGACTGAACCATGCCCGTGACGAGCATGGTTGGTTTTGCCCCCTCTTTTATGGAGAAGTCTCAGAGAGCGGGTCAGTACGTGAGGCATGGAGCTTTTAGCCTTGACTGGAGTTGACTTTACGTCTTCCAAACACCCTCCCCCCACCACCACCACTTCCTCCCCAACCCCCCGCATGAACTCAACTTCAGCCAACGCCTGAGACAATGTCTGAGCAGCCCGTTTCAAATGTGTTGCATTGCACATTCACTTCCCCCCTCCCATCCGCATCATCCAGATCACTGCTGCGGCGATGACTGCCCCCAAATGACGTGAGTTAGAATGTAATGTTGAGATGATGTTTCCTTCCCCCAACAGGAGTTTGTCCCTCTTGGGTTAGTGTAATTTCGGCACGTGCTCGTGTCGGTGTGTGCAAAAGCAGCAACTCCAAATGTTCAACGTTTGTGTTTTAGTCGTTGTTGTTTGCTTTGTTTTTGTTTTTTTTTTTTAAAAGAGGTGCCATGAAGAAAAAAAGTAAATAAGAGAAAGGAAACAAACAAGCCAGGTTGTATTGAGTGGCAGGTGACACACAAGGAGAGAATGCAGCAAGGCTCTCATTGTCATTTAAGAGGTTACCTTCAATATGATCTCAAATGTAAACATACTAGTGAAGACATAATCTGCATAGCCTAGGACCTGGAAGGCAACGAGACGTTTGGAGCGTTATTGGGGAGAGGTTAGTCACAGCACGGACAGGGGACACAGGGCATTTACCTTCAACACGATCTCAACAGTAAAGATAGCCGTGAAAGCATAGTCAAAGTAACCAAGTATCTGCAAAAAGCAACGTAGATGTTTAACAAAGACAGGTCATCATGCAGCTTCATACATCATTATCTTAACAAGAAGAGTGAGAAATAGTAAAAAAGAAAAAGAAAAAAGTAACTATTCAGAGCTTCGCCTGGAAAGAGTTTGTTAGAGAGTTTCCTTCAAATTAACGGCAAACAATGAGCCTGATTGTTAAGTTTTGATAAAACACAGGAATACATGCAGAAATGTTCTGGCCCCCCTGCCCCCCCACCACCACCACCACCACCACCACCACCACCACCACCACCACCACCCTTCACCCTTCTCCATCACCACCCCTCCTCTCTCTACAGCCCTATCACAGTAAACCCATAAGGACCTTCACTGTATGTCTTTATTTCACTGATCAGCAACGGAAACTATTGTTATGCATTATAGATCAGTGACATTCACATATTCATATTCCATTGTTACATGGAAAACAACTAATTCCAGAGATAAAACAATGTCATCAGAATAATGATGAACAAACTAAAAAGGAAACTTTTACAGTTTTCCCTGACTAAACAAAAGGCCATAATAAATGTGACCTTCAAATTGGAAATCCTGACCCTTCACAGCCTATGTTGATGCTAAGCTTCCAAATGTATCTCATTAAAAAATATATATTTATTTTATATTGCTGACATTATAGTGCCAGCTGTCAACACATGATGAGATGTCCTCAACTGGAATGATTTGGCTAAAACAATAAATGCTACTATCTTGATTATGCCAGAACTAAACTATAATTGCAACTCTAATATTCAACTACGTCCCTCCTCCTGTCTCTGCTAGTCAGAATGAGTCAACAGATTTCGAGCGACGGCGAGCGAACTTACAATATTGCGGGCTGAGAAGTTCCTGATGGGATCCTCGGCGGCGAGCGACACCGAGCTGAGCATGATGAACACCAGGATGAGGTTGGTGAAGATGTGGTGATTGATGAGTTTGTGGCAGAGGACGCGGAACCTGGAGGAGACAGGGCGTGGGCAGGGGGCAGGGGTGAGACGTGGCAGGGACACGCGTGTGCGCGCACGTGTCGACGGTTTCGAAGTGCGTCTTACGGGTTGGTGCTGCTGAAGATGAAGAAGGCGCTTCCCTCGGGGATGGGGGTGATCTTCTCCTTCTTCACCAGGTCGGAGATGACGGGCCGAGGCCCCGACGGAACCTCCGGGTCGTCCTCCTCCCCGGCCGGGTCGTCCTCCTCGTCCTCCTTGCGAACAGAGCAGCGCGAGTCAGAACACAGGGCTGCGAAAAACTGCAGAGATAAAGCGGCCGTAGGGATGCTTCAGGATACCTTCTCTTCTTTGTCGTCGTCCTTTTTGTCTCTGCAGGAAAGAGTGAAGATTGAGCGCACATCTGAGCACTTAAAGCGCCAACTCTTAAAATGATAACCGGCACAAAGGGAGAAAAAAAAAGCAAAAAAAAAAAAGCTGCTGTCACCCTTTCTTGTCTCCTTCATCCGTGTTTAGAGACTCGGCATCTGCCAGGTTGTCCACGGCAATAGCCAAGAAGACATTCAGGAGGATGTCTGAGCAGAGAGTTGAGTCAAGGACAAACCGCTCTGCAGAAGCCCGGCTCTGTTTTATATAGACGTCTGGTGATGTATGCGTCTTGACTCCTGTGTGCTCTGCCTTAGCTTTATGGTGTGTGTGTGTGTGTGCCCGTCAGGGTCAAAGGATACAGTTTCCACAGATGAAGAGGATGATGAAGTAAAAGCACACGATCATTCCTGAGGAGGAAGGGCCTCCGTATGCCATGATCCCGTCGTACATCACAGCATTCCAGTCTTCTCCGGTCAGGATCTTAACAATAAGCATCATACCACTGGTGAAGACCTAGAGGTGACTTGATGGTCAATCCATCAAATTTGGCTCACAAGGCACTAAATCACATCCAGAGCGCGTCTCAGAGCTCAGATAAAACCAACTGATCCCTCCGGAGCAGCGTGAAGCGACGGGGGAAGAAAAGAACTCCCCAGTGGGCGGAAACCTGGAGCAGAGCCCGACACTGGGAGGCGGTCTCCTGCTTTGACTGGTGGTAGCGCTTTTTATGTTAGAATACACTGGCAAATTAGTAACTAGATAAAGTTTCAAATAATAAAAAGTGTAATTTTTGTCCCTTATGAGGCTGCAGATACAGTTGACAGTAGTGGAAAAAAGATTAAAATATATTAATAAAAAATAACCATCATAACCATCCACTTACTCATCCAACATCCTGCAACACACTGACACTATAAAAACTATTCCTTAACCTTAAGGACTATTATTCTATCTGATAGGGTATTTTGACTTCAATAAACTGTAGTAATAATAAATGGTTTTCAGTGACGTGATGTTTACGTCCCAATTGATGTTCATTGTTACACTTTATGTGAAATGAAAAAAACTCCAGTGCTACCTGCTTCTCTCAGGGACGCTGCAGTGTTTTTTAAATGTTGGCATAGGATAGTTCTGCAGATGTGTAGCGATGGGAGATAAACTGGTCCTGACAACTTTGCTGTATTGCGGACATGGATTCCTGGCTAAGTCTTTCATTGAGACAGGACAGAGTGAAATGGGAAGTACAACAACAACAAGAATAAAGTTTGATTTTTTTTTCTATGTTTCTCAATAGTTTGTAAAGACGTTTGGCCATAAATATCGATAACAATGCCTCCATGAAAAGAAAATTCATTGCATAATCTTCATAGTTAACTGTGATTAATCGCGGTTTGAATTGCATGTGTGAAATTCCGTTATTTTGCATTTGAAGGCAGGTTTAACCCCACAGTGTTTCTTTGAGTGATTTACTGTTCAGCTTGATGCGGATCGTTCACGGCTCGCGCACAAAATAGACCAGACGCCGAAACAGTCACTGCACGGCGCTAGGTGCGCGCCGCTTCGCATCTGGTCTTACCGACACCACCGGTTAACAAGGGCGCCGAAAGGCTCCATTCCGCGGTGCATCGCGACAGTTCCGCGTCCGGTGCTAACCCGGCCTCACGTTTGAAATGTGATTAAAAACCCGGATTGCATTTAACTAATCGCGATTAATGCGTTAACGCTGATAGCCCTATCTCATATATGTGTTTTATGGTACTGTATGTTCTTCTAATCTGGTCCGTCCAATACCTGGAACACAGTGAGGAGGGCTTGGGGGAAGTTGTCAAAGGTGCTCCTCTTGGTCTGGGTCTCATCAAAGTTGAACTTCCCCCCAAACACCTGCATGCCCAGCAGGGAGAAGATGATGATGAAGAGGAAGAGCAGCAGCAGCAGGGAGGCGATGGACTTCATGGAGTTGAGCAGAGACGCCACTAGGTTGCTGAGCGACTGCCAGTGGCTGCGACAGAGACAGAGAATGAGCGCGATCCCTCGAACGCGCGACGCTTTTTGCGACAAACGCCACGAGCTCGGCCTCGCAGCAGCAGCAGCAGCAGCAGCAGCAGCAGCAGCCGTACCGCGTGACTTTGAAGATCCTCAGCAGGCGGACACAGCGGAACACAGAGATGCCCAGAGGGGACATGATCTCCAGCTCCACCAGGATGGTTTCAGTGATGCCTCCGCACACCACGAAGCAGTCGAAGCGGTTAAACAGCGACACAAAGTAGGCCTGCAGTCCAAGACTGTACATCTTCACCAACATCTCGCAGGTGAACAGGGCGAGCAGCACCTTGTTGGCAACGTCTGAAACCCAACAGAATAAGACAGACGTTTGAATCCAGAATTCAATTTGTGCTAAAATACATTTGACATTATTGAGGCAATTACTCCAACTGAATGGGATTCAATGTGTCTTCATTAAATATATATGATTACTAGAGTCCTTCTTGTAAAACTGAAGTTATAACAGAAGTTAGAACAGAAGTTTTTTTAGATATTATCTGTCACTTTGACAAACATACCCTGCACTTCTGTCAGCCACAGAGGCTGGTTGTAATGCTCGGACGATATTGTGAGAGTGTTGAGGAACACCAGAATGATGACCAGCCAATAAAAAGGCACAGATTTGACAGCCAGGCGACACTTCCTGCGGCAGAATCGGTTCCAGCGGCGCCAGCGCCGACTGCAGGGAGAGAGAAGTCAAGTCAAGAAGTACAACACTGATAGGGATCACTTGACCAAGGAAATATCATGAAGGATTCATTTCTAGTCATCGCAGGCTACTGAGGTCTGGTCTAATTTCTTGCTTTCTTAAAGCAAACAAACTGATCATTATTGGAAACATACATTAGATGAAAATGCTATTAAATGCTGCATGCTGTTGATAAGATAAAAAACAAAACAAAAACAATAACCTGAAGAACTGCGCAATATGGGGACAACATGGACTCGACTGTAAAAATCTATATGTGAAGACCAGGACACACATATATACTGACCTGAACTTTGACTTTGAAATTTTTTGACTGAAAGACAGAAGAATTTGGTTTACAAATGCAAGTTGTAGCGACACAACACAGCAACGATTCATTGGGACAAAACGCAGCCACAGCCTGAAGCTTTGGGGCCAGAGCAGTCGAAAAATGGAGATATATACACAGAAGAAGTCATTTACAACCTAATAACTATCCACTACAAATTTTTTTCACAGCATATGCAATAGTTGTAAGTTCTGGGTAAACGCATAAACAATCTACAGGCAAATTACAAAGATGCACAAATATCTTTTTGATGCACACAAAAACATTTTATTTAAAACGTCATCTTATTAATGATGTCATCAAAGCTCACTCCCCCAGAAGACCAGAAGAAAACTGGATTTGTCATTTCTGACCTTTGAGCCATCTGAGTTGTCTATGTTTCTGCTAAGAATTGTGAATACCTCTAAACGCATTGATTTCCTATTCTGGTGAGAATATAATGATGATGATGAATTGTGTACATCAGGAATACATTTGTGAACGTTTATAGTTTGTGCATGGATTGTTGGAACATTTATATAAAAAGAGGAAATACTTTTCTAGACAGAATCCATTCTATTTAGAAGTCACTAAATACATCTGCAAATTCTCCTGTTTATTTTGGAGACTGTTCCCATTAAATCATAGGTGTCAAACTCTGGCCCGCGAGGCCAAATTTGGCCTGCAGTGTAATTACATTTGGCCTGCGAGGCAATACAAAATCACTATTAGAGCTGGCTCGCTGGCACTATACAGCACATGTACCTAATACAACATATCCCAGAATGCTCTGCTGGTGTTTTGGCACATCAATCAGGACAGGGCGCTCATTAAAGGAGATCATTAGTTTGACACCCCTGCATTAAACGGTAAATGGTGATGGTACAACCAAGCGGCCACATTCTTAAGCTTAAAACGTGAATATGTGTGTCGGCAACGCGGCGATAAACCGGACTTGAGGCCGGAGGGACAGAAGCTCGCTGCCGCACGGTGTGGAAGGTAAACGCAGGCATTGTGTTTGGGCTGTGAAACACTGAACATCCTCACCACAGAGGCCCGCAGCACGGCGTCTTTTCATCCTCCCCATTTTGATTCTCAGTGTTCACGGATTCTGTTTCACTGGCAGGAACGCTTGCTGCAGCAGCAAGATGGGGGGGAGAAAAAAAAGGCAAAGAAAAAATAAATCACGCTGGCTCTGCAGTGCCACGGCGCTCCTTATGTGCAACACAGCGCAGTGCATCCCGGGGAGAATCAGCGACACAAATTACACCAATTGAAACTCCCGTGACAACAAACACACCGATTGCTGATCGATCTAATGCACCAATAAGACGAAAAACTGCCACATTTTCATACCTGAAATCACGTGCAGCCATAAAAAAAACTAAAATATTTTTAACCTCGTAGTGAGTAAAGGGGGCTAGGTGCTGTGGCTCTGCATCACTGTCATCATTAGTATCGTTTACCGAGTGCTGAAAGGGAGCTGACATGGGCCGGCCGGGCGGACAGCTGCTCTCCGAGGGCTGACGGGTGCGGACAAAGAGCAGAGAGAAGAAGGGCGCAGGCCAAGCATGGGCCCTGGCGCTGAAATGCTACACTCAAACTTCTGCCGGCGCTTCTGGATAGCCCGCCTGCCCGCCATTCCTGCTGCCCCGCGCAGAAAGATGATGATTATTAACCGTGTGAAACGTCTCAGTGCTTTAACTCGTGCTGCGGGAGCGCAGCGAGTGCCGCCGCATAGCTCTCGCGAAGACGTGTTGGCTTTGATTCCTGAGTGGTCGTACAGCTCTCGGCTCTGAAAATAGTGCTGACTGCCGGAGTAGTGATCTGGGTTTAGCCCTGTTTCCTACATTATGACTGAGCCCGCTGCCTCAGAAATGGGACGTGGTGGAAGAGGGGAGCCGGGCGCGCCTGCCGTCCAGCCGCAGCTGTAATTCTGCTCCACGTCACACCCGTTTGGATGATCAATTATTTATTTCAATTTCGCTATGGCCTAAAGACACCTGCAAAATAGATATTAAAAAGTAAATAAATGCATAAACGGGAAAGGAAAAGGAAAAAGGCAGTGATGCTGCGACAAGGCAGGAAAAGACAATAGTAAAGCACACAGTGATGAGGTATTACATTAGGCTGCACACAGCACGCACACGCACAGACACACACACACACACACACACACACAAAGTGGGTCATGTGAGATGCTCCAACTGGAGTTTTATTAGGTATTGCTGTCTAACTCCTAAATGAAGATCCCATTCCTCATTGGAAGACAATGAAAACTAATGCCCAATGAGATGTCAGATTAATTAATTGTTTTGATGTGATCTGTACTATCTTTAAAATGTTTTTTATAACTATTTTTATTTCAAAAACATTCAATGTGTTTAATAGGCTTCAAGTCCAGCTGTAATATCCGTGGGAAGTTGTGTATTGTGTACTTAAGCTACATTGTGCTGCATTTTGTACAAGTTGTACAAGTACGTTGTGCTTGTCAAAAGCTATACTATGAGATTCATGCCATGACACCTATTAAGAAAACCTAAAAATATATACATGTATATATCCTATCAAGTCTAGCACACACTCCATCACACGCACACACACGTGCACAGACATACAGACAGACACACACATTAGACAGACATGGAGAGAGAGAAAGGACACACACACACAGACAGACAGACAGACAGACAGACAGACAGACAGACAGACAGACAGACAGACAGTAGAGCTAAAGAACACTGGAGGACTGGAGAACACGGGATTTACCATGAGTGTCAGACGACTGGCTGAACCACCCAAACCTTCCTTTCTTCTTCTCGGTGAGGTCAGCCAGAGTCACCCCTTCATGTGTAATGCATGCAAGCCCATGCATTCAGACACAATGGCACAGCGGAGGGACATGTGGGGGCGAGAATGGGCTGCTATCAAAATGGGTCAGAGCAGACAAGCACCACAGGACAACAACAGTATTCAGAATGTCAATATCGAGCAATGATAAGAGCGGCGGGAGCCACGAGGGGCTGCAGACACTGAGGAGGGCAGAGGAACAGTAACAATGGAAAGCGGTTTGGTCACTGGATGCGCCTGCAGGTGGACTGGCCGCCGACTAAGCACGTGGCAGTGCAACCTAAAGCGTGTTAATGCTGAGTCCCGTGTGTCATCCCCACCGAAAAGAAAAAACAGAAAAAGCTAGGGCTGGGCGTCAAAGACTGGGAGCATCAGACTGAATTATGCATGACTGAGATATAACTGCTGCGAACAAAGTCGGGGAATAAAAACAAGACTGTGGACATGAGCACTGTTGCTAATGTATGGCGAATCTGCTTTGCCTCATGCAAGCGGATTTGGATTAGGAGTTACTTCTCCTGCTCAACTGATATTTTTCATTTTTTGGTCATTTCTTTTCTCGTATGGACGAACTGTAGTTGTGATCGCAGCCTAAGATCGCTCTTCCGTTGCTTCATAAACAGCCGGGTGCCTGCATGCCTGTGGCTGTAACTGCCTGTTTGCGTGCACGCTGCATGTGGCCAAGGTGTAGACCTCTTCCCGGGGAGCCTTATTGGCTCAGACACCAGGGGTTTCCAATGAGGCTGTTTGCTGTTAGCTGGACACGCTCAGTCGAGCCACTGTGAATTCACCGCGCCTGTATCCGCAACCTGGCCTTCCTCTCACCATGGCTGCAACGTCTGTTCTTACTGATGGAAAGCTTTCAAGTTGCACATTAATTAGCATCTCATTTGAAATTTTAAGCAATAACTTCAGCGTACGTTTGATTAACGATATATACAGGGTGTCCCAAAGAAAATTTGACATCATTTCGCTGGCCAATCATTTTGGCAATTCTTGTTGAAATGTTCACAGAATGTATAGAAACATATCAAGATTTGATATTTAGTGTTTTATTTTTGTTCTGTTTTCAGGTTGAGCCATGCCGGTCACTCCCAAAGAGAAGTCATTTTGCGTCTTGGAATATGCTCACACACAGTCACCCAGTTGTGACACAGTAGTCACCCAGTTGACGACTGCCCTGTCACAGGCAGTGCACATTTTGAACACTTGTGAAATCGGTCCCATTATAAACTTATGATGTTCAACACCTAAACTGTTCAATTTCACTGAGCTAGACTTAGCAGTTTTTGAGATAATTGCTTTTAAAATGTCTCTTTTTTTTGGGACACCCTGTATGATAATAACTATTTTTTCCATCATTTTAAGAAAACTTGGTAAAGGTAACCGATGACTTGTAGGTTTTTGGTTCCCTCCTTTTCCAAAAAATTCATAATATCAATGTTACATTTGTTTCCTGATTATTCAGCTGTCTGGGTTAATAAGCATGTCGTGTCAAATAAACGTGTCACTACCTTATTTGGTTCCTAACATCATTTTTACCAAACTCCCACAATAAAAGCTCTAATTCTAAAGTTCAGACTCCTCCATAGGCAGATTATGTAAACATAGGTCGCAAACCCCTGGAGCCGGCGGGAGGTTGGGGCATTTTATCTCAACGTTGGAGGGAACGGGGTCGGAGGCTTACGGTTGCGCTTGCTCTCCTCGTCGGCCTCATCCTCGTTATCGGGGTCGATGTCTTCGGCCTGGGTGATCCAGTCCAAGTAACCCTTCAGATCCTCTTCCAGCTGCTGCTTCTCGCGCAACTTCTGGAAGTCTCCGCGAGCTTTGGCCTTTTCCCTCTCCTTGGAGAACTCTCTGCGGCCACAGGGACGCAGGCGGGTTAAAAAAAAACGCGCAACAAAAGGAATGACAGACTGGTACACAGGCAGGAAAAGAAGACGATTCACAGCAAATCAAAAATCAGTCACCGCAACAAAGACAATCCGGTGAGCATTTCCTGTTGCGTTCCCTCTACAGGAGCTACCATTAAATCACAACCCCATGTGACTGAGCTCGTGTGAATTTTAACCAGTGGAGGGAGATGTGCATTGCTAGAAGACAGCAGTGCTATATTTAGAACCCCACAGTACAGTAGCTTAAAAAAAAAATGCCTTTATGCATGTCACGCAGAAAAGGCAACATCTTTAGATTGCAGGCAGAGATGGTTTTGAAAGATGTGGCGTTTGAATTGACGGTTAGTATGAAATAATAACTGGCGAAAAATGAAGCTTGGCTATTTGTATTCCAGCGACACAGCAGATAAAGAGAGCGGGGGGGTGGGGAGGGTTGTCTGCTTAAAAAATGTGCTTTAACATCTAGACTAGAGGCATAAAGGCAGCATTTGTATAAGTGCTTCCGCTAAAAGCGGCTGCAGATGATCAATAGTGACAATCTGAAGCAGCCGATGGGTCTGGAGGAGCACGAGTCGATGACGTTGGAGACAGGGGGGGGGGTTGGTCGGTGGGGGCTCTGCTGGATGGTCAACCGTACAGAGTTGACTCTACTCTACAGCGCTGCCCCACCCCCACCCTACAGAGCCGGGAATCAAAGTGAGGTTTGCAGGAGCTTAGGAGCGCAAAGGGAGTGAAGGGCGAGGAATAAGATTAATTTCCCTCTCTCTCTCTCTCAGGAGGCTGGCTGGGGCTGAGGATTGGTTGCGCAGGGAGGAAATGCTCACTTTGCAGTTGCTGTGCAAAAGATGTGATAGTTTAACAGCGTCGGAGGTGCGGAGAGAAGAACGTACACAAATCGCGAGGCACGGAGCGGAACCGTCGCAGGTTTGTTACCTCGTCGCAATCTGCGCTCGAGCCCCAAGCGAAAAAAAATCTCAAGCAAATAAAGTCACTGCCCCCCGCCCCCTTCAACTGCAATCATTGCATACATGCTCTGCACACCGCAGTCCAAACGCAGAGTGACAACTGGCCTCTTACCCACTTAGCACACCCAACACAAGGTTCAAAACAAAAAAGGAGCCCAGTATGATGAGGCTAACGAAATAAATCCACGGCGTTTCCCATCCGATGGCGTCGTTGACCTGCGGGAGCGAAATCGGCCGGTTAACAGGCAGATACACATGCACGCGCAGAGAACCTCCGGCCCGCTTTCCAAAGGCTGGAGACTCTCTGCCAGTGAGGAGAGGAATGCGCTTACCCGCTCAACACACCCAAAACCAGATTAAGCACGAAAAAGGAGCCGAAGATCACGAGACTGACAAAGTACACCCATGGAAGCTCAAAGCCCATTGCGTCATTCATCTGGAGGGGCCACGCACGCCAGCAGAGGAAGAGGAAGAGCAGTGGGAAGAGAGAAGGAGAAACAGGGTGAAAAACGCATTGAGCAGAACACAACAAGCTTTTAATCTTCAGATGGAAACAAATGGGATCTTCCGAGTGCCTGGATCGCATCGTGCTGTCAGAGTGAGCAGCTCCGTGCGTCCAGTCACTTCGTCAATCAATCACGTCAGAGTGATAAGAGCTGCCTCGGGGGATTATCAGAGGCATCATCAGCGTGTCACATGAATTATGGTGGCCTGCCTGACGTCGGCAGACATTTAAACTGAGGGCAGGAGACAGTCGCAGCATGTCGGCCGCGGCCGGGCCACTCACCCAGTACAGCACGTCCGTCCAGCCCTCCATGGTGATGCACTGAAACACTGTCAACATCGCAAACAGGAAGTTGTCAAAGTTGGTGATGCCATTGTTTGGACCTTGCCAGCCTTCCCTGCACTCGCTGCCGTTGATGGGGCATTGGCGCCCGTGCCCTGAGATCGCACATGGAGCTGGTTCCTCCTCTGCTATTAGGTCTGAGCACAGAGAGAGAAAGATGGAAGAAAACTCTGATTGATCTCTGACATGATGAATTGTTGCTGAATGCTTGTGGCGGAGGACGCCTCTCTGAACATTCAAAAAATTGGGAGTTGGGTGCCAGACAGGATTCACACTGTCAGAAAGATCATTTTAAGTTCTTACATTTCTATAAATAAGAGGTGAGAAAGAGACTCGACTATTCTCTCCTTACAAAATTAGCACCTCGAGGAAACCAAAAAATGAGTTAATAGATTAAAGTTTCTTTACAGTCCAACAAAAATGAATTACAACTTAAATTTTTCAGATAAGCAGTCAAATTTTCAACAAACATATAGCAAAAAAAAACAATTCTGCAAATATGGGTTTCTTTTCAAGGAAAAAGCATGAGCCAAAAACTCAATATATAAATAAGTCATTTAGATATCAGTGTGTGGGTTAGAGTGTGTGTTCAGGTTACAGTTCAGTTCAGTTTGTGTGTATGTGCGCCAGTCAGAGGTTGTGTGACAAAGAGAGAGCAGGTGACTTTAGCAGCCAGGTGTAGAGCCTGGACAATGAGTAGGGAGAGGGACTCCCAGAGTGGGTTAAGTTGATTCCAAACAGGTGACCGTCTGCCTCTTCCTGTTTAAACTGCTGGTTAGCTGTGCCACCTCCAGTTCACTCCGGTTGTTGCAAATTCCCGAGGGTTGTTTTTTTGTTATGTTTTCTTATTAGCGGGCAGCTAAGCGGTCTGCAATCCATTAAAAAGGGCCTTTGCAGCTGTGCTGGCCCGCTCTCTGTTTGTGCTAACCCACAGCTGTGCTACCTGATGTCTGCATGTTGGAATTGTGCTACTTCAGTAAAGATCTTCAAGCTGTTAACTTGTGTCCGGCCTCGCTCTCTAACCAGAGTGTCTGTGTGGATGAAGTGTTCCAGCAGTTCATTGCTAATAACAGTCCTCACTCTGCGCAATACCGGTTCATTTTGTTTTGTTTTGGTTTCATTTAAATCCCAATTCAGGTTTCTTATCCTTCACTTTCCTTGTCTCACTTCTCACTCCTTCTGCTGTTATGTCACTTCCTGTTTAACCCACTTCCTGCGTTGTGCCTTGCTACATGCTAACATGTTGCTAAATTGTCTTTGAGTGTTTGGCTGAAGACATTAGATGACGTACTAATGTTGAGAGGTCTGTGAAGTGGCTTCCTCTGTGTTGTCAATGTAAGGGTTCACTTTTCTCAGTGAATGTACGTCCTGTATGTATGTACCAAAGATATCAATAATATTAGTGACAAGTCCAGAAGCACGCAATTCAAAAAAGCATTATACTGATGTTTTATTATGAAAGTACTAACTTTGTTTGCACTCTGAAAAATTCATCTTTTTTATCTTGTTTTTAAGCATTGGCAGGATGTATTAACACTTTTACAAAATGCAGAGTAAATGTTATTATTTTAAGCGCCTACAATCCATTTTTTGTTTTGCTGAATGTCCAAAAATATTAATTGTGTTTTATGGAAAACTTGGAATTCTGTTTTGTTGAGTCGCTGATTTCCACCTGTTTGGATAAAGTGCATGCTGGCATGATTTATTAGAAGATAAAACAGAGTAGAAAAGGAGAGGGCAGAGCACCATTTACAATAATGCTACTTCAGCCATAAAGCGTCTGTGTTCGACCCGTCATAGAGAAAAGATGAAAAGACTGGAATGTTTTGCTTGACATTTCATTTGAAACACAACGTCAAAAGAATGTTACCTGAGCCGGGAAGATAGCAGCTTGCGTGCATTTTGCCGATGAAAAGCTCCAGGCCGATAATAGCATAGATGATAATGACGAACAGGACAAGGAGGGCAATGTGAAGCAGAGGGACCATGGCTTTTATGATGGAGTTCAACACCACCTGTAAACCTGAATGGAGAGGAAAATAAACGCATCAGGCGAGTCCCGATTTAGACCTGTAACTGGATAGCTGTAAACTAATGGCTCTCATAAATAAAACACGCCGTTTGTGCAAACAAAAAATAAATGTTCACATAGCGTTAGCCTACTAGCATAATTGCCTAAGTCATTTTTTGGCCAAATTGTGATATCTGCCTAACTTTACCAATGTGCCAGCTAAACAATGTGTTTTTTCTTGTTTTACGAAAATATTCAAATATGACTTAGGCAACTATGCTATTAGGCTAACGATATTCTAAGTATGCAATTATTAGCATAGTGGTAATAGTCGGACATATTTAATAAAGACACAATGAATACTATTCAGCAATTTCTTTTTTTTTTATTGACCTAAAGTCGCAACACATGTTTAGTATAAAGTTGAACATTTTCAACGTGCATTTCTGTACATCTGTCAGAAGTGTTTACACTGCATTTGCTGTAATTATATCCACAGCTCATGTCCCCCAGGCTGCTCATGTAGATGGATGTTTTTTTGAAATAAAAAAAAACTCCTCCGGGACGCTGCATGGACCATCTGGACCCATCATGTGGAGCCTAACCCTCGGTTCACTCGCCGGGACGATAAAGGGCTGAGACAGCGTAGGTCATGCCTCAACATACATGTTGTGCACCGTGTTGAGTGCTGGGTTTCAGAGGGCTGTTTGCATGCTGCTGCTGCTGCTGCTGCTGCAGGCACATGGGAGCTTCCTGGTTCTGGCTACTTACTGGGTACTCCTGAGACCAGCCGCAGGGGTCGCAGCACACGGAAGGCTCGGAGGGCTTTCACGTCAAATCCACCGGGTTTGCCGCCGTGTCCGTGCAGTGATGGATGGGTACTCTCTCCCTCCTCCTCCACCTTCTCCTCTTTGGTCAAAAACTCCAAGACAACACTGAAGAGTCTTTCAGAAAACAACAAAAACAGATTGTTATAGTTAAACTAGTGGTTGGACTTGATTAAAAGAAAAACAACAATAAAATTAATTATGGCCTTGTACTTGATTAATCGTAATTAGTCGCATTTTAATATTTGAGTTGACGACTTTGAGTTGTTCTTTACTTTATTTCATTTTCTGACAACTTTTACCTTTACTTTCTTTTTACCCTCATTTGTATTTTTTTTACACAAGTACCAGTACCTCTACTTTCACTTAAGTATATTCCCACCTACATTTCCTTCTGCATGTACAATGTTCCATCCAGAAAAGAAAAAAACAAAACTGATTTTTTTTAGATAATGTCCCCTTGACACAATTCAAGTAAGATTTCAGAATTTCTTTTTTTTTTTTTCTTGTTAAAAAAAATAATTTGCAATTGTCTGTGTCTAACACAATCATACCTTTTGGCAAGTAAAAAAAAAGCCACAAACCTTTTCCTTCTTTATATTTAACATGATGTACTTACATATATCCAAAAATAATACAAAAACAAATAGTTGAATAATCCTTGGGAAAAGTGTCACGTCAACACTGTGGATGAATCTCATAAAAGATATTTTGGCAAATAGACTTTGTGTGAATTCATTTTGTTTTCATGGCACAAAAAAGTTTTGATTTGTTTATTTTTGCAAACAATAGACAAGTTCTGACCCATCACCCTCTCTGACATGTAAAAACACTTTTACTTCATTGTACATCCAAGTATATTAGAGCTGTGAAACAATAACATAACATGTTTGCCAGTTTATTTAACAGCCACCCACAGGCCATACTGTTATCTCCATGATTAACTCAGATTAACATCTACTCTGAGAAAAACAAAAACAACTTTTTCAGCCTTCATTTTATGAATTGACGACGTTCAAAAGTTCACAGTGTTCTCAACGGCGAAGGAACGGCTTGATGTGAGCCGAAACAAGAATCCGGTCGGTCAGTAGCGGATCAACAATGGTTGAAGAGAGGTTTTTTTGATATGGTGTGTAAAACAAGATTTGATTAGTACTACAAACAAACCTTCCTCATTAGGACGTAACAGTCATGAAATTAAAAAAAAAACGTATTTCAATCACTGACCTCTACAAGTCAAATTTTAGTTAGTACACAATCTTATTGATAAAATTATGCACTTCCTTTACTTTCCCCAATTGATATGGAACAAAGTGGAAAGTTACAATATCTAACTTTTTTTCAGCTTTAGTTGTTTTCCTGGCACGTAAACGTCCACATTCCTGTGATGAGAATGATCCTGCATCAGGTCAGAACAACGCTGACGGTGAGGTGGACTCAACTTTGTCATCTTCATCAAACACACATATATCTTGACATTTACCGTTATTGATTATCATTATTATTATTATTAGTATCATTATTATTTATTTATTTAGGTGGCAGTATTTGACTGATATAGCAGCAGCAGTCACTCTTCACAGCAGGAGCCTCCCTCGTTTGTGTTTGACTGCAATTGCAGATGAACCCCTCATGCTGCATGCAGACTGAGATCTGACCCAGCTACCCAGTGGACTGTGTGTGTCAGAGCAGAGAAAGGGGGAGGAAGCAGAGGGAGGGATAGAAAAAGGAAGCTGGGACGAGGATGCGGATAACAGGAAGCTGGCGGAACAGGAAGCTTTAAAGTGAAGCTACAACTATCCACAGAAGCACAATGGGGAAAAAATGAGGTCCAAAAGAGATAGAAGGGGACAAAGCAGGACAGGCTGGGAGCGTGTGAGCGGAGGCCAGTCAGTCGAGAAGAGAAGGGGGAAAGGCACCGAGTGTTAGAGAGAGGAGATAAAGTATGGAGAGGTGGTGACTCACTCCAGTGGTGGTAAAGCTCTGATTTATTCTCCCTGTCTTTTCTGGGTCATATTCTGTGGGTGTGTGAGGGTCTCTATTAGCACTTGGCCGCTTGGAGCAGAAGCTTAAGCAACTTTAACGCTGACTTCCTCCATCAGAGGGACGGCTGAGTGCGTCTGTCCAACTGGACCCAAAGCGTAAATCCCAATCGCCAAAGTAAAGTGACAAAACCTGATGACTTGATGGTTTGCGAGGAAACGTGTTGCTAATGAGCAAAGACAGTCGCACCTGCATGGACAGTTAATCCATTTGAATGAAATCCATCTTAAAAAATGCTGCCGTGCTGCAGGAAGAAGCTGGAGTACCTCGAGCAAAAGACTCCGGCGTTGGATGTGAATGGAAATTCTTTTTAGAGAACAGCGCAGGCAACTACTGCTGCGCCGCACTCAATACCAATAACCCGAAGCAACTACGACACCACTTACCCAATGACGACAATGACGAAATCCAGCATGTTCCAGCCGTTCCGCACGTACGCGTTCTGGTGCATCACCAAACCGTAGGCAATAATCTTCAAAAAGGTCTCGATTGTGAAAATGATGAGGAAGGCATACTCAACTGTTTCCTGGGGACACACACATGACAAGAAGGAGCAATCTTTAAAATAAAAGCGCACATAAAATGACCTGTACAGCAGACAAACATTAAGTCAATCTCTGAGGTCGACTTTCACAGCCTGCGAGCAGACAAGAGACTCAAGTCTGATGTTTTTATTACACATAGTGGACAGACTGATGTTTAGATTGGCAGCAAAGAAAAAGGTAACTGTGAACATGATAATAGGTTTTAATAGCTGAGTGATAATAATTCCATTGAGCTACGTTGTCCTGGCCATACTCAATTATTACATTGCTATCAAATGTGCAGCACTCATTAAAAATCACTACTACGAAACCATGTGATCTCATGTGATACTTTGTTCACTCTGCACCAAACAGATACATCCATGATGCAGCCCTGACACAAACGTATAATAAGAATTTGCGAACTGAATCCACATTACTTAAAATGAATGGACTTTTTTAGGAACTGTGGTGCTGTGTTATGTTATATCAACACATACAGTCCACACCAAATGATCATCAAATAGGGAGCAATCCCGTGGTTTCCATTTTTTAATGTCAGTTGCAATGAATAAACGATTTAGACTTCAGTACCATTAGGATGGATAAAAGTCGGCAAATATTGTTTTGCAAACTCAACAAGATTGAATCTACTCACTAAGACATATATTCACATGGCATCTCACAGATAAAATTGAAGACCGATGTGTAACTGAGCAGTGTGTGGAACACATTGAGCCATTGTACTCAGCATTTATTGGAAGGGAATAAAAGCAGACGTTAAGAAAAAGGTTACACAAACATGGCAATTCAATATCTCAGCTGCTGAAGACAAATCTGGGATGTTTCTGCAGACACGATGCCCTCACCATCCTGCCTACATCATCAGGTCACTGCAAACTGCGCATGCAAACTAGCCATTCGCGCTACGCACCCACCGATCCGATCGTTTCGCTCCTCACGCAAGATGCCCACTGAGCGCTTAGGGAGACACAATAGCGACAAAAGCTAAAAGCCACTCACACACACGCGGTTTATTATAAACTCTGGCGCCCGAGGGAGTCCTTAATCCTCCCCTCTGTGTTCTGTGCAGACACCATGAATGCGGCTGCTGTGGACTGCAGGGCCCGTTTTCCCAACAGTTTACTGCAGATTGTGAGAAGCACTTAGCCCACAATGAGGGACAGGGGCCCTCTTTGTTACTGCGGTAAAAGGTTGAGTTAGGCTTAAGGCGGCCGCCTGTATTGAGACATCAAGCGGAGGCCACAGGGATGATGGAGGACAGGAACATTCACACAGGGATGGACCAAGAGCAGCAGGGGAACAAGTGACCAAAAACAACCAATACAACAGGGAGCCTGGACTCCAAAGCAACATTTTCATTTTATTTTTTCTTTATCTACCTTCAATATCATTGATTGTAAATATTTTTTTATCAACTCTTTCTTGTCTGTAAGAAGCTGCTCATGTGTTTCTGTGTGTTGACAATGACAGAGGAGTCGAGGTCAAGGACAGAGCGAGGGTAAAAGGTAGCTCAGTAAACACTTGGACAAGGTTGTTCTCACAGGAGAGCACAACCGAGGTTATACACTCACCAGCCACTGTATTACTTTCACCAGTCCAATTGCTTGTTCACACAATAGCAAATAATAAGCCAATCACTTGGCAGGACGGATTCCTGTCGTGGATTTCGTCATGTAAACGTGGTGAAGACAGCAAGCAGCAATGGAATGGGAAAGAAAGGGGATGGAACCCTAAACCACTAACATTGATGTTTACCCGTGCATGACTGCAGCCATGTCGGTACAAAAAAAAAAATCTCTGGACGTTGGTGTTCCAAGGTTGAGAGACTTTAAACATGGCATCGTTTAGTGCCAGGCGGGTTGTGTCTGTTTCTAATAAGACTCGATTTCAGCAACAACACTCTGATGGTGGCATCAGAATTTGGTGTAGACGTGAAAACAAGGATGCATCTGGAACAGTTCTGGCTGCTGGTAGTGGTGCGGGAGATGTTTCACACTTTGTCCCCTTAGTGCCAACCAGGTAGGCTGTGGAATCTGATGGATGTGAGCATCAGTTAGATACTACAGCCTACCTGATTATTGCCGCTAAGCACGTCCATCTCTCTACGACCACAGTGTACCGTCTTCTGCAGGATAACACACCCTACCGCAAAGCTTGAATGGCCTAAAACTGGTTTCTTAAATTCAATGAAGTCCAGCGACCATCACAGCCACTCGGATCTCAATCCCACAGAGCACTTTTGGGATGTGTGCCGGTAAACGGGGGATGGTAACGTCTCATTATGGTCCAACACCTTGTTGAATCTTTGCCACAAAGAAAGACGTCTGAAGGCGCTACTTTATCCGTTTTAATTAAGTGACAAAAAAGTATTTTGAAATAACTTCAAAGGCAGAAATTTGTTTTTGAAAGTCAGACAAATCTTTGCGATGTAAATATTCAACAAGAAGTACAAAGACAAAAAAAATAGTACATTATTTTACGTGCGGCGCACAGCTGAAATTAAGCAATAATTGTCATGGCCCTAAATATAGTCCTACATGAATTAAGCAATGCTTTGTCTCAACCATTTCAGCTTCCCGAGGCGCAACAAATTTATGCAAATTGCCACTTCCTCGTTGGTGAAAGCCATGTCAGATAAAATAGCAAATGATATCCATTCCCTCTAAATTAACCAGCAATTTATTCAATTATCAGCGTGTTAAAGTGCGAGCGGAAATGCAAGGAGCAGGAGATGGAGAGACAGGGAGAGGAGAGGGAGAGCGAGGAGAGAGGCCTTTGGGGATGACCATAAATATCTCTGACTCATCTTAGTTTATTTGCGCTGTAAAGAGACTTGCTCTGGCATGTTTCCATTTTCTAGTGCAGTGCGTGCATCTTATCAGCGGCCGTTACCTTCACTTCTCGCGCCGCCACGCTCGCATAAATATCGCCACATCATACGGCACGCAGATCCCTCATGCCTCGGCCGATGCAGGCTGCGCATCTATTAAAGGCTCAAGGCTCAGCTCGTCTTCTGCATTTTTACACATTAAATAAAATACGCACTCAGTTACAACACACTCAGTTAATAATAAACGATATTCATAATAATAACATATAATAAACACTTGAGGCTTAGAGAACTAAAAACTGAGCAACATGGTGAGAAACAGGTTTTGTTAAAAACGTGTATGTTTGATTATTATTATAGATTTTCTTAAATCCACATTCCCATTTGGTTAACGGTTTCTTTCCAAATCTCTATTGTCAGTTAGAAAACAGGGCAGCAGCAAGACAGATAGCAACACGCCATGGCGCAACAGTACCGTGCACCAATGTATAATGTGAAGTGTTCGTGTCCACAGGCAAAGTTGGTCCCACACACATTCAGAGGTCAGATCGCTCCCGGGCAAAGGGCGCTAACCTGCTGAACCACACTCTCCTCTACATCACCCCATCACTCTCTATATGGCAGTGGAGAGGAGAGGAGGCAGAGAACGGAGCTGCATTCTCAGATGGCTTAGTGCACGGCTGTTATGTCTGTGTGAGTATTCTATGCTCGGGCATAACAATGGCGCTCAGAAGTGCAGGCGTTTAAATAAAATGCATCCACATAAACAGCTGTAACGAAGTCCTAGATATATATAGATATGCATAGACATAGATATAACATATATAAACACTGTCTAGCGATGGCAGCACCATTATTATTGCATCTTCAATTACTATCTCAAGAGAAACTCATTTAAATCCTAGTTTCTAAATGTGAGACACAAAAAAAAAAGACAAGGATCACAGAAAAAGATCCAAGACGGTTGCCTTTAGAAATACAAAAATGTATAAATATTTTTGTTTTAAATTCCTGAATGACATATGCTTTCAGTGCATAAAAGCCTTCCATCTAACAATTACAACACAGGAGGAAACGATGCTGCCCACTGCAATCAGCACCATCGTCCACACCTGCCACTGTGCTGCCCTGCAATCAAGGCGAGCAGCCATCACCTGTTGTCCCCTCTTTCTTTCTCTCTGCCAGAATTTACACGTCCCTGTTACGATTCTTTGCTTGTGACCCGTCTGATCTGTTTCTGCCCCAGTAAATCATCTCGCTATTCTGACTCTGACAGCGCTCGCTGCCAGCACCCTGCCTGCTCCCCGTCTGGCCGCTTCCCTCTGCTTGTGACATCGGCTACGATCACGCTTGCATGTCTTCATGCTCATTTCTGATTTCCTTCTGAAATAATCTTTCTTTTCTTTTGCATAGTTGTTGACATTATGATTAAAATGTGACTGCCATGAGCGTGAAAATGTACCGGGTCTACAGAAGCAAATACGGAAGCCCTTCCTGTCTGAGTGTGGCTAACAATTTTTAAGTTGCCATGCAATGATGAGAAAATGTTCCAGCTTTCTTTTCACTGACTTGCTCTGTCATTTGCAATGCCTGTTTCATCAATTGCATCATTTGATCTTTCCAAGTCCAGTGCAGAATCATGGCGTCTGTTGCAACTTTGTGATGTAAAAATTGCAAAATGCAACATGAGCGTTTAGACTAGGGGTGTCAAACTCAAATACGCAGCAGGCCAAAATTTAAAACTTGGACAAGGTTGCGGGCCAACATGGATATTTATTGAAAAAAAATCTTCCTCTAGATAGAACAGTGAAGCTTTTTATATGGAACCAAACAGGTTATGCTTCAACCTGAACATAAAACAAGCAAAGCTTAATATGATACAATAAATAACTTCATATTGCACACATGCAAATTTTAACTAAAAAAGTAAAACCCAACAAAACAAATAAAATGTAAATAAAAATTGTATGTTTTTTTATTTGCAGCCTTCTGATTTAAATTTCATAGTAAACTTTTTCCACGGGCTAATAATGTATTTAAAACCAATATAACAACTTAACCAATTAAGTAATAATAATAATGTCTTTCAATGAACGTCCTGTCCTCATTAAGGCACCAAAATACCAGTAGAGCATTCTGGGATTTGTAGTTTTAGCAGTACATGCTGTATAATACCTGCGGCCAGCTCTGGTAGTGATTTGTATTGCTTTGTGGGGCAAATATAATTACACTGCTGGCCAGCTCTGGTAGCATGATTTGTATTGCTTTGTGGGAAGAAAAGAAGAAGAAGAAGAAGAAGAAGAAGAAGAAGAAGAAGAAGAAGAAGAAGTGTCAAACTGTCCCACCAACATTGTCGCAGATCATTGTATATTTCCAACAGATCATATGGTGGTGAAACACCATATAAAAAACAGTGCAGCCAACACTTTTAGTTTGCTCTATGCTCATACCACAACGCACATGCAAAGATTCTTGAAAGGGAACAAAATAAGAGAAACACATCCATGCAAAGTTCTAGCCAACGAAGCACTCTCATTAAGAATTATGAACCTCATAAGTCAAGCATGTCCAACGAGAGGAGTAAATCCCTGCAACCATAAAATGTATCAGTATTTCACTCACATGACCGCTGAATGGAATGGGGCGATTTAATTAATGGAGATGCAGATGTTTTCTGTGCACCTTATGATTAACTACTGGCAAATCTACGAAAGATTTCTGTACAAAGCAGATAAATGCTCGAAGAATGTAAATAAAATGCGACCTCAAAAATATTGAAAGCAAGAATCAAATGGCAATGGTAGGATTCCTTTTTTTTTTTTTAAATTTCACCACTACTAATTACACAAAAGTGTTTGCCCAGGAGCCTGAGCTTGCCGTTTCCCACAACCACCTGAGTGCTTGTGTGTGTGAGAAAGCACACGCTCGAGTGTGTGGCACTGAGCCTGCAGTCACATGAGTCAGAATGACATCATGCATGTCTGATATCTGTGTGCCACCACAAAGCTTACAGCACAACAAACAATGCAAACCGCAAGCCTTAACGTCCGTGCCAGCACACACCATATGCAGCGTGTTGGAGGACACACACACACACACGCGCGCGAATCGAAGCGAAGCGAGGCAAAGGGAAGCAGCCAATCTGTGGCTGGAAACCGTAATGGAAATGAAACGATGAGCAGCGGCCACTGTGAGACAGTTTTACCTGCAACGGCACGTTATGCCATCAGCGCACATTAAAAGCGAGCGTGTGTATTTCCAAAGGGCTTCCCACATCCGTCCCCTGCTGCACGGCCCTCCCCCCCACGTTCCATCCGTCCCTTGCGAACTCCCCTTCTTCTCCTGTCTGTATGGATCAGTCAGTGCCATCCAGCCACGAGGGGTGAGGCTGTCCCGCACTCACTGCTTGCTGCTTCACCACCCACTACTGCAGGTTTGTGCTCACGCAATTGAGTGTGTGTGTGTGTGTGTGTGGTTTACATTAGGATGTACATTAGGATGTTAGCGCACTGTTTGGCTTGGGGTTTGTTAAAGATATTCCAGTATTGTTCATTTTGAGATTTTTCTTTCTAAAGCCCACATTCCAGTGTGGGTAAAAGTGGATTAGCTTTCTAAATCTCTTTCGGTCTAAAAAAAAACAAAAAAAAAAAAAGATAAACTGTTGGTTGATGTTCAAAGTGATGTTTTGTTGTTTTATCCGCATATTTAGATGGGAACAAGTGGCTGCAAGGCTGCTTGTGAGGGTAGAATGAACGGCTAGCTAAAGAGTGTTGTCATCTATCGTGGTGGGTTATAAGTGAGGTCCTAGTGGCCTTTGTGACATCACAAAGGGGTGGTTTTAAGCCTTACATTTTCAGCACAGATTTTTCCGAAAAGTGGAGTCAGGAAAAATAAATAAAAGATGGTGTTTTCTCATTTTTTACCTGCATTTTCAACATTGGTGAAGGTCAAGGAACACACAGCAAAGAAACCAACTGCGTCATGAATCGTCCTACATCACATTTGAACTTCTACCATATTTTCTGCTATATCTGGGCACGTATTTTAGCCTGCACGCTATACAGATATGAATTTGGTCCAACAAAAGCATATGTGCTTGTGCTTGTTGCTGTCTGCCGAGTGCTGTGGAGGCAGGCAGGATTTGAGCAAGAATGCAGATGCCACCCTGCCAAGGAAAACACTTTGGGTGGAGGTCATCTTCAGTGTACCCACACTACCAAGTAAATCTCTTCATGGAAAAAAAAGAAAAACAAAACCTTGGACAGATCATTTGTTGCATAAGCGGTGTATTCCTTAAAACAATCCAGAGGACTGCTGGAGTCAAGCTCCCCATACAACATGCAGATAGCAGACAACAGTCCAGTACAGTTGTTAACACTTGTGAGGACAGGCGACAATCTTACACAGCATCATGTCAAGTATAATCTAATTATTGTGGCCCTGCAGTTTGCTACATGTGATGTCTTTTAGAGAATTTTCTTATCTTGTTTACTGTTTGAGAGTAAAGCGTAGACGATTAATCGACTTCAATTGATGAAAAAAAAATTCTATTACAAGTTTTCCGAAATGAGTCTTTGTTGTAGGTTAGATATTTTTATATGTCCTATTACTTTTATACTATTTGTGAATGATATTCCAACTGTTGTTGTTTTCCATTTGCCAGACAGATTTTTTTCACGTGTATATTTTAATATTCAATTGAAAAAAAAATTTAATTGTGGGTCTCCACAAGACCCTCATGACCCTGAGCTCGGGAAGAAGCAGGTATGGAAAATGGATGGATGGATGGACGGATGGATGGATGGAAATAGTGGGTAGATTAATCATCACAAAATCATAATCAGTAACTGAATATCTGTTTCAGTGTTTCCTACTGTACATCTTTGAGAAGTAATAATCAAGTAATAAGCAGGTAATAGGTAATAATTTCCATTGTATCAGTATGAGAGCTCTGATTAGAGCCAAGCTGTGTATTTTTATCTCAGTGGAAAAAAAACAAAACAGTTCTGTCTCTTTTATTTCGCATGCATCTGCGTTCATCTTTTGTTTGTTTGTTTGTTTGTTTGCCAACATGCATTCCATTATGAAGTGAGTGTACCTGTGAAGGGGACACTGACGCCACTAATGCTAGCCTGGAGATACAATGTGTGTACGTCTGGAGGCACATGTGCGACACGGTGGCTGTCGTGGAAAACGCAAACAACGGCTGATTCAGGGAAAGAATATTAACCCCCAAAGCCAAAAGTGGTTGGCCACACCTGGACAGCGTCTACATGAAGGTCTGCCAGCGTGTGAGCAACAGCCCAAATGAGAGAGAGCTCAGTAGGAACTACACACACACACACACGCATGTACACACTCTGCAAACGCACATTCGCGATAACAAGCGGGGACAGTGGTGGTGTGAGCCGCAAATGAGCGGTTACGTTAAGTGACTAAACACATACTTCTACCGTCAGCTCCACAGGAGGCCACAGTCCAGACACTGCCGCTGCTCCCAGCCGTTAGACACGCATACAGACAGGCAAACACACTGCGAGGATAACGCAGAGACACATTGGCACTCCGGGGAAAAACACCTGACGCATGGAACCTGAGAAGCTGCTGTCCACAGTCACATAGAGCGGTATTAACGAGGCAATAGCATCATGAAAGTCAAGACCTTCACTTCCCACGGTACAATCAACACAACATTTCACCGAGACGAGACCTGAGGACGTAAATTACATTGTTATGGTCCTGGTGAGAAGACTTTAGTGCCTGGTTCATTTACATGATCGACTTTATGAACATAAAGAAGAAAAGCAGCCAAGATGGAGACCAGCTGTCAGCTCAGAGAAAACTTGAGCTCCTTTGCATCTTCTGATCATCTTTGACAAGAACCACTGTAAACTGGCGGCGGCCCCTCGTTGGCTGCTTGTCACGCTGAAGCGCTGGGCGACTGTGATCCGTCAGAGGGCTCGTCTTCGCTGCGAGTCGCCAGCGTTGGCACCGAAGGCACGTATTTACACTGGAAACCACTTTGCTCTTGCTCATTTGTGGCGATCCGAACACACATTTCACATCCACCAATGAATCATATCAACAGCGCTTACTAACCGGTAAGTGAAACTGCTGCAGAAGAAAGCCGGAGGCAATCAACCTGGCTGCTGGTTTAGGTGCTGCGGGACTATTTATACACATTGTACATTACTATTAGTGCCTTTCCATTAAACTGAAAAAAAATTTAAATTTGCTTTGAAAAATTTATTTAAAAAAGCAAAAACACGAGTGCCATCCATGTGAATTAATGAGGCCACATACGTTAGTTAGGTGTGAATTAAGGTGTTAATTAAGGCTAGTTAAGCACTTTATAGGACACTACGAGTCTATGGGAAGAAGGACAGGCAAACAAAACATGCAAAAGAATGGCCTTCAGAAATTACAATTAATTGTTGGAGCTTAGTGTAAATGCAATGCGCACACTGCGGCATTGCAAATACGCTGATGTGTGGTGGGCACGTGCGAGACACTGAGCACGTGGTCATGTGAGCTAAATGGTCACTATGCCAGAGTTTAGTTTACATACAAAGCTGTTTCCATCAAACTATTTGTCCATTAGCTCTGATTTGGACAAACACTACAACCAGCTCAAGCAAGCCGGCCTGCTTTCCATAATTAGAGGATGTTGTTTCAATCAATGCTAATTCCATATATTTTCTAACAACAGCGATATTCTTCTCAATTGACGTGACGAAGCTTTATGAAAATGCACTAGAGAATATGCTATAGAGTAAATAAATACTGCATATACTATGGGACAAGACAGGTGTATGTCTCATAGACATTTCTCTGACTAGTGTCTCCCCTATTTTTCATTTTGTTTCTTCAATCAGGTAGAAGATTAAGAAAAACGTATCTAGCAACCTTTAATTTTGTCAGGGCTGTCGCTCATCTCAACATTACACAATGAGGAGAGGACACTGCCGACGCTCTGACTTGAAACTCATTTGTCTATTTAAAAAAACAAAGCCAATTACAGATGTTTAGGCAATCCACACAAAACACCTCCTGCCATTGAACTACTGACATCCTTCATCCGACCCCTCTAGGCGTCCAAACGGCCCTGGGAATTTATCTCGCGAGCAGCCATTTCGCTCTTTACATATTTGTGTCCTTTTGTCCCCGGTAAAATAAATAGCTCTGCCGCTCCAGGGTTATGCAATGACAGCGGCACGGAGGGGAGAAAACGCTCCGTAGCGGACGCATTCCGCCGCATGTTGCCTCGCGAAAGGATGAGACGCATGAATCACGCTCACCGCGGAAAGGTCATTGTTTCGCTCAGCTACCTTCAGCAGGAGCCGCCCCGGGTGTCAAGTCTCACGTAGACAAGACAGAATTGACCTTAACGCAAAGGCAAGAAGGGATCCAGATCCCACGGACGAGGCGGGCGCGGGGGGGGGGCCCGGGTGAGCGGGGTGGGTTGCATGGGGCCAGTTCATTAAACAGAGGCGGAAGAGCGGCGGAGCAGCAAGGTAGGCAGGCAGGAGGTCCGTACGGGGGAAACCAGTGTGATCCGCTAACAGGGTTTGTCGTCTCCCACGGCCTTGACTGAGCGAGTGCGCGTGTGTTTGTATATGTGTGTGTGTGTGTGTGTGTGTGTGCGCGCACTTCATCCTTTTACTTACATCCAAGATTTAAATCTCTTGGCTTGTGTTGCGCCAGAGGAGCAAACTGCTTCCTGTTTATAATGAGATGCTGCATTTAATGGTCCCGTATTATGACAAACGTTGACTTCCCATTACTTCCTAGCGACGTGCATCGCAAGTAAGAAAAGAAAAATCATTGACCTCTCTCACTTGATTACAGAATACAAAAAACATGCATGTCTGCAGATCTGCCCTTTGTGATGTCAGAAAGGGCTCAGGCCGATGTCATCCAAACCAACCTATGCTGCTCTGAGTTTGTCTTCTTCCAAAAATGCTGAGTGTGCCAATAAGCATTGGTTTTAGTCAAGTTTATTATAAACAGAGGGCTAAATGTGTTGGACAACCAATCAATCAATCAAAATTGAAAACTAGTATACACTTGTAGACAAAGAGAGCTGAGGCACTCGTGAGGGTGATACTTACAAAGCCTTTATTTTAACTTGGCTAAACATGCCAGTGCGTTTCAGCCACAGTCTTTTTTTTTTTTTTTTTTTTTATCCTTGCCCTGACGCAGGCCAGTGTGCCTGAAACACGTTGGCACGTTTTAAATGGATTAGCCAGGTTACAATAAAGGCTTTTGATGGATCACCCTCATCTGCAAGCGTTTTCTGGATCTCCCTGATCTACCTGAGGGACGCTCCATTTTGCCACACCCAAGCAGCACTCCATGCAGAAAATAAGTATAATCTGGAACCTCTGACCAGGAAGCTAGTCACAAGTCACAGTTGTCAGTGCGTTCACCTTTCAGGAGTTAAGCAAGTAAGTTTATCAAATGACACAAAAACTGTCTCCACATTCACGGAGGGGCATCCTGCTCGTCGTCTAAGTTGAGCACGTCAGAGTCAAACTGAAAACCACTCAGCTTTGTCAGTGCGCCGCCGCTGAAACCTGCTCGCAGTTGACTGACATAATTTGATCCTTGCTCGCTTCACACACCGGGCCACTCGGCACCGCCTCTCAGGTTTCATATCAGCCCGCAGCCCACCTGTGAGGCCCGCAGAGCAGAGCGGTGTGAAATGGCAATCTTCTGACGTCGTAAAAAGAACTCAACTCAGCGGTTTTTTTTCTCTCCTGTGACTACAGCATGAGCTAGAACAACACAGCCAAGCTGGTACACCTGCCCTACAAAGCATCCAAGTGTTCAACTTATGCCTAAAAAAAAAAAAAAAGGAAAAGAATGCATTATTCACCTTCTGGTTACGCTGCAGAATTCAAGCACAAAGCAAAAAACGCGCTTGACAAGGACTGCGCTCAGCAAAAACATGCACTCTGCCACTGTAAAAGGGTTTGATGAAGGCCAGAATTCAATGGCGAATTTACAGTACACGCAATTATTAAACATGGCTTGTCTTCTTCGTGAGCTGCATCATCGGACGAGTGAGCCAAATTAACAGCACTGCGTCTCTATCCATTACACCGAGTTTCACAGCCATAAGTGGAGGACAAGGGTTGGGAAAAAAATGAGGGGGAGGGGATTATAATGCAACCGCTCTGTTTAATCAACCAACATAATGCGACCATTATGAAAGCCCTCGTCCAACTGGGCATCTTTGTTCACCAGCGTACGAACAGGACGCAGCACTTTGAGGCGTTCAGACCACATTTGACGCTGAAAAGCAAACTGGCAATTCGACATCCAACAACCTGGAGCAGGTGAACCACTATTTCCAAAGTCATGAGTGAATTACGTGATAGCTTGCAGTATCTCTGAGACTTACGTCTCTGTTTAGGCTGCAGTGAAAGAAATATTAACATTTTGCCCCCCCAATCTAATATCTTGAGTACTCTCAATAAACAGAAGGAGGGGAAGAAAATACATCCCTGAACTGCACAGTTCATCCAGCAACATTTTCAGCAACATCAGTGCTGCAGTATTAAAGGGATACATTTGGCAAGATTTTGGAAAATTAGCCTATTGCCAGCAATTACCCGTGGCTGTTGATTTGGGGTCGGAGTGACACACAGTGACAACTCAGGTTCTGGGTCTTGATAAGTAAATTCATCCACCACAAAGTCCGCCGTGAACAGGCTTAATCCCAACAAACTGATATTAATTAGACAGGCACTTTTGAAATCACTCTGCCCAGCAGTTGCGTCTGGAATGTAGTTCCAGTTATACATTAGCGTTGGAAACAACTGGGTGAAATTATTATTTCTTAGCATGGAGAAAGTGCAGGTTGTCCATAACAGTGTTTTGTCTGTATTGAATTGTGTATTTGTTTGTTTTTTGTGTGGGGTGGGGGAGGGGGGGGGTTTACCCTTCACCTCCATTTTCTTCATTGAACAGCCCAAGTATCTCCAAATCTCAAAGAAACAGCCACTGACAATTAAAGGGAACGCACCTACTCATGTGACAACAGGGATTACGGCAAGAAGCCAATTTGCCGACCACGTCGAAATATCCCTTTAATGCCTTCGATTTTAAAATCACAATTACTGCAGGGCCTTTGGAGTAATGAAAGTCACAATTTGATGGGAACAGTCGCTTCAAAATGAGCTCACCACAGAAAATGGGCGAAAAGGCGACTATATATAGCCTGATGGGCTTTGGTCATGTCTGGCTGATAGCTGCTTAAGAAGGTCAATATTAACGCAGGCACAATTGGGATTGAATTCTATAAAGCAAAAGGGGGGAAAACTGCGCAGATGAGGAAACACAAAGGACACACACACACCAGTGAACGGCAATATTTTGAACAATCTCTCAGATGTGCAGGTGTTTGGTAACATCCTTCCAGATTCTTACTCCCTGCGGCTTATATAAGATCCGCATTTACAGACACTGCACTGTACGCACTGCGAGCCAGCCTCATAAAGCGCTATGTCCCAGATGGCCTACTTTCCTCCCCGTGTCCCATCGCTATGTAAACAAACACCTTGAGGTCACCCTCCAGGAGGTCGGACCGAAGTCGCGCAACGCACTTTAAAGTAGTCCAGCAACACTTCCAGCCCCGACAATACCGGCCGTGACACATTTTACGTGACAGCGGTAACCTTGCGCCGACTGCTCTGGGACACGGCTCTCAAGAATATTCAAATGTCTGCAGACACGCTGTATAAGCTGCTCATGAATCATTTAATACAGGGGATAATTCCGCCCGTGTACGGAGCACATTCTGCACGTTGGTCCGGCTGCCACAGAGTGCACCCAACCCTCGGCCGCCGCGAGACGATGCTTACGACACTGCATCGCCCGCAATTCATCACACTTTCACGTAAATGCACGAGGTGCACCGAAGTGCTGCAATGATGGGGAAATTCTAAAAATAGAAGGCTGCATAAAAAACCTCTGTGCAGGGAGACTATGGCATGATAAAGCACCAACGGGAGCGTTTGCGTCTCTGTGTAGGCACAGCAGATACTTCAAATCTGCATGATAAAGCAAAACAGCAAAGAGCAGGTCCGCCAGCAACGCTTCGCAAAAAATCTCAGGCTTCGAGCTTCATCAGCTGAATACATCTCAAGAGGTGTTCAACAAATTCGGCGGAAAACGACAACTTGCTTTTTTTTTTTTTTTTTCCATAATTTCAGATTTAGCACAATGCTTGAGAGGACGTAAACGGTCTACTCACCAGATCATGGTTGGTGGAGTTGGAATCGTCTTCAGGGAAGGGGACATAGACAGCTAAGGCCATACAGTTGGCAAAAATAGCAATTAATATAAAGATATCGAAAGGCCTGAGAAAAGAGGGTTAAGGAAAACAAGGATTATGAAAATAATCCATCAATCTCAGATGTGAACCTGGTAACGAGACAGTTGCAACGTGTGAATAAACTCTTCATAAACACATTGCACTTTCAGATTAGGAGTCACTCAAGCAAAACAGGTCCTACACTGAATCTCCCCTTTACACGTGGGTTTTAAAAGGCAGAACAAATCCGCACATAATCCTATTCATTGGCTCTATGAGATCACTATGACTTTTTAATCGTATCATGTATCGGCCTTCACTCGTTACTGTCAACATTAAAAATGAAAAAAATTCAAGTCCTTAAATATTTTACATGTGACAGTGAGGAGGTCAAACGGCATTGACAGCACAGGCGATCATGAAACACGTCTTTCGATGGCGATGGCTCTGAGTATAAATATGAAGATAATTGTGTAATTAAAATACATTTCACCCTTTCAACCTTTCCGAAGGACATTTGCAGGGCGGTAACTTACTTCATCTATTGGCAACATATAAAACATTAATTACTAGCTCCTGTTTATGTTAGCGTTTATGCTACTACAATTACCTCACCTACTTCAAGAAATAATTGGCAATATAGCCAGATTGGGCTGTGTGTGCTTGGAACATTGTTTACATAATAATATTGCTCATCAGTGTGGATGCACCCGTTGCTTCTGCTGTAGTTATTGTTGGCAGTTATTTTTCTGTGTGCGGCAGGCCCTTTTAAAGCAAAGTTACACAGTTTCACAGTTGGCTGAAATGGAATCTAATATCACTATGATGTAAAGGGAATAAAAGGGAATAAAATTGCAAAATCAGGGGTATGTGACCGCAAAATACGGCCACCGCCTTACAAGAGAAAAGGATCTGCAGGCCACTGTTGCCAGCTCTGCCATCTGTTATCGTCTCATAATCAAGAAAACTCATTCAAACAAGACTTCTTTAAGGTGATTTACAGAAAAAGAGAACATATTTTTAAACCACAACTCCACAAAATTAAGAAATGCCACAGTGTCATTGAAATAATCTTCTGGCTTCAAGTGGAATAGAAAACAGGTTTTCTAGGGTGGGTTTTTAGGTTTTAGCCACTAAAACAACTATATTAATTTACAAATAATAACTATTATACTAATGAAGTTTTTAAATGTGCATAAAGAACATGTCAACTTACAAGGAGGAGGAGATGAGCGTATTGCACCAAGTGGGACAAGAGAAATTAGCATAATTTGCTAAATTCCGTGCTGCTAAATCTTGCACAGTGGGTCTGCAAATATTCTACATAGGCTGTCAAGATTTTACATCTGGTTAATCCAACACAGATTAATATGTTGCCCCAGTTTCACTTGAAAGTATATGTACCTCCTCAGAAAAGCTCAAAAGTCATTATTCAAAATTGCATTTAACAGCAGACAAAACGTGGACGCAGCCCACTGGAGTGTCACACGGCTGTTTATTCACTGCTCTATGTTCCACTGCAAAAAGGTACGGATGTAATGACTTTCATTTAATCTTCCATGCAAAGCCCTTGTGACTGGGTCTCCAATTAACACTGTAGTTTATATGGGACCCAGAAGGGAGATTCAAAGACTTTAGCAAGCACTACTTGCCGATCAAAACAGTACAAAAATCACTTTGTAGTTTAAAAAAACCAACTAATTATTGGAAACAAAGGCAATCAATCGCTTCACAAGAAAATGCTTGTTGCCTGAATTTTGGGGTTTTAAAGTAGCCTAATGGTATTACTTTGAAAAACAACAAAGATATAATATGATGCAGTGTTGATACCAGACCAAGTATTTAACAAATCTAAACACTAGAGTGGTATTTGTGTTATTATTATTGCACTGATTTATTAGAAAATGTCTTCAGAATCCTTTCTTGCATCAGCAACTGAAATTCTAAATGTGAATTGAAGTAAATTTTAAGACGTTTTGATATTTTACATTGGCATGCTGCATTGCTTGATGAATTTCCATAGATATTAATCAACTACTGCTACTACTACTACTACTGCCAACACTGACGTGTTTAAAATACTTTAAAATACTTGACGACTGAAACTCCAGACTTCTGTCAATATCATAGTTGCAGCGGTACGGCGACGCTGAGAAGAACACAGAGTAAAGGATACTTCCACTCCACCAGGCTGATGCAGGCCCTGCGTATGGGGTTGTTGAGGTTGAGGCAGAACAGAGCCCTTGGTGGCCTGCTGTTGGCATTACTGCCTTGCTTCTTGCTTTTGGCATACTGCTGCCGCTTCTTCTGCGCCAACGCGCCCGCCGGGATGGTCGTGGACGTGGGGGCAGGATGGGCTGCGGGAGCCGGTGGCGGCGGCGGAGGTGGAGCCGCAGGGGCTGGGGCCGCCGCGGGGAGCCGGGTCGAGGCCGGAGGGGCCTCGGGCTGCGCTGCGGGGGCGGGGTCTGGGGTGGGCCCGTTGGCGCTCATGGTGCGGGCGTGGCTCCGTGAGGAGCATCCAGCAGCATGGATCTGCCGGGGTAGACAGGGAGGCTGAAGAAGGGCAGAGTCGTCTGACCAGTGTGCTGGCACGTCACCAGGGGTAGTGACTCTGGTGCTGCTGGCATACTTTGCCTCTGGAAAAGGAAGCAAAGGTCACGGATATGGCATCAGTGTGAGACACAAGGAAGAGTAATTGGAGATTTTGAAGATTTTGAAGGAGCAATTATTGTTGGTTTTTTTTCTCACAGGCAGAGCCACACAACAACGGACCTGTTTATTAACGCCGATTAGTATATGTGTAGTATACTGTACATACGAGCATATGACAAAGCATAGGATTATATGATGAAGCTGCCAATGCACTACTTTGAAGTAATCAGGTTCTAACATTGCCAATCATACTTAAGTTTGGGATTAAAAAGAAAACACACTTTTCTAGTCTTTTGGTCAATGATGACAAAATATTTAAATCTAACACATTTGCTTTGCTCGCATCATAATGAACAAACAATTTAAGTCTAATCAGCATCTTGAAAAGATAATCATCCGATAAGAATCACAATACGGCTAAATCTCAAATTACCCTTAGTTGCTTTATCCAATAAGAAAATGACAAAACACAGTTGAGTGTGTTGATGTCTCTGCTAAAGTGTCTATACTAAAACCGAGCTGTTGGACAGATGGGTGAACTTTAGTGTCCGACTTTATGGTCAACAGATCAGCCTTTAATGTGCCTATAGAGCAGAGCCAGGAGTAGCGCTCTAAGGCTGCATTCACACCACATCCAGAGCGGTGATGAAGCTGGAACACAACATTGTGCGACGTGGGGTTGCATAGCTCGATATGTTGTGGTGTCAGATCGCAGAGCAGACACAGCGCGGCCCCGGACTGCAGCAGCCGAGATGTTGAGCCACGCTCAACTTCAGGTGCTGGACGAGGGCCGCAGGGCATCTTAGTGCAAATGAATTGAAGCTGATGGTATTTTCAGACTAGTTCGGGACTCTGCCTTGGCCTTGAGACCTTCCTTAGAACACATGGCAGAGATGTCACATTCACTCACACCTGAACGCAGCATTCACGATCTGAATAAAAATGTGTTTGGTGAAATTGTCCTTTAGAATAATTCACAGCTTGATGGCTCAGTGAAAGCGAGTCAACATAAAACAAGGGCTCCATGGTGACCTGACAAAAATGCTGCAGATGAGTCCAAATCCATTCCCAAAAACGTTCTATAAAACTAAGCATATTCCTAAGATAGAATAAACGTGGAGCTCTAACATGCTCATGCAGATTCAGAGATGCCACTCATGAGACATCACTCAGTTCACATCAGATGTGTAAGTCCTTGAACTGCTGAGGGCCCAGAGGAAGAAACACAAAAGGTCACATAGCAGTGATGCTCTAGAATTAATCATCACAGCACATAGGGTGGAAAACTGGACCAGCAGCGTTTTGTTTTTGTTTTTTATGTGTGTGTATGTGTGATTAACAGTGTCATCTGCATCTTATGGTTTTCCATCCCTGCATCCTCTTTGTGCTACAAGGCTACCTCGGTGGGGCCGAGGCTAATGCAGCCTCAAAATGTGAACAATGCGTCTGAAATGTGCCCCCATTTTTTTTCTCTTTTTTTTGCGGAATTGCTGCTGCATCGACAACGTCGAGCGTTTTTGCCGGTGATGAGGAGAGAGGAAAAAATGAACAGTGGCGTAGCCGTGAGTGTCTCGTGGCAACATAAATAATCATGCACCGTCCTCGCGTTTCTCCTTGGACGCCAAAATGGAATATGGAAGAAGAAGAAAAAATCCCCCCCCCCCTTCTCCGTCCAGATAAATATGATAATAAAACAGCCCGGAGTCCGGGCGCTCATGGTGGAAATTGAGCAAAACTAAGCAGTTCGATGATCCTGCGCTGCTCAGCAGAAAACAGCTGGCAACGATAATACAACAACCCCAATCAGCGAGGCTCCTTCTCTGAGGGCTAATATAGTGGACGGTGCACATGACAGCGGCTTTAAAAAAAAATAATAATAATAATCCTCATTACTATCTCCGTGCGTGGAGAAAACGCAGCTAGGCTAAAAGGCTAACTTCACCGTCCGCGCTCTACCTTTTCCACTGAAGACCTCCCGGTTGAGACGACACGGTCCCGGTTGCTCCGGTGGGCCGAAAACGCAGCTCCAATCTCGAACGTGGGTTTAGAGAGCCATCGGCAGGTTACGCGCAGAGTCCGCGCGTCAATCTAGAGCTCTTCCATGGTGACAAGCCAAAGCGGGGAGCTGGAGACGAGAGAGTTGCGCACCAGACAACAGAGCATCCTCGTCCGTCCGTCCGCCTGCCTGCCTGCCTCGCTGCCTGCCTGCCTGCCTGCCTGCCTGGCTGCCTGTCGTCACGGCGCCAGAGGAGAGTGAAGCGAACGGAGCACAAAGAGCGAATGTCTCCCCTCCTTCAGGTCCCGACTCTCCTCCTTCCTCCTCCTCCTCCTCCTCTTCCTTTCTCGTCGTCCTGCTGCTGCTGCTGCTGCTGCGGTGTCCAGCAGAGAGTGTGTGTCCTCAGTGTTACCTGCCCGCGGTCCCCCGCTACAGAAGGACACCTTTCACGCAGCCTGTCACATGCAGCGTCCATTCATCACGTGAAGGTCACTGTACTAAATGCTGAGGCTGAGCGAGCCTGCTGCAGGCTGTCCATTTATTTGTACACGTTCGAAACCGATATGACATTTTGGACGTGAAAAATAGCGAGAGATCATTGTTATTTATTATTTTTGTTATATGCGCGCGCGAGTGTGTGTGTTGTTCTGTTGAGCTGTTTAAACTGGCCGACACAGCACATGCTTTGTCCGGTTGTCTATGCTATGGATTTGTATTTGGTGTATAGGACAGACGCACTTATGATACTTAATGAATTTTAATCTGTAGTTTGCAGACTTATTTATAATACTCATCCAAATAATAAAACTGAGATTTTTTTCAAGACTACTAAGACTAGCCTTGGTCCTTATGAGAAGTGGAAGACACTGCAGTTGTCACTCTGATTAATACATTAAAATTAATTTTATGGGTAACACATGTTCAGATACTGCAATGACCACTGCTCCACCTCATCTCCTACTACAACAACTACGACGACTACTACTGTGTACCACGACAACTACTACCATTACTGCTGCTACTCTCAACAGCCACTTAACAAGTGTTAAGTTTAGTTTAGTTTAGTTAGCACTTAGCTATTAAGCTAAATGTTGCTAGTTCACACATAGCTGATCAGCCTGAACTTGTGTGTAGAATACTCTCTCTGAACCTTGAAAAATTCTGGTTTCTAACATTAATTACTATTGACTCTTGTGGTACCGTTGACTCTTTGACTGGAAACCTTTATTTTATAGCATAGCCAGAAACGCTTACGCTAACACAGGTGTTTCCATTAAGACTAATCAAGGTTTTCAGCAAAAACAGTCTGGATGCTCCTCTTATTGCTGTTGACTCACTGCTAACGCTCCCACCCAATGAGAGGGATCCTCAATCCTAACCTTAATGATAGACCTGTGTCACTACAACCATAACAACAAGAAAAGCTATTGCAGGTCCAGGTCCAATCAACAAAATGTAGTACACTCAACCTGTTCTCAGTGTGTCATTGCCTTGACAACAGAAATAAGGGCAGCATCGTTTAGAGACAATCGTAATGAGCCTTGATCAGTGTTGTTGGAAACAGCTGTGTTTTTTCCAGCCAAAATGACTGTTGTAATAAACAAACAAGTATCCAACCATCAACCCCTATCTCCCACACCTTCAGGTAATTTGTTGAAAGTGCGACTGGTGTGAAAAATGGTCCAATTGCACTTTCCTCTGGCAATGCACTCCCAGCTCTCACAACGCTACAGTTCGAACTACATTTCTCATTGGACCCCATGCTCCTGTTCACGATCGAAAGTAAGTTAACACCACCTTGGCTGATGCTGTTCTAAAATGTGTACATCTCTCCTGTTACAGCGGGCTGTCTTGAGCACACTCTGGAATATTTTACACACCTGGAGATGAATACAACTGGGTTTTTTTTTCTTTTCTTTTCTTTTATCATCAAAAAATCTAATCTAAAAACATAGAATTACATAAAAATCAAATTTTGTGTAATTATCTGTTTGTTGCATGCTTCATTTTCATTTCATTTCATTTGATTTTTCAGCACAATTTTACTTGTTAGTCCCTCAAAGTATAACATTGAATAAATAGAGATATAAGATAAATAATAAGAGATAAAAGAGTATAAGGGGTGAAAATCTTACCTTTGCGGGACACCTGTCAAGGCCTCTGTATTATCCACACGTAACAGTGGCTAACGTAGAGGAGAACACACTCATCTTTATTCACTGGCTGACTGACTGGCTAGTGAGTGACTGCTGTGGCTTAGGGTGGAGGAGTGGAGAAAGACTGAGCAAGGAGGCGGCAACAAGGACGTATCAACTTACCTGTCTGTCCAGGATAGTGCTTTCTGGAGGTGTCTTTTATTATTCACCTGTGAATGATGCATGTGTGTGCGTGCACGCGTGCGTGCGTGTGTGCGTGCATGCACGCATGCGCGGAGCATAGGTTGCTAATGACTGTATAGCTAATGGGCTAATTGGTTTGATTACACCCTTATTTGCTGGGCCAGTTCAGCCGTTGAACAAAAGAGGCAACGTTGGTCAATCTACGCATTTTGTTCAACACTGACTGATGATGGGAAAAAAGAGGGGGGGGGGGGAACTGCATTTTCCATAGTTATGATTATCCATAAAGCATCTACAAGCACGGAAAAACTGAGACTGCCCCTCGTCACCTCACCTTAATAACATGTTTCATATTTTTAATCTAACTCTCTGCTTATGTGTCACCTGTCACTGCAGTGACATTCTTCAGCTTTATTGCCGTTGGCTTTGGCTGAGAAACAGTTTGAGCATTAAGGGTGGTGGGAAACTGAACGTTGAATACAGGAAAATAAACACAGCTGAAGGCTGCTTGCAGCGTTGTCACTTAGCGGGTAACCAAGCTTTCTCTTCTCCTCGTCTCAGGTCTTTATGCCCCACTCAGCCGCAGTCAACCTCTTTCCAACCTCAGCCATACTAAATGTTATTTATTTATTTTAATCTTTGCTTGTTCTTGACCCATTTTACTCTGCACTCGCAGCCCTTCTAGTACAAATGCGGCGCGCCGCTATAGGTAGGTACGGTGGAAATAACAGCGACCTGTTTCAGAGCTGATACTCACGAGCGTTCGAGGTTTCATACTTTGTCAGGCTCCGTTTAAACAGCCTCTGCTTGCCTTTAAACACAGTCTGCAAAGGGAAATTCATTTGACTCAAATTAGAGTAAAAACAGTGGGTGCAGTGGCCCTTGGGGACCAACGATGCCATTTGGCCCAGTACGTCAGTCTGCCCCCTCCTCCGATTTCATCTGCCTCTGTCTCTGCTCTCTTCCACCAAATTCTCCCAACATGCAGCAGCGCATTGAAAATGAGTCATCACGCTGGCTTCAGAGTTTTTTTTTCTTTTTTCACGATTTCTCATCCGACTGTTTCCATAAAGGCTTTAATACAACCGTGCAAGCAGCAAGGTTGACCATTAACATGTGAAAGTCTGATTTCGTCCGATTTCTCTGCCCGACCAGGCATGCAAAACCTGATCAGAGGGGTGCAGAAGCAAGAGCGCTGATGCAACAATCACTCTTTTCTTTTTTTCTTCTTCGCTGTTGCATGTTTATGAGTGCCGCGCACGTGCTTCTGTGTGTGTTGCTTGTGCGCGTGCGTGCCTGCGTGCGTGCGTCGTTCGAGCTGCTGCTTGAAGGAGAGCAGTAGTGATGGAGCCTGAAAGCCCTGCAGCGCAGCTGTTCTCCCAGCGCATCGTCAACTTCACTGCTGAGCCCTCAACACACGCTCAGCCTTAACCCCTGCCTGCACACTCTGGTCTCCTCTCACAATCCTGCTCTCTCTTCTTCTTTTCCTCCTCTTCCTCTCTCTCTTTCTCTCTCATTCTCTTCTTGTCGAAAGCGACATATCTGAATCTTCCTTTGGCCCCATTTTTTAAATGGTGCCATTATTTTCGCATGATTATTTCAGTCTTTACAAAGCTGCATTCTGTCTCTTTGATCATTGAAAGGCCCATCCACGTGTTTTTGCTTCCACGCCTTCGCTCTCAGTCCAATTACGAGCGTCTGTTGGACCCGCGTCGTTCGTACCTTAATTATAAGTCCTCATTTTGTCCCATGATTCAGAGGGTGCAGCCTAAAGGTGACAGACAGCTCTCAGAAGGGCAGGCGCCGTGTCATCGGGGTGACTACAGAGCAATTTAAGGAAATGGAGTGATAAGAGCAAAGTGGAAGAGGCTCAAGCCTGAAGGAGTGACTGGCATTAAAGCGCTCCACCAAGATTCATGCATGTGTGCAGGAATCTATGCAAATGAGAATATTCCTGGGTCGGCGTGCATATGTGCACATGGCAGCGCGCGCGGCTGCATGTGCACTCGTTGCAGGCCCGCCGTGCGTGCCTTTGCCGATTCGCTCCGCATGTGGAAGCCGCATAAACGTGTTGATGCTGACCGTGTTCTTTGTTTACCTGATCCCTGCATTGTGCTGAGAGAGTCACACACACGCTCCGTGTTATATTAAGGCACTGTTGCAAAAGTGGCCGCTTTGCTTTCCTCTTTTTTTTCCCAGCAGAAGAGATTAAAAATAGAAACATCCATGCTCTGTGAATGTACTTTCCCTCCAGGAAGTGAGCAGTTGTGGGTGTCTGAGATTGGCTGCAGACCATCACGTGGCATCTGCTTCACAGGCCCCCTATTGGCTGGCACCTGTGGGGCTGTGTGAAATAAAGCTTTTCTGACAGGACCCAGGAGCCCAGAGGAGTTGCTGGAAACTGGGAGAAGGACAATGTCGGTGGAACCAGGAGAGCAGCGTGGGGTCTTTTTTCTTTTTTCTTTTTTTTTGAGGGATGGCATCATCACAGCTGCAAGCACAGAGGTGCTGGAACGTGACCTCCCATTTACAGCAAAGGGCAGGAATCCATCCACAGAGATGATCACATGGCTGGAGAGGAGCAGAGGGACGGGGGGGATGATGATCCATGGCAATGACACTCAGGGAGCACGTGTCATGTCCGCATAAGTTCACCTGATGCTTATATTTGTTGTCATCCTGTATTAGAGTCAGCACAACCTCACACCTGTCCTCAGTTTGGGTTCATTTTCAACAGGGTATAAAAATCAATTTGGAAAAATAGCATTTACTAACAAATCGCATTATTTGCAGAACAAATATGCAAAAGTTTTGCTTTTTTTTGTCATTACATAACGAATTGGATGTAACTATCCTGTAAATGTACATTTTTAGGAAGGTGCCACTCGACGTTTCTGGAGAGACAGTGCCCTCTAGTGTTGAATGTAAAGAATACAGGTGACCTCTGATAATAGGCCACATTAAATGGAGCTAAGAAAAACAACTAATGTTCCTGCCACACAGTGATGTATTTTTCGATTGAAATTGAAAACTTATGTCAACTTGTTTTCGTTGTTCCTCTTTTTTTTTTTTTTTTTTTTTTTTTTTTAAAAGGCAACAAAAAAAAATCTATTTTAACTTTGTCATTATGGGGTGCTGAGTATATATTGATATTTAAAAAAGAAAATCACCGATTGCAGTATCAGGCTTTAACATGAAAAACACTGAAACAGGAGTGTATGTGTGCGTGGATGTGTTTTTACAATCTACTCTTGCACGATGCAAAAACATCTATTTTAATTTTCATTGGATATGCACCAAAAATATTTCAAGTGTTCCATATGGAAACATCGCTGATGTCACTTACAAATGAATTCCTCTTAGACTGCAAGCTTCAGACGACGGACACTGAAAACTAGTTGAATGTATCAACATAGATTATCCTCTAGAGGGCAGGCCGACTCTGATTATCATGTGGCATATTTTTGTTTAGGCTGCAAATCTAGCGCTCATGAAGACAAAGCTGGATAAATGAATAGATAAAGAAATACATTGTTTGCTTTATTATTGCTCTTATTATAATTATCACTATATTTTCATTAGTAGTATTAGAATTTACCAACTTGCAGCGTGTAAAACACTTTCAATCTAATTTTATTTTTGATTTATATTATTATTTTTATTTGAAGATTTAAACTAAAGTGTAAATACAAGGATAACATGGTCTCAGTAATAGGTTTGAATATAGTAAATTAGGCTTTACATTGTCCCTTCAGGACTATCTGTTCAAAAGCTTGTTATTATCCCTCTATTATAACATTTGTTTACTCACCGTTTCTGTAACATGTATAAGTGCACATGTGCATGATATGTTGCATTTAATAAATTAGTAAAGCACTGATGTATACGTTAAAATTGTTTTGTAAATAATGTGTAAAGGATTTTTTAAAAATCTTCTTGGCATATTCCATTTTTCTCTTGCTTTACAAAAAGCAAGAAACGAATACAAAAACCTTTGCTGTATTGTGACAAAGAGACGAAAAGTTGATCAAAGTAACATCACAAGGAACCACTGGCAAGGACCGCACAGCAGAGGTCTTTGTAACTTGTGATTACATCCCTAGTTCCTCTTTCCTTCTTTCTTTCTGAATACATTGTTTTCTTTGAAATTGATTTTTGAGGAATAATATTTTTCACTTATTGTTTGAGGTGTTGACAAGAAAACAAAGAATATTTTAATTTTATTGTTTTTTTATTTATTTATTTTTTTGTTTAGTCAAGTTATCTCTCTTTCTTTAAAAAAAATTCACACCTTTTATTTTGGTTGCCTTAAATTTCCAAGAAAGGTTGCTGTACGGGCTGATTGTTTGGTTACGAGTCGATGACAAAGAACAGTCAGCTAACGGGCCATGAGTGATTGGTTTTGACAGAAAAGCCAAAATGAATCCGGATGAGATGTTTCAACCCCCACCCTCTACACACACACACACACACACACACACACACACACACACTCCTTTAATACTCTTCTACCATCCTAGCCAGAGTAACCAATGAAATGGGTTCTAATGGATTTTAGCAGCAACACCCAGTTCACGTCACTGAATCTCGCCCCCCCTCTGTGTAAGTGTGTGTGTGTGTGCGTGCTTGTGTATCCCTGTGCATCTATGTGACTGCATGCCACATGAGATATATCTGACCTCTCCTCCATTCTCTCTCTCTCTTTCTCTCCACCTCCATCCCTCGCTCACACGCACTCACTCACACACGTAGGTGCTGCTCTCTGGCATCCCTCCTCCTGACACACATACATACTTACACACATACACACAACACCAAGTCCAAGTTTGGACCATTTTTTCTGGTGTGGAGAAACTTTACACTTTGCCTTCATGGAGGATTACCACAAACCTGACCAGCAGACAGTGCTGGCCCTGAGGAACATCGCCAACCGCCTCCGAATTCACTGCATCAAGGCGACAACTGCGGCAGGCAGCGGGTGAGTCGCACCTCGGACGTGATCCCAGGGACGAAATAATATAGAAATTCACACAGAAAATCATTGTAAAGGCAGGTTGTCCAACATAGCAATGCAATTTTCATTTTCATTTATTTAAAAAAAAGACTAGAAAGAAGAGCATCCTTTGATGCGTGCATGCATCCATGCATAGACAAGAAAGCGAGTGAAAGGCCAAAGAACAACGTGTCCTCCCTTTGTTCTCCTCTCCTCATCTGGAGACAGAATGATTAGAACATCATCGGCACAGTTTATAGAATAAATGATTTATTCAAGTTGATCATTTAAAATGATCAATATTGGACAATGCCTTTGGTTATCATTATTATTTACATTATTATTTATTTTTTATAAGAAATCCAGTGTATTAAAACATTTTTGTGAACCCATTTTTTTTCTCCTCTTGCATGCAGGCCATATTTGCAGCCAACAAAAGTTGAATTATTTATACTGTAATTATTTATACTTCTCATATTATCTTCCTTTTATATTCAAAATGCTGTGAACAAGTTGTCTCTCATTTTTGGCACATCAGATTTATTAGATTTGTTAGATTGGTTGGATGAATATTGTCGCAGTTTTGGGAATGAGACAAAATGTCTGCACGCGACGCAGCAGCCACAAAGAGAGCGAGCGCTCTGAAGGACGCAGGGCGAGGTTTCACTGGCTCTCCACAGCCGTGCAAGCATGGGAACTTTCATTCATTAAATGTGGAGATTGCTTTGGCTCTTCTGCTGCTTTTATATAATTACAGTTCCAAAATGTGTGAGTTTAGTTCATGGCTTGATTTCATTTTGTACTTTTAATTACAACTGAAAAATAAGTCGCATCTGTTTAATTCTGTGACCTTGAAAAGATATTTCTTTATCGCACTCTGTGGAGGCCGTTATTGGACATTTTTACATTTAAATCCAGATGGCAGTGTAACATGGCCTCTTGGCTTATATTTGCAGCTGGTTACGCAACAGTGACATAGTTTATATAATCAAAGTGTTGTGCTCTCATGTGAATCAAAAAAGTACAGCAATTTCATCCACAAAAAATATTTCCTTGAAAAAAAAAAAAAAATGGCTGAAATGGCAGTCGCCTGTGTCTCGGTGTCTTACACTCCTGTGCACACGTGTGCCATTTCCTCTGGCTATGCAGACACCCGACGTCATGCTGCAGCGTGGCGGAGATCATGTCGGTGCTTTATTTCCACACCATGAAGTACCGCTACGACGACCCACGGAACTTCAACAACGACCGCTTCATCATGTCCAAGGTGACAGGAGTAAAACACACACATGTAAATACATATATATATGCGCATATGTGTATGTATGTATGTATGTATGTATGTATGTATGTATGTATATGTATATATATATATGTGTGTGTGTGTGTGTATATATATATATGTATATATTTATGTATACAGTATAAACACACACATATATATACACATACATATGTATGCATGAATATATGTATATACAGTATATTTACATGTATATTTATGTACATCTATATATGCGCATCTATATATGCGTACACACACATATACATATGTATTATTCTGCAATTTATATGCACCTCAGAATTCATTTTCATATTTTCTATTGAAATGGTAACAGATTGCCTCAATTTTCTCAATTTTTGACCCATTTTTTTGCAGGGTCACGCTGCCCCGGCTCTGTACTCCATGTGGGTTGAGGCAGGTTTCCTGAAGGAAAGTGAGCTGTTCAGCTTGTGCCATGTGGACTCCTCCATGGAGGGACACCCCACGCCCGTGAGCGTCACACATGTCACACTAATGGAGCACAAACAGCCAAATCCAAATGCTTAATGTGTGTCTGTATCGATGTGTATTTGTGCATTTGCAGAAGCAGCACTTTGTGGATCTGGCCACTGGCTCTCTGGGACAGGGTCTCGGCGTGGCCTGTGGGATGGCTTACACTGGGAAATACTTTGACAAGGCCAGGTAATCCCCGAGACGTGTACACACACATGCAAGTAACAACCGCCTCTTGGGTTTGCGTATCCTTCCGCACCGCGCTGCTTTTTGAGTGTTCAAATTTCGTGGGCGTGCGCTGTAGCTACATGCTCTTACGATTCTTCTGCTCTAATAACCACAGGAGCCAGCAGTCACATCTCAGTTATTTTTACCATCTAAGCAAATTCAACTCCAGGTCGAGTCTTTTTTACTGTAGGGCTTTGAACTATAAGCTAGTGCTCAAATTTCAAGTCACCAAATGTTTTAATTTGATTAGGATGAATGATATGCTATTAACAGATCAATAGAAAACCAGAAATAAAACAAAATTATTTTTGCAAAATGTATATATATATTTAATACAGAACTGCTTTAATACAAAAAATACAGAAAAAAAACAGATTTTTATATATATATATATATATATATATATATATATATATATATATACAGCCATGTATATATGCATATATAGCTGTGTTCTAGTATGGGCAGGTGTTATTAAGGCAGGTGTGGAACTCAGCAGTCACACCTAGAAGCGCCTCAGGAGTCTTTCGTCGTCACGTCACAGCCAGTTAATCAGCCGTACTGGAAAAGTGTCAGGGAGCATATCATCAAGACAACGCCTCACCCTAGCCTCGCTCTCTCCTCCACCTCAGCTACCGTGTCTTCTGCCTGCTGGGGGATGGTGAGATGTCGGAGGGCTCGGTCTGGGAGGCCATGTCCTTCGCCTCCTACTACCAGCTCGACAACCTGGTGGCCATCATGGACATCAACCGTCTGGGCCAAACGGATTCCGTGCCCCTGCAGCACTACGTGGAGAAATATCAGAAACGCTGCGAAGCTTTTGGGTATGCTAGTGAAAAACAACAACAACAACAACAAAAAAAACCTGCAATGAGGAGTTGACTCTTTAAATGTTGGAAGATATTTTGAAAAATAATTGCTCACACAATGAGCATGAATTAGAAAATTACACAAAGGGTTGTCATTCATTACCTGCATTTGCTTTTCCTTGCCACTGCGGTCGCAACACATATGATGCTTAATGTAATATGCATGATTTGATGTGTGTGTGTAGCTGGCACGCGATCATTGTGGATGGACACAGCGTGGAGGAGCTCTGCAAGGCTCTGAGCCACGCACGCCATCAGCCCACCGCCATCATTGCCAAAACCATCAAGGGGAAAGGCATTCCAGGTATTCTATCAGCAAAAGTCCACCGCTCTTACTCCGATGCAGGTGTTATGTATGACAGCATATGGCGGCGGCCTATCCACTGCACCAAAAGTGAGTATGCGTTTCTCTGCGCCTGCAGCTGCGGAGGATAAGCTGGGGTGGCACGGCAAGACTCTGCCCAAGGACATGGCCGAGATGGTTGTAAAAGACCTGCAGAGCCGCGTCATGAACAGCAGCAAGCACCTCTACCCGGCTGCTCCCGTGGAGGACGCTCCACCGGTGAGCCTGAGGAACATCAGGATGCCCAGCGCACCCAGCTACAAGCCTGGAGAAAAGGTTTGCCGCCATCCCCGCTTTGTCTCCCCAGCGCTGAACAAAGTCGCAATAGTGAACAGAAAAGCACCAGCTCGAGTCAACCTGGCCTGTCGTTCTTCACAGATGACCACGAGGAAGGCGTACGGCATGGCGCTGGCTAAGTTGGGCCGCTACAATGAGCGCGTTGTGGCCGTCGATGGGGACACCAACAACCTCACCTACTCAGAGATCTTCAAGAACGAGCATCCCAACCGCTTTGTGGAGTGCTACATTGCCCAGCAAAACATGGTAGGATGCCTTTAAATATGCCAATCATCATGAGCTCCCTCACAAATAAATGAATACAATTGGATGTCAGAAAACATACGGAGAAAAATGTGTTTTTGTATGATCAAATTGTGTAATTGTTCTTATTTCCTCATTACATTGAGTGGTAAAAGGGGGGGAAATCCCTCTTCCACGTGAATGTGTTGATCTACCTTGGTTTATATTCACTCAACTCTGATTACACGGTGCACAGGCGAACATATCAAAGCCTTTCATTGGATTATATAAGAGCATCTACACTCACTGTCAGCATTGGCAAAGAAGCAACCTGCTCTGCCCAATGTGGATGTACATCAGTTTAACAGAATTATCATTAATCTTGCTTTTAGTATCTCTGACCTCAAATCAATAATTTGAAGCGAGGTGATGAGACAAAAAAATGTTATGCTCTTGTAGCTCCAGCAGCAGCTAAGCGCAATGTAGGTCATGCATGCATATGATGGTAAACTGCTGTGACAAGTGTATTCAGAGGTTAAATATTCATCAGTGCAGGGGGTGGGACCATCTGGCAGAATGCATGGGAGAAAGTCAAAAGTTGAATGGCGACACTTTGTGGTTTATAGAAATATATGAATTGTGGTTTTAGTCAAGTTAAAAACAGATTTGCTAAAACTGATGGATTTTCTTTATTTGTATTTTTTTTTTTAATCAACTAAAGATATTTACAGTATTTAATCACGATACAGTGATTAAAAAAATGCCAGTTTGGAATCTTAGGTCAAAATGATGAGGAAAGAAGTGAATAATGCAAGAATAAAAGTCATATATGGTGTATAAGTGCAATGAAGACAGAGTAATACATTGAACCCTCTGTTGTGGTGAACAAGACTTTTAGTGATTCTCACATTATGACTTATTGTTTTGATTTCCAATCACATAATTGGAACTATATCAACTGAGGTCTTTTTTTTAAATCTGTGGTTTGTGTCATTAGTATACGACCTTTGAGACGGTGTATTTGCAGTTCAAACGAATGCATGAATAATAATAACAAAAATTGCGTGTTTCCTCCGTAGGTCAGCGTTGCCATGGGATGTGCGGCCCGTGACAGGAACGTTGTGTTCGCCAGCACTCTGGCATCCTTCTTCACCCGTGCCTACGACCAGCTCCGCACCGCCGCCATCTCGGAAAGCAACATCAACCTGTGCGGCTCCCACTGCGGCCTGTCCACTGGTCAGTCTGCTGCAGTCAGCCAGAACTCAGAACACGCCTCCTCTCACAGACCTCACCGACTCGCTCCTTCACCACTTCAATCCTCCTTCTTTTCCCCTTGTTCTCCGGTGAACCTTCTCTGGTGGTTGTGATCCTCTCTTTCCCTTATAATGATGTGTTTTCCTCACAACTCCCCCTTTGACCTCACAGCTAGTTGTCAGTCCTCCCCTTTCCTCCCCACCCACCTCTCCGCCCTGGATGGTGTCAGCAGGGGACCGCGTGTCCCTCTGTTAGCGCAGGTAGTACACTGTTTACCCGGTCTGGCTGCATGTGCATGGATCTGCATGCGTCGGCTCACCTGATCTGCGCTTTGGAATTTAAATGATTTTCTTTGATTGCCTAGAAATAATTGTAAGTGTATTACAGGGGAGGAAGGTCCGTCCCTGATGGGCCTGGAGGACATTTCAATGTTCAGGTCCCTTCCCACGGCCACCGTTTTCTATCCCAGCGATGGCGTGTCCACAGAGAAGGCTGTGGAACTGGCAGCATCCACACGGGTGGGTAAAGCCAAAGTGTAGCGCCGCGGCTTCCTCTTCACATTTGGGATTTTTTTTTATCCTTTATCTTCCTGTTTCCTTGAACACAGGGTGTTACCTACATCCGAACTAGTCGCCAAGAAAGTGCCATCATCTACAACAGCAACGAGGACTTTCATGTTGGCCAAGCCAAGGTGAGACATTTTGTTTTTTTGTTTTTTGTTTTAATATATATAACAGATTTCATAAAAGGGCAACTCAATGTGCTTTACTTGAGTAAAAGTTCTAACATTTTAAAAGCATTTAAAAAAAAAAAACAAAGAACACAGTTTTCAAAGGAAAAGCAGAGGGAAAAAAGACAGATTAAAATGCATAAATAGAGTGTTTACTTCACAGCTATAAAGGCAAGATGGTACCTTCTTCATATCAATACCACATCCTCAAACAAACTCTGATACATTTCCTCATACCAGGTGGTGTACCAGAACAAAGATGACCAGGTGACTGTGGTGGCTGCTGGGGTGACTTTGCATGAGGCTCTGGCGGCAGCTGAGTATTTAAAGAAAGGTACAGGTTGCAACCTCCTCGCCTCAAAGATACATTTCTAATACAATATCGATGAAATGTACACCCCACCACCCCCGGTTGGTCGGCGCAGTCCAAATTTCTCATCAGAGCTAAATATATTTCCAGAGCGGATTTACATCAGGGTCATCGACCCGTTCACCATCAAGCCACTGGATATCAAGACCATCGTGGACCACACGCGTGCCACCAGGGGGCGAATCCTCACTGTGGAAGATCATTACTATGAAGGTGGGAGTCCACATGGAAAAAAACACTTAACACTGTCCAGCTTCTGCATATTGCAGGACTACCACTAGCAGCAGCAGCAGCGGCAGCGGCAGCGGCGGGCCTTTCAACGTAACATCAGTGTAGCTCAGTCATTGGTCTGCGTCCTGGGCTGCGCTGTGGTGGCATGTGTTCATTGGTCCAGCAGAAGAGACGCAGTGTGGCAGCATTTGCTTACTGGACACCGAGAGGCTGACTACTGCGTCCCCTCATGGCGTGGTAGTGCCATCGCCCTGCGTTTTATAAGTGCGAGAGCCAGAGAGGAAGAGTGCTGTCACAGTTCCTTATCCAAGCATGTGCCCACGGGGCTCCCTGTGACCTAGATTACATGGGCAGCCATGCCCTCTGTCTGTTGGTGGAAACAAATGGCACAGCCTTGACTAGACAAAAGATATTAGGGGGAAACCGACCAGATGTCGTGGCGTCGATTTCATTTTATACGGGGTTGAAGGAGGGGCCTTTTAGCAATTGTGTCAGCATCAGAGGCAAATATTTTAAAGCTTTTCAGCCTCCGTGCTGCTCAAAAATGAATTTCTTGCTCGTGAGACAATGATTTAGAACTTGCCTTTTTTTTTTTTTTTAATGGCATTATATGCTTCTTTGGGCTCTGTCCAAATACAGTGTCCAGGATTCAGCATTAAAAAAAAAAATAGCATTATGTTTGCTAATGGAAACCAACTCCATAATCAGACAAAATAAACGGAACAGTCCAATCTCAGGGCCAGTTTTTGGTTTTCGTGTTCTCAGCATAAACTGCAGGTGTTTTTTTTTTTTTTTTTTTTTTCAGGTTTGAGATTTCAATATTGTTTTTAATTAGACCTTTGTCAGACCATCAGGACCACTTCCTATGTTGGCGATCCGCTGAAAGCTCATTTTTGGTCATTTCCACAGGCGGCCTTGGGGAGGCAGTGTCCTCAGCCATGGTCAACGAGTCTGGATTCAACCTGCACCGCCTGGCTGTTTCCCACATCCCTCGCAGTGGCAAGCCTCACGAGCTGCTCAAGATCTACGGCATCGACCGCGACGCCATCGCCCAGGCCGTCCGGAAGATGCTCAGCAGCTCCACCAATGCAAAGTAACTTGTTTCCGAGCCCCGCCCCGCCTGCCAGTCCAGCCTTGCGCAGGTTTCAAACATGTCTTGATTGATACGACACCCAGTTCTTTCAAAGCCCCCCACTGTGAATGCCCTCCCCGACTATGTACTGAAGTATTGTGGTTTTTGTGCTGTACACTTTGAGTAGTTTCACGTTTACCTTCCTGTCGTGCATCCATCACATCTCACACAAAAACAAAGGCACACATTGAAACGCACTCACATCTTAACCCATAGTTCTGTATTGAAAGTAAATGACTTGTTTTTGGTGGACAGCCACTGCACCAACTGAGACACATTTACATGTTCATAATGAATACGGGTATGTGTTTTCCTTTGTTTTGTTTTTGTTTTGTTTTTGTTTTTGTTTTGTTTTAAACAAAAAAAAAAGCTCTTTCATGAACTGATACCACTGAAAATGTTTTCATATTGATTGATGTGACGCAACATAAAAGTGGGTGGGGTAAGGTTAAAAGTAAGTGTTTGTCATGACAGCAGGAAAAGAAAGAAATAAGGTAGTAGTTGTTGTTGTCTGTAGATTGTAGTAAAGAAAAAAAAATCAAATGTAGAGAAAGTCATAAAAAGCTGTTACTCAAATCCACACATCACACCTCAGACTATTTCAACTGTTGTGGTTTCAAAAGTGTCTCTTCTCTTCAGCACTGTTTCCATACAACAAAACATCAACACACACTCAGGCTCAAGGGTTTGTGTGTCATAACTGTAAAACTACAACATATTCACAACGTGACAGTCATTGCTGTGCGATCAGAAACCTTTGCGTAAAGGGTAGGCATGGAGGCTCACAAGTGCTGGAAAATGGAGAATGTGGCTGAATGTGACTATAAAGGTAAAGTTGCATTTGACTTGTGAACCCAGCAACAAAACATTTTTTGTTACTTGAAATTTTCTATGTACCTTACTTTCATGTAATAAAAACCCGCTGCATTTGATTTTTCGGTGTATCGATTCTTTTTTTGTTTGTTTTATTATTCATTCATTTTAAGAACATTATGCAATCCAAACAGTGTACACACAGAGATCAAATATCAGATACAGACTATAACATCGATTATAATAGTTAGGCTTGTGGTACAACTCAGTCATGGTTGATTGATATGATATATGATATATAATATGATATATTAGTTTTGAATTTAGATGTAAAAGGTATAACAATTCTTATTTTAGTTTTTTTTAGTTTAAACATGCAAGTTCTTGCATTTTCCAAATTAATAGTCAGTATAAACATAAAAGCTAGTTGTATTTGTAAGGAAAAAATGCAATTCAGAGAAATGGCACATTCAGACTAATAATAAAATTGAATAGAATAGAACAGAATAGAACAGAATAGCCTAATTACACTAGACATAGAAAATAGCAAATGATTCATTTAAATTCTAAATGAAATTGGGGAAAGTGTAATTACGTGCCTTTTCCTACATTTTCAACATGTGTTTGACTCAGAAATGAACTTGAACGTTTAAGCTTGTTAGTAGCTTGTGATGGACATATAAATGTGATAAAATGTATGCGCTCACTTTGGTATAGTTGTAATTTTATAATTCAACCTGAAGATGGCAGTATTACATCAGCAAGAGCCACGGCAAGCACGCCCATCCAACACCTCGCAATGCATCCTGGTACTCGAAGTTAATATGACGTCGAAACTACGTTTTCATGAACACAAAGACTCGACCTTTCAAACTACATTTCCCGTCACAATTACTCACTTTGAAAGACGTTAACGGGGAAGCCTTTTCTCCGTCGATGAACATTACTGGGGGGAAGTTTCCTCTGTCAGCCTCAGCAAGAGGCTGAAGAAACTCCCCGAGAATGACAAAACTATCGGCGGCCTTGAGCATTGTCGAGGTCCGTGGAGAGAAACAGCCGAGGCAAGTCATCTCCAGCTAAGTCCCGACAATGCGGTTCAAGTTGAAACGGCAGTGAACCGCGGTCTTGGTGGGTTTTCTGCTGTGGTACTACGCGGCTGGGCTGGGTCCCGTTACAGCTAGGAGTCGGTGGCTAACTCGCCAAGATGTCCATGGAGGAACAGGAATGTGCCGACGCGGTGCTGGTGACCGAGGCCGGGCCACAGTGGCTCCGAGTCGAGGTCGAGCGTCTGACGCGGGAGCTTCGCGAAACGACCCACGAGAAGATCCAGGCGGCGGAGTACGGACTGGCGGTGCTGGAGGAGAAGCAGCAAATCAAGCAGCGATACGACGAGTTGGAGACGGAATACGAGGCGGTTCGACACGAGCTGGATCAGCTGAAGGAGGTAACGTGAGGTCATAGCCACGCAGCCAGATCATTTTGGAAATGTAGGTCGAGGAGTCTTGACTGTGAAAGTTTGTTCACTGCCGATCAGTCACAATCAAACGACACATATGTTTACAACCGTAGTATTTCACAAGTTGCATGGCTCGAATTCTTTGAAATGCAAATGTATCTGCCAAAGCCAGTCCGGACAGGTCTGATGGAATATAATCGTACCAAAAACCCATCGATTTGCCAGGCAACAAAAAAATCTGTTTGGCTTGTTTGTTGTTGTTTGTGAGCAAAAGTTGACTACCTTCTACTAGACTGACATCTATTTCGACTGTTGTCATAACGTTGAGTTTAGAATGCACTTAAAAGTTGTAGCATCAAAAACAACGTCTACAGATGTGAGCATGCTGCAGAAAAATAGACAAAAAATAGAAAAATGTCCCATTTAAATATTTTTTTTCATTAAATTTGTCCTTCCTGCCAGTTTGTTTTGTCATATGTAGGAACAGTAACTCTGGATAAAAGCTTTGCATTGCAAGGGGGTTGTCGTCTGTCAGCGGCAACAAATTTCTGCTGCCATGTCAGCAGCCTGGTTCTGTATTAGAGTATTGCTTACACAAGGCTGAACCGCTGTCATCAAACCTCACATTACATCAATGATGCCCACACACGTGGAGATGATCATCACTCACTCGTTTCATTTTGTTCCCTCTTTTAAGACAAACATGACGTCAGCCATTGAGGAAGTCATTTTCAGTTTAGTTGTCACAATCTCAGAGCTGTGAAGCCTTAAAAGGCCTTTTAAACCATGAGATTTGGAAAAAAAAATGTCAAGAGATGTTATGATGTTGTTCTTATCTGTGGGATTTCCCACTGTGAATCAGAAGGGGAGTTGGGTCTTCCCTTTTTTCTGTCAAGTCAGAGTCTGGTGGTCTGCTGTCACTCCATTATCCCGTTAAGAAACTGATTTTCTGGATCTGTCTATTTGTCATTAAGTTAGTAATTAGCCATGACACTAGTTAAATAGCAAATAATGTTTTCCTAATACAACGTGATATTTTGAATCATTTCTTTGTGGTAAAGTTCTGGAAATCAGCCCTGTATGATGTCACAAAGGGGCGTCGAGACCTCTCCCGGCTTGGTGTCAGCACCCACAGCCAGCCAAACCAAGCGCAGAGGGATACATCGGCTGTTATTTAGCTGCTCTAAAATACCGTAATAAACAAAGAAACAAAGGGCTGAGAATGGTTGGAACTGGAAATCTTGAAAAGTAAGGTTCTCACTTGCATTCACCATAGAATAGAGTGGAATAGAATAGAATACTTTCTGTCCCAGATGGTGACGGAAATTCTTCTTCGACAGGACTCACAAACATATTTGCATATTCCCCTCAAGACACATTATACAGGACAAAAATGTAAATACAAAAAAACCAACAAAAAGCACTTGTTAATTCATCTTTACTCTAAATTAAACATGTGGTGACTGGACACGGTCTTCTTGAGCGGTGAATAGTAAACTGTGAAGCCATTCTCATCTGTGTTCTGATGGAGTGGTGTTCTGTGTCGTACTTTAAAGGAAAATCAGACCAGTCACTCGGTGACTCACCGTTGAGTTCGCTGAGTTGCTATCTCATGACTCTATTTATTCCCCCCTGACCGAGGCTGATGGAGGGAGGGAAGCTTCGTCCGCCAGCCCCCTCTGTGCTTTATGCTACAAATTAAGTAGCGTCACGTTACGACTAGCTGCTCGCTGCCACACATACCAATTTGTCAGACTGAGAAGGATTGATCAGGAAAAAGTCACGTTAGATTAACGGTGCCAAGTGGAGCCACGTCTCTGGGACAGCCTGAAAACAGTTTGTTGAAATACAAAACAATCCTATTTATACTATGAGCCATGAATGTATTTATTTCCCTTCCAGTCTCATTAGTTAACACTAGCTATGTTTACATGTGCAAATTTCTCCAATCCGATCTAAACCTTGGGTGATCGTCAATTCCAAACCCACTGTTTACATGGACACTAAATAAAATGATCTGATCGTGATGTGTATACATGCACCAAGTGTTTAATCAGAATAAATCAATGTAGTTTTTTTGTTTTTTTTTTAATCTGGAGCAGTTTTGCTTCCATGCCGCCATGTTTCTGGTTGACAAAAAACGACCAGCTGCCGCAAAGGCGGAAATATGTCACGCTGACGTAGCGCACATGCGCAGTGGAGATAATTTTACCCAAACAAGGAAGATAGGATCCGAATGGGTGTGTACATGGATGCCATTCAGAATAATGATCGGCATAAACCACCTCTCTCTTTCGGAATGAAATTTCTTTCCAAATGGACCAGATTGGATCAGAATCCACTGATTGACGTGTTTACGTGAAGCATTTTTAATCTGATTATTTGTGTCCATGTAAACATAGCTATTGTCCTTTCCATTTATCCATTCAGAACCTGCCAGATTGACTCACATCAGTCTTGATCTTGAGCTGCAGGGAGATCTTTAGCAGACCTCAGAACAGAGATTGAATCCCCCAAATCTCGCTGTACACTGTGTTACGACAATAAAGTGCATTCTATCTCATTCTGTTCTATTTCACAGGTTTTTCCTAGTTGTGCATGATTCAGTGCCGCAATGGCGGTGCTCACATTTACAAGTGTTTAAAAGTGTGACCCTGAAACTCACTGTTTACCCTTGATTAAAAATGAATTTGCTTTTGCTGTCCTGTCCGTTGTTTTTCACCAGGCCTTCGGACAGGCTTACTCAACCCACAAAAAGGTGGCTGCAGATGGGGAAAGCAGGGAGGAATCACTCATCCTGGAGTCTGCCAGTAAGGAGGCGCTGTACCAGCAGAAGGTTCTGGAGCTGCAGAACGAGCTGCGACAAGCCAAAGTCTCCTTCGCCAGTATCCAAGCTGAAAATGAACGGCTGTCTTCAATTGCCCTGGAATTACGAGAGGTGCTTCTTCCACATGCTCTTCTGACTATAGTCCTTCTCTAAATATAGGTGACAAATATACAGTCTCCCAAACTACCTGATAGTCTCACATGGTCAGGATGCAGGGACAAAATGTTTTTGTGACGTAAAAGAAGAAATGAGAAGTGATGGAATACACAAGAATTTAGCTATAGTCTGATATAGCTATATGACATCTGTAGACCCTGCAATGGATAAATGCAACCTACATTACATGCATTGCCAAGTCACTATAAAAACAGGCACATTGAAAATATGCAATACATAATCTAAGTTATGTACTAGGGAAACAATATAAGGCAGTATATCCCTACTTGTAACCTTTACTTCTTTGCTACCTGTTAAAAGTTCACTCACTCATTCTAATGTTCACTGTGTTAACCTAGAACTGTATCCTTCACACAGCATACTGTCAGTGTATTTATTTATTTCTAGATGAGAGCCAATAGATGTGCACTGAAAGGCGAGAAAAAAAGAAGAAGCTTTTTGACTGGTGGGCCATAATTGGCTCTAAACTTTGACAGAGGGGCCGGTTTCATGTTTTCATGAAGAAAACAACAATAACAAAAGGTGTTACAACAGTATATCTGTCTTAGAAGCCCCACAGTATTCAGCTCTTGATTAAAAATGACTCTTAAAACACCAAAAATAATTTTTGGAGTTACAGCTATTTCATTACTTACTGACTATAAATATAATTTCTTCAAGTTTGACTTCAGGGCATATGGCCCCCAGGACGTAGTTTGCCCACCCCTGATGTAAAGCAATGCTCAGCTGTAATGCAATTGGATGTCTGGACAGAGATGTGGAGACCAAAGCAGCACTTTGAAGTCAGGGAAGTTGTGAGAGAGTTGAAGTTTTTGCTCTCAGTGGGGATGGGGGTAAGGGGGGTCTGTGAACCTCCGGGAGGGCTGCGAAACCAACAGGAAAGATGATGTAATGGTCCACTGTTAAGTGGCACAAAGAATCTCCTCGGCTGTGGCTGTCGCTGGCACCTAACTGTGAGTGAATCTTGCCCCCAACCTTCCCTCACCGCAGTGTCCCGCCAGGGTCTCTCACCCCTGTGGTATGTGGACCAGGCCGACACGTCACTCTTCATTTCACCAGCAGTGACCACGCCGCTCCCCAGGATAATCTTCCCCCTTGCGCAGACCGGGGGGAAAGATTTCCCTCAGCCAACCGGTGGCGTCTCTAATGGTGTAACCGTCCCTTTTTTGCTCTCATTCAGAATTCAGAGCTGGCAGAGCTGCAGCGTGGTCAGCTGCGCAATGACATCAGAGAGTACAAAGTGCGAGAGGCCCGGGTGCTGCAGGACTACAGCGAGCTGGAGGAGGAGAACATCTCCATGCAAAAGCAAGTGTCTGCGCTCAAACAGAGTCAGGTGAGATGAGAAGCATTGAACCAGTTGCATGTGGCACAAATCAAGAGTTGAACACAGACAGTTTTACCCCATGTTGTCTTTTTCTTGTGATCAGCTGCTGCCCATCATCAGATATGATGGCATTCACCTGCAGCACTGGGTTCAATGTTCAAATAACTATAATGGGTGAATTACGTGTCATGACATTTTTTTTAAGTCCGAGTTGTTTTATGAGAAGCATGAATTTTTCAAAGCACATATTTAAAGGTTTAGTTGTTGGTCACTCGTCTTTTTGTTGAATAAGACCGGCGTTATTTAGAACATGTGAGTATGGCGTCATAGCAGATAGTAAAGTTTTCTCTTATCACTGTCAGGTATGTGTATTTATGGTCACAAGTCTCCGATGGAAATATGGATTTCTTCTAATATCTTGTTATCACCTGCCTAGGTGGAATTTGAAGGTCTGAAGCATGAGATCCGGCGACTGGAGGAAGACTCCCAGTGTCTCCACAGCCAGCTGGAGGAGGCCGTGCGCCTGAGAGAAATTGCCGAGCGGCAGCTCTCGGAGGCCCTGGAAACCATCAAAACGGAGCGCGAGCAGAAAGCAGCGCTGCGCAAAGAGCTCTCCCACTACATGACCATCGGCGGCTCGGTGTACAACGGCTCTTTCAACATCTCCATTGACAACCTCAAGCTCCACGACGACTCCGTCGCCGGCACTGAGCCCGACAACGACGACCTCATCCGAGGCTTTGAGAACGGCCTGGCGAAAGCGTGCGAGGGCGACGAGGACAACAGGACGGCGGCGGGCAAGAGGGGCGAGGCGTTCAAGCCGGCGCCGAGCCTGGTGGACGACCTGCTGAGCGAGCTCAACATCTCAGAGATCCAAAAACTCAAACAGCAGCTTATGCAGGTATTTATTCAATCTGATTTCTTTGATTAATCAGACCCTTTATTGTACTGTTTTCCCACTTAATGTCATTCTGTAAAAGCTCCCTTACTTTGTAAATATGTTATTAATGATCATGAGTAGATGAGAGAGACAGAGAGAGTGAAATGGAGTTTCTTCCCATAGGCCATCAAAACCATGAACAGTTACAATGACTTCTCCACGGCCCCTAGCCAACCAACCCAAACTGTCCCTCCAGTGCATAAAACATGTTACACACTTACACACTGTACATACTTTCAGTAACTTTAAGTCACTAAAAGTCACTTTTATAATTATTGAAAGACTCCACATATTGTTCTATATCAATGTCTTTGTGAATGGTGTGCTCTTTTTTGTGCACACACATATATTACACACACACACACACACACATATATATATACACACATATATATGTGTATGTATATATGTATATGTACATTTTGTATATATATATATGTACACATATGTATGTATATATATATATATATATATATATATATATATATATATTTACTGCACACCCTATGAGCATGTGACCAATAAAGTTCTAGAATCTTGAATAAGTTTTTTAATTTTTGCACATTTTTTGGAAAATGTCTGTCAATAATCTCACCAAACATTTACTGAAAATTTTTGTTTATATTTCAGGTGGAGCGAGAGAAAGGAGCCCTGATCAGCTCTCTTCAGGAAAGCCAGAAGCACTTGGAACAGGCCTACGGGACGGTGTCGGAGCAGAAGGAAACGGTCAACAGGCTGACGGAGAACCTGAGCGCCATGAGGAAACTCCAGGCCAGCAAAGAGCGCCAGTCGGCCCTGGACAGCGAGAAGGACAGGGACAGCCACGACGACGGCGAGTACTACGAGCTGGACATCAACGGACCGGAGATCTTGCAGTGCAAGTACACGGTGGCCATGTCCGAGGCTGGCGAGCTGAGGCAGGAGCTGAAGACCCTGAGGGCAAACTACGAGAAGTGTCGCAGCCTGTACGAGGAGGAGCGCTCGCGGCTGGAGAGCGAGGTGCACGACCTGAGGTCCAGGTTGGCGTCCCTGGAGAAAATCAGCCAGACGGACAAGGTGGAAGTGTCCCGCCTGGCCAAGGAGCTGCGTCTGGTCAGCGAGACCGCCGGGGAGTCGCTGGGCAGCCTCAACGTGGCCCAGGACGAGCTGATCTCCTTCAGCGAGGAGCTGGCCAACCTGTACAACCACGTGTGCATGTGCAACAACGAGACGCCCAACCGCGTCATGCTGGACTACTACAAGCAAGGCAAGGCCATCATAAGAAGAGGGCAGGAAGGGAAGGAGCTGCAGTCCATACTCCTCACCAACGGAGTGATTGCCGAAACCGAAGCCAAGAATTCCGACCCCGGCGGCGCCCCGGGGAGTCAGGCTCCCGCCCTGGAGCACCGGCCGGAGCCCATGAACATCTACAACCTGGTAGCCATCATCAGGGACCAGATCCGCCACCTGCAGCAGGCGGTGGACCGCACCACGGAGCTGTCGCGGCAGCGGCTCGCCAACCTGGAGCTGAGCACCGTGGCGGACAAGGACAAAGAGGCGTGCATGGAGGAGATCCTCAAGCTCAAGTCTCTGCTCAGCACCAAGAGGGAGCAGATCGCCACGCTCCGAGCGGTGCTCAAGGCCAACAAACAGGTCAGACGACTCCCCTCCTCCCACCCTCAGCGGGGGGTCTGCGCGTCTGCTTGTTGTGTTTGTTTCCCAGAGGAAGGATGTCCATTGTTCTTCCAGCTGACAAGCATAGCAGAAAAAAAAACTTCAAGCCATAATAAATATAGAATTGAGCGCGAGAAATGATCGTTGTGTGTCTCTTTCCCTCCAGACGGCCGAGGTCGCTCTCGCTAACCTGAAGAGCAAGTACGACAGCGAGAAGGGGATGGTGACGGAAACCATGATGAAGCTCCGCAATGAGCTCAAGGCATTAAAAGAGGACGCCGCCACGTTCTCCTCACTTCGAGCCATGTTTGCCACAAGGTACGGTTACCTAACGGTTGCTGACACAAATGGCGCAGCCAAAGAAATTCCCGACATCTGCCGTGCTGTTTTTGTTAAATTAGATCCTTCAGGTTTTTTTTAGCTTGCTAGTTGATATTTCTTGCGTCACTCCTCACAAAGAAATATAAAAAATTCAAAATGTTTGGGTTTTTATAGCGCGCCTTTGCTGTGCGTGTCAGGATGCGTTTTCTGAAAAGTCGCAGGGCATTCTGGGAGAAGTCTGATGTAATACTTGCTCGAGCCAGCGTGCAGAAACCTTGTCCTCCCATCTGGAAATCGCCATCTGGGGAATGGGTGGAAAACTTGCCCAGGCCTCACAGCTCACCGCCGTCAGAGTGCTCCACCTGCTGGAAGTAACGTGCACTGCTTTTCTTTGTGCTCCCCCACGTTTTTTTTTCGTCCCAGGTGTGACGAGTACGTGACCCAGCTGGACGACATGCAGAGGCAGCTGACCGCGGCCGAGGATGAGAAGAAGACCCTGAATTCTCTGTTGCGCATGGCCATCCAGCAGAAACTGGCCCTGACGCAGCGCCTGGAGGACCTGGAGTTCGACCACGAGCAGATGCGGCGCAGCACTGCCACGGCAGTGGCGGGAAAGGGCAGAGCGAAGGGCAAGGGAGCCTCGTCGAGTCATCATGTAAGTCCGAGGGGTCACTCCAGGACCAGGCCCAAGTCACAAAGTATCAGTTTCAGGAGAGTCCGCCTGGCGTCGCAGTTTTTTCTCTGACTTTTTTTTGTTTTTTATTAACTTGTGGGTTTATATTTCAGTTCTAGTGGTTATTTACAGCTTTGTGTTCCATCCTCTCTCATGTCAGTTGTGCTGCAGCTGATATTTGACCATATAAGACCTTCTGCTTTAAGGTCATCCATACGCCATAGGTGTTTTAATAAAAGGTCAAGTAATTATAATGTTACATGACTTATAACTAGTGAGGCCTTTGTTCTTCTTAATTAGTTTTAGATGGCATCTGCCTTGAGGCTGCATTCCTTTTATAATGGGCCTGAGAATGTTTGTCATGCCGTGATCTTTAACATTTTATTCCACAGTATGGCCACATTTCTTGATTCTCCGTTCCTTGATGGAAGTCATGTAAAGAGAATAATTTTTCGTAATAATATTTATATCCTTTTCCTATGAAATTTTCTGGGATGTGTGATGGTGCTCGTGTTATAGGAGCATCCTTTGGACCGTGAAACGATCCATTCCAAAAATTCAGGTTTTCAAGCAGGTTTTATGACATGCGGCTCTATTGCTGCATCCGTCTCCAGCAATATTACTCTCTTGTTCAGCACTGCCCTGAATTATTTCAGTTCCACTCTCTCCCATCAGTCCGCGCTGTGCATCCACATCCAAGAAGTCTTTGTGGTCTGTGGCATTACTGTCAGGTCGTTTCTCATGCATAGCCACAAAAAGATGTCCATTGCCATACAAATGTTCATTCATCATTAATCTACTTTTTCTGGTCCAGATAAATCTGTAGCCTCTATGACATACTTCTGAACATCAACCTATAAAAAGATGCATTCTTCTTCTGCAGACCTGTTTCAACAGCAGTGAAAAAAAATAAAAATTGTTTTTTACGTCAATTTTCTGAACATACAGATAATTGTGTTTCAATAATCATCTTTCTGTCACTGATAACATGGAAAATAACATCACACCAACCAATCAATGTAATGTGATTTTCCTCTCTCTTCCCTCTCTCCATTTGCAGTAAATCTGTCATGCCAAGTGTCCTTACGGAGATCCGTCAGCATTCGCCCTCGTCCCTTCAGTCCCTAATCACCGTTGAAATCATGTTATTGTAAACACTTTCTTTTACAGTGAGTGCCAAGGATTTGTTTTCAAAGTGCCATACTCTAAAAAAAAAAAATGCTTTTGACTGCAGAGAAAAAGATGAATCTCTTCAACTCCCCACTGCAGTCTTTCAGTCTTCCAGCAACGTACACCACTAACTGTTACACAACGAGATGGAAGAATCAATATGGGGCTTTGTTGATTGGTCATTGCCTGTGTTACCCTGACTGAGCACTTTTAATTGACTTGCTCTTAAGTGTTCCCTCTTAAAAGAACTAATCTTAGCATTATATAGTGTTTTTTTTTTTTTTTTTTTACTGGATGTGCATGCTTAAATCTGTCTGATCCCTGACATTGTGATTCATGTTGTTCTATTTATTGCGATAACAAGACAACCAGAGGTTATGGTACATCTGAAACTGAAATTTCAACTCGCCTGATGAAATCAGAGAAGACACTAATCAACATTTTGCCTTGGTTGTTTTCTTTTGGCCTTAGATTTAGTGGTGCCTTCCCACACTGAATAGGAACACAGTGTCAACATTTTCCCAACATACCGTAGTTTTTATTCTTTCTTTTCACCTAATGATGCATCAGATTAAAAGCATCAAATTCAAGGTCAATGTCTTAACCACATTTCACTCATTTCAGTACCCTCTCCTTTGTATACTTTGTTGTTACTGGATAAAGGGATGCTTGCTGTGACTAAAGAAAAGTATTAATGCAAAATTTATTTAAATATGTATAAGTTAAGGTCAGATGTTAATAGTATTCAGAAACTTTATCCACAAAGGAGAGTCGTAAGGGTATTTTTTTTTTAATATACATAATGTCCATTGTCTATAAACAATACTTCTGCAGTGCCATTTCATGTTATGTTTATTCAAATGTAATTTGTAAACATGGAAAAGAGTATGTTTATTTTGAGTGAAAATATTTTACATGTTTGCTCACATACTTCTTATTTCTTATTGTGTATTTTTTATATCTATCCATAAAATTTACTTTAACAGCAATTGTATTTATTTGACAGTTTTGAGACTGTACCATGTCCACTAGAATCCTTCGTAAGTGGAATTGGCCAGTGATAAGTTTTGGTTACAATACTGAACTTCTTGTAAAACACTAGCAAAAGAACTAAATAGTCGGGGGGGAAAAACTACTGTGGGTTCATGTCTGATAACAATTGTGGCTGGTAAAAAATAAATAAAAAAATAAAAAAATCAACAGAACTTTAAATGTTTAAGTGTCCTTGTATTCATTCCGTGAAAGCTATCGCTTTGGTCTAGCTAACGAGAAAAACCTTAATTAAAAGAAAAAAGGGAAACGTTTTTATGTGGACTTCTTTCTTCGACCACAGCGGCAGTGTTGTGTTAGATGTTATTAACTCGTTGCTGTTACTAATCTTAAAGTTAGATATAGTCCTTGCTGGATCAAAAACACCATAATCTATTTGTTTTAAAAGGAAAAACTCGGTAGTTGTCAGCTTCACTTTCTATGGATTGTTTGCTTGGTTGCATTGCTTCCGGCAGAATCCACCCTCCCCTCTTCCCCCCGCATACGCAAGTCCCGCCTCTGCGCGTTGACGTCAGACGTAAGAGGGCGTGTCCTATCTAAGGACAGACTGGACTCCACAATGGGAGGTTCGTGACTTTCCTTCGCTAAAAATAACACTTTCTTATTAATTTATTTAAACCGATGCTCCTGTTATGAATGTCTCCATAGTTTTGTCCAAAGCGTAAACACTGGCAATTCAACATAATCCAGTGAAAAGTTTGTTAACGGCACGCCCGTTTTCACGTCATGCTGTGTCTTGTATATAAACTTTTATACGTTTGAGACGAGACAGATCCTTGCTCTTCAAATTATCTTGCAGAAATAAGTGTAACGAAAAGCCATTTAGTCACTTTTAGGTACTTCTTATGATCCCGATCATTCTTTTGTCAGGTTTATTCTTCATGAAATTTGTGAAATGGTCTGGACTTAATGTTTCTCCTTGTTAGCCTTGAATGAACATGCTAAAAACATACTTGGCGTCTCGTATATTACACTTTGCTGTTGTCTAAGTAAGGACCCTTCCGACAATGCTTTGAATTTATGAACTTACGGACACACTTTCCGTTTGTTATTGTTGACAGACGGTTTTAAAGAACAACTGACAGAGGACAGCTCCTTCCTCAAAGCTGACCGCAGACTGGATACGGAGCTGGTGGACAAACTCATATTACAACTGAACAGAATCTACCCACAGATCCTCACCGACAAGGAGGCCACCAAGGTGCGTCTCGACAAAATAAGCAACACACGTTTGTTTTGTTTGTTTGTTTTCTTTTTCCTTTGTCTTGAAAATTCTGAAACTACTTAAGGAAAGTATGAAGATATCATTGCCATAGCTAAAATATTAAGAAGTTGCACCTTGAATGCAAGATTATTGCCTAGAGGAACCATCTAAGCTATGTATTAAAGGTATTGTTAGCATATGTTGCACCGTGAACCATTAAATATAATGCACTCAAATACCCCCCAACACAACTCAAGTACTAGTTTGATTAAAACTATGTGGCAATCATAAAAATTACTTTTTGAGGAGGTTGTGTGAGCTAGTTTGTCATATTTTGACAGTTTGACCAAAGCTATTGAGTTGAGGCTTATAGAATGTATATAAAATGTTAAAAATAAATAATAATGGGTGACAGACAAGCATGACTGTGCCTCTTAGTCATCTCTATAGATACTATTATTTCTGTGTATATTTTACATGATATATAAATATATATATATATATATATATTTAACTGATTGTTATATTTAGTTCCGAAAGTTAGATGTGCCCACAAGTGTTCGAGTGGACGAGCTTCTGACCCACCTGCAAGGAAAAGGAGAGGAAGCATGCAGAGAGTTTTACAGAGCTCTTCACTTGCATGTAGAGGAAGTCTACTACAGCCTGCCCACACGGCTCCGCCTCAGAGGTCAGTCCTATGTAACTGATTCACATTATGTATGTTACAGTGGGATTGTTGATCTAACACACATTGTTTCACATACTCTAGTATGTTTGACCGTGCCCAGTCACTTTTTTTTTTGTCTGTTTTGCAGATCTAATAGATCCACTAAGATATCAACCCCTCTATCGTCAGAAGTATGTTCTAAATGAGAGAGGTGAGACATAACATTCATAGACTGTGAGAAGCAAAGCACAACAAAACTAACTGTTGTATTGTGCATAGGCAACATTGCTTCTAATTTTAACATTTCTTTTTTTTTTTTTGTTGTTGAAAGAAACCCATCTGGTATCTATGTTTAGGGAACAATGTCATGAAGTTTAGGTTTGAAAAATGCATTAAAATAAATAGTGAGTGTATTAAGTGCATTAAGTGTGGTAACCCTAAGGTTAAACCTATTTCACTATGCTAACATTTTTCCTGTATCTCTTCCCAGGTCCAGTCTTCTTTCTCGGCTGTTTCGGCTTTGCAGTTGGAATGGCTTTACTTTACTACTACAGTGGTACACAGCGTTTCATTTTGCAACATTATCCTTAAAGTCAATCCTTCTTAAGACTGCTGATTCAGTGGCGGTAATTTGTGTTCTGCAGAGACTAAAGTGACGGGAGGAAGCCGCGCTCTTGGGATGGCTGCACTGGGGTTGAAGAAAAAAGCCCAGGAGGTGCTAATATGGTACACAGAAGAAAACCTCTTGAAGTAAAGGGTGATTTATTAATATAAAAGGCTTTAATAGTCCTACTATCATAAATTCTATTTGTTCCAAAGCACAGCACAATATTCTATTTCAATTCAGTTTTTCTACAGTTTATCCAATAACTGTTTGTTTTTGAGTGATAAGACAGTAATTTCCTTTTTCTTGCCATATGTTGTTGTGCCTGATTGATGAGCATCAGAAGGTTAGGTATGTATGTTTCAGGATGATGTCAGGGAAATTTAAAAAAATATATATTTATGCAAGTGAAACAAAAAATTCGACCTCACTACATTGATCAAACAAGCACAAAACGCACATTAAAAGAGGCAAGACTTTATGCTATGCACCACTTTGACCATAACAGCCACATCTGATTTAGACACTCTCTTTATACTCCTACCTTTATATTCCGGGGGACAGATATACTCCTGATTCTTTGGAGGCTCTCTAACTAATGATGTCAACCACACAAAAATACACACCAGCTTGCTCTGTGCTCTCCAAGCTGTTTTTTATTAGCTCTTTATCGTATGAGTCAGACCGAAGAAGTCTCATTGTAGACCTTTACTACCCTCTTGTGGTCAAAGGTGTACTACAGTGCCCGAGTCTTTCCCATTATTTCTGAAACTAAAGGGACTTTTTGTCTGTAAAACCGTACAGATCACACAAAGACACTTAACAAAAAAAAATCTGTGAGGTACAGCTCGCCACATTATTCGCAATGTAACTTTGCACGAACCTAACTGGGAGCCATCGAACTTGCACGATCGGTTATCCAATGAAATTAAGACCTTTACCGTGGTGCATTATGGGTACTGTTACAAACAGTCTTACACTTACAGCTGTAGCACAAAAATTAACAATACAATTTGAAAAATCGTCGCTGATTGTTTTAATTGAGAATGTATTGGAACTTTCTAAATAGGTATTGGATATTCGATATTGAAGACGCACCGTGAGTCAAAATATGTGTTCCGAACACGGTGGTATTTATATGGGTGTTTCCGGTGTTTAGATTGTGTTGTATGAAAGGAGAGAAGGTTAGCACTCCCCTTGACAAGGATGGAATTGGCCCTTGTGGCCTTCAACACACATACGGTTAAGGCATTGCCACCTACTTCGTGGCATCTCTAACCAAGTTTTTTTTTTGTGTGTTTTTATTTTTATATAATGACTTGTTCGGAACAAATTGTGCCTACATGTCTCGGACTTAACAGCTGTTTTCAACATGTGCCGCAAAACCGGAAACGCGAGTGAATACTTTCCCACGTCTCCTTCCGTTGGGTTGGCCAGGAAGAAAACTTCTCTCTCCGGACTGTTGTTTGTATGTTGGCCAGGGGTTTGGCTCACAGAGCGTGCCGTTTGTGGGAAAGTTTGACTAACTTACGTGTAAACCGCCCCTTATCTGTTTAAAGACATGGGTGCTAATATTTTTTTCAACACGCGATTTTCAGCCTTTTTATGCACTGTTTTCATGTTTCTAATCAGTATGTTCAAGGTATATAAGGGCTTAAATGAGAGATGTTGCACCATTTTTTTTAGATTATTAATTCTACAAATGTGTCGGAAACGATATGAAATTACAAAGTCTCGACGTTGATGTCCCCATTTGATGCCGAATAATTTTGTGAAAGACTCTTTAACTGATATTTAATGACGGATGCTCAAAGAATTGTTTTGGTAATGCGGTAGATTTTGGGTTTGATACATTCTGTGTGTTCTGTGTTGTGAAAACATGCCCTAAATGAAATGTGCCAGGATTTGTACCGTTAAATTTAAAAAAGAAGTGCTTTATGAAAATAAAAGGGTGCTTGCGCACGTTACTTCGTTGGTTTTATTTATCAAAGTCACTTAAAACAGTGTACAATCGTACAGTGTATAAGATTATTCAGTCAAAGCTGTGAAAACCTTTGGTCCTCATAAAAATAATAATAATAATAATAAAACAACTTTTTAAAAGACAACAAAAAAGTCCACTCACGCTATGCATTCCAACCCTACAACGTATACACAGGTCAACTTCACTTCAGGTCAACAGCTCATTTTAAAGAACACATACTAAACTGCATAGAACTGAAAGAGAAAAGGCATGTAAGGTCACCTTCATTATTTGGTCGAGGTTTATAAAAATGTAAACATTAAATAAAACTATTCTATAATGTCTCATGCACACCAGGAGGATTCCATTTATATTATGCTGCTGTATTATTTTTTTCTAATGGTGGAGTCATTAGGAATAAATTGACAACAGCAAAATGGCTGCAACAGACTCTATATTGCTCCTGATATGTCTGATATGTCTTATATTTAAATAAAGGAAGACAAGAATCTCCAGGCATTTATATCCTGAGCATAATACATTTTAAAAACACAACAAAACACGATCTAAATGAGAAAACGACCACATATTTATCTATAACCATGCTCATAGTAAAAAATCTTCAGGATATCAAGGTATGAGCCTCAGCGTTTGGGCTCATGGGTAATAAAATAGCTAAATAGCTACATATCATACAGTAGGTTATCTTAGTTTTGTCCGTTTGCACAAATAAACAGCAGAGGTCCTGATCAGAAGGCGTTGAGGCAGTGAGGGAAGGGGCTCAGGAGGCCGGGGTGGGCCGCTGAACGCCAAATGCTGTGATGAAGACGTTGACCACAACTATGATGAAGACAAAGGCTGTTGAAGCATTCTCCAAGATGTTCAGCTTGGAATGCTTGCTCGGATCGTTGAGGTCCCACTTCACTGAAAGAGGACAAATAAAAGACGTTACCACGTTTGGCTCAGACATAAATAATAACGTCCACAGGGGGGCAGTCGATTTCCTGACAGATAAGTCAAGTAATTATCCTTGAGCGTTGGACATGAACTAACAGCTTGTGACAGCAGGGCTTGCTGGTGAACAATAAGCCTCTTCCCTCCAATGAATATATAAAAGCCAACAATCAGGTTTGGATGAGAATATTTAAGGTGAAGTGCAGATGTGTCTTTGTTTCTGCAAACATCAGATTGTTCCTGAAAAGTGGAAACAGCTGACAGCAGATGCATTTGTTCCTGCTATTGGTTTCCTGAAGGGAGTTGTGGTTCACAATAGTTGTCTCTGTTGGGGTGAGATAAGGCTGTGGTCAGGAAGGGGAGGGGGCGGCATGCCAGCATATAAAAAGAGGACAAGCGCTGTGCTGAGGCTCATACCATCCAGTTCACCAGTCAATTACCGCAGCCGGATGAAATTCCCAGATTCTCCTCAGACAGATGAGCCCAATAAGGCCAAAATCGGATTTTCAACTAATACAATGTAAGTGAAAATGACGAGGTTGTGCAAACCTCGTCATTTTCACGAGGTTTGTCCTGATGTTAAACTGAAAGGGACAAACTGTGAGCAGCTATTGGCCATACGTTTTGTGGATGAGTGTTGACACACATTAAGTATTAAGTCAGGCCAATAAAATGGACAGTGTGAATGCAGATGTATCTGCTTTCACTTCTCATACTGTCAACTGTCACCTGAGCAGTGTTGAAAGTTTTTTTTTTTTGTTTTTTTTAACAGATCCTCAGACGGTAGCATTGGCAATAGTTAGTCTAAATCCTTTGATTCACTTTACTATCAAAAATACAATCAATTTACTATCTCAAATGCTATTTAATGAATTCAAATCACAGCACTCATTGTCAGCTTGTCAATACTGTTAACGGCCCTGAATTTTTGGCCACATTAGAAATCTTTAAACAAGACAGAAATCAAATAAATACATTATACTGCCAAAACAAAATGTTTGGCTAGCTACAACTACAATCTATAAAAAAAAAAAACCCCAAAACAATTAGATTTATCTTTCTGATGCATATCTGTGCATTCCACCAACACTTTTGATGTGGCGTGTTATGACGTTGTTTCTGTGCCCAACTTGAGATACAGTCGATTTAAACAACAATCACAAGGAAACTGAACACTCCCACTGCCCTTCTGACCAACCGTCGAGGAAGTGTGTGTCCTGCTTGCCAAACGTTGTGAACTCACAAGGGAGTTTTGTACTCTGGCTCTGCCTTGTCACTATTCAGACAGTTCAGAAACTTTAAAAACTGTGATTGGGTATATTTGCTTAAAGGGACATTTTAGTCTTTACACTTCCGCCCTCAAGTCCACACAGTAATTACCCCTACAATCAAAGTGGTAGGGCCAAAGAGAGGCAAGAAAAATGACAGTTCACCTCTCGTGCAAACATTTACTGACGCCCACACGTGGAGGAAGGAAGCAGCAGTGTAGTCTAGTTCAAGTATACGCCGTATAACCACCAGAAAAGGTTCTGCATTATTGTATAACCACTAACAAAATGCGCTAAGACACGCATCAGTATGTGTTCTTTGACTCAACGTTCACTTTCCCATTGATAAATGTGATTAAAAGGATGTTTCATGTTCTGATCTGTTTGGGAGTCGGCCATTGCTTTAGTGCCACTTTCGAGAATTTATTTGTGTTTGCGCCACTTTTTGCACTTGATAGCTGAAATTTTATTTGTCGTTGTTTTCAACAACAAATGGCAATGGAAGGATAAATCAGAGTGCAGTCAAAAGTGCAAAAAGAAGATATGCAGATTGGGGGTTGCTCCTGATGTTAAATTTATCCAAAAAAAAAAAAAATCTGATGACATTCTGCTTCTCACCCATATCCCCAGAAAGCACCTGTTATCAATTGACATGTTTGTCAATATCTTATCAATATAGTTGCGCTAAAAAAGATATATTATATATTGCATATTCCATTGCAAACCAGCCACGTTTCACTTCTGCGCTCTCTTTGCTGTGTCTGTTTCAACCTCCAAATAGGCAGGCATCACTGGTTTGCCAGTGTTTATATGTCTGTCCAGGAAGCAGTGATTTATGTTAACCGCCACGTCAGGGAAGCAAAACATCGTGGCTGTGTCCAGTTTTTTTTTCATTCATTCATTCATCTCCTATACCCGCTTATTCCAATTCAGGGTGACGGGGGTCTGCTGGAGCCTATCCCAGCTGTCTTATGGCAAAGGCAGGGTGACACCCTGGACAAGTCGCCAGTCCATCGCAGGGCCAGTTTTTTTTTTTTTTTTTGTTTAAACAGTTTACATACTCAATGTGACTTCATACACACCTATAAAGATGAGCAGCACACCCACTAAGATTTGCAGGATTAAGGAGATGCTGATGAGGACGATGAGAGGCACATAGAAGGCAAAATCGGACCCCTGCTCCATCACGGCCTTCAGCTGCGAGGCATTTGCCATCAGCAGAGCCACGTCCAGCATGCTCTCTGCCGCGCTCTTCTTGTTGGCATAGTGGTTCATGTTCAGGGGCCTCTCCTGCTGCCTCCGATGGCGGTCTCTCAGCGGCACCTGGGCACAAACAGAAACATTTCAGCAAAGCGGAACGAGCAGAATCACTAGCAAGGTTGTTAGCGCCAGGCGGGCTGGGATACTGAGTATTTCACAACTGCTGATCTAAAGGGAGGATCGGCAGAGATGCCAGAAAGTTGGAGGGAGATGCCTTGGTGATGTCAGGGGTCAGAGGAGAGCGGACAGACTGGTTGGAGAGCAAAGGGCAAAATGCTGGCGAGTTACTCAAATAACCACTTGGTACAAACAAGTATACACACATCTACAACTGTGTGTGTGTGTGTGTGGATGTGGCCACTTTGTTTTTTTGTGGTTACTAGGCTAATGAGAGCATGTTGTTACCAAACAGCCCCCCTGTTTGGTAACAACATGCTCTCACTAGCCTAGTTTGTGGCTGTTTCTTGAACAAACATTGAAACAAGTTGTGGACACAAATTCAAGTACAGAAGTATGAAATAAAACAAATGTCCAATCTGTTGAAATACCTTTTTGTTTTTTGTTTTTTTGGGGGGGGGCATTGCTGGTGTGATCGGGAATTTTTTCCCCCAACAATTCTCAATGTGGTCAAAGACGTCACCAGTTTTCGCAACGTTTTTGGGACTCTATTAATGGAAGTGAAAGTGCTTTCAAAACAGAAAGACTGCAGCAGGGCCGATAAGTTGGACGCAGTTCAAAGTGCAAAGAAAACCAAACAAAATCCCCTCTCCCCAGGAAACAGTTTAGTCAGCCTAAATAAAGAGTGATGAGGTTACAGTAATTCTCGTGAATTCTCATTAAAGCAATTCTCACTAAAACACGCGGGGAAAATGACAACTACAAATGTATTATGCACAACACTTCACGCACCAACACACACACATCCCCATGAGTCATGATAGATATAATTTCCTATAGAAAAGAGGAATAAGTGTTGAGGTCAGGTTGTCCCGGGGACTTTTTAGTTTGAGTTTGTGGAACATTTGCTTTTCAACCAGAAGTGTGTGTGGTCATGGGTTAATTTAAAGCCACGGGATAAACATGACATCACAGAAAAAGCCATGCTTCTCTCCCCGCAGGTTAGGCAAAGGGCACAGGATTCCTTGAAGGTGGGCTGCTAGTGTTACCAAGCCAACAATGGAACTCTTGTGCCATGCCACACTGAGGTTTTTTCGGTCTTCACATGTGAAATCCTACCAGGCCGAAGTGGAAAAAATTACAGATCGGTGCGCTGGCGCTCACTCCCTCTGCCTCTTTTCCAGTTTAGTTTTCACTTTTACATAGTGCTAACTCACAAGCACTTAAGCTAATCTTTTACTTGCATACCTCAGCTCCCGGAGAACTTTGCCTTTGTTTAATCTAACCCCTGGCCTGCGTGTGAATGTTGCAGTTTATGGGATTATAAAACCTTGCCTGCTTTTGTCAGGTAGTTATAACTTTAAGCAAACAACCGAAAGGACATTCAGTCTGAATTTTTTTTAAAAAAAAAAACAACAAATTTCCGATCCAGGAGGGAATTTAGGAATTTAGGAACCCTAACCCTAACCCTAACCCTATGGTATCAACAAACCCAACTAACCCTAACACCCTAACCCCATCAGTATTAAGTAACATTTATTGTGTGTACAACAGCCAACCAAGTGAAATTAAAATAATGCTTGACTATTTTCCTCCTGTGATGATGTAGCAGTGCCCAGCGTGGACAACACTAACATCTGACGTCGATCTGACTGGGAAATGATCCAGTTGTTATTCACTGCTCTCTTAAACTGTGAGAAAGAATTTTTTGTTAATCAACAGTTTTAAGAGTTACCAGAGAAGCATGCACGACTCTTACGTTTGAATAAAGGGGCTTTTTAAAGCGATAGTATCAATGTACGAAGACAAGACTTTAATCCGAATGAAAATCCGTCTATATGGAATTTAGATGGGATTCAGTCTTGTCCTGGCTACTGTGTGGCAACGTAAACAGCTTGAAACATGTTAGCGTCACCAATAATCTGCTCAGGTGACAGAGTTACAAGCTGTTGCAGTGGGAACTATTTTAAAAAGTTATACACACTAGACATTCCTAGTTTAAATGACTTAGTAACAGCTGCTGCTAACCAACCACTACTATGAACTCATGCTAGTTTAGTTTTTAAGTGACCAATGTATTGGGTGCTAATAAAAGTGCATAACAATGTTAATGAACCAGACAAATCAAAGTCTGCCTGTACATCTAATAAATGTGTGAAAAAAAGCACCAATCAATTGAACATGAAGAAAATTGACGAGAGGTAAACAAGATGTTTTTAAAAGCCCCATTGTATCAACAAGCTTGTCGGTTATTCCTCTTCACGTTAGAGACTTCCTCTGTAGTATTTGTGGTATTTCTGACAGAGAAAGTATTGGTACTTCCTTACATATACTATAATCATGAATGAGGCTGGAATTGGTTGTAGCAATAGTTTCTCTATTTTAATTAAAGGTTCGCAGCGTTATTTTTAGAGATGTATGAGAAGACTTTCCACTGAAAATCCCGGACGACGGTCTCCGCGATGGAGTTCATGCTGCGTTCACTGGCTTCACAAAATTCTAAATCTATACATTCATTCTCAAACGACATTAAAAAATAATATAATAACGATGATTGCGTGAGAGTAATTGGGATTATAATTGCGTGCTTGGGTACAGCCGTGCAGTCGTTTAATCAGAACCTTGCTCAGTGACTTTGTGAGACGACCCACCTGGATTCCTCCACTGAGAACACGTTGTACACCTCGGCCACAGTGTTATTATGTGTAAAGTGAGGCTCGGCACGCAACAACACACGGACACCGACAAAAGACTGTCGGACAACTTGTGAAACGTGAATTAGACGAAATACAACCCTCGGCCAGCGGCTCAGCTTCTGAAGCGGTCGAACGAAGCGGAAGTACCGGGCACTTGTTCACTCGTCCGCGGCAACATCACGCGACGATGGATGAGAGAGAATGGACCACGGTCAAGGATTGTAACCGCGACGATTAGCTTCCCAACTTAAAAGGCCTACTCTGTGAGCGTTCCCCGAGGATTTGCCCGTGACTAAGCCCGGTCGGTGAAATAGAGGTACTTTATTTGCCAACTGGAAGCTAACGCGACTCCCTTCTTTCTTGAGCGCCGGCGCCGCCTTCACGTACCTCCGCCTCTCCGTTTCGGTCAGCATCCCCGTTCATTTCCATGCTTTCCATTGCCATGTTCATAGTCAGCGACTGTTATCCCGAGCGCAGGGTCATAAGCGCCGCAGGCGTCCAGGGAGGTGGGAGGATGGTCCGGGCACCAGGGACAAACACGGACTGCTAATAAACGACCCTTTGCAGTGACGAATATAAGTGGGGGCGAGCAACCACCCCTCCACGGCGAGCACTCGGTTCCACAAAGCAGTGGGGAAGTCCGTGACGGCAGGTCCTGGGTTTGGGGCGTCGTTTCTCGCCTTTTCACCACAGACCCCGGCTGCTGGGAGGGATCTCACGCTACTTCTTCAAAATCCTGTGCGTGCGATTGAGGGGCAGAGCGATTCAGTCACGCAAAATGCATCTCTACCCCCATCTTCTGGAACAACAACGGTATTGCATATGGAAGGCTCAAGCGTCAGCGTTTCCAGTAACACTCAAATTATTGAGTGATTTTTGTCACTAGAATTATTCAGCGTCTTTGACAGGACTTACGATAGATCCTAGCATTTTTATTTGTATGTTACTGGAACGCAAGGAGGTCATGTGCTAATAGCCTAATGTGGCATTTTTTGGGGTGGGTGGGGGGAGGGGTCAGTTTGTAACGCTCAAGAGGACACTAACACGAGCAATAATGGTACGCACATGTTCATACTAAAACCCGTGTCATATCCTTTAAGATTATCTGTATTCAGAGCAGAGCTGACAAAGCTAGAAAGCAGCTGCACAGTCACGAAAAAAGTCTTATCCAATAAAGTACATCTGGCCTTGTGTCCACCGAAAATGAGGCCCAGTGCGTAGGATGGCCAGACAACAGCTGTCACATTCTGGTTTTGCATTGTGAACCAGCCTATAAGGTCCTGCCACACCCACCAAGTGCTACTCATTATTCCCACGGTTTCCCTGGTGACTGTCACTTTAGCTTGATCCCATAAAGTTGAAACTGCCCTTATAGCTTTAGTTATTACCTTCCGATTTTATCCCCATTGAGGAAAAAAAAAGTATTTTGAGTATCTTCACATTTTGGCTTCCCCCCTTTATAAATGTGTAAATGAAAATACTAAATCTGTTTGGTTTTTTTTTAAATTATTATTACAAAAGGTTGAATTTACCATGTGAAAAATAATCACATTACACCTTCAATTGCTGTTTATTCAACTGCTATTTTAAAAACACAATCTATTTATTTCAGTTTCTTGACAAACCTTTTGAGAGTAATTTCTAAAGTTCTTTGAAAAATAAGCTGGGCTTTCTTGACTGAATTTGCTAACCCAAATCTATAAATATAAAACCCTAGGCATTTCCCTCAATGGAGTAAATATATCAAATACAGTTTCACAAGGTCAATAGGATTGATCTTCCCACAACTTTGCAGAAAATCAAATTATCAGGAAAAGGTGATAAAACCTTTCAGACTTCAGGACGCTGTTAGTTTTCATCCATCAATTTCAATCATTTATATGCCTGTAGTTATCTTACTATTTTGTGAAGATTTGAAGTCATATACAAAAGGCAAATCATTTCGGCTGTTGGAACAGAAACTTTATGTATTTATTTATTGTTTGTTTGTGTTTTGCTTGTTCCTTACATGTCACAACTGTCTCTGCCTGTATCTGGACTTGGGAACCGGCACAGGAATGCTAAAGGTGCGCCCTCTTGAGGATGCGTTTTAACAACAAGTGCTATGTAAGACAGTAAATATATATTGTAAAATAAATAAATAAATAAATAAATACGTCTATGAAATACAATGACATTGCAGCAAAACCGTGAACAGATACATTTGTGAAGTTTGACATTTTGACACCCCTCACTGACAGTGCCATTGCTAAACCGCCGCTCTGCGATTGATGGGCGTGTCGCCGATACATCCGGTGCATCCAGCATCCCTCCCGGTTGCGATACGCGAGCACGCGTCTTCCCATTGGACGACTGCTAAAGCGCGTCACCGTGAGGGCGGACAGAGGTGTTGCACATAGCCCGTGCCGCGGGGTGTCTGAGGGGGTGCCGAGTCATTGGATACAAGCTGTTGCCGGGGGTGGGCTGTGCTTAGTAACGCACTTGATATGTCAAAGGGGGAGGGGGAAAAAAAAAAAAATCTGAATAAAAAAGCGGGTTTTTTTTTTGTTGTTGTTTTTTTTCATCAGCCGGACGCGAGATGTGGAGTGAGCCGCCTGGCCCAACCTGACAGGGAAACTGTGCCGCAGTGGGTATAATCTGATAAGCGCCTCATCCCGGCCGGACTCCGCTTCACGACAAGCAGTATGGGGAGACCAAAAAAGAGTACGTGCGGATAGTTTGAGCAGGGATTCGGGGGGGAAGAAAGGAACCGAGGACTCGCTTCCTCTCGGAACGTCCTCGGCCGGATCAAATATAAGGAAGGACGGTTAGTTTGCATCATCCACCTGAGCCCGTGTCTTCACGGAGGATGACAGCTGCGTGCGCTCTCTGGTCCGTGCTGTGTCTTCGGGGGGATTAATTCGCGGCACAGCCGAAACATCCCGGCCTGTCTCCCCGCGGAAGCAGCAATTTGTCTGCCGAGGAAATCGTTTTTTGTTTTTGTCTCTCTCTCTCTCTCTCTCTCTCTCCCTCTCCCTCTCCTTGTACAGAATGAGCTGGATCGGGGGATCTTATGCAATGTGGAGGAAACTGTTTTTCGTCAGCTCATAGGCTGAACTGCCAATGACATCAGGCTCAAGTTGAATAGCTGTATTGCAGCAAGGTGGACCGGGGCGTGATGCGCTGCCGAGGAGGCGGAGGACGGCACGCATCCTCGGGAGCAGCTGGCTCATTTACCCGTGTCCTGAGCAAACACGAGGCGGAAGGCCACACATCCTGAGCTCGGGCGAACTGCGTCACTGTACGCGAGTGTTGCAGGTAGGCAGCGAAACTCTCTCCTACCTCCTGCAGCTCCAGCGGGAGAGCAGCATGCCCACCACCACCTCCACCTCCACTCCTATCATCGTCACAAGTTAGCCGGGATGGATTCGGCGGAAGATTCGAGGAAAGACCCGCTACTGGGATCTACGTTTTCATCAGTGCCGAACTTAGACTCGGACATCAACGCAAACGCCCGCAGGCCGGTGTATGAGAACGGGACGGACCACAATGTCAACTTCCAGACCTCTGCCCTGCGGGGCGCCAGTGACCCGAGCGCCTACCCCCCCACGGACTACGGGCTGGTCCGCCAGAGGTTCATCCGGCGGAGTCTGTGGATGTCGGACTCCGAGGAGCAGCCGCTGGACGTGCCCGAGTGCGTCAACAGCAGCCCGGTGCTTAACATTGACCTGAGGACTATAGTCGACCGGACTCGGACTCGGACTCGGACTCGGACCCGGGGTCGCCACGGGACGCGACCGGGTCTGGCAGAGAGTTCCAGCACGGAGAGCCAGGTGGATGAGAAGGACGGCGCCACGGAGACGACGACGGTGAGCGCCGACGAAGAGAAGGAAGGAGGCGAGAGGGAAAGCGAGCCAAACGCGGATGTGCCCTCGGATGTCACAGGTAAAGCCGGAAGTGACGAGAACGAAGAGGAGCCGGGGATGAAGGCCGTGTCCACGTCACCCGGGGGCCGCTTCCTCAAGTTCGACATCGAGTTGGGGAGAGGCTCCTTCAAGACGGTCTACAAAGGCCTCGACACCGAGACCTGGGTCGAGGTTGCGTGGTGTGAACTCCAGGTGGGTTCACCGGGTCCAGAGCACACGTGAACGCCACGCACGGTGCCCAAGTCAGAAACCAATTTAGAGGGGCTGAACAGTGTTGTTGGGATTACTCCATGAAAGTAATCCAACTACTGATTACTTCTTTAAAAAAAAATAATCTGATGACTTCTTGAACTGCTTTGTTTTCATAAGTAATCAATTACTAATTACTTTAGTTAAAAGAAGATAAAGTAACAGTACAAACAAACCACAATATTCTTTGATTTAGACAAGATGAACTGAAAATAATGTTTGCATTTCCAGCTACAAACGCAATCGCTGTTTTTTTTCTTTTGCTTGTTTGGGTGCGTCGCCACATATCAATGACTTTGAATGGACGGCTGCATCAACAATCTTCAACATCGCTGCTTTTGGTTGTTTTTCTAAATTTCAGACATTTTGTGGATAATAAGACATCTTAGCTTGCAAAATATCTCAGAAAAGTAATGGAATCCTTACTTGATAAAGTAATTATGATATAATGACCAGTTTTGCCACAGTAGTCCCGTTACATTACTCCGTTACTGAAAAAGTAGTTTAATCACAGTAGTGGATTACTTCATGATGGATTACTCGTCAACACTGGTGCTGAAACAGTAGATTCTTTTCATTTCTATCTGAGAGACATCTGGGCCAGGCTTACTAAACGAAAACAATCAGGAGTAATGATGAGTACGACGACACAGATTATTCTGGAATGTTTTATTGTTGTTTTTAACTTAGTGTCACGTTCAGGCTCTCCACTTCCCGTCACGGGTCATCGTGGCAAACAGTTGAGATTTTATTGCGTCTCTGTTTCAATAACGTCACATTGCTGGGTAGGATAGAGGTACCTGCAGTACACACTTTTTTAGAACATTGATTCTCCTGCATTGTTTTTGCTCATGAGAGATCAACATTTTGTGGTATATTAAGGTAAATGGAAATTATTCATTTTATTTCAGCTCTTTGTGTACTTCAAAATCTTTAATCCCAAATCTTGCATTTTGACATCACTTTAAACAGCAAGGATGCCTGTGGCCTGTGGCCCTCTTGTCCTCTGCATATACACTTCAATTGTAGTTGAGGTTAGTGAATTGGCACTATATAAATAATTTTCTTGACATTATTTGGTAGAACATTTCCAAGGGGATTAAAAAAGTATATAGATATATAAAAGTGTGGTCTTTATGTGTGGCTAATCTGTGTAATACTGTAGCTGCCATCCATGTGATACACAGATTAGCTCACAGATGAGAGTGGCCTTTCTGTCTGCTCTGGTCTTGGAGCTTTCTATACAAAATATTACAGAACATACTGAAATACTGAATGGTAAATTAGAAGGCAAACATCTTGGGTTCTATACTAAAAAAAAAAAATAAAAAAATCACATTTTAGAATATTTTTTCACAAAGCCCCACTGTTCTGTTTTGATCTGGCTCGGGGCAAGTCAACTCTCCAACATTATTTAATGAGCTGCTTATTAGGGACTGAGCCAGTGAAAGACCAGTTCGAAACGAACTGGTCTTTCGCAATGGCGAAAAGACCCTATTGTATTTGCTATGTTTATTCTTATTATTATTATTATTATTATTTACAAAACATGCTCCAAAACCCACCAAATTCGGCACGGAGGTAGAAACTGGTACACAATGAAAGAAAATGAAGACAAAAAGGCAAAATTCCACTTCTAGCGCCCCTAGAGGGGTCCAACTACAATTGTCCAAAAACTACAAATGGCCCTAGCTTCCACTAGGAAGGTCGAAAAAGATGGGGGAAACACCCACGCGTTCGTCTCTTCAAGCCCGACATTTCGTACGCTCTAACCTATGTCGCCCAACAAACAGGAAGTGAATTATTCCCACTTTTCGTTTTCACGTTAAAAGCATACAGCTCAGAAAGCGCAAGTCCGACGGGCTTGAAAATTCAGTATGACATAGACTGGACCTTCATTACAAAGAATCATCAAAAAAAAGGGATGCTTCCAACCATTTTCGTGCGCCCCAAAAGGCGTCCAACTACAATTGACCACAAATTACAAATGGCCCTAGCTTCCACTAGGAAGGTCCAAAAAGATGGGGAAAACACCCACGCGTTCGTCTCTTCAAGCCCGACATTTTGCACCTCTAACCTTTGTCCCCCGACAAACAGGAAGTGAGTTATTCCCACGTTTTTGGTTTTCAAATTAAAATCATAACGCTCAGAAAGCGCAAGTCCAACGGGCTTGAAAATTCAGTAAGACATAGTCTGGACCTTCATTACAAAGAATCATCAAAACATTTTTGCTTTTTCCAACCGTTTTCGTGCAACGGCCCCCCAACCAGACTCTAAGCCATAACTCTTCATATTTGTGGATATAGTTAGAACGTTGGATCGGCTTTGACAATGCAAGATCCACTATAAAGGACACTGATTGCGTAACATTCTTTTTCTTTTTTTTTTTCCTCAACTGGCAGGCAGAACATGATCGAAGGCTATTAAAACATGTCAGTCATAAATGCTGGCTTGTGATTGAACAACGCCCCATAACAACAGACATTTAACTGCAGCACAGCCTAGCTAAAAGATGATACCAGTATCTTTCATGTAGACGCTTGAAATGGCTGAGTTCTAAGCTTAGGTTGCTCCTGCTCGTTTGGAGGCTTAACGCCTTTCTCTATCTCTCCTCTTTTTAACACACATAAATGGCTGCAGTTTCCTCTAGGGAAATCGTACAGGCGTCATTCAAACATCCACGTGTTTGTCTCATCAGTCGCCGGGCGTCGGCAGAGGACGGGGGCAATTGCAGGCGGTCGGGGGTCGCCGGGGTCGCGTCGGCGGGCGGCTCAGTCCCGCTCAATCCTGCTTGCAGGGCTAGTTTACTGAGCTATCGTAATTAGAATGGGACTCCTGATCACAGACACGTAGCATGGTTATATAGGTTCAGGCAGTGACAACGTGTTTTTCATCCTGCTCCTCCCAAAGAATTGAATATTCCCTTGGGAATATGTAACCTTAATGGCAGCCTAACTCTATCTAGCTCCGACATAAAGTTATATCACCGTCATGCTGTGTTTATGTCACAGCCTTTGCTGGCAGCATCTCAGCCTTAATTCCGGCCAAGCTAGATATGGGAATGTCACTGTTTGGCTTTTGCTAGTTTAATAATAGCAGAGGATCACTTGGTGGTGGAATTCAAGCCAGTCAGTAATGATTGAATTATTGATTCTTGAATAAAATACATTTCTCCAGGACCACAGGAAGCTCTGGCTCTTTGCTTCAATTTATCTTCAATTTAGTTTTACATCGATAACTTAGTGGTACTGGTGTTGCTTGAAGGGCCAATGGAATGCCATGGATTTTAATTTGGAAATAGAATATTTATATTGTGATCTAAAGCCTTGTTATATATATATATATATATATATATATATATATATATATATATATATATATATATATATATATATATATATATATAAGTATATATATGAGTATGTATGTATATATATATATATATATATATGTATATTTTGATTTTATTTACATCTAGCGTGTAGAGAAGGTTGATTGATTGATTGATTGATAAAAGGAATCTGAATGAAAAGGATGAGTTCACTACAAGATACAGCATTTATGTATAAGTCAAGGATATCTGTACCTGCATAGGTTGTCTGTGATGATTCAACCATTCAGTCCCTGGAGCCGAGGCATTGCCCTTTAGAGCCTCCGCGTTGGTCTGCCTCACTCACGAAAAGCCACCTTGACTCAAATTGTGTTCTCTTTGTGCTTAATGTGTGTGGCATCAGATAACATACTTCAGTTGTTCGGAGCACCAATCGGCTGGTCCCTGGATATTGCAAATCGGAGTGCTAATCTGATTTCCCGTTTTAAAACTAAGTTACTCTCGCGAAAATAAATTGGCAATGCAATGTAAATGAGTGGAATGCCAAAACACATCAAGGCACACCGAGAGCTGGGCCTTGTCGCCATTTGTCTTGTTCGATTGTTTAGTAATTAGCTTTAAATGGGGATTGATACCCCGGTGGTATTACCTCACCGATGTGTCTGGAGAGTGAATCCTGCTGATGCAGCTCTCTGCACCAACTCGCAGAGAGCGAGGAAGGGGGAGAGGGGAATGGCCGAGTGCAGCTCAGGGCTGCGTGAAAGACGAGGATATATCAATTAAACCACGGACTGTGTCCTCACAACGTACCGCGGAGCCACGTTCGGGAAGTGGTGCTGCTTTTCAAAAATGTTCCCAACTCGGCGCCTGTCGTGCAAAACAAAGCAGGAGGAAAGCAGATCCTGCAACGCTGGAGCCACACCCTGCTTAGATCTTCTTTCTGCTAAATAATCACTATAATAATCTCTATGTACGCTGCAGGAGAAAATTAAATGACCACAGGCTGGCGGAGGTGGAGAGTCTGTTACGCATTTGTCCTTATTAAGAAGCAGTGGTATGAAGGAAGCTGAAGCGAGGCTATCCTTCACAGTGGGGCGACAGAATCTAAGATGCATGAGGACGCGCTCCGTCTAGGTCACTGAGGACTGTGAGTGAAACCTGATTCCCCAGCGTCAGCCAGTAATCGATGACCGGCTGTGCACAGGACGTTGCTGCGTTCATTTAAAATGCTGAATACGAGCTCATGGTTACCGTAATCACTTGGACAAAGGGGTGGCACCAGAGGAGTCATCCGACCGTGTGCATCGGTTGAATCAGATTGTATGCGGCGCTATGACTGGAAACTGTCCTAAAATGCAGAGGATCGCTCACCGTCAGCTGTTTCTCTATTTATACAACAGTTCAGGGAAGCAAGGAGCCAAAATATTGATCCAGTGCAACACAGATTGACTCAAGTTTGCACGCATGACAATGTAACATATAAAAACGGGGGGGAAAGTAAAAAGAGAAAGATGAACTCCCTGTAACGTTCGTCCCACTTTTCCCCAGCAGCCGGCTCAACATTTTGCTTTTGAAGGGCCACATGCTCCTTCATTTATTCGCCTTGGCAGACGTGCGCATGTTGCTGTCTCTCCATCAGACTCAATGAAGCTTCTACGTCCGCAGGACGCAGCCCGGGTTCCGTTCAGTTGTTGGGTGTTTTCCTGCTGTGTTTTATACACAGTTGGGATTTAAAGAGTAAATGGGACAGACCCCCATGTTTACTCACTCAAAATACCAAAGTTGTCCTCACTACAAACATTAGCTTGAGGCTTTCTCTACCAGAGCTCAACTCCTGATGCTACGACTGAATATTTTAGCAAGTTTGAAATTTTGTCACTTGCATTAGCATTTTGTATCTGTGCAAAAAAAATAATATTTACTCGTAATCACATTAAACAAACACATTAACGTGATAGAAATCAAGCCTGTTTAGGTCTTAAGCGGCCAGCTCGTGAAAAGTAAAAGTGTCAGAGCTTAAAGCGTTTCTTTCTTTTGACAATCTACTTTTCTTTGTTTTCCTCAGGAAAGAAAACTCTCTAAATCTGAGAGACAGCGGTTTAAAGAGGAGGCAGAAATGTTGAAAGCTCTTCAGCACCCCAACATTGTGCGGTTTTATGATTTCTGGGAATCACCACTCAAAGGGAAGAAGTGTATAGTTCTGGTGACGGAGCTGATGACTTCAGGGACACTGAAAACGTGAGTCCTGTCTGTGAAAATCTTCAGGCTCATTTTCAGATTATTTCTTACCTTGTTGTGATATAAATGTTTTGGAAACTATCTTTCAAGATGTCGTTTTACTTATGTCCTTGTGCCACCATGTGCCATAAAAACTAACTTTACATCAGCTGAAACACAGTAATATGAAGGAGGTTGACATAATCTAAATGTCTCATCTAAAACTTAGAAGACTTGACGTTAATATTAAGTGAACAAGTTTCTCTCGTAATAATAAAACCACAATTGAAAAAGACTGCTGACTGACATGCTGCAAAAAGCTATGCAACCAAAGGTTTATAGTTTGTTAACATAATTAGCCTGCTATTAAAAAAACTCATTAGTCAAATCATCTATACATTTTAAAAGTGAATGCAGTTGTTTTTTTTTAATCCACCTGTGTTGCTCCTGTTTCAGCTAAATAGTTCAACACAACCATCATGAGACTGACGCTTGTTGTGTTGTACCAAACATGTACCGTAGTAACCAAAAATGAAAGTCCTATTTTTGGTTTTAGCTATTTTTTGCTTAACTGAAAATGCAAGGCGTTGCGTAAGCTGCATTGGGTGTGTGGTAACAACCACAAAAAGATTCACACTTTGATATAAACGACACATTGTTCTTCACAGTAAAGTGAGTTGCCCTTAGTTATATTTGCCTTTTATTGCTTCTCCTGAGGTCAGCGTGAAACTTCCTGACACAAGTGACTTTCATTTTTATATCAGCTTAGTCTGATGCTATAAATTCCATATAGTCCAAGACGAGATATTTTGATAATAAAGTTGTCCACTGGGATTCATATTGACTTTGTTAAGGGCAAGTCCCTTGATCAGATCAGCGACTGGTGAGGAAAGATCCTGACATGTCGATTTATCTTCCACCCACCACTGAGTCTTGGAAATGGAAACGTCTCTTTCCATCTTAGCCTTTTCCACCCTGCTGTGTTATTACTCCTGCAGATACTTGAAACGCTTTAAGGTGATGAAGCCCAAGGTTCTGAGAAGTTGGTGCCGGCAAATTCTCAAAGGCCTCCACTTCCTTCACACGAGGACTCCGCCAATCATACACCGAGACCTCAAGTGTGACAACATCTTCATCACTGGGCCCACCGGCTCCGTCAAAATAGGAGACCTGGGCTTGGCGACGCTGAAGAGGGCCTCGTTTGCCAAAAGTGTTATTGGTGAGTCATCCGTCATTGTCTTTGTACTGTGAATAGCTGTTTTTATTCTACCCCTGCATTTTTTCTTTTAACAATATAAAACTATCAGACATTGCAAAGTAAGCATCAATTTAACATTATAACCACACGGTAGGAAAATCAATAGCTATTTTTCATCTTCCGGGACACATCTGACTGTGTTACTGAATGCAAAATCATCATCCATCCATCCATCCATCCATCCATCCATCCATCCATCCATCCATCCATCCATCCATCCATCCATCCATCCAGCCACCTTCTCGTGCTTATCTAGAATCAGGGTTGATAACAAAAAGCCCGCTCTAAATTTCATTTCACCACTAAAGATGAATTACTTGTGTTAAGTACTACCTAAAATAGAGTGTCATATTTGTACACTGAAGCCCCAATAAACGTCCCAGCTTTCATTAAGGCAGCGCTTGCCGATGTCGGCTAATCTCCTTTCTTCTGCCGCACAAATTGTGGTCTCAACTGTATCAACTCAAGTGACTCTGGAGCAGGATTCCAATCTCATACATTTATTGCGATAAAATTGGAAGAGTCTCACTTTTTGAATTGAGTCTCGTCTCTCGAAATTGTTTTGTCGAATCTGAATAAGGAATAAAGCATCTTGTTGGACTTGACATTGATATTCACAGATGTGGAATGAATCCGCTTTATTGCTTTGACTAAACAAATAGATAAACAAATCTTTTGAAGGCCCTGCGATGAACTGGCGTCTTGTCTAGGGTGTACCCTGCCTTCGCCCTAAGACAGCTGGGATAGGCTCCAGCAGACCCCCGTGACCCTGAATTGGAATAAGCGGGTATAGAAGATGAATGAATGAATGAATGATGAAATCTTTTGAATGCAGGCACGCCCGAGTTCATGGCGCCGGAGATGTACGAGGAGCACTACGACGAGGCCGTGGATGTCTATGCCTTCGGGATGTGTATGCTGGAGATGGCAACTTCTGAATACCCTTACTCTGAGTGTCAAAATGCTGCTCAGATATACCGTAAAGTCACCAGTGTGAGTTCACATCAAATGTTTATAAAGTTCATTTTCGCCGGCCATCTTTTGACTTTATACTTTCTTTGCATGTTGTTTTTTGTGCAAATATTTCCAACTGATCTTTATGACATCGTTTCTATGTTTTCTGTTAAAGTTAAAGAGGCTGCAGCAATGCAGCCAAAACACACATTTACTGTATGTCTACAGCAGCTGTGAAATTATTGCAATTGGACTGCACTTGTTGAAGCAGTGGTGGCAAATTTCTGCACTGTATTAGTGATGTGATGCGTTAGGAATCACTCTGAGGTCTCCAGGCGCAATTTCTTTTGGCATAGTCACACACAAAACACATGCTTGAAATTGTTTGAATTGAAATAAAATTAAATAACTTTAGGTTTAACAACGAACATTAACACTTTATCAACAGCTTAACGTGTGTCATTATTTTAAAGTGTTACCTAAAAGTTTTTTCTGCAAATATTCCAAAGTTTTATTTGAGATTATGTGAAATAAAAAAAACTTCAGGGCGTCCAAAAACATTTTTTCCCACTACTGTTCATGTGGACAATAACTAAATCATTAAAATGAATAATGTTGCTGTAGCGCGGACAAGACAAACTGACTACAAGCTAATATCAAAATTAGTTTGAAATTGCACTGACGGGAGAGAAAATCCAGGATTTTCAAGGATTTACGTCGTTTAAAATGGGGTTTTAAAGATTAAGTTTAGTTTTTTGGTTGTGTTGGTGACTCATCAAAACAAATAAATCAGTTAATTTCAAGACTGAATCATCCGATTGTCTTCAAGCAATCTGCCGTGTCTTGCAGGGGGTGAAACCCGCCAGTTACAGTAAAGTCAGCGATCCAGAAATTAAGGAAATCATTGGGGAATGTATCTGCCACAGATGGGAGGAGAGGTATGTGGGCTTTGACGTCATCTCGCCGCTTATGACACAAGCTGCCAGAGGTTACCCTCACTGTCTTGCCTTGTTTTGCTTCTGTCCCTGCTGTGTGACGTCAACGCCACTATTTGGCTCTGACACACAGTTGAGCTTTGTGTGTGTTGCGCGTCATTAGGTCCGTAGTGACCTTCCTGTGCAGGTCCCAAAGCCGGTGTTTGTGTGTGCATCTCGCAGGTATTCCATCAAAGACCTCCTGAATCACGCCTTTTTTGCCGAGGACACGGGCGTGAGGGTGGAGCTCAATGAGGAGGACGACGGCAAAAAGTCGACCATTGCCCTCAAGCTCTGGGTCGAGGACCCCAAAAAGCTGAAGGCGAAGTACAAGGACACTGGCGCCATTGAGTTCACCTTTGACTTGGTGAACGAGGTCCCAGAGGTCATCGCCCAGGAGATGGTAAATATGAGCAGCTGTAGAGTTTACAAGTCTGACCGGTGTTTAATGATGCATCTGGTCACTTTAGTTGGTCTCTGCCTTCGGCCTTTTTCTTCAGCAGGATGGTCTTGTTTGTCTTACTGTCAGTTGCTTGTTTTTATATCCAGTGTAGAGGCCATCCATCCATCCATCCATTTTCTATACTTGCTATGCTATGCTTCCTCCTGCACTCAGGGTTGTGGGGGTCTGCTGGATCCCAGCTGTGATTGGACGAAGGCAGGGTTACAAGTCGCCACTTCATTGCAGGGCCCTGTTTATTTATTATTTATTATTTATTTACATTTAACTCATTCATTGAGTTAAAACAACACATTTAAACACAAACACAAACATTTCCAACTCTGGAATGAAAGAGAGCAAAAAGAAGAATTGTCTATACATTAACTTTTTTTTAATTATTGTTTTTAATGTTGTTTACATGTTTGAAATAAATAAATAATTAGATTATAAATCTGCCCCTTCACGCAAAGCAATACATTCACAAAGACCTTAAATTAAGCCTTGGCGTGATGGTGGGGAAATGGTCTCTCCATCACAATGCGAACTCAGAGACATTTACACTCACGTTCACATTCATGGAACGTCTAGAGTTTAGAATGAACCTCTTTGGGTGCCTTGTGAGATCCCACAAAGACATACTGACAATACATAAACTCCACCCTGCTGACTCCTCCCCCCACCCCCGCCAATAGCGGCCCATCTTACACAGTTTCCAAAAAGCAGCCAATTGAAGTTCACCTGGCAGATGGAACTTTTGTCAGACATCTGGTTGGAAGCCCATAGAAGACATTTGGGGAGTTGAAGGTTGTTGAGCAAACAATCCATTAATCACAGTGAAGAAGTGACATCAGATTTGTTAGTGCTAATTCAGACACCACTGCCAGCTGCACGACATCACAGTTGTTAAGGGGCCAGCTGCCAAAGTGAAAGAATGTTGCCCACTGACTGACTGGCTTTCATTGTTGTATCATTTAATGTGTATGTAGTTCATTTGTCATCATTTTTTTCAATTTGAAAATGTAATGCAGTTCTGATAAAACCTGCTGCTGTAAGAGTATTCACGCTGTACACTTCAGCAGTTGTCGTTGTTTACAGCTTGCGGTTGCTTCCAGTTTCTGTTCTTCTGTGGTTTCTCAGAGCAGCATGAAGCCATTGCTTATTGCTCTCGCATCTCCTGTCTCTTTACTTCAGGAGCTGAGTGACCATGGAATTGATGGGAAGTTTAGACTGAAAAATGAAACAGATTTTTGAAATTATGTGCAGCAAAACAGTCGCTTTGGGAATGACGCCCTGTCATGCTTCTGCATCTGCCAAATTTTGTTTACACAATAATTTGGAAACTTCCGACCAATCTTTTTTTTTTCTCTTTGCTGTGCTCTGTAGGTCGATTCAGGTTTTTTCCTGGACTGTGATGTGAAGATAGTGGGCAAGTCCATCCGGGACCGCGTGGCTCTCATCAAATGGAGGAGGGAGCGAACTGTCTCGGCAGCAAACGGCGATGCACCTGCCAAAAAGGCGCCTCAGAATCTGCTGTGTGTTCCCGGCGGCGGCGGCGGTGCGGCGCAGCCCGGCACCTCGGCCATAACCAACTTTGAGGAGCCGGAGGTGGAGCAGCAGCAGCAGCAGAGCCTCATTTGCACTGTGCCAGTCACCATGTCCACCACCTGTGAGTGTCCGGCGGTTGTGTTGCATTGTGTTTTCATAAGAACAGAAGGCCAACTCAGACCTTAAATTGAAAATGAATAAGAGTTCATGTGGGCAGCAGCCAGCAGCAGCAGCAGCAGCACCGTCCTCATCAATTAGACGTCAACACCCAGCGTTTGAATTTTAATTAGATCCCAGCGCACTTCTCCACCCTGTCCTTCCCAGAGGACGTTGCGTCCACAAAGTTCCAGTTTTTCTGTCTCTGTACAGCCGACAGTGGCGTGAGCTGGGCCGTGCAGGTGGACGACGGGATTGGTCAGCACAACGGCAACTACCAGTCGCTCCCGGAGCCGATCTCCAGCGCCCAGATCATCAGCAGCCCCCCTGCACTGGTCGACCGCCTCGTGCACCAAACCCTGGCATCGGACGAGAGCTTCCTGCAAGCAGCCAATCAAGGGCCGGAGGCAGCCTACCAGCAGGCTGCCGGTCAGCTGCATCCTGGGGCCTATCAGCAGTCCATCGCACAACTGCATCAGGGGTCTTATCAGTCTCAGACAGTGAGTCAACCTTCCTATTCTGCCTTTTCCTCAAACCTCAATCTATCTTTTTTTGCACTATTTCCTGAAATTACAAGCTCTCTATTCTTTTTCTTTTTTTGTTTTGCTTTGTTTTTTTTTTGTTTTGTTTATTTTCACTCACACCCGAGCAGCATCACCACCAGCTTCTCGCGTGCCCGCAGAAACCTCCTTCTCCCGGAGGAGAACTCTGTGGTGTGTTGTAGGCGCGGCAGCTCCTCTCCGGTGGAGGTGTTGCGATGTGGCAGGGATCCGAGCTGCAGCTTGTGTCTGTCTGTCCGTCTCTGGCAAATTGCACCGATACATCAAGGGGTGTCACACGCCACCCGAGCGATAACTCGCCCCGCAGTCTGCCGTCGTTATCTCCGCTCTTTTCCCCCGGTGCAACGGCTCCGTCATGACTCAGCGAGCCATTTAAATTCACCTCTCGCTCCCCTTCGCCTCAGCCCGCCCTGCAGGCACCGGGCCGCCGCAGCTCCTCCGCGGCTCACCTCCTAAGTGGTCGGACAAAGGAAGGCGGGTCCGCTGGACGCCCTCTCGCTCCCGACTTACACCAGTCCCCAAGCCAAACTCAGTCTCGGCTTTTCATTGGTCGAGGTCAACTCACCTCAACTCACCCTTCTCGACCACCGTCTCCCCATGGGTCGCAGGACCAGTTCCCCGACCGCCGTCTCTCCTCTTTCCGACGCCATAGACGCAGTGCAGTGTCCCAACACCCCTGTTCTGTTCTGGATGAAAGCGGTTCGGGCCGGAAGTTCAGCGTTGCCACCGCGTGACACCGGAAGGAGAGCAGAGCAGCGGGCAGGTTAGAGAGGCCATGACATGCGCACGGTATCCTGCCTCTGCTGCAAGTTCCTGCATCTTTTATGACCCTTGCTCGCTGCCTCCCTCCGCCGGCCTTTTTCTACAACGGTGGCAAAGTGCAAAGCGACACCCCGTAAAGAGTGCGGCGAGAGCATGATAGTGTAGAAAATAAAATAGCATAAAAAAGAAAGAAAATAGAGCGCACTGTGTACTAGTAAAGCATTAGAGCCTTTTTCCCTTTATCTTAAAGGTCCAATTTGTAATATTTGGCCTGATTTAAGCCCATAAACACATTAATCAAAGTGTATACTTGCAGTACAATAAAAGTATTTTGGCTTTCCTACCCTTAGAATGGTTCTCATATATGTAAGAATATACAGTGTTTTTCGTAAGTAGGGAGACAGATAAACCAACGAAAAGAAGGTGGACAAGGTATCCATGTTTGTGAGCTCAGGCCACCAAAGTTCACTGGCAAGCAAGGGAGAGGGAGGGTGAAAGGGTGAGCGCCGCAGTCTAAAATGTAACCACTTGATGTTGCTGCTTCTTCTCAAAATCTCCAAATATTACACAGTGCACCTTTAAATTGACCGGCTTGGACAAACAACATCAACTCACGATGATCTAATAGTGAAAACTGCAGTCCGTTAACGCTGACCTCACTCCTGGTGTCTGACAGACAGTTTCCGCTCCAGCCACGCCGGCTCCGCTGGTGCACCAGAGCAGACAGACGGCGCAGACGGCGCAGAGCTTCCCAGCTGCGGTTCCCACCCTGCAGCCGCACCTCGCTGGCCAGCCCAGCCAGGAACAGGTAGTGCTCCTCTCCCCTCCCCCCTCCCACCCGCTGGCCAGGATGTGTCCTTCTGATGGCCTCTGTGAGGCACACAAAGCAGGTCACCGTGCCGGTGTAGGGACAGAATCTGTCCGGGGCTATGAGATCTGTCCGGAGTCTTACGGCAACTCTATTAGCACAAACTACATCGTGGTCGAACAGATAGATAGATAGATAGAATCTTATTATATATGTATTATAGATAGATAGATATAATCATATTATATATATTATAGATAGAACAACAATAGATAGATAAAATCTATCTATCTATCTATCAATCTATCTATCTCTATCTATCTATCTATCTATCTATCTATCTATCTATCTATCTGTCTGTGTGTGTGTGTGTGTGTGTGTGTGTGTGAGGCTGCTACACTATTGCTTAACATACGCAGAGCTGTGAATTCACTGTAAAAATGGACAGAATTGTTATTTATTCTTTTAAACCTGATTTGAATTTCAACATTAATGAGAAGAGAATAGCGGGCCTGTTTCCTAAGAGTGCAGCTGGTGCCCTATTAAATGAGCCAGTGCATGCATATATTTGTGTGGATTTCTACTATTATTACGACTACCCCCTCCCTGCAATGCACCTTAGGTGCAGAGCTCTGACACAGCACCTTTTCTTTTCTTTTTTTTTTCTTTTTTTTAACTGTTGAAACAGCTTTGCATTCACTCGCCCGGTCCGGTTAAAAAGCAAAAAAACGTTTGACTCCCTTCCAGCTGATGTCTGCCAACCAGCCTGCGTCTCTCCTGAGCGCTCCAGACGTGCCTGCCGGTTTTCCGCAGTCGGTGCGCGGCGTCACCTCCCCACTCCTGCCTCTGCAGATCAGCACACAGGTGCGTGAGCAACCCCGAGTGGAAAAAAAAAAGTCAATCAACGTTCCAGGCGCGTGCTGTTGTACGTTACGGGGCATGTGTGAATGTTGTCTATCAACTGGTTGTCTTTGTTCATTTTACCCCCACCCCTTATCATTTCCCCCCTCCCCTCCTTTTTCTTTCCCAGTTCCCCTCATCATCCCCGGTCGTTCACTCGGGGGGCCTCAAGCCCTCCCTGTTCCCACTAGGTCCTCTGCCGTGTGCCTACAGCGGCGGCCCTGCTGTGTCTAGCCCCCGCTACTCACCCTCGCTCCACCACCCCTCCCTCCCTCTAACCCCTCACGCTGTCTACTCCCCCACTGTGCCCATGCTCGCCACCCCTCTGACACCTCAGCATGTGCCAAGCGCGGCGCTCCCTGTTCCACTTCTGGCTGTGGCCACGTCCCCCACAGTGCCCCAGACAAACCTTGGTAGCCTCCGTGCTGCTCATCCCTTACCCGTTCCCCTGGTGCACCCCACCCCATACTTTGCCCCCTACCCTGCACAGGAACTGGCTGAGCAGCCTGGCCAGGTGAATATGTGCCTCAGTTCTCGCATTAATGCTCGGGTCGTGAGAAATCTGCAGTGCTAAGGCGGCATTTGTGTCTTAGTCTTTGTTTTGCGTCGCATGCCGGTGTAGGTTCAAAATCTGTCTGATCTATGCAATCTGTCCAGGGTCTGTCATTGGCTAAGCAGTGTCTGCAAGGCTACGAGATCTGTCCCTAAGGCTACGAGATCTGTCAGGGGGTCCGGCGACTGGCGACGACGTTGCATACGGCAACTCTATTCGGACAAACTACATTGCGAACGAACGAACGAACGAACGAACGAACGAACGAACGAACGAACGAACGAACGAACAATAATAGATGGATGGATAGATAGATAGATAGATGGATAGATAGATAGATAGATGGATAGATAGATGGATAGATAGATAGATAGATAAATAGATAGATAGAGAGATAGAGAGAGAGATAGATACAATTACTGTCAGGCCCAAAATATCTGTTCCTACTAGGGCTGTTGAAGTTAACACGTTAATAGCGCGTTAACTCAAACTCCTTTTAACTGAACAATTTTTTTAAACACGTGATTAACGCCTGGTCATTTTCAAAATAAAATGCTGTGGTTGGCAAATGCGATCAAAAAGCCTGACCAGGGACAAAAGCCTGCAAATTAGATAAAGCTAGATGTCTTATATACATCAAAGTTTCCCTTTTCTGTGGCACTGTTGGTTGTATCATCCCTGTTAAATAAACATTCTAAATAAATAATAAAAATAAATAAATTATGGCTTGAGAGGTTTGAGGTTTTTTATTTTTAGAGTATCTGGACAGTGTAAGTATGTAATCGTTTTGGAATGTTCCAATGAAAATAAAAATAGAATACTTCCACAAAGGAATCATTATCGTCCTCTCCACTTTTTCCTACAGTGTAAGAAACACAATAAATATCTTGTTAAGTTCCATATAGAGCAGGGTAAGAACAATTGCAATTCATTTGCAATTAATCGCGGGTTAACTTAGGATACTGCGATTAATCGCGATTAAAATTTTTAATTGACTGACAGCCCTAGTTTCTACCTATTTATAGTCCTCCCAAAATAAGACATTAGGCAAAAATATGCAAACACAAACTCAAACTTGCATGCTTGTTCTATGTACTATCCATAATATGAATCTATCTATCTGTCTATCTATCTATCTATCTATCTATCTATCTATCTATCTATCTATCTATCTATTCGACCGCATGTAGTTTGTCCTAATAGAGTTGCCGTAAGACCCGGTCAGATTCCGTAGGCTGGACAGATTTTGTACCTACACAGGGATTGTGTTTTTTGGGTCCTAGAACAAAGTTGAACAAAGTTGCAAGTAACTGCTCACACACGTTTCTCAAATTCTTCGTGTTTCTTTTTCAGGCACGGATGGTTGCACCGCAGGGGACGTTGGGAGAGGTCACTCTTCTGGCTCAGGCCCACCCTGCTGTGCCAGCTGCTCAGAATGGCCACTGGGCAATGGGAGTAGATGCAGAAGCCGGCGCTGTTTTTAATTCGACTCAAATTGCAGCTTCGATCTCAGTGCCAGGCACGTTCAAAGTCGAGTCTCAAGCCCCGGCGCAGAGTCAAATTGTGGTCCCAGTGCAAAACCAACAGCAAGTCTCTGCGTCGGCTCCAGCAGCAGCTTTGTCAACTTTAAGCATGGCACCGGGTCCAGTCCCCGTAGAGTTTCCAATAGCTGGCCAAGATCTGACCAGAGCGCCAATCCATGCACCCGTCTCCGCCACAAGCCACGCCCTCGCACCACCAATGGGTTCACTTACAAGCTCAGACCTGCCCTCAGCAATTTGCCAACCAAAGCTCCCAGCTCCAGGTTTAGCTTCAGTCCCAGTCCCCGTCACACTGCCAGCCCCAGCCCAACCTGCGACTCCTTACTCTGCCTCAGTGCCGGCTTCAGGCCTGCAGCCTGCTGGCATCCAGACAGCTCTCTCAGCGGCTGAAAGTGCCAGTCTGGCCACGACTCAGCAAAATCTTGACTCTAAATTTGCCTCCAGCACTGTTCAACACGAGCCCAGTATAGAGGTAGGAGCAAAACCAATGTTTGCACACTTTCAGTGCTGTCTAATCCACTTATTTCTTATTTCTGCCTGTCCTGTACCATCCATAAACTTAAATAATCATGGATAACCAAGAACATTTATAATAACGAAAGAAAATGAATTGCACTGACATTCAGCTTTTTAAATTCTCATTTACATTCAGTTTGCCATATAGTCTTTCATTATTTACACTTTGAAGTCTTTCTAAATTCCGAAAGAGAATTACACAGTTTGAGTTAATCATTGAGTCCATTCCATAATTTCACTCCCAACACTGACACACATCTGTATTTTTACATTCGTTCTTGCTGTACTTGTTGAAAACATAAGCAATCCCCTCAAATTATATTTACCTTCCCTCAACTTAAACATTTCTTCAATAACCACAGGAATGTTCTTGTTCAGTATACGGTGCATAATTTCAAATGTTCTTAAATATAGAATGTCTTAAAATCTAAACAGATGACAAGTAGTTGGTTCACGAAAAACCAACTTTGTTTGTTAATTCTGATAGCTCTTTTATGGAGTTTTATTAATGAATCTAAGTTTGCTTTGAAGGTGTCTCCCCAGTAGGTCATATAAGGCATCAGAAGGGGAAAACACAGTATATGTAGGCCATTTTTATCAAGTGTATGCTTTGTTTTCTGTAAAATCGAAATAGATTTGCATAATTTATTTCTGACATGTTCTTTATGTGGCTTCCAACACAGCTTGCCATCTGTAATAATACTCCAAAACCTAGTTTCTTAAGTTATTTCTATTTCAACCTTATTGAGAGTAAGTTTTATGTCATGTCAGATTCTATTTTCTCCTACTTGATTGTTTCCAGGATGCTCCTCCAGACAAACCAGTCTCTTTACAGAGCTACGCCTATGACAGGTGGGTCCGTTTCAGGGTCCTCTACTGTTTCTCTTTATTGTCTTTGTCCCACCGATCAAGCGATGATTCATTGTTGCAACTTCTCCTGCAGTCTTACTTCAGATGTGGCATCCGGTAAGGAAACAAGCGACGGCTATGAAAGCCTGGCGAGTGGAGGGAAGGCCGATGGAAAACCCCGGAAGCACCATCGCAAGTCTGCGCGCACGCGTTCCCGACAAGAGAAGACCAGCAAGCCCAAACTGAGCATGCTCAATGTACGTCCCGTTTGGAACAGAGCTTTTTTTGTAAAATCCCAATGCGTTTAATACAAGTATGTCCCAATGCGCACACAGGTGTGTAACACTGGAGATAAAATGGTTGAGTGCCAGCTGGAGACCCACAACCACAAAATGGTGACTTTTAAATTCGACCTGGATGGAGACGCTCCGGAGGAAATTGCCACATATATGGTTAGTGCGACTTTTTAAGCGAGTGGTCTTGTTTGTCTGTTTTGACCAAGTCTGAAGTGGGTCTAAAGTCTTTCTATGGTGCAGGTGGAGAATGGCTTCATACTGCCGTTAGAGAAGGAGATCTTCATTGACCAGCTGAAGGACATTGTGGATAAAGCCGAGGACATGCTGAATGAAGACATGGAAGGAGAAAGGAGCTCCGCCTTAACTTGTAGTGCCCAGGAGGGCCAAGTTTCTGAAGGGCAGGTTGGAGAGGTGAGGAGCGCTGGAATAATGTATACATGATGCAAAAAAAAAAAAAAATGGATATAATTGTAGATTAATATTTACAGTAGCCACTTATCTATTGAACCCTCTCTAATCCCATTGCAGAGTCATCAGTGTGGAGCTCCTCAGCATGTGTATCAGCAGAATGGTAAAAAAGTCTGCATTTGAATGCATACATACATACATACATACAAACATACAAACATACATACATACATACATACAAACATACATACATACATACATACATACAAACATACATACATACGTACATACAAACATACATACATACGTACAGTACATATTGCCTGGCTTTAATGAACTGGAAGGCCAGCGTGTTTCATTCATTTCACATTACCATAAGTTCAATTATTGCAACCAGAGGCTTCCTATTGGTGAAAGCAGTGACATTAGGCACATATTAGTGGCCCTTGGTGAGTCACTGTGCACCACTGTTTACCTGAGCTCTTGCCAACAGCAGTTTGGCATAAACGTAAAAGTTAAAACTGTCCAATGAGAAAAGTCTTAAGTCTCTTGTTTGTTGCTTTTTATTAAAAAAAAAAAAAAAAATGCAATTGAGTTCTGATTAAACTGTATTGACATCTCAACCCAACCCCTTTCATACTTCTTCTTTCTTTCATGTCATTCTTCTTTTTGTATTTTTTTTTTTTATTATTCTTTTGTACCTGCATGTTATCCTTAAAGCGTGGTCCGCTGAGTAACGAAATTTCAATGCTCTATATCTCTGTCACATATATTGGATATGTCATATGTTGGATTGACACTAAAGCTACCTTGAACCGTGACTGGTTACCAATTTCGGATGTTTATCCAAAGTGCTGCACTTGCTCCACTGTTGTCGCCATTGCCATGAATGAGATCTGCCACACCTTCACAGTCTGAAGGTTGTTATTTTTCACTCCGTTTGGAAGCCTGAAGAAACACTCAGTTCTGATATCATACATATGGATTTTTGACTGTTTCAGTTGTTGCTAGAACATTAAAAAAACAAACCGTCTTGCGTTGCAGTCCTTCACACGGGCAAGAGGTGGTTCATAATCTGCCCTGTTGAGGAGACGCCCACATCCAGCCAGGAGACTCCCTCCGATGCCACCACTATGCTGTCCCCCTGTAGCTCAGCTGCTACCCAGCCTGCAGACAGCAGCATCACCCGGCCTGCCAGAGGTGACTTTGCTCAACCGGAGAAAATCTTCCGCACAAAATCTGACACTTTAAGCTGAACAACAGCGCCCTCCTGTGGTCGCCAAAATGAAACACACCCAAAACTGTTATAAGGCGTTCACTATTGCTGTTTTCTCTCCTGCAGGAGAAGAGGGCTCCTCTTCCACGATGTCTGGTGGCAGTGGAGGCTTCACCTACGATGTCTACGGCTTCTGCAGCCCTCCCATCATGTCCAACACGGACCCCCTCCTCTTCGCTACTCTCTCTCCCCCAGTGTCCGCGCCCCCTGCTCTTCAGTCCGTGCCATCAGCGGAGCTGATCGGCACCTTGGCGCAGCCCGCCGTTCACCAGGCCCAGCCGGTCAGAGCTCAGATTCTGCCACCCTCGTCCCCGCATGCGTCCCTGCCAGTGGATGAGTCACAGGGATCCCCGCTGGGATCCGTCTCCCCGATCCAAGCAGCTCAGCAGATGTCAGACGTGACCTGCCCGGTCTCCATGGCCGACGAGGTGCCCTGCTGCCCCCTGGTCATGCCCCTGTCTCTGGACGTGAGCGGCCTCCAGGGAGGGCCTCCGCTCACGCCTCTCCCACTCCAGGACCTGACCTCAGCCAAGGAGCCGCTGGCCGTCTCGTATTCTTCCGCCGCCTCCAGGAGCGAGCGCCCGCAGCAGCCCGTCGTGCTCCACCAGCCGTTCTCAAGCGTGGGCGGGACCAAAGTGCCCTCGCTCCCCCAGAGCCCGGCGCCCTCGCAGCACGGCGCAGGGCCCAACGAGTCCGACGGCGAAGGGCGGCTGGGCCGCGGAGGCTTCGTGGACAGCACCATCAAAACACTGGATGAGAAGCTGAGGAACCTGCTCTACCAGGAGTACGCTCCCATGTACCCATCAGGCAGTGCGGCGGAGACCCCAGGTTCAGGCACAGAGTACATCCAGTCTCCACCGGGTCCAGACAGCGCCACCGGTGGCTCTGGCAACAGCACACCAGGGCCAATGGGTGAGGGCCGCTACAGAGGAGGAGAGCAGCTGGTGAGTGAACCGCCAGGAGCTTTGAATGATGTGAAAGCTCTCATGAAAGTGTATTTGTTTCAGTCGGAAAATGCATTCGTCCATTGAAACGGCGGTTGTGATTGATTGATCAAGAATTTACTTTTCCAAACCAGTTAAAATGTAGAAAAACAAACAATTCAATGCAATATTTTTTCTAATTATATAATCCAATATGAGAGAAGGCGGTGAAAATTAGCCATTTTCTTTTATGCGTGTTTGAGGATATGAATAGTCATAATAATAATATAATAGTAAAAGAGTGTTTACTTGTATTTTGTACTTGGCAAAGGCAGAAGGACAGCGTTTAGATGGGTGATGAAAAGAAAATATTTAGAGCCACTTACATGGATTAACCGAGAGGCAAAGTGCCGATGTGGAATTGTCTGGCACAAAGTGGAGAAAATGACACAAGGTTTTTACTCAGCAGCAGGTATGATTCTCTCTGCTGAAATCTGCAGGGGAAAAATGAGTCTCAGCCAGAACCTTCACAAAAAAAATCCTAATATCACCTTTTTATAATGTAAGAATCCTGGAAAAATGTGGAGAGTACAATTTGGACATTTTAAGCAATAGAAATATGAGAAATATAGATTCCAATTCAGTATCTATTAATCAACAAAGGAATCAGATATCCTCCATCAGATGCACCACTAGAAGATTTCACACTGAGACATTATTGGTCATTCCTGATCAACATCTAAACATCCTAAAATAAGCATGATTTACTTTTCTCATGAAACGTCGAGTCATGTCTGAAGATGAATTCCACACAAATGACAAAAGTCCATCTTTAGCTTGCGCTAGCTTTCAGAAAGTGTGCACTAAAACACGCAGCTGTGGAAATCAGCGCTCTGGGACATCATCAATAGAGATCTTTAGAGTTAGTAGGATAGTTCATGGTGCAACTTGTTCATTGGAGCCCTGAATGAAAAAAATGAAGCTCAAAAAATGTACATTTATTATCAAACCTTCTACGGTTACTTGTTTGGACAGTGACTAATCTGTTTTGCGTGTTTCCTCTGTTGGTCTCGTCTCATCCTGCCGCTTCTGTTAGCCTCAGATTCCAGAGAGAATGGACAGTCTCAGCACGCTCAGTGACTCAGCTGTGTGTGGTATGTATATCAGACCTCAATCAATCTTAATTGATCCTCGTGCTACTGTCTGTTTGATGAGCTCACACCGCGCTGCTGATTCTCCTGGAAATCTTTGCAGCTTCCCTGTCCAGGAGGAACGTACCTCACTCTGCCTCCTGCTCTGGAACCAGAGGCAGATTTAAGGTTGGTGGAAAAAAACAGTCAAAAGGTCCTTACACACCGGGAGCGAAAAAGCAGCTGTTGTTTTTTCGCGCTTGTGTCGAAAAGGTAAACGCTGGACTTCTGACCAATCAAAATGACGTTGGATGGTCAAAACTTCAGTAATGTTCTGTCCCTCTGCAACCGTGGGGCCAATTGATGGAGCAGTCCTCAAAATTGTCCGACGGACATTCTAAAGTACTGGCGAAATTCCACTGGGTCAAATTTGAGCCCCTGGTTGGTCGCGTTGAACTCACCCATCTCCTCTTATGTAAAGGAAAAGCCGTGGTGTAGAAGGCGGTGGTTCGTTTTACGCACGTATAACAAAACTTCTCGGTGGCCATACTTTAGAAAAATCATATCTTTTATTCTTAGTTTAGTTTAAATCTGATCCGAAAAGCTTTCCAAATGATAAGCGCATCCAAAGGAAAACGAAAAAATCTTTTATGGCAACAGGAACTTCAATAACGTGATCAAAAAAACATTCAGTATCTTCCACCTGCGCTGCTGCATTTTCACCTGACCTATATATCCACCTGACGAACACAACAAGCCCTCTCAAGACAGGAAAAGCAAATGATAATAATAATAATAATAATAATAATAATAATAATAATAATAATGACACATTTTTTTAGCAATACAATAAGCAGAATACACATGTCCACTATAAACTGAGGTACTTGGCATGCGAAAGTCATTAATTTAATGTAGAGCAATATTGGGTGCACCCAAAGACTTCTGTTCTTTTTCTTTTTCTTTTTTAATCCAACCATCACCAGGACATCATCACTTGGATTTAGTCGACTCTGTTGTCTCTTCTTCAGCGCGACAGAAGGAGCCCCAAACTTCATTTGCTTAACGAATTTTAGACGCGTATTCGCGTCGTGCTTGGTGTGTACAGAAAATATTTGCTGGCGAAAAAAATTGGCATTTTCGCGTCGCTAAGGACCTTAAGTTAAGAGTATTTCCTTCGCACCACGTTCATACGATTTTTTTCTCTCTCTCTCTCTCTCTCATTCGGCAGATCATTTCAGTTCCCCCCGAAGTGGCCAACAGACGAGACGTAAAGCCGAGGAGCTGGAGCAGGGCCGCCTCTCCGGCGCTCCCTGCTGGCTACAGCGCCGAGCACGTGCAGGCCGAGGTCATGGCCGCCTCCACCACCATCGGCCGCTTCTCCGTGGTGAGCACCGAGGACGACATCACGCAGAGGACGCGCTGCAGCCGCTACTCGGCCCCGCCCGACTTCTACCTGGACACGCCCCCCTCCACGGCCAAGCGGGGCTCGCCGTCCCACGCCCTGACGTCGCCCTCTGCCCCCGCCGCCGACATCTCCGTGCACGCCTGCGCCCGCTTCCTCTCCTCGGACTCCGGGGCGATAGCAGCCCGTCAAGCCGGCGCCCGGCAACGCCGTCGCAGCGCCGCGCCGGAGCGGCGGGCAGCGACCTGATGAAGAGGGCGGTGGCCTTCCTGCGCCGCTCGGGCCGCAGCGGCAGTCTGCAGAGCTCCGACTCCCCCGGCCGGCACGGCGGCGTGCACGGCTCGGCCTACGGCAGCAGCGACAACGACTCGGAGGTGGAGGACTCGGACATGAAGAGAGAACTGCAGAGGCTCCGGGAGAAGTAAGAGCTGCCAGCGGCTCGGCTTGATGGGTCCCAGTTTGTGTGAAAAAAAAAAGAAGGGCTTTCTGTCAATGATATGAGTCCATCCTCTGAAACCAAGAGCACTGACATTTCAGTGATAGCGCCACCTTGTCAGCGATACCTCGCCCAGCCTCACTGTTATTGCTGCTGCGTTGCTCTCCTAAAACAAAGCAAAAAAGTGGACGGTCCGACGAGGCTTCAGTTTTAGCAGGCTGCAATCACAGAGCTAAATATGCCGACGGAGTTTTTCCAATAATGAATCATGCAAGGCTACTCCTACTGATTCCAGGATTGTATAAACAGACCTGAGAATTAGTATAACATGCAAGGTTTAGTTTTACTTTAATTTATTCAATCACATGTGCACATGTACAAACAGATACACAGAGAGCCACACGATGTTCAGAGAGAGCAGGCCAAAGCTTTGACGCTTATATTTGTCAACCCTTTAAGATGCTGCCGAAACATCTTAGCGAACACATAGCGAGATTTTATGAATTAATAATAATAACAGAAAGTAGAACACCAAGATATAGCAACCCAAAGAATTAATGAATAAATAAATAAACAAATACATACATAGAATATTGCAAGTTCTTAGGCTGGCATTCCGCCAATCAGTCAATGCATTATAAACTTTTGCTTTTTTGGGTGAATTTAGAAATGTTCTCATCATTTTGTCACATTCTTAATCGTCCCACAGGCATCTGAGGGAGATCTCTGAGCTGCAGGCTCACCAGCGGGGGGAAGTGGAGCTGCTGTACCGTCGCCTGGGCAAAGCCCTTCCTCTGGATGTGGGTCTGTCGCACACTGTGCCGCACACGGGCCGGAGGAAGAGGTCGGGCCGGCACCGGCTAAAGCCCGGCAAACTCCTCAGCCCCCTGGTCCAACAGTTTAGAAATGTGACGGCCAAGAGCAGCGACTCCAGCAGGTCCAGTGAGTACGTTTTTTCGGTGTAAATGCTGCCACCGCTGACCCTCACGAGTGTTGTGTTCTTGTTCTTGTATTCTAAGAAGGATTCGGCATAAAGGTCTCCTTGCTTTGACTGAAGCTCCCTCAGCAAACAACCCGAACCGGATATATCAAACACAACATTTCTCATTTAAATGCAACCAAAAACAATAGTAGGAGTAATAATAATACTGGCATTACCGGTGGCGGGCGGTCAGGGCCAGCTAGGCCTCCTCTGCTGCTCTAACCATACTTAGAAAAAGTACAATTTCCTATAAATATGATAATAAAGTTATTCTCCATAGTCTGTTCTGTTCACGTTGTATAATATCCCCTTGGATGCGTTGCTTCCATTGTTGTATTTTACGGTAGAGTTCTTATCCAATCAGATTTCAGCTAGCTTGTGTTGCCAAGTGCCATGAAATCTGCCTTCAGCCAGCAGAACCGACATAGCAGGCTCCTGTCCGCTGTAAGTGAAGGGACCTTAGCTAGTTGCGATAGCCAATCAGATCTCGAGTCTGCGATGCCAAGGCCAGATAGATAGCCTTATGCTGAACTTTAAAGGTACGTGTCCTCTGATTGGATAAGAACCTGACAAACCTGACAGACTTAATTCAATCTGGAGATCAAGTGTCCACCACAGCGAAGCCACGACGGCTGAAGGAGAAGATGCCGAATCATCTGCACATGAAAAATGTAAATGACGTGGCGCATTGGTGCAACAGCTGCGCCAACATGTTCAAATGTTTAGTAACTTAATAGTTCAATAGTTTGCTTCGTTATCGTCTTGTTGGTCTCTCATACGAATCGGTGACAATGTGCCATTTATTGAACAAGTCTGGACAAGAGTTGAAACTCAGAGAGCAGTTTTGGTGGACTTGACAAATCTCTCAACGTCGCCTTTTTTGTGAGTTTTGACAGTATCCATGGCCTTCTTAAGGTCCTTGCACACTGACCAATTATAATTAAGTTTTGCTCGACAGGGTCACCTATAAGAAGGTGATGTAATGTGTAAGTGTGATTCTCTATGGATTCTCAAACCGTGGTGTCATACTGAGGGTAATATGAAGTGTATTAATTTAAGGTAGACTAAATATGACGGCACTTATGGCCTGGGTGGGAAATGCACAGGCCGCCACTGAGTAATACCAGTCTGCTCAATACATTAGAGCACAATGTGTTGCTTGTGCGCAGGTGCTGCGACGGGCACCGGTGAGCCGACGGTCAGTCTGAACGGCTCTCCCGCCAGGGCGCCGTTCCCCACCCACAGCAGGGCGCGCTCGTGCACCAGCCACATCCCCAGCTCCACCTCCGGCCCCGTGCAGACCCAGCAGCCCTGCTCCCTCAAGGGCTCCTTGTCTTCTGATGACATTTACGCAGGACTGCGCGGGGACGTCGGCGGCGCTCACGGCCAACCTGGACCAGGTGAACACGCAGCTGACTGACGGACTGTAACACTGTGCTCTCACCTGAATATTAAACACTGTTTTATTTGGTGTGTTATTTACTGGTGTTTCATTTTTCTGACACTGTGTCTTCTTTCCTTTTTTTTTTTATATCTTACTTTTTGCAGGCTGGTCAAATTACCCTCAGACGTCTGAGAGAGTGACCTATAAATCGAGTAGCAAGCCGAGAGCTAGATTTCTCAGTGGGCCTGTGTCTTTGTCTATCTGTTTGTATCTCCTCTCTTCTGGCATAGCTTCACTCGTTTTCCCCTATTTTTTATTTGTTCACCTTTACTGGCTTGGCATCTTTAGTTGTGTCCACCTTTTCTGCAGCACTGCTCGGTTGTCCTTTCTTTATTTTTGCCTCACCCAGACCTCTGGCCATCGTCTTGCATTTTTTATCAATGTATTTATTTTTAATGGCACTGAAGTTGATTGCTTATTCGCACCAGTTGAATAGTTCCATTAAAATCGCCCAGTAAAGTCCAAGACTCTAATATGTTTTAATGTGTTTATCCTGTTTATTGGAGCTTTTAGGTTTGGATAAACACAGTTAAGTGGAATGTTAATATACACTGTATACATTACAGATTAACTGAGTCTTCTGACAATCTTGTGCTATTTGTTCATAATAGACAAAAATAACACACATAGACAAGTCTGTCTGATTTGCCATGCATCAGTAGGCACAAGGCTGTCAAATGCACCTTCTGTTATGAAACATAATATCTCATCTTCTCTCTCTCTCTGTCTCCGGTTACTTCTGTCCTGTTTCTCTGTCAAGGCGGAGCATGACTTTGTATGTTTAGTGTCTCATTTCAGGGGACTGATCGCTTTGTTCACTTTTGTTGTGCTGCAGCTTTGTTTTGCTCTGCATCTCCTCACTCAGCATCGCCATTAATCTCTACTGAGAAAACAATTCTCTGCATTGAGTGCCTTTTTTTCTCACCCCCTTGTCACAAAGGGTCAACGCTGAAGAGGCTGTGTCTGGGCAAAGAGCGCGGAGCCAGTACGTAACTTTGTCTCCAAAGAATTCTTTGCCAACTAAGCAAAGGTGGTGTCAAAGCATGTTTGTGTGTCTTTGCAGGGTCTGGAGCTGGTCCAGGGACTTACACTCAGTCACAGCAGCCACCCACTGGGTCCACAACCCCCTCTCATCAGCCAGTAATAGGACTCGCACAAGCTCAGGCTAACAACAGCAACAACAAAATAGGCTCATACACGGCCATGTCCGTGAGTGTTCAGGAGAGCAGCTTGCCTGAGGACCTGCAGCAGCTAATGGATGACTGGGCCCAGGAAGTCCTTATTGTTACCCAAGGGTCCCGCAGCAACTCCCTCAGCATCAGCAGACAGCAGCTTTGGGATCAGGTTATCCCTCGTAAACATGGACTCCATGCAGGTGCTTTAGATGTGAGTCTCCGGCCAGCCGTGCCATTCATTGTGTTGTTAATAAAAACAAAAGTACACAAAGATTTCACCTAAAAAAGAAAATAACATGCAACCAGAGGCAGATAAAGTATTCACATTCTGTACTGTGCTCTAAAAAAATATTAAGTAAAATGCAGGGTTTAGTCAAGTAACAGTAAGAAAGTAGAGGTTCTGAAATGTAATTGAGTAAAATGTAAAACGATTCACACAGGAGATATTCAAGATGGATTTCTGAGATTTTAGACTGTTAAATCTTACAAGTCCAGCTTCTAGTGGAGGTTCGTGCTCCAAGGAGGGTGGGTTCTGTGACGTAGCACTGAGGACGTCCCATGCAATTAGCTTGCATGCACATAGATTCACCATGCACCATGAGTTTAATATTGACCCGTTGCGTAATCTCCTCAGGTATCAGCATACACAGCCCTGGGTCCAGAGGCCTGCACTTTCCCCCTCTTCTGGAATGACAGCCCCGGGTCGTCGATGATGACCAGCCCCTCCGCAGGGCCCCCGCCGCCATATCACTTCCATTCTCCGGCTGCTCCCCGGGCCTTGTCCCCGCCCTCTCCCTTGGTCAGTGGCCCGTGTTTCTCTCCTCCTTTCCCTCAACGGTGACGGCCTCTCCAGCACTGTCCTCAGACCAGGACGCCCTTATTCCATCCAGGCCACATCAGCTGGCTGACCCCAGAGCCAGGACTCTCTAATTCAGTCTGAGTAGCACTTTGTCTTCCAGTTCTGTTACCAAAGGAAGAAGTAGTAGTCAAAGCAGAAGAAGAAGAAGAAGGAGAAGAAGAAGAAGAAGAAGAAGAAGAAGAAGAAGAAGAAGAAGAAGAAAGGGATGCGTTTCATCGACCATGTGCATATACTGTATATATTCAACTGGCATGGATTCTACCGTATGTACATACTTGTCTCCGCTGAGTCTCATGTTATTTGTTTAAATTTTGCATCAACGTACCTCATGCAGCACTGAAGATCATCAGGCTCCAGTGCAGTGTCATGCTAAGAAGATGTACCAGTAGCTGACTAGCTACGGCGTCAATCTGACCAACCACTGAATGTACATAACAGACTTTTTATCCATGCTGTTTATATTAACAGTTCATGTTTGTGTTGCTCATTTGCCGACACAGTATGTAAAAACTGCAGTGTGTGTGTGTGTGTGTGTGTGTGTGTGTGTGTGTGTATATATATATATATATATATATATATATATATATATATATATATATATATATATATATATATATATGTATATATATATATATATATATATATATATATATATATATATATATATATATATATATATATATATATATATATATATATATATATATATATATATATATATATATATATATATATATATATATATATATATATATATATATATATATATATATATATATATATATATATATATATATATATATATATATATATATATATATATATATATATATATATATATATATATATATATATATATATATATATATATATATATATATATATATATATATATATATATATATATATATATATATATATATATATATATATATATATATATATATATATATATATATATATATATATATATATATATATATATATATATATATATATATATATATATATATATATATATTATCTGTACATAGTCTGCTAGCTCCTGTGTTTGTACAGTAAGCAGTAGACGACCCATGGAGTGGTTCTGTAGATACATGTCTTACTGCAACACCCTATTAGAATTACCATCATGCTGTCACTGTGAAGACTTGACAAGCTCGGTCACTAGGACCGCCCACTTTACTCTGCTCCAAGGGTAGGTCTCATTCTACATCCATGAAATGCTTCCAGCACAAGCGCTCAATATATCTGAGATCTAAATGAACTTGAATTTTATCTTCAGGTGGGGAAAAATAACACCTGTGGGAGTGCCTTGAATTGCAGTTTCAATTTTTTGTGAGGGAAAGCCTTGAGACTAGAAGCGGACGCGAGATGTTCTCCACATGCTTACACCTTGAGACGATGGAATCAGATGAATCATTGTAAACGGACAACTTATTTGATTTAGCAGCAACACAATAGCACCTTCCAAGTCTGGTGCGTAAAAAGAATATCACAGATTGTAAGAAGACATCTCTGCCACCTGCATTTCCCTGTGGGATTTCTCCGCTACCAGTCCCTGCACCACCACCTTCATGGATACACTGATGTTTTGAATGTGCACAGGCTGACGTGGGTGAGTTGCAGGGTGGAGATGTTGTAAGAGGAGCCGGCATTATAACCTTATGACGAGGAGGGCTGAAGGACTCGGTGAAAACGAGTCAAAAAAAATCCTAATCATACCATACCTCTACTAATGCAATCAGTAGCTTTACATATTGTTGCCTTTATGGTTTTTCTAAGAGATTACCATGTGGTTGGTTGTTGTTTGATAACTGCTGATAATGGGACTGTGTCAAGAGGTTAAGCCAGAATGTGAATAATCGCTCGACGTGTTATTTGCACAATGCAAAGGTTTTCTAAATTCTGTTCATTTGATGCAGACCTCACTAGCTGCTCGTGCTCACGAGGTCGCCATCACTCCGTCACACCTGCATTTATTTCCGCTGTGTTATTTATACTTGGTCAGAAGCTGTTGGGAGTCCCCGGGCCAAATGAGGTGTTGGGAGAAGGGGCTACATTACCAATGATAGAACATTCATGGTTTAATGTTTAAAAACATTGCACTGCATAAAGGTGTAACAACCATCTGGATAGAAAGTTTGTACAATCATATTTAAAGGTTCACAGGCTTTAAAAGAAAATTGTCCATACATCACGTAATCTCTAAATCAATTTTTAATCAAGCTTGAACGTTTGCATTGAGACTTTTCTTGAATTAAACTCGGATAAAGGTACACGCATTCAATTCTAATGCAAAAGCCGCCATCATCTTGTTAGTCCTCGTGGAAATGCTAGAGTGGACCTACCACTAAGGATATTAGAAAGGGACTCACCATGCTTTTCAATAGAGCTTCACCTTTCACGCCTGGATTTCTTTTCAAACTTCCCTTTGAATAATGCTCTGTTGACTGCATATATGTTTATGTTGCAGACAAAAAAACAAAACAGACGGTCAAGACATGCCTGTAAGCTGACAGTTCGCAACAATTAAAATTCGTACTGAAACTGGTGAAGCTTGTAATACTTTGCTTTTTGTTTGCCATTTGAACTCGTTGTCCCATCCGATTTGAAAATGTTTTGGTGGTTAAAATTTGGCAACAAATTCTTGTAACAGCAAGCCAGCTAACTCGCAAGGCAGGTGAAATAAAACTCACAACGATCGTAACGATGCAGCGAAGACCACAGTATTCCTGCTTTCACCCTGAACTCCACAGTTATCTTTGGGTTGAAGTTCTGCACAGCTCCAGAGATCCTAAAAACTGTTTTGACTGCCTGAAGTTGGACTCCTAAGACAGGAAGTTTTTTTGTGTGTGTGTGTGTGCGTGTGTGTATTATAACTGGAGTGCACTTCTTAAATCCTCCCATGTTTGCACAGCATTAGAGTATTTTAAATATTAGTCTTAATGGCTTTTTTTTCCTCGATGAGATTTATACCATCATCTATGCAGCTGTTTCCTTTGTGCTTTGCTCAGTAGCTCCTGTCTTCAGTCTTTACTGCTTGCAAATGAAAGCTTGATGTACGATTGCTTTGGCTTGCTGTATCGCCTGTTTTCCCCATGACTCCGATACTCTGAATAAAAAGTGTACATACTTGATGACGGAAGATATTAATCTTTTATTTGACCGTTGTATTTTTTTCTCATATTTGTTTAATGAACTGTATTTGAAGACATACAGTATTTTGTGGCTTGTAGTTTGCTTATTTATTTATTTTTTCCTTATCCTGATCCTTTTTGAAAGCAGAATGTCTGAAGCCATTTCCCTCCTGAACAAATGGGGCAATGAGTCAATAGTTAGACCTGAGGGTTGAAGGCCTTTTTTCTGAGTCTGTGTAGGTGCATGTGTACTCGGCAACATGTTTGTTTTCTTTTTTTTGGAAGACTGTGAGATAGGAGTTTGCCCTTTAAACAGATTTTTAAAAAATGATGGGCTGGTCAGCTGGAGGTATAAAAGCATTTACTGCAGCGTGAGCTGCACTCTGGGGAGGAAGCCATCATGGGGAAAGCCTTGGTGCAATTCACTCTCTTTGGGCTACTGCTGGCTTTGGCGACGACTCAATCCAATAGGGTAAGGTTAAACATTACAATTATTACCTGCATTGATACTGGTACTAAAGTCAATACCTTTTGTTCAATAGCAACATTTTAAATTTGCACCATTTTCTCTTTTTTTTGGTAACTATTACTTGTCATGCATTGAAATATCACAATGTACTAGTTGTAAGAGTTTCTGTATTTTGGACTGCACTTACAGTATAGCGCTTTTCTAGCACCCCAAAGCGCTTTACAAAGGCCTCTTATTCACCCATTCACACACAGATTCACACACCAATGGGTGGCTGCTGCCATGCAAGGTGCTGCATAGCCCCATTGGGAGCAAATTTATATTGAATATATATATTTAAAATATTGATTCAATATTTATATTTATTGAAAGAACAACAAAAAGAAGAAGCAAAGAGGGAGTTTCTGCTGCTGGACCAATGAGATCGCTCCCGATTGCGTTTTTTTTTCTCCCGTGTTCCCGTAATTTGCTATTTGCTCAGCTGATTGTCTCTCAGCCAACTGAGCCTTTTTTGTGCCAATGTGCTTATTGTTTTTGTTCAGGGTGACTGGGACATCTACAGTTTCCACATTAACTCTATGGTGACCAGTCGTTATGCCATCACTACCATCACAAGTCGTGTGGTGAATCGTATGGATGAGTCAAAGGAAATCGAATTCCATGTCCAGATTCCCAAAAATGCCTTCATAAGTAAATTTAAAATGTGTGTGAAGCAAGAAAAAAAAACATTGTTTACATGTATGCATTGGAGTGTTTTGAAGACCAATCGTGCGCTGTTTAGGACAATGTGCTCAAAGATTCTTTCTTTGTTTTCTTCAGATTTATCAAGCGCAAAGAGTACGATGGTGTTGTCAGAGCCAAGGAGCAGGCCCAACAGCAGTACAATGCTACTGTGTCCAGTGGAGAAAGTGCTGGGATTGTCAAGTAGATTGTTTAAGTCAACATATTCATCTCTTTCAGTCAATCTAGACAATTTCTATGCTGTCTTTTGGATTTTTTTTAAAGGTCCGATGTGTAAAACGTTTTAGGAAGCCCAGTACTTAAGGAAGCCTGCCTAACGGCGTGTTTTGTATTTAGGGCACTGTCAGGCAGGCTTCCTGAAGAAATGGCAGCACAAGACGGCAGCTAACTAGGAGCAAGACCCTTATTGCTCTATATATATTCTTATAAGAACCGTTTTAAGGGTAGAAAAGCCAAATTACTTTTATAGTACAGCGAGTATACACTTTTATTCATGTATTTATGGGCTATATGTTAAGCTTTTACCAATATAAAAATCATAAATCAAGCAACATTTTACACACTTGACCTTTAATTGGAATGTTAAAATTTTAGCATTGACTGGTAAGAAATTGTCTTGTAAACAATCATTTTAATGGTAATTCCTGTTGTTTGCTGATTTTTCAGTTATGATGTCAGAGTAAAATCTGACATCAAAATTTTTGATGCAATATGGCCATTTCTTTACTAGTGGATAATATAAATATTCAGTATTAAGAAGATAGAAACACAAAACTAATACCAGTGGATGTCTGAGCATCTCGCATCTCTGAACAATCAGAACTGCAATGTTGATTTTAAGTCAAAAAGCAAATTCGCCAAAATGTTTTTCTACATTTTTGATGTCACACAGTGGGCCATTGAGCTTGATTTTTAAATAATTTATTTCACATTCTGCTGTGGAAATAATGCAACAATCTTTCATGAAAAGCTACTATCTCTTTGAAACAACTCATATCCCTCTCATTTAAACCTTTATGCGGAAATGTTCAACGTCATAAAATTAAAGTGATATTACCGCTGCAGTTCTGTGGGGAGGACCCTGGAGGAATTCAAAACATCTGTAACTGTAGCTGCTCACACAAAAATCACATTTGAGCTCACGTATGAGGAATTGCTCAAAAGGAGGCTCGGCAAATATGAGCTGCAAATCCATGCTCGCCCCATGCAACCTGTCAGGGACTTTAAGGTGAGTCTTTGTTGATGAAGTTATTACCAACCTCTGTGGTCAAAACTTGCTATGTCTTTTATTTGAATGTTGTTCTCAATGCCAGGTTGACGTGCACATTAGTGAGAAAGCCGGCATCAGCTTCCTGGATATTAAAGGAGGGCTGAACACTAACGCCCTGGCTAATGCTATCACCAGAACAATTGCAGACAAAGAGGTATTGTTGGTGGTGCAGGTTTACATAATCCTTTGCAATACCATCTTCAAAGCTAAACTGTTTCTGTTGTCCAGGCATGGGTGTACTTCTACCCAAGCGAGGACCAACAGAAGACGTGTGACAGCTGTGGAGATGAGGGTCTGAACGGTGATCTGGTTATTTTGTATGATGTGAACAGAAACAAACGCCTGGGGGATATCGAGGTATGTTTAGACAGAATATGAAGAAAATTTAGGTTTTAGTGCTTAAAAAATCTGTATTATTATTCTCCCAGAATTGTTTCTGTCCTGTGTCACAAATGTTTTTGTATCTTCTGCAGATATCCAATGGATACTTTGTTCATCATTTTGCTCCATCTAATCTCGTCCGCTTATCAAAAAATGTTGTCTTTGTCATCGATCAAAGTGGCTCAGTGCGCAGGAGGAAAATAGAACAGGTGCACTATTCATATGGCTTATGCATGATACATTATATACTTTCAGATAAGGATGTAGCCCTCCCACCCAACCCTAGTTTGAAATACCCCGTTACACCTGAGAACAATTGCATGGGAGGAGAGTTGAAGGGAGTTTACCAAAACATTCAAACTCTTTGTTAACCACGGCATGTGACTCTAACTAGGGTGCAGAGAGGCCTGGTTAGCTGATTTCTTTTTATTAGCAATATTGTTAACGTGAGCCTACAAACTCCAGTGCATATTTAATCATAATAGCCCTACTATAGCCACATAACATAAACATTTCAACCCAAGATATGCATTGAGACACATGAAATATTTATTGTCACACACACACACACACACAAATTTGGGCAATTTGGGCAAAAAAATAAGGAAAATACCTACGACTTTGTAACTCAAAAATCAGTTATGGTTCCTATTTTGTTGGCGCGCATGTTGGAGCTCATTTGTATCCTTCGTGAACAGTGCACTCAGTACTCACTGATCCTCCGACAAAATCACAAGGTCAAACCTTCCGTCCCGTGGAGAAAGGTGAGAAGAGGTGTGGACGAAAACCCGGCCTTGAAGACACGTCTGTGTTCGCAGCAGATTGGCGGCGATGTGGAGACCTGTGCGACCTCCACACCAACGGTGGCAGCATGCGGTAGCAGGCTAGCAGTCCGGTGTGCAGGATTTTCGGCGTCGAAGCAGGCAGGATGAAACCAACAGGCAGCCAGACAGACACACTGTACAGACATTCACAACACTCATTCATTCCCAAAAATGTTCATGTTGCCACCAGTTCACCAAATGTCTCCACTTACTCAGGAATCCCAGCACGAAATACTCTCCCACACACGCGGTCTCCTTTTTCTCCAGGCTAGCGAGGCTGAGGCTAACTAGCAAACTAGCTCTTTAATTTATCGTCCTCCTCCTCGTGGTATCCCGACACTCCCCCGCGCGCCGTCTCCTTCACTCTGTTAGTCCCACCTCCCCTCTTGTAACCAGGTAAGTGGCTGACACTAATTGGCTCCTAAAAGATGGACACGCTGTCGCCCAAACAAAAAAAAAGGAAACGGCATGAGATGCTCAAACACCCTTTTTGTCCCCTTTTGGGACAGAGAATAAAATACAATTCCTCCACATCAACTGTTAACTTTTCTCTCAACAGCAGCGCTTAACCAGCAATATTTCAAAATACACTGCACTTTTTTTAAACCGAACACACATCCAAACAAACACATTTTAATACATTTTAAGCGTAGCACTACAAGGGATAAATCACTTTTCTGTCATGGGATTCAATATGATGATAAATGACAAGTTCTGGCATCTGACGTCAACAAATAGTACAATGAAAGATCTTGGGATCGATGAGTAAACACTGTCTTTGATTTCTTCTAGACCCGTTTTGCTCTAATCCACATCTTGAACGACTTGGCGGAAGACGACTACTTTGGTGTGATCTCTTTTGATAGCAACCTGTTTCACTGGAAGCGAGAACTTGTTCAGGCCACCAAGGCGAATGTGGACAGCGCCAAAACATTTGCACGGAATATCAAGGACATAGGAGGTGAGGTCTTTGCGGCACTCCTCCAGACTCCTTGCAGACAGGACAAAAAAGAAGAATCGCCCCATTTACTCCCCTCTCATCCATTGCAGCCACCAACATCAACAGCGCGGTGCTGGAGGGAGCGCGGATGCTGAACGCAAATCCCAGAGAGGGTTCAGCGTCCATCCTGATCCTTCTGACTGATGGAGACCCAACCACCGGTTACTATCAAGCAGACAAGCTGGATGAACAACAATCCATATCCTCAATGCGCATCATTTATTGTGGTGGTGATGATATGTATCATACTGACCCAGTGGTGTGCCATTTGTCTCTTTTCAGGGGTGACAAACCTGGACGAAATACAATCAAATGTGAAAACGGCCATAGCAGGGAAATTTCCACTCTATTGTCTCGGTTTTGGCTTCGATGTCAACTTTGAGTTCCTGGAAAGCATGGCACTTCAGAACGATGGCGCAGCGAGGCGGATTTACTGAAGACGCCGATGCCAATTTACAGCTGCAGGTATTTCAAACCATTGTTGATTATTTCAAATCAATAATGAAATGATAAAACACACACAGTAGCAGCAAACTTGAAGTTACATCCAGTCCCATTGTATGCGTGCAGGGTTTCTATGAAGAGGTGGCCACCCCACTGCTGACAGACGTGACGATGGTTTATGTCGGTGGGACAAATCTAACCCAGACTAACTTCAGCCAATATTACAATGGGTCTGAGATTGTTGTGGCCGGCGAGATCACTGACAATGACATTGAAACCTTCACTCCCCAAGTTGTTGCCATTTCGGTGAGACCCGGTCAACGCTGCACCCTTGGCTGTATCACTCAGATTTCATCCCACATACCAAGCTTTAGCAGAGAGCAATTCCATCCCATTGTAGCATTTATTGTATTCCATTACCATGCTGTTTCCTTATTCTTAAAATAACAGTAGGGAGACACTGCAGCAAGCCAACCACTAAAGGTACCAGATAAAGAAATGAAACGGAAGGACAGGAAGTGCTAAACTGTTTACATGATTGTATTGTTCACATTGCTAAAACTGCGATTAGTTCACCTGAATGTGACCTGCCATCCTCCTTCTTCTTCTTCTTTCGTTAACACCTTATTGTGACTGTACTCACTTGACATTTTGTTTTGGCTGTCACAGAGTAATACAAAAATGGTGTTTATCAACCCAAATATATCCCTGGAGCCCCCTGAAACAAAGTCTGATCGCATCCAGAGAGTCTGGGCTTACCTCACAGTGAAACAGCTCATGGAGAAAGAGTGAGTAACATCTCAACTTCAGTATCTCTTTCTATGAGAATACTAAAACCCCACTCATTCAAAGTCATAATAAGTGAGAATGAAAATGTAAGTTTTTTTAAATGTACAAAACTTGAAAAAGTAGTCATAGAATGATACCTACTGAAAAGAAACTTCAAATACCATCACCATCAAATACTTCATCCAAAATTTTTTAACCATTTCTTTTCATGGATTGAGTGATTAATATTTGATATATATACACATTGGGATGGCCACACCTCCAATATAAAAACAGAGCATAACATGTCTCCATACTTCTATTGTGATGTCATCCAAGTGTCCAAAAAAAGAAAGAGTCCAATTTGACTCAAAATGTCCTTGTCAACAAACATACATACATACTTTATCTGAGAATAACAGAACAAATTGGATTCATGTATCTTCCAGACACTTGGATTACACCACACATAAACCACACCAATTGAAGAACTCTTGTGGAAAAACAAAATGACGTGAAAGACTTCTTAGAATTTTTTTTTTTAGAAACGTTGATTCATGAGCTTCCCAACCTTCAAACTGGTTGGTGCAATTTCAAAATACATTTTAGGTATTCTGTCTTGGGTAATTGTGCGCAATTCATTAAGAGGCGTGCTGAGAAAGTCCCATGTATACATGCTTATGTTGTATTAAGTGTTGTTATATGCAGGCTCTTTTAATAATAATAATAATAATATTTATAAATTATTATTATTATAAATTTCATTAATAATGCACTTTACATTTAAACAATCTCAAATCTTTGTCATACAGGCTTCAGTTGTCCGGGCCTGAGAAAGACAATGTCAAGGAAGAGGCTTTGAGGCTGTCACTCAAGTACAGCTTTGTGACCCCACTCACATCCATGGTGGTCACCAAGCAAAGTGGAGACATCACAGATGTTCTCCACAAACCAAAAAAAAATGGTCAATATGGTCCATGTGGTCCACCTTGTCCATCTGGTCCACCTGGTCCAGCTGGTCCACCTGGTCCAGCTGGTCCACCTGGTCCACCTGGTTCACGTGGTATTCCTGGCTATTCATCCAATATGTTCTTAGTCTCTCATCCAGGTATGATAAATAAATTATTTAAATGTGACTACATGTTTTTATTTTCATCAAACTCTAACTTCATAAGCTGACGGATAGATTCAGATTTGATTCTCGTTGATCCATAGTGTGAGCACCTATCAGAATTGCTCACCTGAACTGTGACCACAAGTGTTCTTTGAATGCATTTCTTGGAATGTATTGTTTAACAAACAAAATGATTTATTCACAAACGCGAGACGTAGCCAAAAATATCTGGACAAACCCTCATTTCGTTACTTATTGTCTCCATAAGCAAGTTGGTAAACAGCTTGAAATGTCATTTTGGTGCAAGGGGTGGCAGAAGTTGCCTTCAGTGTCATTATTTGGTTCTTTGCTCATTCTTTGCTCTTCTTGTCTTGGTTGTTAATTGAGAGTGGAGCTTTTCAAGATGTAAGAAAACAAGCCATAATTCTCAGCAATCAGCTGCACTGAAGTCGAAAAGCTTCCCAGTTGTGATGTGACTTCCATTCCAATCCAATGCCAACTCAAACCAAAGATATACACAGTTGTAGTGCACCGCCTTATAGCAAGAAGTACTGTAGATGTAACTAAGTCCTTACCAACAAGTGGTGGATCGATCCTGCAAATAGCAAAGTAACTGTATATTATGTTGAAATACTTGTTAATCTTCATTATGAGAGCAGATCCTAAAACAGACATGTCAATACAATATCAGTCCACACAACACCAGTATCTAGTTCATTTTCAGCAGAGTACGTTCACTAATTTTGAAGTGGTGTCCCTGTTCTATTGGGTTTTTTAACCATGCAGTAACCGAATCAAGCTGGGATTTGCCTCGACTGTATTTACCAAATACAACAAATTTAGAGTAATAAGAGTAAAAGAAAAAAACATAGAGCACAGTGGCTTAATAGCTCCTTAAGTCAGAAATTGGAGAGAAAAAAAAGAATTACATCCAAGTCAGACTAGTGATGGAAAACAAGGCATTATGGCTATGACAAACACTGGCAATGGACAGCAGCACAAATATGTAGCCAAGGAAAAACAAGCCTAAACTATCCAAGATCTGAGTGGGACTTTTGGCCGTTTATCCTGCTTCATAAAAATATAACAATAACAACTATAAGGTACTCAATGCTACATTTAAGCATATAGTCACTCGTCACCCCCAAATTACATGTCAAAAGGTTTGGTGGAGTTTTTTTTTTTTTTTTTTTTTAAAGGAAAGTTTTGAAATACTTTCAAAAAGTAAATTTTTAGAAACATTTGATCATACAGATGTGAAGATGTAGAAGCAATTTAAACATAATTTGGAACTCCAGCAATGCATATGCCTCAACCAGGTATGATGTACACTTATATGTACCTGCTGCATTGGGTTTCCAATCATGACAGAACTCTTCTTTTAGTCATAACGAAGATAATATCAAATTCAAAAACAAATTTATCATGACAAAACAAAATGTTGCTGTCCTGGCCATTCACCTACAGGTTCCATGCAAACCGAACACTGGCGACTTGTCCATGGTGACAGCCTGCCTTTGCCCTATGACAGCTGGGATAGGCTCCAGCAGACCCCTGTCACCCTGAGTGCAGGAAGAAGTTGGTATTGAAAACGAATGGATGGATGGATGGATTATAGTTTGTGTGATGATTTAAATAATTTGCTGTGTTGCGAAAGAAACTACAAACAAAGACTGTGTTTAGTGTTTAAAACTGTTTGAATTGTCCTCCTGTCTAAAGGACTAAATAACTGTTCATGCATGTAAGCTTGCAGATCTTACTAAAAATTACCGTTGCATAAGTTTCACATAAAAAAAATAGAATTTACAGACCTTTGAATCATATTCAGACATGCACCAACAAACACTACCTTCCTAATACACTTAAACTAACACAGTTCTTCTAAAAACAGACCGTCAGAATGATCCACTTTGCTTTGACATGATTGGAGGTTTACGCCTTAAACTACTCCACCATCCCAGCAGAGGTCAGTACAGGTCTTCTTTGTGCACATACTTTGTTCTTTCAAATTCTTCAAATATTAGCATAATAAAACCCTATTACTCTGCATATGCCACTGTGTTTTTTGACTTTGAGATATTTGTGTCTGTTATAAAGTGAGCGTAGACTGAATGAAATATTGTTTTATTAAATCAAGTGTCCCACATTTGTCGGTTTATCTCTTTATAGGGCTGTCAGTGAATGGCGAACTAGATTTGGGAGCGGGTGAATACTTCTCAAGAATCAAAATTCACCTTGGGCCTGAGAATCATGTTGAGATTGACACCACAGGAGTCACTGTGAGACAGAACCAGGTTACAACACACCACAATGGACAGGACACCATCACAATTGGAAGGTGACTTGGCACGGACATAGTATGAAAGGTCCTTGCAGCCTAAAATACCCAAGTTGAAGCAATGATCATATTTTATTCAATCTCAATTTATCAATCTATTTGTGACACATAAATAAAGGGACTGGACACACACACATTTCATGTTGCATGTCTATGACATGTCTATGTCTTCCGCATTCTCTGCCTTTTTGGCACACCTCACGTTACATAAGCTGAACTTTGATAAAACCTGGCTCAGATTTGCACGTGAGGCACCATGTCAGAGTAGTTATCAGTGTGAAAAATGTCCCTGCTTTAATGAAAGAAAGAACTTGAAATGTGATTTCTCTTGCAGTGTGACAGTGATTTTCCGTGACAAGGAAATAGATGTTGATGCTGGAGATACACACCTGGTCATCTTAATTCATGAGAGAAATGGAAAAAAATTCTTTTGGCCAGCTTTAAGACAGAGGTCACAGGACCCCAATATTGAAGGAATATTGGGTGAGTGAGAAAGGGGGGTGGGGGGGTCTGCATTTGTTTGCATTATTTATGCTCAGATCAATACTAAGTCTGTTTTATATTTGTTCTTCATTTCTGTCCTCATCCCAGTGTTCAAGCCAGTTTACAGGCTGGTGCAGACCATTCCCACCACAATACTGGAGATCGATGGCCAGGACGTTGATGTAACAAGGTTTGCTACCACAATGGCTCTAACAAAATAAGGGCACTGTAACAGTAATGAACATTAATCACATTTAAAATGTCTTTTTTTTCTCTCCTTCTTTGTAGATCTGATGCTGTTGACTACAGTATAGTCTCTGCGCCGACTGTGAGCTGTTGGCGTGTGTCTACTGGTTCTAGCCTGCAGAGAAGACTGGAGAATTTTATTGTCACAGAGCTGTAATTTGAAAACATTGATCAGTGCAAGACTTCAACTAACCTATCATCCTTGACTTGAGAGTCTGCTCGAGGTTTCTGCTTTTTAAAAGGCTGAGCATGGTCATACTTGTAAACTGCACTTAGCAAACAGAGTTAACACAACAGAGTTAACTCTGTTATGATATGCCGCCTTACAAATAAACCTGAATTGAAGTGAAATACTTTTCCCTCACAAAATAAACAAGTAGCCAATCTGAGAGATTTGATTGCTGTGTTTCGATTACCAGAATCCGAGTCAGATTGTGTTGCCAGGTATGTGTAACGAAGTACCTAGTAATTTAACCCTGGTGTTTCTGTCCCGGACTGCAAAGGGCAGGCGAGGAATTAGAATGCAATGGGAATTAGAATGTGGCAGACATCCTTGGGAAAGAAACAGTTTTTGAACCTGATGGTTTTAGTGAACAGAGCTCTGTGGCGTCTCATAGAGGGATGACTTTGTATTGCAAATAGCAGATAGCCAGGCGTATGCTGTCACCTATAGTAGGCCTTTTTAATGCCTTTAAGATTTGCCAAAATTAGTGTTTAAATTGCAAATAATCAGCATTTGAGGGCAGTGAGAAACAGACACTATGTCAACACGGCTCGAAGGACACTGAAAAGTCCATGAAGGTCATCATTTCAAAAATGAAAAATTACTTTATATGATGTTACGTTGATGTTATGCGTATATTAAACTTAACATGGCTTAATATTAGCATTTATATCAGCGTTAGCTTTCTAGCTAACGTTTCATCAATTTGACAAGCCAATAAGTTAGCTAAAGACACTTTTAGTTGTTTAATTTTAGTGAGAATACATAACTTACTAAGCTTTCTAGCAGAGGTGGGAGTAAGTCATACATGTGCAAGTCTGAAGTCTTAACCTTCAAGTCTCAAGCAAGTCCAACGTTATTGTGATGAGAATCAAGCAAGTCAAGTCAATGCACAGGTCAAGCTCGTCAAAAGTCAATTCAAACAAAAATCTGATAATCTACCCCAGTTTCCACATTTAAATCAGTAACGACAGTAGTGTATATATGTATATATATATACATATATTTATATATAAATATATATTTATATATATTTATATATATATATATATACCAACGCTTCCAATTTTTTTTTTGGCCATTGTTTATTTCTTTGTTCTTTCTACTCAAAGAATAGACGATGGACGTAGTCTTTAGCTTCATGTAGTTTTAATTAGACCTTTGCTCTTGTAGCATTACAAACAAATCACCGTCAGCTCGGCTGTACTGTACACACGAGTAACTCTCAAAACGGTCCGTGTGGAACCACGTATCAAACAAAACAATCCTATTGTTATAGCCATTATCGGGGCCTTCCCAATATGCTACCAATAATGTTGTGCATCTCTAATATTTATATATACATATATGTTGTGTCACTCCGTATAAAGCAGAGGGCTAATGTTCAGTGTGTGACCAGGTTATATAATCTTCACAACTGTGTTTAGTTTAGCCTTACAGTATGTTAGCTGGTTGCTTGCAGTTGCTGTGCATGGTCCGGCTAGAGGCCATGGAAAATATTTTCAGCTCTCAGGACTCCCTCTCCGGTGACGATCGCCTTCAGCGTCTGGGACGGTGCGACACCTCCCCTCACCTATGAGTGAGGTGGATTTTTGGAAGGTTCCCCGTGGGAGTCGGGGTCTACTGCTTCGTGTGGGACGTTCCCGCCAGGAGTCTCCTCCAGCGGCCATAGGTGCTCCAGCTTCCAAGCGCCGTAGAGAAGAATGGACACACTTGAGTGTAGAGCACAGGCCTGACGCCAGAGAGTGAACTCTCTGGATGTAGGCTGCTACCAAATGTTCAAGCCACCGTGGGATCTGGGTGTGGCTTTGGAGGGACTTAAGGGTCCTCCTTTTGAACCACTTGATTGGGTGGATTTGAAACACGTGTCCCTTAAGACAGTGTTGTGGCTGGCCCTGGCCTCGGCTAAGCGTGTCAGTGACACTGGTGGGCTAATGTTCTCCCATTGACCTGATGGCCTTTACTACCTCAAAAGGTTTAAGTTGGAGCGACAAGGGAAAACCTCTTACAAGGCAATGCCTGTCCCACTGGATGGTGGAGGCGATTGCCTTGGCGTATTCGAGTCAGGGCTTGCTGCCCCCTGGTGGTCTGCGTGCACACTCGAGTCGAGGAGGTGCCTACATCCTGGGCCTTGTTCAGGACATTTGTGTTGTGGCAAGTTGGTACTTGCCACTCACGTATGTTCGTCATTACATGCTGGACGTCTCTGCTCTGTCTATGGCGCAGGCGGTTTTACAGTCCTCATTGGAACAGGCTACCCTCTTGGACGGTTGGTAGACGATAGATAAGCTTGTCTGGCCATATGGGAGCTGCCATATCCCATAGTGAGACATTGGGTATTAGGAAAGAGAATTTAAGATTATTTACACAACCCCGGTTCTCTGAGTAATATGAGTGAGATGTCTCACCAGACAACCCCTCTTACTTGGGCGAGTGAGAAAAGGTGCTTATTTTGAATGAGGTGGTACCGTCCGCAGGTGGCATTTATGGACAGATGGATACGTTTCACCATCCAATCAGGATTGCCGTGTTCACCAAAATACAAAATAAACACACGTACACATGTGACTCAAGACAGTCACATGCACCTTCTGTTATGGAACATCATATCTCATCTTCTCTCTCTCTCTCTCTCTCTCTCTCTCTCTCTCTCTCTCTCTCTCTCTCTCTGGTTACTTCTGTCCTGTTTCTCTGTCAAGGCGGAGCATGACTTTGTATGTTTAGTGTCTCATTTCAGGGGACTGATCACTTTGTTCACTTTTGTTGTGCTGCAGCTTTGTTTTGCTCTGCATCTCCTCACTTAGCATCGCCGTTAATCTCTACTGAGAAAACAATTCTCTGCATTGAGTGCCCCCCTCACCCCACCCCGGCCACCTTGTCACAAAGGGTCAACGCTGAAGAGGCTGTGTCTGGGCAAAGAGCGTGGAGCCAGTACGTAACTTTGTCTCCAAAGAATTCTTTGCCAACTAAGCAAACATGGTGTCGCAGCATGTTTGTGTGTCTTTGCAGGGTCTGGAGCTGGTCCAGGGACTTACACTCAGTCACAGCAGCCACCCACTGGGTCCACAACCCCCTCTCATCAGCCAGTAATAGGACTCGCACAAGCTCAGGCTAACAACAGCAACAACAAAATAGGCTCATACACGGCCATGTCCGTGAGTGTTCAGGAGAGCAGCTTGCCTGAGGACCTGCAGCAGCTAATGGATGACTGGGCCCAGGAAGTCCTTATTGTTACCCAAGGGTCCCGCAGCAACTCCCTCAGCATCAGCAGACAGCAGCTTTGGGATCAGGTTATCCCTCGTAAACATGGACTCCATGCAGGTGCTTTAGATGTGAGTCTCCGGCCAGCCGTGCCATTCATTGTGTTGTTAATAAAAACAAAAGTACACAAAGATTTCACCTAAAAAAGAAAATAACATTCAACCAGAGGCAGATAAAGTATTCACATTCTGTACTGTGCTCTAAAAAAATACTAAGTAAAATGCAGGGTTTAGTCAAGTAACAGTAAGAAAGTAGAGGTTCTGAAATGTAATTGAGTAAAATGTAAAACTTATTATTTTTTTCCATTAATAAAACAATACATTCGTTGACAATTTGGCAAAAATGATAAACTTGTGACATAATAATCTGGACTGAACTGACCAGAGTGACCCCAAAACTGAGGTACTCAATAATCTCCCTCTAAGACATGATCCACTTTTATATTTAATACACACAACAAAGTTCAAATAACTCCACTTCAAGCAGCAACAAGCTATTTTTACAATGTAAGAAGTAGAAAAGACAGAAATGTGTGCACAAATGCACGGAGTAAAAGTAAAAAGCTGTCAGAACAAGAAATACTGATCTGTGATAATACATCCACAGTTAGTAAATCCCCACGCATGTGTCGTGTGTATTTTGAACAGTAATGATTCTTCATATTGCTCAGGCTCTGGTCTTCCTTGGACATTTCCCTGGTGTCCACAAAATGTCCACCTAGTGGCCAGACTTTCCTAGAAGGGCTTTGGCAACATGACACTTGTGAAATTCGAGACATTCTGTTGATACCTGACATGCAATATTGAATGTGTTGTATATCATTGGAATCTAAAAAAATATTCCTCCTGGGAAAAGAGCTTGTGCCGTCAAGGCTCATTGACCAATCAGCTGCTAACGGGACAAGGCATCCCATTAGTTCCATTTTAGTTTGGCTACTTTTCACCTCAATGCAGGAAAAAATCTTTCTAATGATTGTCTGATTGTAAACGATTCCTTTAGACTTTTAAATCTTAGAAGTCCAGCCTCTGGTTGAGGTTCGTGCTCTAAGGAGGGTGGGTTCTGCGACGCAGCACTGAGGACGTCCCATGCAAATTAGCCTTCACGCACATAGATTCACCATGCTACCAGTATTTGAATTTTTTGCTAAGCCGTTAATAATTACTGAGTTTAATATTGACCCATTGCGTAACCTCCTCAGGTATCAGTATACGCAGCCCTGGGTCCAGAGGCCTGCACTTTCCCCCTCTTCTGGAATGACAGCCCCGGGTCGTCGATGATGACCAGGCCCTCCGCAGGGCCCCCGCCGCCATATCACTTCCATTCTCCGGCTGCTCCCCGGGGCTTGTCCCCGCCCCTCTCCCTTGGTCTGGCATGTCTCGGCTGAGTCTCATCTCTTATTTGTTTAAATTTTGCATCAACGTGTGTATATATGTCTATACTATAAAGATTAAAATTCATACTAAAAATTGTAGAAGCTTTTAATACTTCTCTTTTACTCGACTCTTGTATTTCTTTTTCTCAAATTTGTCTAATGAAGTGTTTTTGAAGACATACAGTCTTTTGGGGCTTGCAGTTTATTTATTTATCCTGATCCTTTTTGAAAGCAGTCTGTCCAAAGCCTTTTCTCTCCTGGACAAAAGGGGTAATGAGTCAAGGCAAGGCAAGGCAAGGCAACTTTATTGATGTACTTAACTTAATGTGCTTTACATGATTTAAAGTTCAAACATTTTAAAAGCATTAAAAAAATAAATAACACAGAGTCTTTAAAGACAAAATGCAGAGAAAAAAGAGATTAAAAGCAGTAACAAAGGAGAATAGAAATCAAAACGTCTGGGGCAGCGAGGGCTGTGTTTCTTCTTTTGGAGCTTGGTGAGACTCCCCTTGTTGGGCCGAGTGAAGACTCCACTTTTTGGGGAGAGGATGATGACGCTGCAGGTTCTCCCTGACTCTGCTGTTCTCCATGATCGGTCTTTATCTCAGTGCTTGCACCAGAGTGCCTACTTATCTGTTGTTTTGGAACATCTTGCTTCTTGTCCTTGACATGGGCTGCTTGTGTGTGGAACAAAGGATCAAAAAAATGTTGCAGCTTAGCAAATGTACTCCTGACTTGTTAAGTTCCATCTGCCCTACAGAGGTTGCCTGCGTTCTTAAAAAGATGCTGAAGTTGTCAATAAAGTTCATTGATTGAGCGGCACTCATATCTTTGAGCTATCTGTTTAGCATTATCAGCCTGCTGAATAATCTCTCATCTCTTTGACGAACTGGCAGTAGAGGTCCACTGAAAAACACCGTATAGTAGTCAAACATGGCACTTTGTTTATCAGATCAGTGAAATATTGCTTTAATACCTCCGATTGTTGATGAAAGCTTTAGCCGTTGGATGCTCAGCAGCAATGTTCAGGATCTTCTTTGAGACATCAGACGCCATGCCATTTTTGAAACAGGGTACTTTGGTGTTTTTTGCTGCAAAAGCTTTTTACTCCATTCACAGCTCCAGCACCCACAATCAGAGTTTGGGGCCCAGTGGTTAGCTCTTTCTGTCGCCTTTTAGCATTTGATTTAGCCTCATACCTGTCTCTGGAGCTGGAAGATGAGCCTTCTTTCAGGGAGTCAGGATTTTGAGAAAGTGGAGCAAATCCGTTCTCCAGTAGAATCCCTGTGTCTTGGGACAATTTGCTCTTAGCTTTTGTTGGAGCCTTGGTCCATGGTTTCTTTTTCTCTGGTTATGGGGGTTGAAAAGACATTCCTGTGTGATGGCAGTGCAGGCTGCTCGGTGTCATCATAAGTCTCAATAGTTATACCTGAGGGTTGAAGGCCCTTTTTCTGTTTGTGTGTAGGTGTATGTGTACACAGCAACATGTTTTTTTTTGAGGACTGTGAGATAGGAGTTTGCCCTTTAAACAGATAGAAAAAAAAAAGGTGGGCTGGTCAGCTGGAGGTATAAAAGCATTTACTGCAGCGTGAGCTGCACTCTGGGGAGGAAGCCATCATGGGGAAAGCCTTGGTGCAATTCACTCTCTTTGGGCTACTGCTGGCTTTGGCGACGACTCTACCCAATAGGGTAAGGTTAAACATTACAATAATTACCTGCATTGATACTGGTACTAATGTCAATACCTTTTGTTCAATAGCAACATTTTAAATTTGCACCTTTTCCTCTTTTTTTTTGGTAATTTTTACTTGTCATACACTGGAATTTGGCTTTAATAAACATGACAATGTGCTAGTTGTAAGACTTTCTGTATTTTGCATTGATACATACAACTTAGAAATAGACTTGTATTGTTGTGCGTGTTTGATTGCCGTACTTTAGTAATCCATATTGGGCAGGGAACAAACATTTACAAAATTCAGGTCAAAAAGGAAATTTTATCTTCAGTCTCACGCAAGTGTTTATGCTTCTTAAAAGGAGGAAGTTGGAAAGACATTTATATATAATTAAAGATATATAAAATTTGACTCTGTGGCAGGCAAAAGAATAAATAAATAGATTTTTTTTTTGTAAATCATTAGTCCAGAGTATGTCAAACAGCGAGGTTATGAGAGAGTTCAACTGAATGATCACAATGAAGAACTGGCTCTTATTGAAAGAAGAAAAAAAAAGGAAGAAGCAAAGAGGGAGTTTCTGCTGCTGGACCAATGAGATCGCTCCCGATGGCGGTTTTTTTCTCCCGTGTTCCCGTAATTTGCTATTTGCTCAGCTGATTGTCTCTCAGCCAACTGAGCCTTTTTTGTGCCAATGTGCTTATTGTTTTTGTTCAGGGTGACTGGGACATCTACAGTTTCCACATTAACGCTACGGTGACCAGTCGTTATGCCATCACTGTCATCACAAGTCGTGTGGTGAATCGTATGGATGAGTCAAAGGAAATCGAATTCCATGTCCAGATTCCCAAAAATGCCTTCATAAGTAAATTTAAAATGTGTGTGAAGCAAGAAAAAAACATCAACATCGTTTACATGAATGCATTGGAGTGTTTTGAAGACCAATTGTGCGCTGTCTTTGTTTTTTTCAGGCTTATAGATGGCAAAGAGTATGATGGTGTTGTCAAAGCCAAAGAGCAGGCCCAACAGCAGTATGATGCTGCTGTGTCCCGTGGAGAAAGTGCTGGGATTGTCAGGTAGTTTGTTTAAGTCAACATATTCATCTCATTCAGTCAATCTGGACAATTTCTATGCTGTCTTTTTGATTTTTTTTAAGTGGTCGACTTTAAAGGTCCAATGTGTAAAACTTTTTAGGGAGCCCAGTATTTAAGGAAGCCTGCCTAACGGCGTGTTTTGTATTTAGGGCACTGTCAGGCAGGCTTCCTGAAGAAATGGCAGCACAAGACGGCAGCTAACTAGGAGCAAGACCCTTATTGCTCTATATATATTCTTATAAGAACCGTTTTAAGGGTAGAAAAGCCAAATTACTTTTATAGTACAGCGAGTATACACTTTTATTCATGTATTAATGGGCTATATGTTAAGCTTTTACCAATATAAAAATCATAAATCAAGCAACATTTTACACACTTGACCTTTAATTGGAATGTTAAAATTTTAGCATTGACTGGTAAGAAATTGTGTTGTAAACAATCATTTTAATGGTAATTCCTGTTGTTTGCTGATTTTTCAGTTATGATGTCAGAGTAAAATCTGACATCAAAATTTTTGATGCAATATGGCCATTTCTTTACTAGTGGATAATATAAATATTCAGTATTAAGAAGATAGAAACACAAAACTAATACCAGTGGATGTCTGAGCATCTCGCATCTCTGAACAATCAGAACTACAATGATGATTTTAAGTCAAAAAGCAAATTCGCCAAAATGTTTTTCTACATTTTTGATGACACACAGTGGGCCATTGAGCTTGATTTTTAAATAATTTATTTCACATTCTGCTGTGGAAATAATGCAACAATCTTTCATGAAAAGCTACTATCTCTTTGAAACAACTCATATCCACAACCTGGAAAGAGGGCTCTCATTTAAACCTTTATGCGGAAATGTTCAACGTCATAAAATTAAAGTGATATTACCGCTGCAGTTCTGTGGGGAGGACCATGGAGGAATTCAAAACATCTGTAACTGTAGCTGCTCACAAAAAAATCACATTTGAGCTCACGTATGAGGAATTGCTCAAAAGGAGGCTCGGCAAATATGAGCTGCAAATCCATGCTCGCCCCATGCAACCTGTCAGGGACTTTAAGGTGAGTCTTTGTTGATGAAGTTATTACCAACCTCTGTGGCCCTATGGCTTTTATTTGAATGTTGTTCTCAATGCCAGGTTGACGTGCACATTAGTGAGAAAGCCGGCATTAGCTTCCTGGATATTAAAGGAGGGCTGAACACTAACGCCCTGGCTAATGCTATCACCAGAACAATTGCAGACAAAGAGGTATTGTTGGTGGTGCAGTTTTACATAATCCTTTGCAATACCATCTTCAAAGCTAAACTGTTTCTGTTGTCCAGGCATGGGTGTACTTCTACCCAACCGAGGACCAACAGAAGACGTGTGACAGCTGCGGAGATGAGGGTCTGAACGGTGATCTGGTTATTTTGTATGATGTGAACAGAAACAATCGCCTTGGAGACATCAAGGTATGTTTAGACAATATATAAAGAAAATTTAGGTTTTAGTGCTTAAAAAAAAATGTGTATTACTATTCTCCCAGAATTGTTTCTGTCCTGTGTCACAAATGTTTTTGTATCTTCTGCAGATATCCAATGGATACTTTGTTCATCATTTTGCTCCATCTAATCTCGTCCGCTTATCAAAAAATGTTGTCTTTGTCATCGATCAAAGCGGCTCAATGCACGGCAGGAAAATAGAACAGGTGCACTATTCATATGGCTTATGCATGATAGGTTATAAACTTTCAAAAAAAGAATAAATCACTTTTCTGTCATGGGATTCAATATGATGATAAATGACAAGTTCTGGCAGCTCACGTCAACAAATAGTACAATGAAAGATCTTGGGATCGATGAGTAAACACTGTCTTTGATTTCTTCTAGACCCGTTTTGCTCTAATCCACATCTTGAACGACTTGGCGGAAGACGACTACTTTGGTGTGATCTCTTTCGATAGCAACCTGTTTCACTGGAAGCGAGAACTTGTTCAGGCCACCACGGCAAATGTGAACAGCGCCAAAATATTTGCACGGAATATCAGGGACAGAGGAGGTGAGGTCTTTGCGGCACTCCTCCAGACTCCTTGCAGACAGGACATAAAAGAAGAATCGCCCCATTTACTCCCCTCTCATCCATTGCAGCCACCAACATCAACAGCGCGGTGCTGGAGGGAGCGCGGATGCTGAACGCAAATCCCAGAGAGGGTTCAGCGTCCATCCTGATCCTTCTGACTGATGGAGACCCAACCACCGGTTACTATCAAGCAGACAAGCTGGATGAACAACAATCCATATCCTCAATGCGCATCATTTATCGTGGTGGTGATGATATGTATCATACTGACCCAGTGGTGTGCCATTTGTCTCTTTTCAGGGGTGACAAACCTGGACGAAATACAATCAAATGTGAAAACGGCCATAGCAGGGAAATTTCCACTCTATTGTCTCGGTTTTGGCTTCGATGTCAACTTTGAGTTCCTGGAAAGCATGGCACTTCAGAACGATGGCGCAGCGAGGCGGATTTACGAAGACGCCGATGCCAATTTACAGCTGCAGGTATTTCAAACCATTGTTGATTATTTCAAATCAATAATGAAATGATAAAACACACACAGTAGCAGCAAACTTGAAGTTACATCCAGTCCCATTGTATGCGTGCAGGGTTTCTATGAAGAGGTGGCCACCCCACTGCTGACAGACGTGACGATGGCTTATGTCGGTGGGACAAATCTAACCCAGACTAACTTCAGCCAATATTACAATGGGTCTGAGATTGTTGTGGCCGGAGAGATCACTGACAATGACATTGAAACCTTCACTCCCCAAGTTGTTGCCATTTCGGTGAGACCCGGTCAACGCTGCACCCTTGGCTGTATCACTCAGATTTCATCCCACATACCAAGCTTTAGCAGAGAGCAATTCCATCCCATTGTAGCATTTATTGTATTCAATTACCATGCTGTTTCCTTATTCTTAAAATAACAGTAGGGAGACACTGCAGCAAGCCAACCACTAAAGGTACCAGATAAAGAAATGAAACGGAAGGACAGGAAGTGCTAAACTGTTTACATGATTGTATTGTTCATATTGAAAGCTCAGTGAAACCTGAATTGAAGACTTTCTCAGTGGGCAGCACATTTTTGCTTTTTTCCTAACTTACTTTCGCCAAAGTTCAGTGATTTGCTCAGCACCACGGCAGTTAAACATACTAGAATGTCTTACACTGATGCAAACGACGAGTAGTAAAAACTGCGATTAGTTCACCTGAATGTGTCATCCTTCTTTTTTTTAACGCCTTATTGTGACTGTACTCACTTTACATTTTGTTTTGACTGTCACAGAGTAATACAAGAATGGTGTTTATCAACCCAAATATATCCCTGGAGCCCCCTGAAACAAAGTCTGATCGCATCCAGAGAGTCTGGGCTTACCTCACAGTGAAACAGCTTATGGAGAAAGAGTGAGTAACATCTCAACTTCAGTATCTCTTTCTTTTGGAATACTAAAACCCAACTTTTTGAGATGTGCAAAATTTGAAAAAGTTATAAGTTATAAAAAGTCATAGAACGATACTTCTTGAAAATAACCTGTTGCCTGAGCAGTTCTATATCATCACCATCAATTACTTCATCCAATGCTTCATCCATGCGATTTTTGTGCTGAGAATGTTTGCTGAAAGAACCATCCAACACCAACAGGATATGTATCTTGTCTTTACTACTAGAAGGAGTTTGATAAGGTCAGACATGCTGAGCTCTTTAAAGTGCATGAAAATATTAAGATTGATGACAAGGACATGCGAGTCATCAGATCAGTTGACTGCGACCAACGTGCAGCAGTACGCCTATCGGAGGGAAAAACCAACTGGTTCCCGATCAAGAGAGGTGTGAGACAAGGGTGTGTCATGTCACCAGATCTCTTCAATCTGTACTCGGAGATGAATATGCGACAATTAGAAGGTCGGCCGGAGGGAGTCTTAATCAATGGCAGTAAGATCAATAATCTTCGATATGCTGATGACACTATGCTCCTCGCTTCTTCGACTGAGGACCTACAGTCACTCTTTGATGATGTCACTGTCCAGCAAGCGTCTTGGTCTACAAATCAATAGTAAGAAGACAAAGGTCATGGTCATGTCAAAGTCAGAGACCCCTCCAGTTTACCAGATGCAGCATAGGAACACACCAATAGAACAAGTCAACTCATATAACTACCTTGGAGCTCTGGTAACAACAGACGCATGCTGCAAAGATGAGATCAGATGCAGAATAGGCATCTCTAAAGATGCATCCTGGCGATTACAACCACTTCTCCTCGATCGGAAGCTGTCCATCAAGATAAAAGTCCGCTTGCTTAAAGCATATGTTTGGTCAACTCTTTTATATGGCTGTGAGTCATGGACACTAACAGCAGAGACGCAACGGAACCTGGAAGCTGTTGAGATGCATCGGATCTCTTACATGGACCACGTCTCCAATGAAGAAGTTTCACAAAACATCAGCAAGCAGAGAGCGCAACTGCAAATAATTGAGACACATCAGACAAAATTCCTGGGACATGTCATATGGAAGGAGGCATTGGAGGATCTCAGTCTCAGCGGGAAAATTCCAGGCAAGTGTGCCAGAGGGGGGTCAGCGGAGGACTTTCCTTGATAACTTTGGCATGAAGACAAGACACCTCTGGGATTTAGCTAGAAAAAGGTAGAGTGATGGTTCATCAAGCACAGAATCGGTGATGGCACTTATGACGATGACGACGATGACTTAATCCAAGCCTTTTTTATCCATTTCTTTTCATGGACAGAGAGAAGAATATTTGGTGCATGTACACATTGGGATGGCCACACCTCCAATATAAAAACAGACCATAACATGTCTTGATACTTCTATTGTGATGTCATCCAAGTGTCCTAAAAAAGAAAGAGTCCAATTTGATTTAAAATGTCCTTGTGAAAAAAAAAACATACATACAACCTTTCATTTGCCTGAGATGTAGATGTATGTTTATCAGAGATGATGTACATTTGCTTTTTCAAAACAAATGTGTCTTGGATTACACCACACACATGAACCACACCAATTGAAGAACTCTTATAGAAAAACATGACGTGAAAGAATTGTTATGAATTTTTTAGAAGCGTTGATTCATGAGCTTCCCAACTGGTCAGTGTAATTTCAAAATATGTCTTAGGTATTATGTATTGGGTAATTGTGCGTAATTCATCAAGACGTGTGCTGTGAATGTTTTAATTCTCATGCATGCATGCTTATGTTGTATTAAGTGTTGTTATAAGCAGGTTGTTTTGTCATACAGGCTTCAGTTATCCGGGCCTGAGAAAGACAATGTCAAGGAAGAGGCTTTGAGGCTGTCACTCAAGTACAGCTTTGTGACCCCACTCACATCCATGGTGGTCACCAAGCCAACGGGCGACATCACAGATGTTCTCCACAAACCAAAAGAAGGACAAGCATCCCAGAGACTGGATAGTTCTTTGGCGTTTCATCATAATCATCGTCTAGTTGGTGGTGGTATATCTGGATCTGCTGGAGTTCGCCCTACTATAAACAGTCATCATGGTCGACCTCGTTATCATCATCCACCTGGTCTACCTGGTCATCGTGGTCTACCTTTTCCACCTAGTTTTGGTTTTGGCGCAGCTGCTCCACCCATGAAGTTGCCTGGCTCTTCATCCCGTACGACCCTCAGCTCTCAACCAGGTATGATAAGTAATTTATTTAATTGTGATTACATGTGTTTTATTTATTTTCATCAAACTCTAACTTTGTAAATCATGCAACCTTTCAAGGTATCAAATTATTTTATTTGTTGTGTGTCATTGAATGTGTTTTTGTGGTTTTAACAGTTCCCCTGACAAAGGAGAAATGTTGAATTCATCTAAATTAGTCATATTCAGAAAATTTTACTGAATAGTTGCTAAAACAACAAACAAAAAAATAACATCGTTGTAAGCTAACGGATGGATTCAGAATTGGATCCATTGTGTGAGAACCCATCAGAATGGCTAATCCGAACTGTGAACACAAATGCATCTCTTGGAATGTAATTCTTAACAAACAAAATTATTTATTTTTAAATTCACAAACGCGAGACATAGCCAAAAATATCTGGACAAACCCTCACTCAGTTACTTACTGTCTCCATGAGCAAGTTGGTAAACAGCTTGAAATGTCATTTTGGTGCAAGGGGTGGCAGAAGTTGCCTTCAGTGTCATTATTTGGTTCTTTGCTCATTCTTTGCTCTTCTTGTCTTGGTTGTCCCTGCTTAATGCACTTAATGCATGCCACAGGAACTCACAGAAGGCTCCTGTTTTGTTACAACAAAGACCTGGCCATAGCTATTGCATTTTCAAAGTATGACTGACTGAAAACAATTGAGAGTGGAGCTTTTAAAGATGGATTTGTAAGAAAACAAGCCATAATTCTCAGCAATCAGCTGCACTGAAGTCGAAAAGCTACCCAGTTGTGATGTGACTTCCATTCCAATCCAATGCCAACTCAAACCAAAGATATACACAGTTGTAGTGCACCGCCTTATAGCAAGAAGTACTGTAGATGTAACTAAGTCCTTACCAACAAGTGGTGGATCGATCCTGCAAATAGCAAAGTAACTGTATATTATGATGAAAAAGCACTTGTTTATACTTCATTATGAGAGCAGATCCTAAAACAGACATGATGATACAATATCAATCCACACAACACCAGTATTGAGTTCATAGTCAGCAAGAGTATCACTAATGTTGGAGTGGTGTCCCTGTTCTATTGTTTTTGTTGTTTTTTTTTACCATGCAGTAACAGAATCAAGCTGGGATTTGCCTCGACTCTCTGTCACGGTATTTACCAAATTTAGAGTAAAAAGAGTAAAAAAAATATGTAGCCAAGGAAAAACAAGCCTAAACCTTCCAAGATCTGAGTGGGACTTTGGGCTTTTTATCCTGCTTAATACAACTATAAGGTATTCAAATATTACATTTAGGCATATTGTCTCCTTTTTTTTCTTTGCATGGGGAATTTTACGCCAAAGTTTCCTACAAAGTATGATATAGTCACTTGTCACCCAGAATTACATGTCAAGAGGTTTAGTTAAGTTTTTTTTTTTTTTTTTTTAAAGGAAACTTTTAAAATACTTTTTACATTTTTAGAAACATTTGATCATACAGATGTGAAGATGTAGAAGCAATTTTTTGCGTCATTTGGAACTCAAGCAGTGCAATGCATCACACATACTGTAAATCTGCACACTTGCAAGGTTAAAAATATGAAGTGGGAAAATCATCCAACAGGAGTAACATAATTTGAATTCACAGGGTGGTGGACCTCCTCTATTGGGTTTACAACAATACAGAAATGCACTCAGATGTCAATCAATGTTGTGACATTGAAACTACATTTTCTAAAATCCTGCAAATTCCATTCTTGCTTTTATTATAAACATCCAGTCAATGTAGAACACACTCCACTTCACTTGATAAAGCTGCGATTTAAGTCAGAACACTGGGCTTTGGCTCGGGCGAGAGGGAAAGACATTTTAATTTTTTTTAAACACTAACCGTTCGTTGTGTTATTTGTCTTTCTCTTCTTTGTAGTATTGACTAGACCTCAGGTGCCGCTTATACCAGGTATGATGTCCACTTTGTATGTAGCTGCTGCATTGGGTTTTCAATCGTGACAGAACTCTTCTCTTAGTCATAACGAAGATAATGTCAAATTTAAAACCAAATTTATCATAACAAAACAAGATGCTGCTGTACTGGCCATTCGCCTAAAGGGTCCATGCAAACAGAACACTGATCACCTCCCCCCCTCTCCCCTTTTTTCTAGCTTATGACATGGGGATTAGCATACCAGTTGATGTACCATATTTAACAGGTAATCTTCTTTGATGTGTTTGTTTTTCTTTATTCTTATTTTTATATCCAAGCTATGTTCTTTATCTGACGAGTTAGTTAATGTATCATTACCTAATCTATCTATCTATCTATCTATCTATCTATCTATCTATCTATCTATCTATCTATCATCAAGTTGCAGATCTGATGCCGGTTGCTGTAACCGAATCAGGTAAATTGTGTTTATTGATCATATCATTTGGAATTGGAAACTCTAAATTGACCGTAGGTGTGTGTGTGTGAGTGCAAATGGTTGTTTGTCTCTTTGTGGCCCTGCGATGAACTGGCGACTTGTCCATGGTGACAGCCTGCCTTTGCCCTATGACAGCTGGGATAGGCTCCAGCAGACCCCTGTCACCCTGAGTGCAGGAAGAAGTTGGTATTGAAAATGGATGGATGGATGGATGGATTATAGTTTGTGGTATGATTGAAGTAATTTGTTGTGTTGCAAAAGAAACTACAAAAACTCAGTTTGGCATGTTTAGTGTTTAAACACTGATTGAATTGTCCTCCTGTCTAAAGGACTAAATAACTGTTAATGCATGTAAACTTGCAGATCTGACTAAAAATTATTGTTTCATAAGTTTCACATCAAAGAAATAGAAATGACAGACCTTTGAATGATATTCAAGCATGCACCAACAAACACTACCTTCCTAATTCACTTAAACTAACACAGTTCTAGATGCTTGGGTTTCTGTGTGATTCCGTTTCCCTTTGCAGTTCCTGTCCATTTCAGGATTCTTCTAAAAACAGACAGTCAGAATGATCCACTTTGCTTTGACATGATTGGAGGTTTACGCCTTAAACTACTCCACCATCCCAGCAGAGGTCAGTACAGGTCTTCTTTGTGCACATACTTTGTTCTTTCAAATTCTTCAAATATTAGCATAATAAAACCCTATTACTCTGCATATGCCACTGTGTTTTTTGACTTTGAGATATTTATGTCTGTTATAAAGTGAGCGTAGACTGAATGAAATATTTTTTTATTAAATCAAGTGTCCCACATTTGTCGGTTTATCTCTTTATAGGGCTGTCAGTGAATGGCCAACTAAATTTGGGAGCGGGTGAATACTTCTCAAGAATCAAAATTCACCTTGGGCCTGAGAATCATGTTGAGATTGACACCACAGGAGTCACTGTGAGACAGAACCAGGTTACAACACACCACAATGGACAGGACACCATCACAATTGGAAGGTGACTTGGCACGGACATAGTATGAAAGGTCCTTGCAGCCTAAAATACCCAAGTTGACGCAATGATCATATTTTATTCAATCTCAATTTATCAATCTATTTGTGACACATAAATAAAGGGACTGGACACACACACATTTCATGTTGCATGTTTATGACATGTCTATGTCTTCCGCATTCTCTGCCTTTTTGGCACACCTCACGTTACATAAGCTGAACTTTGATAAAACCTGGCTCAGATTTGCACGTGAGGCACCATGTCAGAGTAGTTATCAGTGTGAAAAATGTCCCTGCTTTAATGAAAGAAAGAACTTGAAATGTGATTTCTCTTGCAGTGTGACAGTGATTTTCCGTGACAAGGAAATAGATATTGATGCTGGAGATACACGCCTGGTCATCTTAATTCATGAGAGAAATGGAAAAAAAATATTTTGGCCAGCTTTAAGACAGAGGTCACAGGACCCCAATATTGAAGGAATATTGGGTGAGTGAGAAAAGGGGGGGGAAAGTCTGCATTTGTTTGCATTATTTATGCTCAGATCAATACTAAGTCTGTTTTATATTTGTTCTTCATTTCTGTCCTCATCCCAGTGTTCAAGCCAGTTTACAGGCTGGTGCAGACCATTCCCACCACAATACTGGAGATCGATGGCCAGGACGTTGATGTAACAAGGTTTGCTACCACAATGGCTCTAACAAAATAAGGGCACTGTAACAGTAATGAACATTAATCACATTTAAAATGTCTTTTTTTTCTCTCCTTCTTTGTAGATCTGATGCTGTTGACTACAGTATAGTCTCTGCGCCAACTGTGAGCTGTTGGCGTGTGTCTACTGGTTCTAGCCTGCAGAGAAGACTGGAGAATTTTATTGTCACACAGCTGTAATTTGAAAACATTGATCAGTGCAAGACTTCAACTAACCTATCATCCTTGACTTGAGAGTCTGCTCGAGGTTTCTGCTTTTTAAAAGGCTGAGCATGGTCATACTTGTAAACTGCACTTAGCAAACAGAGTTAACACAACAGAGTTAACTCTGTTATGATATGCCGCCTTACAAATAAACCTGAATTGAAGTGAAATACTTCTGCTTCACAAAATAAACAAGTAGCCAATCTAAGCGTTTTGATTGCTGTGTTTCGACTATCAGAATCCGAGTCAGATTGTGTTGCCAGGTATGTGTAACGAAGTACCTAGTAATTTAACCCTGGTGTTTCTGTCCCGGACTGCAAAGGGCAGGCGAGGAATTAGAATGCAATGGGAATTAGAATGTGGCAGACATCCTTGGGAAAGAAACAGTTTTAAATTACAAACAAATCGGCATTTGAGGGCAGTGAGAAGGGCACTGAAAACGAGCTAAAATATACTAGCTTAGATCTCTAATTAACCCTAACCTAATACAGTGATTATCAGTGACAGACAGGCATCCGACTCAGAACTCTGCAAGTAGTTTAGCGGTTAAATGTATTTATTTACTTATTTATTTTTAACTGACTTTGGAAAAGTAATACTAAACCGGTGTTGGAGGCAGGTCCGTCACCATTATTGGTCCCCTAGAACAGGGGTTCCAAACTTTTCCACGCCATGGTCCTCTAAACAGCATTAGCATTTGGACCCCTTTTGCGAACCAAAAGACAATGTTATAAAATTTGCAAAAATAACTATCCATCCATCCGTCTTCCATACCCGCTTATTCCCGAGCTCAGGGTCACGGGGGTCTGCTGGAGCCTATCCCAGCTGTCTTAGGGCAAAGGCAGAGTGACACCCTGGACAAGTTGCCAGTTCATCGCAGGGCCACATAGAGACAAACAACCATTCACACTCACATGCACACCTACGGACAATTCATTACAATAATAATAATAATAATAATAATAATAATAATAATAATAATAATAATAATAATAATAATAATAATAATAATAATAATAATAATAATAATAATAATAATAATAATAATAATAATAATAATAATAATAAATGACTGCTCTAGGAAACATGGCATGGTAACAGTTCTGGTAACAGAAGGTGGCTCTCTGGATTCAGGGTCTTTTCCAGTATATATTTAGGTAACGCAAGCATGTCCAGCTTGTTGACGTTGACATTCTACACATTATATACTTCCGTTGTTACTCAGAATGGTCCTTGCCTGATCCAGTCTTATTTCTCCTCATGTAAGACTAGAGAGCAGAGAGGTGCAAGCACGAAGCGTCTTTGTTTTGGTTTCCCTACTGTGCTCAGCTGTTCTCTCCATGGTGAACAATTCTGCTTTGCCGCTTGATTGAACAATCTAAAAACAAAAATATTCTAATTTAGGTTGTGTATTTTGTAAAGCAAATAGTTTGTTTGAAAAGCAGTGACAAGCTGTCACGGTTTTGAATATAGTTTTGTTGTCAGACCAGTTCCTAAGTATCGTATTGTGTGGGACTGTCTTCTTAAGCACAGGTGGAAGGCATGTGTGGCAACAAGCTTATAAAACTTTGGACTTTGTTACAGTAGCAAGACAGTAAAGCAGATTGTTGCTTCCCACAGAACTGTCACCAGACCAACCATGTCAGCTATGTTTGAAATGCAGGTTAGGTTGTTGAACAGCTTTGCTCCTCTTTTCGGAGAAGAGTCATGTTTTGATTATTTTTTTTTTTTGCAAGTTTCATTATCCTCAACCCAGTGACAGTGTGTGGAGTGAAGTGGGAATCGAATTGCAAAAATAAATACTGCAGAGGGAAGAAAGAAGGGCTAAGAAAACCAATGACTATGAGGAGGTTGAGAGAGATAACATTATGTGTAAGGAATGCAATACATCTGGAAGTTACATTCCTGAAAACTAAAGAATAAAAGCACAAAAGTAAAGTCAGAAACAGAGACAGAATTGGGTAAGAGACTGAGAGGCAGAGGAAAAGAAGAGAGGTTGGTAGGTAGAGGGTGGGTGGGTGGTTGTATGTTACGACTCCAGACAGGACGGTTCAACCCACTTGCGTTCATTCCCGCATGACTCACGCTCACTTCCTGGTAACTCGACAAGGTGTGAATCAGTGGCGAGGAGCAGCACAACTCGTCGCGAAGTGTCGACTGAACGCTGTAAGTGTCCTTTGAGAGGATTTTACTTAACTAAATATCGTTACGTGAAAACCACCAAAGTTGGTTTAAAGTATTTTTAGTTCAGGTTTTTACACAGCAGTAAGTTCTTGTGGTTTGTGTAAATAGGGGGAATTTGATCTCCTTCAGAGGCTGTACATTCGAAGACAGACTAAGGAATGTAGACAGACTTTTCTTTTACTGGAAAACAGATTGTAAGTGCTTTGTGACTTAAAGGAGATCAACTGAAAACGTTTTACCTGTTTTATTGAAGTATGTCTGCCTTCAGGACATACCTATAGTATAAACAGTCCTGGCTAAGTGTGCTCCTATTGGTGTTTCACCTTTGGAAAAACATCTTTACCTGTGTCAAACATAAAGAAAGTGATCAATTATTTAGTATTTTTTTGTATTTATAGATCTTTAATTATTGAACAATTAGACATTTCTGTGCAGACCTGGGTGTGCAGACTTTCATATTGTTTTCTGTCTGTGTTGAGCACAGAGTAAAGAGCAACAATGAACTTCGGCTTACCATTGCTTGTGCATGTGTTTCAGTTTGATCCTGGACTGAGAAAAGAAAAAGTCAGAGCTCCCAGAGGTGAAAGACACTTTTTTTTTCGTGCTGCTGTGGAAGAAAACTATTTGGAGAAAAATGCCACGAAGGTCACATATTTATGTGCCAGCGTTGTAAAACAAGATGCTACTGTCCAGATGCTCCATTTGGTGCATTTTCTTCCTCTGCCTGGCTGCCTGCGACTTGGAGACATCTGAGTTTGTCAGCGGTGAACTCACTTGTTCGGAGGTAGGATCCACTGCTTGGTTAACCTGAAGCACTCATTTCCTGCTGTATAACACTGAATGCAGGCGTTTGTTGACACGTTGGACATGTAATTTCCTTCTGCCGCTGCTTTGACGTCCAAATTTCACTTTTTACTAATAGCTTTTTTTTTTTTTTTTTTACTAAAAGCAGTTGGCTGTGTGTTGAACACAGTGTCAAAATGCAAAAATTAAACATTCAGATAAATCTGTCTGTTTTTTTTTTCACTAAGTCCACACTTTTAGCAGCTATACAGTTACTTGATTTCTATTACTTTAAAAATGATTAATCCATCAAGTATGAATACTGAATCAATAAATACATAATAGATGTACTTACAAATCAAGTAACAAAACTGAAGCTGTGTTACACTGTTATTATTTACTGTACTAAAGATACTTTCCTAAAACATTACACTAAATTCTGAAAGTGAGCGGCTATTATAAAGCAGAACCCTTTTTTGTCGTTCAAGGGTCTTTCTGACTGCAGGATGAGAGATGTCTCGTGTCTCTTGCCTCCACCTTCGCAAGATGAAGACACGTTGCAAGTCCAAAATCTAACAGTCTATTTTAAGCTGTGCTGTGAGAACACAGCACTGTGTACATTGTGCATGGGGATAGACATAGAGGTCAACATTAATCTGGAGAAAGACACGCTGGACGAGGATCACTCTGGGCAACAGGAGGAGGATTATAATGAAGAGGCGAGGACTCCAAAAGGTATGACAGAGATTAATGAAGCCGAGGGGGAGTTTTCTTTAGTCATTGCTATTGAATGACATCATTTATCTTCTTGTTGCCTTAGTTTGTCTTTGTGTTGCTGGTGGACAGCTCTCAAAATAAATACGAATGAAGTATGCAAGAGATGGATGATCCACTTCCTCTCACCAATGACATGTGACTGCAAAATGTTTTCTGTGAACTCCTGAAGTAGTTTGCTCTGCCCCTGGAAGATGACTTCACTTTTGAGGAGTTTAGTCCACTCCACCTGGTCCATTGTAGATAAAATAAGTGAACTCACATTAAACAATTTCTTTCTTTTCATACCCAACTTAATGACAGCCCTGCAAAGAGGCAAACTGAAAACAATTGGCCTTCTTTATTAATAATAAACTGGTGCTACTAAATGGCCGTCGTCTTTTGATAAATGCCGATGGACTTTGATGACGCTCTCAAAACGAACTACATGCTATTAGATTTATCAGGATAATATAAAAACCCAGGGGTTTTTGGAAGGCAGCAATTTGACATATAATTACCAAAGAAAATTGATGGTATACCACTTAGTGTGAGAAGCCCTTCCAGTACGACTCAACAGGTACCACTTAAAATAATGATGACAAAAAAGCTAAAGAGATCCATGAAATAAATTGGCTTTTATGATTGAGTGTCACATGCTGTTTAATTGCTGACATTACGCTGTCTTCGCCCAACCCTTGCTGTTCCTTCTGTTGCAGGGGAGTTTGTGACGACGTGCTACCATGCAGTAAATTCCATGCCTGTGTGTAAGAGGGTGGAGTTTGCAATAAATCCCATAACTGATCCCCAGCAACAACATGCAAAGGTACTGCTGATTCCAAAGGCTGCTTTACATCAACATGCAGTGACAGTGTTAACCAGTCTGCTCACGTGTGTCTGTGTGTGTGTGCGCGTGTGTGTTTAGATTTCTCTGGTGATCACAAGGCCATCCGGGATCTCTTTCGGCAGTCTGGTGATTGTTTACCTGAACAAAGCATCACAATTCCGTCAAGAAATCACTGCTCCCGCTTTGGAAGAAGGTAATTCCCGATTTTCTGTGCAGCTGTTAAAATCGTTGCCGTTTGGCACGGCTGCACTCCTGCCTGACACAGTTTGCTCGGCCTGTCTGTCTTCAGTGTGCTCCGAGACCCTGGCGGAACATGTGCAGGAGTGCCAGGGTAAGGACATTCATGCATGGTGGTCTACTGCTGGCTTTTCTTGCATTGTTGAAGCATCTTTAAGGGGATAAAGCACATTTTTCTTTTATTCCTACCTTTTAGTGCCGAGGCTAAGCAGTATAATCAACAAACAGATGAATAGGGTTGAGCTACGTCCCGTTGAGCGCGACGATAATCACCTGTCCATGTGTGTCCAGTATGAGCGCAACGGAAGTTGTCAGGTCAGTGTGCACGCTGGGGAAAACAACAACAACAACAACAACAACAACAACGACAACAACAATAAAAATACAAAAACAATATAATAACAGGTGTCAGTTTACTTGGGTCATTCCCATTAAACAACAGTTTTAGGTACAGTGGCTAAAAAATACTCAATAAAAAAAGAATAGAACAAAGAAGTAATTGAAACTGTAATATCAGCTTCAATGCTAAGATTTCAGTGATGAAAATCTTAGCGCCAACAGGAGGCATCCTCTTGGATTTCAAGAAGTCTCCTTTTCAGATCCCTTTTAATTGCAATATAAGCAGGAAATGGGTTAAGAAAACGAAAACACAGCTCTTTTGTTCGCGTTTAAACAACCAAATTTGCCAGAGTTTACCAATAGGAACCCACGGGACATTTGCTACCTTACTAAACCAGCTGTAAAAAATAAAAATAAAAATAGAACACTTAAAAAACTAGTTGGTTCACTCCATTGTGATTGAAAGTTGTTGTTTTTTTTACTAAGGTGCTTATGTTGTGGTTTTTAATAGAAAAAGTATTAGCAATGCAGTACTTTTTAAGCACTTTTTAAAACTGTGCTCTGTCGACTCTATTGTTCTTAAAAAAAAAAAAGCTTTGACATTTCGATTGTTTCTTTACAACAGAAATGGAACGAGATGAGCATCCCACTGTATTCTGTCACTCCCTGCATGTGTTTCCAGGTATTGGGTGGTTATCTTTTTCATCCACAGTACGGGTGGGGCTCACAGGGTACCTTACGATTGTATAGGATATAATACGTTATACAATATACAATGTATTAAAAAATGTGAAAAGTTAAAGTGCAAGACTTCATTGACCCTTTATCTGTTTGATTTGTCCTAATAATTGCTTTAAAGCCAAGTCTTCTCTGGGTAGTCAGTGTCCCTCATTTATGTGTGAAGTGTAAAATTCTGACATTGCGCAAAGCACAACGATAATATATTGCCATATTGATATTTTTTCCAGGCTTGGAGAGAGAATGATCAGAGGTCAACGCGCTCCAAGAGTTGTCCCTTTGAGACCTCAGGTCAGAGGTCACCACTCACTCTTACTGACGTACATCTGACTGACGATATGCTGATTTTTGATCGTGTCCATTCCAGACTTGCAGATCCAAAAGAACGTGTGGCACAACATCTCTGTGTCTTTAGCCAAGGGTCAAATCAACAACTATGGCACAATGCTCTGGTGGAACCTGTCTGCCCCCTGCAGGCTGTCAGGTGAAGTGTGGCTCTGTCACGGACAAGGTATCAAGCAGCAGCTGTCGAATGGAACATGGAGACAAAATAAAGAAGGGCTGTGGGTAAGACAACTGATTCCAAACTTTATTGCATTTATTCGGCTGTGCTTGTTTCTATAACCTGATATTGTTAAAGAGGAAGACTAGGTAAACTGAACTGAAGCAGCTTATATAACAAAAACTGAGATTTACCATGTGAATGTATATTAAAAGAATCAGCAACTTTTGATATCATATGAGATTTAGTTCACGCGATATTCTGAAATGAGGCTTAAACTTGGAAAGACTTTCAAAACACGATTCTTTCGGCCAATCCTGCAAATATTATATTGTAAATCATTTGTAAAGTGTGACATTTCTACATTTAAGATAGAGTGGGTGTTCCTGTTGTGACTGACTCCAAATGTGTTAATGTATGAATTAGGAGAGACCCGGGGTGTTTGAAGACATCGACACTCAGCTCCCACCATGTGTGATGGTAAAGAAAAGGCCATTTTCCGAAACGTATGTGTACATGCAGAAGGACTTTGAATAGGTGCTAACACAATGATCTATCTGTCCAGGTTCAAGTGGAGGGGATGGAAAGGGAGCTGGGCCCATACTATTTAAACAACTGTGAGTGTGACACCACAAATTCTGCCGGTGCTGAGGCACAGTGTGCGTTCTGCTAAATAAAGACAACTTTAGCCACATTCTAATGAGTTGTTTTGTTTTTGCAACCTGCAGCCAACAGACAGCGCTGGATCCTCCTGCTCGTTTGCTTGATGCTGCTGGCCTGCCTGACAGTTCTCGTCTTCTATCTTCTACAAGGCTCCATGAAAAGTGAGTTATATGCATTTTACAATTCACCTTCATAAGACTCAGTGAGACAAGGAAAGTTTTTAGTGTAAAAAAAAAAAAAAGTGTACGTTATCTGCCACCTCAGCCTCAATGGACCAAGCCTCGCTAATGCTAGGATGATGTGTGTGTGTAACTGTGTATCTGCCACCTGGATGTTTAATGACTATTCTTCATTTCTTTACTCTCCACAGAATGGGCATGGAGCTGCCGCCATGGCGGCTTTGTAAAGAGTATGTGTTTTCTTTTATTTCCTTTCCATAAGAAAAAACATGCAAAAAAAAAACAAACAAATGCTGATGTGTCAAGACAGTAGCTGCGTTTCCATTACCCCTAGAATTGCGCTAAACCTAAATATCGCAATTAAAAAATCTGTTAATGGAAACGCCTAAATAGCTATATCGCAAAAGCGTAATGGAAACATTTTTTTCGCATTTACGCATCACCAGATGTGACGTACGCGGGTCACGTGACCAGTTCACTTCCAGTAAAAATGGCGAGTTCTGTTTGGACGGAGGAGGAGAGGAATAATTTTTTACAAGTAATCAGAGAGAAAAATATAACAACCATTCTTGACGGCAAATAAACGTAAACAATCAATTGCAAACGTAACTCTCGTACATCTCGCCGGACGAGATTTTACGAGAATTACGTCCTGTGAGACGAGATTTTACGAGAATTGAGGTTTATGCGCTTCACATCATTCAATGGAAACACCTGCAAATCGCAATTGTAATTTGTCGGAATTTTAGAAATATTGATTTTATTTTGCTAAAAACTGTAACGTAGCTAGTATTACATCTGTGATATAATAACAACTAAATATCTGTCCTCTCGTTTGTCTCTCTGAAGTTGAAGGGAAGAGTCATGTGGTTTTGGTGAGCCCCCCAGATGTGGACGAGGGTGTTTCGGAGTTGGTATCTCAGCTGGGCTCCCTGCTGGGCAGCCACGGCTTCAGCGTGTGCGTGGACCAGTGGAACAGGGAGAAGCAGTGCATCATGGGACCCGTGCCCTGGCTTCACTCCCAGCTGCTGGAAATGAAACAGCGGGGGGGCCGAGTCGTGCTGGTCTTGACCCGCAAAGCCTTGGAGACGGCGGAGGAGTGGACACGCCAAGAGGCGGCGAGGACAAATGCAGGCGACGGGGGCGTCCCCCAGACCGAGTCGCCTTACTCAGCCGTGTTTGTGGCCTGCCTGCGCCTGATCCACGGTGTGAAGCACGCGGGGGAAGCCAGGGAGCTCTTTGTCTTGGTGAGGTTTGACTCAAAAGAGCGGGACAGGAGCCTGCCTGAGCTTTTTCAGGGGCTGCCATTGTTCCACCTGCCCTCTCAGACTCAGGCCCTTTTGACTGGGCTGACTGTAAGCGGGTCCAGGAGGAGGCTGTGGACAAAGCGGAGACGGGGCTCCTCGGACGAGTTCAGAGCAAAGAATGCAGAGGAAGAGAAGCTGCAAAGTGTCTTGCTCAGTTAACGCAAAAGCAACTCCGGACATTTTGATATGAAGACGGGGTCAGGAACAAGTGGAGCTTGTTGAAGTGAAGACAGGACGGCCAGGACAGGTCAGCGGTTCATCGCAGGACTCGAGAAGAGAACCTGCAGACCTCTGTGTTGGCACATTAGAACACATAGACTTCAGATCATAATATCCCAGCTGAGAGATGCAACTGCGAGTTGTTCCTCCAAACTGGACGGGATGAATGGAATATCAATGAATGAATGAATGTCAACTCTTATTTATAACAAGAACCTGTGATTTTAAATTCTTAAACAGCAAAATTTGCTTGAGATCATGGTAACCAGTGAATAGTGATTTCCTCACCCTGTGATTGGTTGCTATTTGACTTGTTTCGACCATAGTTATATGGTATTTTATGAGGTGGATGAAGTTTTGGTAGGCACTAGATTTTGAAGCATGGTGACAATGTGCTGCAAAATTAAGATAAAGGTGCAAGTTAATGAACAACCTGAACAACAAAACCTGTGTCATATTGTTATGACAAAAGCAGGAGTAAAAACTTAACTATGTACAGGTTTGTCCAAATCAAACACACACCTCATGTTTATTCTCTCCATAGTGAATTTTATGAAGTATATATTTATAAATGATTAATCGTGGTGTCACCCTGCCTTTGCAGGGTGACACCACGGACAAGTCAGCAATTCATCGCAGTCTGCATACATTATTGTAAATTAGTTGACAACAGGCATAATAATAATGACAATAATAACAATAATTATAATAATTATAATAATAATAATACATAAACAAGTTTGTTTTCCACTCATTTTATGCATTTTAGAGCCTTGGATTTTTCCTCAGCAGCAAAACAAGCCAATTGTAAATAATACACAATATAATGTGAAATAACTGCAAAAAATCAACAGTGTTATTGCCTTGTGATAACCTGTATTTTTATTTGTATGTGAAAATAAATAAATTGTTTGTTGTTTCCCTCATTTGTAAGAGAAACACATACTGTACATCTTAACTGTCTGTAAAGTTCTTTTCTGTTTTTTTAACATGTGCTCAAAGTCCGTAAATATGTCTATAAATAAAATTGCTATTTTTGTATTTTCAGAATTCATGATGTGATTGGCCTGTTGTCTGTGTGCAGCCGTGAATCTGATTGGAGCAACCAAGTGTCACAGAGGTCACTGTTATATATAAGGTCCCTCTCTTGTTATAAATACTCAGACATTCCAGTGCAGTGGAGCTGTGAGGCTGTGGGTCCCTCACTGACAGTACTGTAATCAAGCCTTATCATGAAACAGAGAAGCAGCTGAAGACGTGACGGGCTCACACTGCTCGAGTTTGAAGGTATGGGAGAACTTTCAACAATTCTTTTTACGTCAGTGGTAGAAGTACTGTTGGTTTTAACTCGTTGAATCATAATTCTAATACGTCACCTGAATAAAAATGTTGAAGAAAACAAATTAAATCTGCAAGCAGCGTTGAAGCGACTGAGCCACTGCCAACCGCTGCCGTCGTCGCTATGAAGCCCCTCAGTAAGCTTTCCAAGGCCCTGATGAGATAAGAGTGATTATTTAAAACGTTCACATGGATCTGGGTGGCTGCTTTGGTTTTTGTAGGTGGCGCTGTGGAGCCTAGTGGGTTCACACCTCATGTTTGTGAGCCGTCTCACCAAAATTGAAAAAAACAACAAACAAAAAAAGACAAGGTTTGTTGTTTGTTTTGGGACAAAAATAAATAAATGCTTTATTCAGCTCAAGAATGCAAAATCTCAATATGACCAAATATTGAAAAAAACAAGACACTGTATGTTGTTGTTTTTTCTGGGAAAAAAGGGGAAAAACACTTTAATCAGCACTAAACTCACAGAAATGACCGTCCTACCATAGACGAGTGGCACGGTGCAACTTCTCAACACGTCCAAAAAATATCAACAAATGTCTGTTAAGGTTCTCAGTCGTTCAGGTCATCTCAATGTAGAAGGGTGAAGTTGGGACAAATGCACTTGTTCTTGCAATCTTGAAGACGAACTGAGAGAACCTGTCAACTCCACGCAGAAAGATCCTCAAACGCAAAACTTCCGAAGGATCAGTGTGCCAGCAAAAGGATTTAAAGGGAGCCCAAAATAGCTCACTAACTAAGAGAAAGAGCCTCAAATTCCAAGATTGGCCGTTTAAGACCCATGATGGGTGAAGTTGTGATTTGGTCATTGAACTTTAAAATGCAACTCCACCTGTTTGGCTCAAACCTCCAACCACAGGAATTAAAAATCAACATTCTTACACCCTCCGCTATCTGCTGATTCTAGGAACTCTTCTCTTGGCTAATGTATCCTTCTTTTCCTAGCATTGGACTTCAATATGCAACTTTGACCAATGTAAGACATGAACAGCCCTGAGCCATCTGCTGACTATTGATTGATGCACAACTACGGCCACTTTTAACTTTCTTTTTGGGGTCACTGGACTTCAAAATGGATCACTGCCAAGCTTACGACTTGATCAACCTTAGGACTCAGACGATTTACTTTTAAATACTATTTGTTGACTGTTATACTAAGTCTACTGTTGAATTTATCCTTCTTGCTGAAAATCCCAGGGCATGCTGTTCTGTGACAGCTTCGCATGAAACAGGGTGAAAAAGCGCAAAATCTCAATGGGTCCGAAAAATGAAAGCTATTTCTGTAGGTGGCGCTGGTGGGTTGTTCATGTTTCATTCTGTAAAACGAACAATGATGCAAATTAAAGATTTAAAAATGACTGTGAGATCTTTAATGGAAGAGATCTGAGAAAACTTTAACTAACATGAGCTCTGGCTGATAAGACAGAGCTATTATAGATCCTTTAGTAGCAATGCTGTCACACTAAGTCAATCTTTTTTCAGAGTGGGAGGCAGGACCTAGACGCAGAGTACTCAGGATATTCAAACAGAAAGGGTTTATTTTAAACAATAAACAAAACTAAGGGTGTCCCATTAGGGTAACACAAAAACTTGCCACAAGAAAATAACAAGAATAACAGACCTGAATGCAACAGGTCCAACCGCAATGACGAGAACAAGGACGCTATGGTATGAACACTGTGGCATGAAAACTGTGCCAAGAACACTGTGGCAAGAACCTGAACAGAGGACACAAACAGAAAACAATGAAACAGATGAAGATGCTGACAACAGACTAAACAGATTTCAAAAATAAAACAGGAAACACAGAACATGACATCTTTAAACTCTATGTCAGAAAGAAACCAGGAGATGCAACTCATTAGGTTCAAGCATAAATATTTGACTTAATATTTTTAATATATGTATAAAACGAGATGCGTGTACCAACTACAACTACTCAGTTAAAGTGTCACAATGATCCTATGTTGCATTATTTCACTGGCAAGCGTCATTTAGCAAAATGGACTGTGACATTGACATAATCCACAACTTTCTCTCCTTCTGGGCCTGACAGGGTCTGTGGAGGGAAAATATGAAGCTACTTGCCTGGTTCTGTGTGTTGTTGGCTTCTCTGGTGCACAGTTGCCCGGATGTGTGCACTGTGTGTTCAGTCCAGCACTTGTGTGTGGAGTGTAGGGCAGGATGGGCACTACATAACCACACATGCGTAGGTGAGTAGAGTGTTATTTTATTATTATGTGTCACACTGGACAGGCGACAATGTAATGCAAATGTGTTTGTCTTAGATATTGATGAGTGTGGCACTGAGCGGGATATCTGTCCTCCCAACAGCTACTGCCTCAATACAGAGGGTTCCTTCAAGTGCAGAGGTAAGCAGCTGAGAACAGCCTGTGTACCACACAGTTCAGGGGGAAAAGGCTTTGAACTCTCCTACATGAGTTTTAAACCTTTTCAAAAGATTTATGTTCATTGTTGAGGCAAATAACATGAAAACATTTGGAAGGTGGTTTCATGAAGCTTCCGCCAATCAGGTTCAAGCTTATAACAAATCATAAGCCACAATTGCTGAACTTCACTTTTGTTAGTGTGTTTTTAGATTAAAACGGAACAGTTTTGTCCTCCAATAAAGCAGTCTTGCGAGCTGTTATTTTGTCCTTCACGGATTGTGGAATTACCGTCCAGTCCTGATGAAACTGGTTCTACAGTATTATTCATGTAGTCGCTGGCCTGGAAGTCCCTCACTCTTTATTTTTTCTTGTCTTCTGTAGTTCTGAGATACCCACTGCAACAAACTAATTGTAAAGCAACTGAAAAAGTAACTGAACTGAACTGCAACTCAACGACTAAATTGTAAACTGTAGCCACACCCACAACCTTGGCTTGAAAAATTGGAGATTTGTTTACTATTTGCAGTTTTTCTTGTAGTTTTTTTTTTTTATTATTATCAGCAATTTAGACCAGTCCAGTTGGGGGGGGGGTTCTTTCTTTTCTTACAGTGTGTTTAGTTAAGCAGCCCTGTTTAAAAATGAAAATGAAAATGAAAAAAGAAATGTCAATATTTCCCCAGACTGTGATCCAGCCTGTGTGGGATGTATGGGAAGTGGAGCAGCTCGTTGCAGGAAGTGTGCCCCAGGTTACACATTCACGGGATCAAAGTGTTTAGGTAATTGCAGAACTTTTATTTATTATATTTATATATATATTTGTTATTATGCATGCAATTTGTGTTCCTGAGCAGCAGCAGCAGCAATCCCCATTTTTGGAAGGTGGTGCTGGGATTGTATCACGTCTCTCTTTCCCTCTCCTGGCTCAGATGTGGACGAATGTAGCGAGCGGGTGCTGGCCTGTCACGGTCTGAATGAGATTTGCACCAACACAGAGGGTTCCTTCCGATGTGACTGTGCAGACGGATTCACCCGACGGGAGAGCGTTTGTGTGAGGAAGCAGAAACCTGGTGAGTCTCATCCCACCCACGCACACGCACAAGAACACACACACTTTGGTCCCCTGTTGATGAATGTGGAACGACAGCAATGTCCTCTGCTGGATAGGTAGGCAAGTACATACACACACACAGGCACATGTTACAGGTGTCACTGTTAGATCCCGTTGAGAGATTTTATGTCCACTGTTGGAAAAGGAACGGTTGAGACACTGGTGACTGTTTCTGTACTCCAAGCCTCCTCAGTGGAATCTTTAATTCCATTCCATGAATGTATACTTTTTAAACAGTATAATTTTACTTTCTCATTTTTGACAATCAACTTTTCACACAGAAATAAACTTCTGGTCCCATCTTTTCTTGTCACAGTAAGACACTTTCATTATGTTTGTACAGCTGTGTTTGAAACAAACAAAAACTATTTTCCCTCTTAAAGAACTTAACTTGGACTCGGTAGAAAACGGAACATTTTGGTAACACCATCTTATAATTAGCGTTATTACACATATGGTGTAAATTATCTGGAACCTTAGAAGTAAGCATCTTATCTTTTTCAGTGAGCAACACGAGCTAGCTATAGCTAACTATAGTTGAGTTTACACATTAAAAGAATGCTTTATATAAATTGGCCTTTCCTTCTTAAAAGATTAACACTCAGAATGGCATTCAAACATTCAATGAAATAAAAAAAATAATAAAGACATAGGTATATCACACACACACACACACACACACACACATGACCACATCACCTCAGAGCAAACAGGTGAATCTCTCCGTGCAGGTGTTCAGGAGCGGGGTCTCTTTGAGGATATCCAAGACGACGAGGTTGAAGTGCTGCAGCAGATGTTCTTCGGCGTCGTGCTCTGCGCTCTGGCCACACTGGCTGCCAAGGGGGATCTGGTTTACACATCAGTGTTCATAGGCGCGGCAGCAGCCATGACAGGGTACTGGCTCTCTGACCGGGGAGACCGACTATTGGACAACTTCTTCAAGAGTCGCTGAAGTTCAAAAGTGCTGCGCGTGTATGTATATTTGGAAATGTTGTAATGTTACATCCATTGCCCATTTGTTCTTCTAAAAATGACCCATTAGTATGGAAGCCCTTTTAACATAAGAAGTGCTTGCATGTTTTTGAGTTTCTTTTTTCCACGTTATCTTTAATGTTTCTTTCTTATAAATAAAATTTGGTTAGTTCTAAATTATGTTGGTTGTTTTCATTTTAGGCCTGCCTTTGGTGACCTAGTTTTTATATACCCGCACAATGAATTGTGGGTAATTCTTTGCAGTCTGTAGTTCTACAAAGAAATCTTGATGGACCATTATTTACTGAAGGATTTGTCGCAGACACCACTCCTAAATCTTCCTGGATTTACTGGGAACATTCCTCAAAGTATTTGAGTCTGTTTGGGATGAACACAAAGTTCAGCTTTCGTTGCCAATTTCTGAATTGAAGAAAATCAAAATACTTACAAATGAATTACAGGGACCACATTCTCACGTCTTCTGTCTCCGCCTGCCTATGGAGTTTGGGATCAGAGGGACAGCATCCTGAATTGATTCACTATGTTTTGTCATTTTATTTGAAACTGAGCTTTTTCACCATTTCTCTGGGACTGTGGGTGGAGGGATGCTCAGGCTGAAACTGGCTGGCAGGAGTCCAAGAGGAGGAAGACCATAGAGGACGTAGTTAACGAGGACAGACAGAGCAGACAGAGGACGGTCAGATGGAGAAAATTAATTGGCTGTGGCCAGCTCTGGAGAAAATCACCCAAAGAGGAAGAGTCAACTAATGATAATAATGTTTTAACTGTTTATCCTTCTCCGGTCAATTCTTTTCTTAATATGCATGACACAAAAAGTAAGGAAATTTGTGTTTGGTAGATCACTTCTTTGTTGTATTTACAACACTTCTTGCAAATAAATCTTATATCGTTGGAAAGCCTGTTTGTTTGGAGTGTGGGGTGAGTTGCGCCCATGAAAAATGTGACAAATCTTCTTTGCCCAGTCAAATAGCTTATTCTGCCATTGTGTGGTCGATTGGATGATTGAAATTTGAAGAAACAAAACATATTGACAATTTAACAACACTGAGAGGTCATGCTATTGTGGCAGTGTATGGTTACAACAAAGAAATAATATACCAAACTAAAATTTCCTTACTTTTTGTGTGGTTTATTTTTAAAAATAAAGTGCACTGCAAGCACTAAAGTGAAAGGAAACCACTCCGACAGAAAGAAAGTCACCTTTATTTGATGGATATAAACAAGCTGGCAAACACTCAATAGTAATATTCTGATACAGCACATACAATAGCAAACTGGGGCACTGAGGATGGTCTCCTATAAAACAGAAAACAGTACAGAGTATCCATGCTTCATCCAAAACTCTGACTCTCGCTCTCGCCTTTTTTTTCTTCTCCTGGGAATTTCCTCCGATAAAACTTTTTAATAAATAGATTTTTCTTTAATGCATTCATACAGACACGCGCACACGCATATCCAGAAAATTAGCTACACACACATGCGCACGCACGCACGCATCCACCCACACCTCCACACACACACACGCACACACACACACATCTCCCTCTTTTCTGAATACACAGGCAACCCAAGAAACATGCGTCACTCTCACAGAACTGCACAGGCTGTCTACTAATGGGACACAGTAAGTGAGACACACATCACTCTCAAACACAACATCACACCGTCACAATGCACGATGCAGATGCGATTAATGAGTGAGGGATGATGCATCGTGGGAGAGATAAGCTTACGTTCACACAAGTTATCATTCGGCATGCTGGACACTCACATTAAACTTGTTCCTTAGTTTTGTTTGTTTTAGTCGTGTGTTTTTTTTTCTCATTACTGTACAGCTCAAAACATTGACTTATACAAAGAGTTCAGTCTCAAACTGGAATCTTCAAGAAGCTGAAACAATAGAAAAAATAAAGCTAACTTAAAAAGTAAAAATAATAGAAAAGTAAACACGATTTGTTTGGTCAAACGGCAAAAAAAACAAAATCTGGCATTGGTCACAGTGATTTGTTACCTCAATGGTTTCAACAATGTACAAGAGCAGAAAATCAATCCGCATGGTAAAAAATAAAGTGAAAATGAACGCTAGGCTTTTCATACTTTTCTTCAAAGGCCTTTTGGACGTCACTGGCAAAACCTGCAGGTCTCTCAACTCAAGTATTTCCACGTGGCTGCTTCCAGGCACAGACGCAGACTTGATTGGACATCTGGTTTGGTCCCACTTAAGACCAGGATTTAGTCTGAGCTCAGGAAACCAGCCCCAGCCTCTGTCTGTGTCTCCTAAACCTTGTTTTTTTTTTTTGTTTGTTTTTGTTTGACACAACGGTTGAGAAATCACTCTGCATAGAGAACAGGAGATTATCCTTGCGTCATCATTTTCAGTTGGCACAATATAGTGTACACACACATATTAAAAAAAAAAAAAAAAAAAAATGATCAGCATGCATGGGCACGATTGAGATGGTTCATGTTTTCCACCAACGTAAATCACACGCATGGTATCTCATGGTAGGACGACCCCCTACTTCAAGTATTCAGTGGATAAGGACCTGAAAATGGAGGCTTCACACTTCCACCATCCTGATGGTGAAGTGAGAGGACTTTTATTAATCCTCTGTCTGTTTGCATTGTCTTCCCTCTTAACAAAAAACAAAATAAAAACATAAAAAACAGGGTCTTTCTCGTGACATCTACAAACACCAACAGTTTCACAAGATCTGTTTCCTCTTTTTTTCTCTCTCTCAGTGAAAAGAGGATGAGTGCATGGAAACAGGGGCCGGGGGGGCAATTATATGTACACAATATTGGCCGGACATGGGTGACAAACAGGCACCGTGGGGGAGATGGTGGTGATGAGGAGGGGGGTGTTTCGTTGTAACAGTCTAGTTCTCCCACGATATTGGAACAACGTGTGTTGGTGTTTCTACTTCATCACCTGGTCAAACGGTATCAGACACACACACACACACACACACACACACACACACACATCACCACCACTTTTCGGTCACGAGACGACGACGACGACGACAAACGAGTGAAAGAAACACGTCCCGACAGAGTCCCTGAACCCTCCGCTGCCTGTGGCGCCAGCCAGCCACAACTCACCAGTGCAAGTTTGCACCTGCAGACCTGCAGTCGCGCCGTCGCTACTCGACCCACGAGTCGGTGGTGTCTTGTCTGAAAAGCCCAGTGCTCCTCAACGCAACCAAAGAAATGTGATAAAAGTCATCTTCTCCAGATTCTTTGTTGTTGATTTTTTTCCATGAACTGCTCTAAAGCTTGAATTGTGTGTTTTTTTTTTTCAGACAGGAAATGTCACTTGCTGCTGAGGGATCTTTTTTTCTTCTTCGTTTTTTTTTTTTTTGTTTTTTTAATACTCACAACGCACACACGGGAGGAAAAAGAAATCACACCACTCGACACTTTGAATAGGACATCTAGCCGACCTCCAACCAGTTAGAAAAATAACCATGAAGAAAAAAAAACTATTAAATATTATTATCTCGTCGTTTGGAAAAACGATTTTCTGACCACGTATAGACACACTCAATAGATTTCTCTTTATATGTATAATATATGCATATCTATCATATATGTGTACAGATTTTTACGAGGCACAGGCCACCTTGTCGAGGAGGAAACAGGTCACTATGTTTGGTCACACAAACTACTCGCTGGAGGAGGAGACTAGGGAGGGGTGGGGGTGGGGGGGCGGGGTTGCTGGAGGATTAAAGGTACAAATTTACCTGCAGGGAAAAAAACATCTAGTGTGTGTATTGTCTCCGGTGGTATTTATAGTAGTAGGTGTTCACACAAAGAAATGACCTCAGTGTGGAATCTTAAAGCGGTCATCCTTCTGAAAGCCCCCATGGTCAGGCTCTGTGTAGAAAGTTGTGGGTTGTTGTTTTTTTTTTGTTTCTATGCAGTCTGTTGTGGGTTCAAGCCGTTCCGCTGCAGAGGGACTTGGCTCTTGACCCGGACTTTTGACACCATTGAGTTTTCAGCACCGGCAGAAGCACCATTAGTAAAAAAATAAAGAAAGAAAAATAAAGAAAGAAAAGAAAAGAAAAGAAAAAAAATCCTGCAAAAGGAGGCGGTGCATAGGTGCAAAGTCCCAGAATCTTTGAATGAATCATGAGATGAATGAATGAATGGATGACGACTTCCTGACCACTCTGTCGGCTGTCCTAGCTGGATGGATCATGACTTCTCTGCTTTGATAAGAATAGGAAAATAAATAGTCAGTCACCCTACCCTGACACCTGCATAGATTCATATAGATATATAGCTATAGATTTTTTTTTTGGACTACTTAAAATGAGGTAACATGAAGAGAAATCAATGATGCTAGCCACAACTTTAAGGCCAAAACAGGCAGAAGAAACAGATGTTTCTGCTCATGTAGCCCGAGGCTCATTTGCAGCTCTGGTTCCTCTCTTTTGGAATCAAGAAGTGGCAACAACAACACCACCAACAACAAAAAAGGCTTAAATCGCTCAGATCTGCTGCACGAATTGTGTGAGTTTTAAAAAAATTAAATAAATAAAGTGTGGCACTAAATTTATTAACGGGGAAAATGTGACGAACTGAGCGGAGGACACAGCACGGCAAAGAGCGTGAGAGCCGGGCAGAGGGGTCGGCTGTCACCAGGTGGGCCGGCAGGGCAGTGAGGATCAGGGGGGAAAACCTTGACAGAGTCCATGGGGGTCGAGCCAACCGGAGCCAGAGGAGTCAGTCAGGCAGGTGAAACATACAGCAACCATGATCTTGAAGCAGCTGGAGGGTGGAGAGGGGGTGGAGAACGGAGGCAGTGAAGCAGGGAGAGGGGAGCTGTGCCGCCTGGACGGGGGAGGGCGCGGTTGGCCTGAGGAGGCACAGAGTCCGGGCAGGTGACGGACAGGTGAGAGGTGACCTCCGCAGTGATCCCAGGAGGAACCCGTACGCACAGAGAGTTCCTTCCGCCGGGAGCAGCAGTTGTCGGCATCTGGCTCGTTCCTTCCTGTGCAGGTTCTCGTGTCGGAGATTCTGTGCGAAGGGAATCAGACGGCTCCTGTCGGTACGCGGAGGAGGTCACCTGGAATGGAGAGCGAAGGGAGGTCAGCATTCAGAGAAGGAGCAGGTCTGGCTTTCTGCCACGTCATCAAGTCCTGGGCAAAGTGGGTGGTTGTGTTAAGAGTGTTTCTCTATTAAAGGATTGGTGTGTATGATTTAGTGGCATCTAGTGGTAAGAAAGCACATTACAGAGAATGCTAGTGCAGGCCTTTGAGCTGTGATGTCATAGGGAAATCATGGAACCCTGAGCTGATCCATGGGCTGCGAATTCTTGGAGGTGCAAGATGTCCACTTCAAGACGAGTGGACCTGCTCTCTATGTTCATATAAATGTTGTTGTTTTTACTATGGAATAAAAAAATATGAATACATGAAATGCAAAAGTTCTTAGGTTACAGTTGTTTTATCCAAATACAAACATGCTACACCTTTCATGAGAATACATAAAGTGTTAACGCTAACCCAAATAGCACCAGCATCACTCTTTCCTGCTTGATTCATTTTCTCTCATTTCATCAGTATTGTAATATTAATTATTTTTTTAATGTGTCCCTGGCTGAAGCGACAGTTTGGATACTTTGAAAAACAAAAAAGGATCAGACCATTTACACACGAATCACCTGCTCAACTGTCAGTCCTGCTGCACGACCTGCACCCCCGAGTGCCCTCTCCTCTTCCCAGGAAAACTAACAGAGGTGCCATTGGTGAGGTTGACTGAGTGGAGGTAATAAATGTCTGGTCGCGTGGTGTTTCAACATCATGGCATGGCTGTGCTCCTCCAGTGGTGACTGAATGGTCAGGATGAACAGGAGAACAACAATAATAATGATAACGCTCATGATAAAAATGTCATTACAGCCGTCAAGTTTCTTAATAACAAAGTTACAGTGAAACTTAAAACGTTATTTCTGAACTCACCCCTCAAAACAACAGCGGAGCTTTGGTTGTCACGTTGAGATTACGCCCAAATGCCCTCGTCATCATCCTGAAAGAAGAAAAAAAAAGGTTGAGGTGAGCAGGAGTTACTGCTGCTCCAATAACAGCAGAAGCAGATGCAGTGTGATGAAGAAATGTTGCTCAACAAGTGAATTAGAAAGATATCAGAAGAAACATTTCCTACATCCATTTTTTTTTAATGTTAGGTTTCCATCTGGTCCAGAGCCCCTCAAAAGTATGTGTCCATATGATTGGATAAAACTTTTCCCAATCACATTCAAGTGGATAGACCAGTTTTGTTCCTCCTGGCCAAGGAGCTGAAGCTCAGTGTCCTACTGGTATCAGAATTACAAATAAGACCTCAGAGAAAAGTTTCTAGAGCTGTTTGTTATTCTTTTAATGTGAAAATGTGACACAGTTATGATCAACTATATTACCTTGCTGCTTAGAACTTAAGCAGCACCCATGCTAATCCTTTTAGCGGTCCTTGTTTTCAACTGATAGTAGTTCTGCTCTTTTGCGCTTTTTTCAAAGGAGCTTTGAGCTGCCAGTTCTTGCTTGCACAGCTTCAGCCTCTTTATCCGCAAAGTCGAGAGTGGAATCAGGTTATTTCTGGTTATGGAATCTCTGGAAAATTAGGTCACGTTAAAAACACTCTCTATTTCTCGCTTGGCGAGGCGGATGAGCAGGCTGCTGGATGTTGGATTTGAAATCCGCAGCTGCTGCGCAAAGTTGACTTTCAGTGAAAAAGCCAGCGGCATCTTTGATTGTGTTCAGATTGCAGGCGAATCTGATTCAAATCAGATTCCTTCTCAAATCAGATTTTCAGGGCTGACTGTCCACACTGTTTTTAGCAAGTGTCCAAATGGGATTTGGTTCTGTTCAGACTGGGCCACATTATTGACCCATCTGACAGGTTGCTATAGCAACGACGTCAGAGCGGAGGCGTCGTCCAGCGTAGCGTGTAGTGAGTGACGTCATATAATAGCGAAAGCGGCACTTGTTGCGATACAATCCCTGGAGCTTGGCTTGAATGGAGCCACCTCCCCGCACACTGATGAGCCAATGAGTTTCCTCCTCTGTCCAGACTGACTGCTGGTTTCTACTTCTTCTGTCTGCTCCATTAGGTTACAGCTCCGCACCTGCAATGGCGCTCTCTGGTGGCGCATTGGGTCTTGCGTCACGTAGAGTCAAAACCCATCGGTGTATTTGGAGCTGTTCAGACTGAGATGCATCAGTCCAAATGCGATTTGAAACTATCTCCCGAAGGTGGTTTCAATCCGTTTTGCCAAAATCGGATTTCGTGTGATTTGTTACTGTTCAGACTACAAAAGAGCCATCCGGTTACAATCTGGATGGACTGAAAATCGGATTTTGGCTGGCAGTCTGAACGAGGCTTTTATGTCTTAACATGATCGGGAGAAACGGGTGTCAATGCGTCTAACCTGGTCTTGGGAGGGCCGGTGACCAGGGTGTGGCGGCCCCCGGGGTGGCCCGCCACGATGATGAGGCGATGGGTGACGTGGATGCTGGCCGTGGTGCGGGTGCTGAGGGTGCTGAGGGTGCTGAGGGTGCTGGGGATGCTGAGGGTGCTGGGGTGCTGGGGGTGCTGCGGGTGCTGCGGGTGCTGCGGGTGCTGATGCTGGGGATGCGATCCTTGTTGGAGGGGCCCGTGAGGGTGCTGCGGGTGAGGGTGCTGCGGAGGGGGGTGTCCGTGTGGGTGCTGCGGGTGCTGTTGGTGAGGGTGCTGCGGCTGCGGGGGTCGTGGGTGCTGTTGGTGCTGGGGAGGCAGGTGCTGCTGCTGCGGGTGCTGCTGCTGCTGCGGGTGCTGCTGCTGAGGGTGCTGCTGAGGGTGGGCGTACTGGGGCTGCGGCTGCTGCTGCGGGTGGGAGTGCTGCTGGGGCACCTGCGGGTGCTGCGGGTGCTGCGGGTGCTGCGGGTGCATGCCGTGCGGGTAGGCAGTCTGCTGCTGGGGGTGGGGGGCGTGGGGGTCGTGGGGGTACTGGGGCTGGGCCTGAGGCTGGGCGTGCGACGCCTGACCCTGGGGGCGGTGGGGGCCGTGCGGGTGGTACTGCTCGTCGTCGTAGTTGTCGGCAATCAGCTTCATCCGGCTTTGCGTCTGCGGGAGGCAAGGTCAAAGGTCAGTGTTGCTGCTAAAACGGAGAGCAAACAGCCTGTGGGTGACTACGGCTAGATTTACAATCTAGTCTGATCTGTTTCCTTGACTTATTTTCTGTTCTGTCCTATTTTTAATCTCATTCAGCCTGGATGAAGCCATGACTGAATAAGCGTTTAAGAAGCGGCAGATTCTGAGCAGTTTTTTTTTTTTTTTTTTTTTTTTTAACTCAAATGCCATCTGAACAGAATTGAAGAACATTTTGCATGAAGAATATTTTTAACAACATACAACATCTTAAACATCTTAAAAATGTTGAGCATTTGATAACCATTGTCAAAGGGATATTAAGCAGCGTTCAGACTGCAGGCGAATCTGATTCAAATCAGATTCCTTCTCAAATCCTTCCAAATTTTTAGGGCTGACTGTCCACACTGTTTTTAGCAAGTGTCCAAATGGGATCTGGCTCTGTTCAGACTGGGGCCATATTATTGACCCATCTGACAGGTTGCTGTAGCAACGACGTCGGAGCCGAGGCGTCGTCCAGTGTAGCGTATAGTGTGACGTCATATCATTGCGACAGCGGCACTTGTTGCGATACAAGCCCAGGAGCTTGGCTTGAATGGAGCTAGTATCTCCCCACAGACTGATGAGCCAATGAGTTTCCTCCTCTGTCCAGGGACGGCTGTTTTCTACTTCTACTGTCTGCTCCATTACGCTACAACTCTGTCCGCACCTGGAATGGCTTTCTGACGTCAAGGACAGTCAAAACCAATCGGTGTGTTTGGAGCTGCTCAGATTGAGACGCATCTGTCCAAATGCGATTTGAAACTATTTGTGACCGTTCAGACTACAAAAGAGCGATCCGGTTTCAATCTGGATGGGCTAAAAATTGGATTATGGCTGGCAGTCTGAACGCGACTTCATTATCACTGCAAGTGAAGCCTTGCTAATGGCTGGACGTACAGAATGTATCACATGACGTGACTCACAATCAGGGGAACATCTGATCTATCAGCTTTGACTGCAGCCACACTGGCAGATATCTGATTCATTCCAAATGTGAAGGTGGGCTGCAAAAATAGATTGATTCACTTGAAATAAGTGTAAACCCAGACTTAATATCAATAAAAGGAACAACATATCAGAAACAGAAAAAACTACACCAATTCACCACAACGTCTGTGCATTCAAATAGAAGTGTGTATTGAGCACAAGACTGCGTTAGAAAGGTTCTTCATAAATGCATTTATTTCTAGTTACCTCTGCTTCGCTAATTCCTCCGTTTCATCATGAAGTCGCATTGTGTGTTTTGTGTTTTGTGCCTGTGTGTCTCTACTCACATGTTGTTTTAGCTGCAGCATCAGTTTGTCCCGATCCCTCTTGAGCCCCAGCACCTCATCCTGGGTCTTCTTTTTGTTGGAGGCAGACAGTTCCAGCAGTGCAATGTTTGCATCTTTCTCACTGATGGCTGCCAAAAGAGCTTGTTGCCTGGAGACAAAATACGTATCATGCCAAAAGAATTAACATTTCATAAAATGTTTCTTTTATTTTTCTCCATTGTTATTATTCTAGTTTGTTTGTGTTTGATTTGGGTTATTTAATTTTAGGAGGTGGGGGTTATATAGAGGGGTAATACTGACATAGTAAATGGGGTTTCATGAGAAAAAAAATCCTCATAATCAGTAAAAACCAAGAAAGTAAGTTAAAAAAAAGTGATATCTAATTGTATTACGTCCCACAGAATATTTCTCAGTGAAGGTTTAAAAATCATGGCAAAGATTTTCTATTCTCTTCATTCATTCATTCATCTTCTATACCCGCTTCTTCCTGAGCTCAGGGTCACGGGGGTCTGCTGGAGCCAATCCCAGCTGTCTTAGGGCGAAGGCAGGGTGACACCCTGGACAAGTCGCCAGTTCATCGCAGGCCACATAGAGACAGACAACCATTCACACTCACATGCACACCTACGGACAATTTAGATTGTTCAATTGACCTCACATGCATGTTTTTGGAGTGTGGGAGGAAGCCGGAGAACCCGGAGAGAACCCACGCAGACACAGGGAGAACATGCAAACTCCACACAGAAAGGTCCCAGGCCCGGGCCCCGGAATCGAACCCACGACCTTCTTGCTGTGAGGCGGCAGCGCTAACCACTGCGCCACCGTGTCACCTATTCTCTTCAAAACCTTCTAATTCTCCTATTTGTCAATTTTACTTGTTGCAGCTTAACTCACCGTAGGCAAATCAGGCACAGATATGGAAAATACATTTCCATCAGTCTGGGACTGCGAGTGTGAAACCACTCTCCGTCAATTTTTCCGTGCTGAAGAAAGTACTGTCAGTGTAGTTATAATTAAGTCATGTCACCGTTATGGACAAGACTTTTGTCAAAAATGTATCAAAGCATATAGGTCCGAACTATGTCCTTCCATGCAAAATAGAGAAAAGGCTGATGCGCAACAGTACTTCCTGGTGTCCAATTTGGTTGCTTAGCAACTGGCAACATGACGTTGTCAGTGATGTGCAAGTTAAACATGCGTCATGACTGAAAAAGGACTTCTGTAATAAAAAATTCAACATGACCATAGGATTAAAATGTATGCCACGCTTAATGGAATGCAGTGTAAAGCAGCACAACTTTGATCAGGACTGTGGCGCTTCTCAGACACAAACCCAACCAAGAATCTAAAGATTAAATCAGGGGCAGAACTGACAGACTGAAGGAGAGTAAACGCAGATGAATGTTGTGCCTTTGTGTTCTACCGCAACAAATTCAAAGCTTATTTTACTTGATTTTGTTTGTCTCTCCGTCAAACGAAGGAACGCCCTGCAGCCGGAGGCACTGGCACATTAAGCTGGCAAACCCTGCGAGTCGCGGCTGCACTCACTTCATCTCCAGGATCTCCTCCAGCTGCTTCCTCCGCTCCTGCCTCATGTTGGTGAGGTGGGTGTCCCTCTCCGACAGCGACTGCTGGGTGGACGACAGGCGCTGCTTGGTGGAATCCAGCTCCTGCCTCGTCCTCTCCAGGGTGTTCATCAGCTCTTCCAGCTGACAGTGCAGACGGGACGCACGCGGGAATATTTTAATGTATTCTGTGCCCCTCAGTTCAATGTGAGTATAGTTTCCTTTAGACGCTTTTTTTTTTTTTTTTTTTATCCTACCATATTAACGTGTTAGACAAATGAACAGACGTTTGTCAGGATGAACTGACCTTCAGGTGGTGTCCACTGTCCATAGAGCCGTCCTTGCGCATGTCCTGGCCTAAGCCTTTTTTATCCCCTTGTGGTCCCAGTTTCATGTTTGGACCCTTCTTAGTCTGGTCTTTGCCTCCTTGTCTGCAAAACCACGTCAACAAGTCAGTCTGAGACCTGCTTTGAATGGTGATGGCTTTTCTAAATCTGGGATCAGGGCATTGTTTATCTGTCGTATAGATAAAAAATGTGTAGCAAACGTATGTGTGTCCACATACAACAACAAGGAAAACTCAAACAAGAACATTATTATCAACCACTGGCCCAGCTGCATAATCAATGTATCTTGTGGTGCAAAAATCACCAGAACAAAACACGACGAGCGGACACATGGTCGCGCACACATGACACTGCTCAAGTGACTCAGTGTAGGAGAGTAAAGGGGGCGGGGCAGGCCGTACCTACCTTGGAGCTAGACTGCAGATGAGAATGAAAAAGGAGGGGTGATACAACAAGTGGACGACACATTGGTAGCAGGAGACGTGAGCACGCGGAAGAAAAACAAAAAGAAAAGCAAAAAAAGAAAGAATTACATGAGGACAGTGACAGAGGAGTCAGAGGACATCACACTGTATCAAGCAAACATGTGAGTTTACAGTGTTGCCTTCTCATGGCTGCACTTGTGCAGCATGACAGCTTATGCAGGATACACCTTCTCTGAAAAAAACAAAAAACAAAAGACAAAGCAGATAACCGTGTGCATCTGCTGCCAAGCCTGGGGGGTGGCAGTCATGCAGTCAGACAGGCAAAAAAAATAAATCAACATATAAAATTAGCTGGGCAAAGGAAGAGGGGGAGGAGGAGAGGTCAGAGTGCAGAGCAGAAGTAGGGAGAAGCCAACAGGAGTGAGAAAATCCGTCACGGGTGTTGGGACAGAGGGGACTGGACGTCAGGACGGCTTGCTGGGGCCACACCCACCCACACTACCGAGGTGCCTCACTTACTGTGTAGACCTGCAGCACGGCAGCCTTACGCATGCACACCACCCTACAAGGCTGATCATTTGCCCTTAGGTGTTCTGGAAAAACTCAAAGGCTAAGCGAGGATGGGGAGGGTGAGGGCGAGGGGTTAGCTAGGTCAGTAGAGCAGGAACGCAGGTAGGTAGATCAGTGGGGGGAGGGGGGGGGGTTTAAGGTGTTACTGGGCCTCTCTGAAGACTGTGGGTGGGAGGGCTGGGGGCTGGGGGTTCGCAGGGTGAGGCGGGCAGAAGGGTGGATGGAATGAGCAGGGGAAGCGTGCTCATCACAGAGGAGGCCTCAGCTCCAAGAACAGAAGCTCCCTGTGTGAGCTACCACAATACAGCCAACGGCACAAAGAGACACAAAATATGTCTATGTGTGTGTGTGTGTGTGTGTGTGTGTGTGTGTGTGCGTGCGTGTGTGTGTGCAAGTGTGTTTTTTGTGCATGTATCTTTCAACAAAGGACCATTAAGGACAACAAAATAAAGCACATGTAAATAATATGAATACAGAATGACGCCGCAGGGCTGCAGGGGAAACTCACACCAAGCTGACAAACAAACCAGAATGAGCTTTTATGCACTGCTGCTGTTTAAAGGTCCCATTTTACACAGAATGAATGTTCAACAAATGTGTTATATATGTCTCTAACCCCATTGACATCATCCATCCATCCCATTTTCCCTTAATCCACCTTTCTTATGAAAAATTAGGCTTTGGAAATGGTTGTGATATGGGACCTTTAATATCTGAACACGTGCATCTGCAGTTATGTCACAACAAAAAACTTTCACCTGAAACTGTGCTAATTTCACACTATGCTTTTTAAAATTTGTAGTTTTTTTTTTTTTTTTTTTTGCTGAATATGCTGAATCTTCTTGTGACATGCACATGCACGTGCACTCAGACAAAGACTGGGAGCAACATGAGCAAAAAGAAAAAAAAGTGTATCAAACCCTCACTTGCCAGGGAATCAAAGCAAAGGCACCAGGTTACGTGTGTATAAACCTGCGTGGACGAGTACTTATAAGTTAAGATTAGTTGTTCATGACTGTCTACTTTCGCATTGACATTGTCGGCCTGTGTACATTGGCATGCACTGATAAATGGTTATTGTTCTGATGGGGGATTTAACTGGCCAACAGGCACCAAATGTGTGACTGGCACAGAGGTACGTTTGACTCAGCAACCAACTAATTTCTTCTTCTCCTCTCACACATTTATGCAGCCCAGCTTCAGTGAGGCCACATTAGGCCATATAAACACTCAGCTTACTTGTGTATTTTGGTGTGTTAAATGAAGTTTGAGAGGATTTGATTTTCATCGAATTAGCGCATTAATAAGATTATCTTCAATTGTCAAACATACTGACTGTTGGAGGAAATGTGGCTCATACACAATTATTTGTTTGGCAAAAGATGTCAATGTCAGTGCAGAAAAAGACAGATATCAGTGCTGCAAGATGCAGAGTAACAAAACAACAACCTCTCAACACTAACTCGCTGAGATGCATGCTGCCATGATCGAATTGTGGTGGGGAAACACAGTCAACTACAGCACATTTGCAAGCTGAAAAAGCAACAAAAAAAACATCAGAACAGCCAAAAATGCCAACAGTGATCCAGGGATCTTTGTATAATGCGTTCTGGCTCAGCCACCACACCGACCGCAGACCACTGCCATACAAAGATGTGTGAATCTTGGAGACAGCAGGCAGACCCAGGTGAACACGGAGGGTGTGGGGGGACCAGGTGCAGCAGTCGCAGTGGCAGGACTTAAACCACGCAGCCGAGCTGAAGTGCCAGGGCAGAGCACTCACTTTCCCAGGAAATCCCACACCATGCCCCCTATCTGCTGGGGAGCAGCGGACACAGAAGGGAGCGGGTCAGGGGGAGCTCTGCCACCGGGACGAGGGGCGGGGCGAGGAGCAGAGGAGGGGGGGCTGGTGTTGGGGGGGAGTGAGGAGGTGGGGCCACAGTGGAGAAAGAGTTTTGTGGGGGGAGGAACAGCGGAGTCAGATTTGAGAAAAAAAGGACCAAAAGAAGGAAGTTGGAAGTGATGGGTGGAAGAGGAGGAGGAGAGGAGGGAGGTGAAGAGAGAAGAGAGGAAGAGGATTGGGACAGAAAACAGTGGGTAAAAATGGCAAAAGAAAAAAGGACAAGAAGACTCAATTAATTGAACACGACACAGAGAGACACTGACAGTAATGACAGTGAAAAGAAATGGCTCCTACAACCATCTGGAAGGTAAAAGACCAGGTGACTTTAAGAATGACGACTGAAACCTCTGCTAGCATCAGACACACCCAGACCAACGTCTGCTTTTTTCCTGCAGACCCCCTGGATCAAGCCAGAGACCAGATCTGTCCGTGTGTTCCAAAAACTATCGATCCCTTTGACCTCTTTGACCCATGCAGCCACTGAGCCTAACTGGAGAATCTACCACCGCCAGTCACCCTTCAAGGGAAGGTGGTCCGGTGAGAAGAGAAAGGTGAGGTGAGGTTCCTCTGATGAGTTCATGTATTTGGAGTAATTACATTAAAGGCTCCCCCAGAAAAATAAATAAGAATTCATCTTTCAACAAAGCTGAAAAAACAACAAAAAGAAGAACCAAACTGATAATAGCAAAACATAACAGCTGTGAGTGGCAGAAAAAAAGGACAGAAGAGGAAAAAGCGCCGTACTGCATGTTTTCTGGACCGAGTTTCTAAAAATATTTGGTTTATTGTGACTGCTTTTTAATCAATGAAAAAAACATTGAAACCGGGAAACCTGAAAGCAGAACAGCAAACAGTCTAGAAAGTATTCAGTATATATTCTGAATGCTTAGGCAAACAAAAGCCAAATTAGCTTCAATGCTAATGAAGTAATTAGCAAGAACATTTCTACTATTGCACAGTGGCGGCTGCGCAGTTCACACATAGGTCATCAGTGACGTCATATTTCGTCTATTCTAAATAAACACACCTCATAATACCCTCAATATGACACCACCATTTAGTTTCCAGAGCATTTCAATCATAATTAAGAGGAAAGTAAGGCCACTGATACTGTCAAAACTTACAAATAAGCAATTTTAGGAGATTCCTCAACAAAGTCCAACAAAACAAACAAATTACTGAACTATTAAATGATTAAACAATCGAGCATGTTGGCGCAGTTGCTGCTTTACGGGAAATGAACTTGTCTCAGTATGAGTAGGCCAGCGGAGAAAGGCCATGCTGGCCCTGACGGCCCACCACTGCTATTGCATAGTTTTCGGTGTTGAGAGCGCGGGGGCGGGGTGGATTACCTCTCCAACTCGGCAATCTTCTTGTCCTTGTCGTTCTTCTCGGTCTCCACCTCTCGCAGGATGTCCAGGAGCCTCTCCACCTCCGTCTGGGACTTGGCCGCCTCGTCCTTGTAGTAGCTCATCTCCTTCTCCAGCAGCTTCACGCGGTCCACGTAGTCCGGGTTCCCCCTGGGGACCGACTGGTGCTCCACCTCGTGCACCTTCTGCGCTCGGGGGACAAAAAAAAAGCAGACGGACACGCACAAGAGGCGGTCGGGCGCTCAGCTGACAGGCACACAAGAGCTGCGGAAACAAGGTGATTTTTTTTGTTTTTTTTGTTTTTTTACTGCCATTGGAGGAGACACACACACACACACACACACACTGTCGACCACGGGTCCATCAGCGTCTTCAAATTAACTCGTCCCTTTGCTCTCTAAGTTGTGAATGGCCGGAGCCCAGTAAATCGTTGCGTAGGACGAGGGCCGTCATTACAGGCGCCGCCTCGTTAGCTTAGCGGAGCTATTAATTTTGCTCCATTTAACGGCCCTCGGAGACTCGTGCACGCTCGGTGTTGTGTGTGCGGTTGGGTGCGCTTGACGAGATTTAAAAAAATAAAAAAATAAAAAAATAAAACCCTGAGAAATCAATGGCAGTAAAAGGCTAAATCATGACTGTGTCCCGCTGGTTAAGTGACACAGAAATAATCAGGTCACCGTGTGGATTCATCCGGTCATTACAGCAACACGTTGTTTCTCCCAAGTGCCACGTCGCAGCCGCACACGCGCGCACACCCCCACACACACATCACCCTGCCGGCGACACGCAACACGCAGCCACACGAGTGCAACGAGTCACACAGCGGCGGAAGACTGCAGTGACCTCCCACCACGGCCCACACCTCAGCTACTGGCACCACACTGTGACGGAGCAGAAGCAGAAGGCAACAGCTACGGTGACGACAACGACATGCAACGACAAGGTGGACCGCGTCATGCAAAACCAAACCAAGCCACACACTTTAAGGCTGGAGGCGCGACTGGGACCCAGGAGGCCGTCGCTGTCATGTCAGGTTCATGTGGGATATATATGTTTTAATTTATTTAAACAGCTACATGTGTACAAAGATCATTCTTTTCATTAGGCTGCATTAGTTTTCATTTGTTTTGCTTTTGTGAAGGAAAACCTCTAGAAAAGCAACTTCTCCCCAACTTGACAAACGTGTTTTACAGATATGCAGGGAGGTAAGTGTAATAAATACGAAGTGCTCTTATCAGATTTATAACATTTAAGATCTATATTAGGTGATAATTCATAGTTGAGTGCTAAAGTGAAAGAATGGGGAAGAAAAGAACAATGGGCCTGTTATCAGAGCCAGTCTGCCTCAGAGATGGGAAGTTTTATACAACTTTACAGCTTCGTTAGTGTTTATTTACTGAGCACTTTTTATTTTTGCCTCTTTTTCTTACATTTTATGGCATGTATACTGTACTCAGTGGTCAAAACAGAAATGTTGCTTTCTTACTTGTTGAATGTATTTGAGGAGAATTACTGAATTTCTCTCTGCAAGACTGAGCTCAATATTTGCTCGGCAAGAAAGACGGACAAGTTCTGATGTAATATAAATAGATTAATGGAAAGATATTCAAAAGAAATGCTTGACATTAATGGGTTGAGGAGAAATTATTGGAATGTTCTTTAATGTTAGTGTTCATTCATTTCATTATGTTAATCACAACAAACGTTAGGTTGTCTTTTCAGGTTTGTTTTGTACAGCTTAGTAAGAAACTTCTACTCACATCACATCCTGCCATTAAGGAGTACTGATTATTTTTCTTACTAAAGAAAAACAATGGCTAATGGCTGTGAAAGTATGTACTTTTGCAATGACAGCTGAGTTGTTATATCAATTGATTGATTGATTGATTGATTGATATTATCTATATGTGCAATATGTCTCTGCAAGAATATAAGAGGAAATCTTAAAAAGAAATCGCTGAAACCAACTGTGGAGGCACAGTCTTGGCAACTTACAAAATACACACACTCTCACACACACACTCATACACACCCTACCACACACTTCATACTTGAAAATTCTACCCCGGCCAAATAAAGTGAACTTAAAAACACTGCAGCACCAGTTTCACCACAAGTGTCACAAACACAAACTGTCGAAAAAATAATAATGGACACAAGAATCCATCTGGATCTCAAAGCTCATCATATCGACACAGTGCGATGACCAACATGCATCTGGGCGGGCCGGTGGGGTGAAAGCAGAACCTGTGCTTGGGGGGAAGGGACTGGCATGACCACCATCTAGCAAGTCTGAAAAAAACGCCATCAGTGTCCTCATGCGATTGAGTTGTGCCTCAGAGAGCTGCAGAGGGGAACTTACAGGATTGTTCATGTGACTGAATAGCTGCTCAGCTTGCTACAGAGCAAACGCAGGGTTGGTTGCGGAGGAGCGGGTCGGACGGGAGAGTAAGCGTTAGGATTTAGGTCATACAGCAAGATCAGACATGTATATGACAGTACAAGTGTGACACAACAGAAACATGTCGTTACAGGTCAGGTGCACTGCAAGGGAACAGACACGAGGCAGACAGAGGACTCAGAGGGGGGAGGAGTCAGCCGGGTCACGCTGACTGGCTTCTCTGAACTTACAGTGTCGCCTGAAAACACGGCCATCGTTCTTACTTGCTGTGGTAATTAGGAAGACCGACTGAACTGACTGAATTTTCATTTTCTTAATTTGTTAGCTTAATAGCATAATGGCCTGAGTCATTTTTTGGCCAAATTGTGATATCTGCCTAACTTTACCAATGTGCTTGTTTTCCGAAAATGTTCAAATATAACTTAGGCAACTATGCTATTCGGCTAACAAATTATTCTTACATTTTTCTTAAATTCAATTATTTAGATTTGGTGGGGGGCTAATAACTATTCTGGGAAATGAGTGTTTAGCAGGATTGAACATTAATCATCTATCAATCATCAGCAAATTTTGTCAAAATTACCAAATTATATAGCCATCACAAAGCCAAATACTGAAGTAGACACATTCATTGGAAAATAAAAAAATTGGAAAATATGTTGGAAAATCAAAATCATTATATTTAGATTGCCAATAACCATCTACAACTCCAGCACAGCTGCTACACCAGTGTCTATTTTATACACTGCTGTGATAATATGTCAGAAAACTGAAGATCCTTCAATTTAACTTTTTCCATTTACACATCAGCCTTTGCGCTCTGTCTTAAAGCTCCATCACGATAAACAAACAGATCTGCAAATCTGCTCAATCTGTCATCAGGTGTTATCACTTATGCGTGTTAATAAAGTAATAAATCCAAGCGCTTCGCAATGAACCCAACTGCAAACTTTGTGCGGTTGAGTTTGCACAAACCCACCTTCTGCAACTGCGTCTCCAACTTACTACACTCCTCTTTTTTCTGCTCGATGGCGATCTCCAGCGATTTGAGCTTGGAATCCCTCTTCAGGCCGGACGACGCCAGCGACGACGCGTGCTCCTTCAAGTCGATGAGGCTGGACTGCGGACGGACGCACAACACAGGCGATTAGCATAGTGGCTGTGTGGATTTCTGAAAGTTGTGCCTACAAGTTAGCACACACAGCACAGCAGGCTAGAGGAACACATAGCACGTGCTCTAATGTAAAGTCACGTGCTGCACTCTGACACTGTCCACCATGCATTCCCACTGACCTCCTTCTCCGTCAGTTCTATCTGCAGGCTGTTGACCTTCTCCTTCAGATCCTTGTTTTCCTTCTTGTAGGAATCAACCTCTTCCAGACGTTCTCTGTCTTCCCGCTCCCTTTGGTCCTTCAAGCGCTCTATGATCCTCTCCTGCGCGCCCGCATACACACACACACAAACATACTGAGGTGTGAATTCACAAGCTTTAAAGGTGAGATTTGAAAGAATCGTGCTGTTCTTGCGCTGATACTCCTGCCGGCTACAATCGCGACATTTTTCTTGCAGACACGTACAAGGTCAGCGTGATTATCCAAAGAATTTAATATCAAGAATTTCATTCAAGCAGAGCTCAACATTAAACTTTAACACATTAAATACCTAATTACCCACTAGCTTTATGAGGATTCCATGTCCTGGACAAAGCCTAAAAATCTTTATTGAAACCTATGTCAGTGAATGCACCTTTGCTCCTTTGAAATGTCACAAACTAAAGCGAGATGGCTCTTAAACCAAGTACCCGAATTACACAGGCAACATGGTTCTTTCATCCCAAATGTATTGAGCCTTATTTTTTTCAGTATTTGTTCACTGCATAAACATTCTGAAAGGGTAACTTCATCTAAAAATAGAACGCTCAGTTCTGTTTCACACTTCTTCAACTCTATTTAATCCTCTACTCGACTGAAATGGACTTCCTTTCTATCATTGAACTGAATTGAAATGTCATGTTGATGTTGGAAAAAAGAGCCACTAAATCTAAAATGGCTAACAACAATAGTAATGCTGGTTATTTTGTTGTTTTTCACATTGAGGCAAAAAGTAAGTGACACAGAATCTGACTCAGGTTTTGCTGGCCGTCCAGGAGGAAAATGACCGTGCAAGCCATGAATATTTATTGCCCACCTTCTCTGACAGCGCCTCCTCCAGGGTGGCCAGGGCAGTGTCTGTGTTACTGGAGTCGGTCTGCAGAGACTTGACCCTGTCCTTGAGGTTTCCGAGCTGCTTGTCTTTGTCCCGCAGCTGCTCCTGCAGATTCTCAATCTGACACGCGGAGAAGGAGGAGGAGGAGGAGGTGGTGGGAGGGTGGAGGTGCGGAGAAGGTAGGAAAGAAGAGGAGAACGTGAACGAATGGCAGAGTCGATGAACTTAAGTGCTGTTTAAAGATGATGGCATAACAGCCAGCCTAAGAAAAGTCTTTGAAGAGTCACATGCAAAACAAGGTCACTCTTATTTTCTTTTTTCAAAAAACAAAACACACAAAACAAAACCCTCAGACATTAGAACAATAATGTCTTACAGGAAAGCAGGAGCTTATTGATCAACAAATAAAGAAGAAATTTTCCAATTTGGACATTGCAGCAGGCCAACATTGATATTTAGTGGGAAAAAGAATTCCTGAAGAAAAAACAGTGAACCTTTTTATATGGACCCAAACAAGTTTTGCTTCAACCTGAATATGGAACAAGCAAAGCTTAATACTACACAATAAATAACTTAATATTGCGCAATGCCAAATTGAATTTCAGATAAATAAAATGTAAATAAAAATCCTATGCCTCTTTTTAATTTGCAGTCTTCTGATTGAAATTTCAGAAGTAACCTTTCTCCAATAAATGAAAATGCTAATAACACATCTAAAAATAAAGTAATAAAACAACAATACACCAATTAAGTCATAATAATATCCTTCAATGAACGTCCTGATCGAGCAGAGCATTCTGGGATTTGTAGTATCTCCAGTACATAATAGCTCGAGTAGTGATTCTGTATTGCCTCGCGGGTAGAGTATAATTGCACTGTGGACCAAATTTGGCCCGCGGGCCAGAGTTTGACACCTATGGTTTGTATATGTGAAGTAATCCAGGATTCTAAACAACTGATTTAATGACAGGTTCAGGAAGAGAATGCGGATTTTAAAAAAGTGAGTTGAGTAGAAACAGCTGTGATGCCCTCGCCCCCCACGCCCTCCTCTCCCTCAATTCTCTCTCTCCTCTCTCACACACACACACACCTGCACACAGAGAGTGACTCGGTGAAGCAGAAACATCTTGCTCATCCTTGTATGGACACCTTCCTTCCCCTTGAGAGCGACAGAGACTCTGTGAAACCTTCCACTTTACACTCTCAAGTGCTGACTGGTTTAGCTGAGGACACAAACGTAACTACCTTCATCTGGACTAATCCCACGCTGAACTAACTGACTGAACACTCCCCCCCCACACTGTCCTGCAGGTGGTGCTTCCTCACCTTCTTCTGAAGGACGTTGATCTTCCTCTCTTTGACCTCCAGCATGTCTTTCATGTCCCTGATTTCTCCGGCTAGCGTGCCCTTCTCCTCGGTCAGGTCCTGCAGCTGCTTCGTCTTCTTGTTCAGGAAGGACTCCTTCTCTTCCAGCCGTAGACGCAGAGCGTCCACCTGAAGCAGGCGAACAGAATTAACGACGCACGGGAAAAAAACTAAAGTGCAACAACAGCTGCGCGTACTGTTCAGTTAAAGGTCCGGTGTGTGAGACGCACACATTGCAGCCTCCGTGGAAATGTTGTCTCTTCAAAGCCAGGCAGACTGGGAGGCTAATTGACTGCACCCCTGCAGCTCACAGCGCTCTTTCAGAATCATTCTGCAAAAAAATGTCTCTCTCATTTGCTAATTCCACCCGGAGAGAGGAGAGGACACCGTGATGATAATCCCTGCGTTCCGTCGTCCTGTTTGATCTCACATTTTTCTTATAGCAACTCTGACATCATAAAAATCCCAAGCAGACGCTCAGACTCTCCTTTCAAGAGAAAGTCTGTAGCAGCGTGGCCACGAGTTTACAGGTGGATCCTGTTCTTAATCAAGAAATTTACAAGCTGGGAATTCAAGAGTAGAATCAATCCATGCATCTTTGTTGATTTTATGCCAATAGATGTGCACATCTTGGTCTAAATTGGTCTAAAGATGGGTCAGTCCGCCTGGCAGGTATTTGTTAGTGTCTTCTGTCACCACAGCAAGCAAAATAGTGTATTTATTTATTCATCAGTGACGCTTTCAGATGTTATTTTCTTTATCCAATGTGCTGCGACAGCGAATGACGCGTTACCGTTTTTCCACGTGGTGCCCTGGGTCACAGTGCAGTTGCTTTCAAACCCCGGAGTAAATAAAGTGCTGAAATTATTTTCTGTAATAGACCTCAAGCTCGGGGGGGGGGCTTACTATTTGTTCTGTGGGGCTCCGAGTCGGGGGGGGGGGGGAATGCCAGGCTGACTGACTTGAGTGCGTGCTGACATTTACGTGGGCGAAGCAAAGGGGCGGGGGTTTGCCTTTACCTCTGTTTGCAGGATGGCAGCGCGTTGCTCTTTGGCAGTGAGCGACTCTTTGAGCACCTCAATATGCTGTTTGCAGTCCGAGTTCTGGTTGTTCAGAGTCTCCAGCTTCGTCTGCAGAGCCAGAAGCTCCGACTCCTTCTTGGACAGCTCCTGCTTCAGCTGGTCGATCTGCAGGCGGAAGGAGCGAGAGCGGCAGATCACGTAAACAACGTCATGTTGTTGCTAGTGTGTGCGTGTGTGTGTGTGTGTGTGTGACACAGACGCACAGAGAGAGAAAGCTTTTTTGTTTTTGTTTTTTTTCTTACAAAAGCAGCAGCTACTCGGTGCGGCTTTTGCACTATTTTCATCAATGCGCTATTCTCTCATTAAAAATGCATTTGGGACTGACTCCCCTGCATTCATCATATATTATACATAATCTCTATTCATGATTGATGAAAGGAGAACTAAAAATAGGAGAACAAAACTGTGGCTGGCCTGTGTTTGGTCAAATAACATGTGGATGAGTCAAAATGATCCAAAGAGAGTAGGAGCCACACACCAACACACACAGACACACACAACACACACACACACAGAGCCGCTGCAACAAAAACAAGGCCAGCAGGTGCAGCGAAGCCACACTGGAAAACAATGAATGGACACAGACAGAAAACATCTGTATTGATAGGAGGCTCACAGTTGGATAGCTGCAAGAAATACCATCAACTATCATCAACTACCATCATTTTTTTTCTCCTTTGTTTGACAACCTTGGTGCAACTGTCACGGCGCAGACTAACACAGCACGGTGGGAGGAAGAAAGTTGTGTGATGTGTTCTATGAAAAGATGAATCACTTCATTCATCTTTTTTTTTTTTTTTTTGCTCCCCGAGTAAAAATAGGCCGAGGCTGGACAACTGTCATGCAAACACGTGAAGGTTTTGGTGAGAAGTTGTAAAAAAAAACCCTGAAAAAACACAAAAAGACCAAGAAACACAGGTAGAGAAAAAAAAAAAACCTCGAACAACAACAGAAATGCTCTCTTCTCATTAGCGATAGATACAAAAAAAACAATGTGAGCTGGACACAAACATTGTGGGGAGGAGGTGGAACCACAAAACCACAAAACACCTCGAGTCAAGCCGCAGGAGCTTTTTATCAAAGGGACACACACTGTCAAATAACACGACAACTCCACTTACTCTCTGTCTGGTTGCGAAAAACAACCAGATAGAAAGTAAGTAAACAAACACTAAACAGGAAATGACGATAACTGATGGTTTCATGATAACGAGCAATAAATAAAAAAAACCTCCCTGCTTCACTGAGGATTTCATTGCAAAAAGCATTCTGCTGATTTTGCCTCTTTCGCTGCTCCTGACGCTGAGCCTTTTGCAAAGAGGACACTTTACTAATGACGCGAGATGTTAAAGCCAGCAATTTAAATGACACAGCGGCTTGCGTGTCTGTCCACACTGTGGCAACGACACAGTCAGGTGTGTTTTTCCAGCCGCATCACAGGCACACGCGGCCTTACCTTGGTCTTCATAAACTTGGAGTGGTTCTTGTAGACCTCCATCTGTTTGATCTCCTCTTCGCGGTCTTCTGTGTTTAACAAGCCGTTGGCTTTCAGCATCTGAATCTCATCCTCCAGGTCTCGAATGTTGCGCTCCAGAGAGGCGATTTTGGTGTCCTGCGCACAAAAACGCAGAGCAGACACACCTCAAAACCCGCACGGAGAGGTCCACAAGTTGCATGTTGTCAAATGACGCTCAACCGGGGAGACGGGGTGGGGGAAAAAAGAAGCAAAAAAAAAAACAAGGCCGGAGACAGACAGAGAGAGAGACTGACAAACGGAAAAGGTAGGGAAGGAGCCTGAGAGACGTAGGTGCAGCCAGATAAAGCAGCAGCAGCAGCAGCAGCAGCAGCAGCAGCTCGCGGCGCGGCTGAGAGTTCTGCAGCATCTGCCGGCACAAAACACAGCCTCTCGCAGCGGCACCGAGCTCTAATCACCATTGGGAAATGTTGAGAGCACATCCGGCGCCAGGCGATCAGCTGGGAGCACGGAGAGAGAGAGAGGGAGAGTAACGTGCAGGGCGGCGAAGGCTCGGGGAGGGGGGCGGTGGCAGAATCACAAGCTTCGGCCGCTCGCCGACCACCGCGGGATCCAGACCTCGGCTTGCAGCGCCAACGCAGCTCTGGCTCTGGCAAGCTTTTTAAATAAATAATACGACGTCTTTAAGATTAGCCATGGTCCATCTCCCTCTCCAGCAGAGCATGGAGCGAACCTGGTCCCTCCCCCTTCCTCTCTCTCTCTCTCTCTCTCTCTCTCTCTCTCTCTCTCTCTCTCTTGTCTTGGAGCCTCCCGAGCGGATCTGGACTTGTGAACTTGTGGCCGCTGGCCGGGTCAGTCGCAGCTCGCCGCTAAACACGGGAACGCGGGTAAATGGAACGTAATGAGGAAGGAGAGACGAGGAAGGAAGGCAGGGAGAGAGGGTGGGGGGTGTGGAGGGGTGATGGGGGTGGGGGGTCGGTGTCCTCCTCACAATGCATGAGCGTCCGCACATGCACATGCACATGCACTTGGCCCCGCTGTTGCGTCTCACCTGAGCCTCCGCGTGGCGTCAACGAGCTAACGTCGCCGTAGCGGACGCGCGGCGCCGTACCTTCAGGAGGAGGCGGATGATGTTTTTTTCTTTTCTTTTTTTAAATTCCGTCCAAATGCACAGCACTGCTGGTGCAGTTTGGGTGCCAGCTGATCCCCCCAGCCGGCCGGTCAGTCAATCTCCCTCTTTATCTCTCCCTCTCGCCTGCCTCGGCGCGTCTCCCTTTCCTATCTGTCTTCCTGCACACTGGCCTCTCGCTGTCATAAACAACCACACCTGTTTCCATGGTAGCGGCGGTCCTGGCTGGCAGGCAGGCAGGCAGGCAGGCAGGCTATATGCTGCGTGCACTGTCTCTGGTGAGGGAGGCGGCGGGAGCGGGGCGGGAGGGATGGAAGGGAGAAGGGAGGGAGGGATGGAGGGATGGAGGGATGGAGGGAGGTAGAGCAGCGAGAGCAGGGAGGATTATTTGTGCTTCCATCAGCATCAGTGCGAACGCGGCCCCGGGGTGGTGGGGTGGGGGGATGTGGGGGAGGTGGGGGGAGGGTGCGCGGGTCCGCCGGTAAACAGAGGGAGGGGAGAAAAAAAAAAAAAAAAGAAGGAAGGAGAAGGAGGCGAGTCTTCCCTCGCCCTGTATGCAAATCGAGAGGATCTTAGAGCACCGATGTCACATGACTAGGACTGGGAGGGGGTGTGGGGGACTGCACTCCGTCGACACAGAGGGGCTGTGTCAGCTCGGCGATGATGTCATGATTTATTTTGAGGAAGTGATGTCAGGCTTCTGCAGTGAGGCAGCGGTTAGCGATGCTCGCGCGCGTCAGCCGTACGGACGTGTTGCACAACTGAAATCGGACGCATCGGGTTTCGTTTTTTTTTTTTTGCAATGATGGAAGATGGGGGGGGGGGGGGACAACGTGTGTGAATTGCCCAGCAGCATGTGAACGCAGTCAAACAGCCGGGTGGGGTGAGGAACAAGGTATTCCACTCCGGAGGACATCTAATAAAACAGTATCGCTGTTGGCATCAGCTGAGATCATTTGCTGCCACTGAGTCAATATTGCATTGGGAATCACTCTGTCGTCTCCAAGCACAAGTTCATCCGTCCACCTATTTCAAAACTGACAGTTTCAGCACGATGATGCCCCCTGGCCACACATCCAGGGGTCTCCGAAAACCTACACACGTCATACATACGTATGTAAGGATGTGCCTTACAGAGAGCAATAAGCTCCTGTAAAAAGTCTTATTCTAGAATCAAGTACGGAAACAGCAACTTTTAAAACGCAAGCCACTCGCTCTCTTTGTCACTGTTACTGCTCCGAATTTTCAAAAAGAAAGTTACTTTGTATTCTCTTCAAAGTTGTTTTCTTATCAGCAGTTAAACAAAAGTAAACCATCACCAATGGCATACTGGCAACTCAGCACATGGGTGTGGAGCAACGTCTCTTTGTCATATAATTCCAATCTAACATTCTGTTTAGTCATCGTATATTTCAGTGGAAAGATCACACGAGGTTAACAATGGGAAAGAACTTCATGTCAAGTTCTGTGTATTTCCTGTTTAGTCTGTTGTCAGCATCTTTAGGTTTACTTCCTGTGTTTGTTTCTTGATGTCTGTCACCTGTGTCTCGCTGTCAGGCCTGCCCTTGATTGTTCTCACCTGTGTCCCTCTGGCCCAGTGTATAAATAGCCCTTGTCTCCCTTTGTGGGCTTGTTGCTTTCTGTCCAGGTTCTTGTTATGTGGTTTTTGTCAACGTGCTCAGTTGCTCTCAGGTCTGTTCTTGGTTTTTCTCAGTTACCACTTTGTCTTTTTGTTAAGTCTCCCAAAGTATTTTTGTTAATAGTTTCCCTCATGGACACCATTAGTTTAGTTTTGTTCATATTTTAAAATAAACCCTTTTGTCTGAAAAAACCTGAGTCGGCCGCATCTGGGTCTTTGCCCCACGCTGCCGTCCAGAACAGCATATTTATCCCGCTGTCATGCTTTGTTGCACCTTCCACGTATTAAAAAATGTTGGCTAAGTGAAGGTGCGACACGGTGGTGCAGTGGTTTGCACTGTCGCCTCGCAGCAAGAAGGTTGTGGGTTTGAATGCCGGGCCTTTCTTTGTGGGATCAAATAAGCTCCTCCTGTGTCTCTCCAGCCAGTTCCCTCTGCCTTCCTTCCACAGTCCAAACACAGCCATGTGAGAGACAAATTAGGAACTCTAAACTGGCCGGAGGAGTGATTGGGGTACAAATGGTTGTTGGTCTTTTTAGGAGATCCTGCGCTTAACTGGCAACAACCGAAAGACAGCTGAGACAGGGCCCAGCACCCACCGTGACCCTGAGGGCAGCAGAAGCAGTGACAGATATTGAATAGATGGGTAAGTGAATTTTGACAGGACTGCTACCGTACCTCTAAAACAAATTTTCAATTGCCAAGACTGGAATGAAAACGGCTAAGTAACTTAAAATTAACTTAATTCTGAGTAGCAACACAACATGTTGCAGATTTATCTTGCGCTCTGAGAAAATGGAAACGGACAGCAAAATCTGTCAGCCATATTTGGGTGTTGTAACAAAAAGAGAAAACAAAATCCACCAGCTGGTCTCCAAAGGAAAAAACATTCTGCAAATGGTTTATAATCTGTATTGTTGTAGTTTGACACTGTCACGTCTATATGAAGAGAAACTTAAAGCAGCTTGTGCACACCGTCCTAGGTTCGCCATGGTGGATGTTTTGAATAGTAATGCTGCTCTGTGTTGATGTTTACCCAACTGCTTTGCGAGCAGATGCACAGTGAGTCTGCAGGTCTGTGTGTGAGACAAGAGGGGGCGAGATGTGTTCACTGTTGACTCAGCTGCTGGTGATCACAGCGACAACAACCGAGGCGTGCGCAAATACACACACGCACACAACTAGGGTCTCTATCAAAACAGAGCTGCCATTATAACACAGGTCTAATAAAAGTCCTTTCAAGTGACTAATAGAAAAGTAAATGAATTGCCTTTGAATATATTACTGGGCCTTGTTAGTTTTATGGTTGCGTGCGGGCTGAATTGCAGCATTCATAAGAACATTACAAACAGAAAAACAAAACTCCTACTGGATATGAACCCTTGTCATTTATATTCAAGGGGTAAAGCAGCACTGCTGGCTGAGCCCACGGAGCTTTGGGAGTTGGAGGAAGCCCATGAAAGCAAAAGGGCAAAATATATGGACCTGGTAGGGGAAGGGGGTGGAGTTTGAGGCACTACCTGGTGAACGTGCAGGGCAGAAGCTTAGCTGAATACTCAATGACATGTCTGCTGAAAGACTTATAGGGCTAATAGGGGCCAAACTGCACAAAACAAGTAGGGAGACATGGGAGGAGGCAGGGAACGCTTAAGGAATTAACAGGACAGCAGGTGAGGGGCAGAGAGTGCAAACGGCTCCTGAAGTCTGGGTCTGGATTAAGTGGTGAAACATGAGCGGTGGTCCCCAGCCGGTGCCCTGCAGCTTAGCAGCAGGCACCAGAGGAGGTGTGGGAGACTCAGAGTCTAACAAGAAGGACAGCAGCAAAACTGAGCAAATGTAGATTAAAAAGATAAGAAGGCATAATTTCACCATGTCTATTTACAAAGGCCTTTATATGTGAGATATAGAGATGGAGTCAGAAGAATGGGAGAGTTGAAGTAATATATTCTGGGCGAAGCTTTCCATGATCTTAACAAGAAGTAAGAATAGATTTTAACTGCTGCATGTTAATGCAGTGTGATTGTCTCACATGATCTTACCTTCATCTCTATGATGGTCTGCAGAGCCTTGGTTTTGCTTGGATCCTGGTGCAGCTGATTTCTTCTGTGCAGTTCCTTTGAGAAAACACATAATATTTTGTGTCACCAGAACAGCGCAAGCTGAGCTGTGGATGGATTGACGATACAGCACGCACACAAATGTACATTTTATGTCAATGATTTATGAAAGCAACAACAACATTAATTATTAACTTTGACAAAAATTATATTTCTGATTTGGGATGCTCTTCATGAAGTTGCTGACCTCTGGACTTGAAAATATGATTTAGGTCATTTTTTCAAGATCCAGTGTGTCAAATTTGGCTTTATTCATAATTTTTATGTTGGTAAACATTTAACATACTGCCCATAAACACATTAATAAAAGTGTTTACTCGCAGTACAATAATTAAACTAAAGTAATTTGGTTTTCCTACCCTTAGAATAGGAATATCCGTAGATCAATAAGGGTCTTGCTCCTAGTTATCTTCCGTCTTGCGTCACCATTTTTTAAGGAAGCCCCTGTGACAGTGGCCTAAATTTGAAACCTGCTTTCAGGCGGCTTCTTTAAATATTTTATATCCGGCAATATTTGATACTCAGCTCTGCCCTCTACTGGCGTTGGGGGAAAACAGCAGTCAAACCAAAGCCTAGCACACAGGTGGGAGGTGACACAATAGCATCAGCGTGGTCACACTGGTACCTCTCGCAGGTGAATGTTCTCCTTCTCCTTTTGATCCAGAATGACTTCCAGGTGCCCCAGCTGGGCCTCTGCCTCGGCGATGCGCCTGGCCCTCTCCTGCTCCTCCTCCTCGGACGCCCTGCTCGGCCCCGACGGCAGCCCTTTGCTCTGCAGCATCTCCAGCAGCTTCTTGATGGACTCGTCCCTGGCACCCAGCGTCTGCTTCTGGGTCTCGATCCTCAGCTCCATCTCCTCCAGAGTCTTTCTCAGCAGGAAGAGCTCCTTGGCCTGGCGGTCGTGCTCGGCCTGCAGCCGGCGGAAGTTCTCCTCCGTCAGCTCGATGGTGGTGAAGTGGTCCGAGGCGGAGCGGTTGCCGCTCTCCTGCTGCAGCAGGTGGTTCAGGTCTCGCTGTGTTCGCAGCTCGTCCTGCAGAGCCTGGATGGTCATCTGGAGGTGCTGGTGGCCGTCACACACAAGTAAAACACACTTACTGAAGGAGACTTGACACAGAACACTCTGATCAAGGACGCTCCAAGGGAAGAGTTTTTAATATTTTCATTTAACAGAACTTGGAGAGCCAACTTAACGCAATCTTGCCACACAACTGCATGGCCTGTTGAAGGAAAACTTCAACTTCTTTTCTTTATTCTGGAACGTGGATCATCTGCCTTATTTGCAACAAGGTAGAGCTGTCGCAGCTGTCACACAATGCTAGTTTTGTAGCATACCACAGCAGAGGCGTTTGGCCAAGGTCACGTTACATATACGTGTTTCAACTGAGGGCAAATACTGTTATCAGTATAAAAAGAGTCTAGGAAAGTAATGGAGAATCTGTGAGATAAAAGAATTTGTTCTCATTCGTCCAACATGAGCTGCTGCCGAATGGACGAGCGTGTTTACCTCGGCCTGTCTCAGTATCCAGAATAAAATACTACGAAACACACACACATTATTAAGACTTTGATGAGCCTAATAATATCTTATTGTGTATTTGGTATTTGTGTTTCTGTCTCAAATTAAATACAGATTAAAATTTTCCCTGTCCAGAAAACTGGCCCAATCAGTGCTCAGAGCGAAGGAGACACGCGCTGCAATTAACCCAATGGTACAGGCAGGTGCACTGGTACAATAGAAACATCACAAATCACTCTTTATAGTTCAGGGGTGCCTTACAGGGAAAATACGAAAGTTGTCAGGAAAAGGAGAGTGGACTGGAAATAACTCTTAGGAGGATCAGAGGTTGCAAAGGTGCAAAGGGACAGCCAGGTGTCTGGAAAAACACAGCACACAGGTGACTCTATGTTGTGCACACAGCATGTGTTGCAAACATAGGGACAAACCTTGGTTCTCCTGGCGTCCAGCAGCTGCAGAGCATGGGCAGAATGAACAGAAAAACAAACGCATGGTAAAAACAGGGCGTCAGAGCATGAGCCAACAGAAAAGGATGGTCAACACAAACCAGCCACACAGTCAAAATGAGATCCGGCCTTCACAGTTTGTCCAGCTGTCTGTTCATCAGCCTCCCGCCGGCCAGTGTATCAGATTTTATGGGCATGGAGAAAGTTTAGTGAGAGGGATTACAGTTGAAAATGGACATTATCGCTGGTGTGTGATCTTATCTTTGACATACGCAGGAAGACTAATAGATAATCAGACTTCATTAGATGTACTTACTTTACCCTTCGCTTGTAATTAGACTTCTACTTGTTGTGTTAGGGAGTGTGCATGTACTTGCAAGTAATAGCGTTCAATCAGAAAATGAACAAAAAACACCATATTCTACACGTCTCTCTCTGGCAGATGCTTTCGGGTAACGTTGAAGAGCTGACTATTATGCAAGGATGAGGCTTTCCGACCACTGGGTGGCACTGTTGGCGTGCTTTCTGAATTTTTTTGCAGACTGCAGGACTGCTGCCACCTTCAGTTTGAGTCACGCTCCTCTGTGTGAGTCAGTGCTTTTGTGGCCAGAAAAAAAAAAAAAAAAATACATGTCAAATTTGTGGTCCTACACTGGGTGTGGCCCAGTACTGCACACAATAAATACATTGATTGTCTGTGCAATCTACCGGAGCATTACTTTGTTCTTCTTTGATTTTTTTTTAATTAAGCAGGGACATTGAACGTGTTTAATTTGTTATTTGTTCATTTAGTTGGTTAACATATGGGAGACACATTACTGAACATGATACATAACCTAATACTGTTCAAGAGTTTGCTGCTTGGCAAGAAATTTATATTGTTTTGACTTGTTGCCTTTCTTGAGTAGACAACTATAGTGAGAACATTAGGAAACGAAACATTATTATTATTATTATTGTTATTATTATTATTATTATTATTATTATTATTATTATTGCTGCTGTTATAGTTAGAATATAAATATATATAGCAGTTTTCTAGCTGATGAATAAAAACACTCTCGCCCTTTCTTACTAAATCTTTTAAGTCTTCCTTCTTCCTGTTCTGCTTGACAATCTTCTGACTTGAAACCAAACTGCAGTCTGACGATTCCACCAGCATAATTTCTGCTTTAGCGTCAAAATCACGGATGCCCTAGCCGTTTCCCCTGGGCATAGGCAGCAGAGCTGTACCAGTGTCTTGTGAGTCAGTCATGACTCAGCGGTGTTTTGGCCGACCTGCCTCAAGACAAAGACCGTCTTCTTCTGCGTATCCTGAAAACGAGCTGCAGGTTCGACAAATGCAAAGTGATCATTTGGGCTAAAACAATCCGCGCCTCCACCTCTCACCAACAACCAGTTGCAGGTAGATAATAGGGCAGCGGTTGCTGCTGTAGTGGACTACCAACCGCAGGAAGATTAACTACGTCACTCCTGAGACACAATTCCCTCAAAATGCAATGTGATGCAAGGTTAGTTTTATATTTTCTGACATTATTCTATCAACACAGACACTTACATGGACAGTCTGGAGTTATAATTTATTTGCCTTGGCTGTACTGCAAAGTGGGTTTGATTGTTTTTATTGGCAGGCTAGCAGAAACAGCTAACTTGCGCCAGCCTAGCACCAGCGACCTCTGATAAACTAGAAAATGTTAATAGTCTCCAACGAGGTCCTATGATCAGAATTCTGAACCACACCTTTAAGACAGCAAATCATAGGAGAAAAAAAATCAAGGACACAACCACTACAACTACGAAAAAACGAAAGAGAGAAATAATAATTACTCGAGTCACCAAAATCCAACTGGCAGCAAACGACACGTCTCACACAGGAAGCGTGGCAGCACTCGAGGGAAAGTCAAGAGCTGCATGAAGTCGGGAGGTTGAATCCTTTAGAGGCGAGAGATATTTACAGATCTGTTGAAAAAACTCCACTTTCAACCAGCGCGGCAGAGAAACCGAGCCAACCTATGTTCTTTGACCTGAATTTCCATCCCAACTGATAATAGTAAGACGTGTTATCCGTGCAGACATTACCCAGAGCCGGTGCCGTTCACAGGATGCCACGAACACCTCGTAAGAAAAAGAGTGCAAAAATCTGCGCGGCCGACTGCACGCGTATAAGTTAGGAGAGGCCGAGCGCGTGCACCTGACAGATGGACGACGGCTCCGAGCGCTGAGTCAGAGCAGCCTCCTCTCACTTCATTCTTAAGCTCTGCAGTGTGTGTGTGTGCCATGATGACTGACAATATACAATTACACCCACATCCTTTGCGGCATTTATGTGTTTAGCTCGGCTCAGCTTGGCTCAGCTGAGCTGCACTCGGGGAAGGTCGCAAGCTGCACGGCCGCAGAAACGTCATGCAGTTGGACTGGAAACTGGACGGTTATCTGTTCGCAGCATTTACGATCCTGCAGCAGCCTTTGCATTCATCTTTAACTTTGTTGGTTGTTAAAAATTCAAGATGCACAGACAGATCTGTGTAATGAAAAGCAGCTAGAAGTTAAATCCACTGAGTATTCTCCTACCACGCCAGGAGAATACTCAGTGACAGACAGCCTGCTAATTTAGCATAAAAACAGTCCCTGCCAGAGCGGTGAGTCAATCTGAACAATGCAATGTCACAAAATCCTAAAAAATCAATCTTGCTAAAGACATAAAAGGTCCAGCGAGCAAAAAGGGAAGAAATTAGGATGGCGTCCACAACATTTCGTTGCTAATGTCCGATTAGCTTCATGTCTTCTTGGTGTATGATCATTCCGATGTAGTTTCATGTCTTCTTGGTGTAGGCTTTAACTGATTATATTTTCAATCGGCACAGTGTTTGTGAGTTGGCTTGAAAAGATAACATTGCTCTGCACGATGTTGAAAACAGGCCAAACTTGCTTTATTAGAACTGAGAGGTTGCTCTCAGGTTATATATTCCAGCTGCTCCATTGCAATAACTGCCTTTACAGCAAGTGAGCTACACCCAAAGAATGATTAAACAATCGTTCTAATGATTGTAAAACCAAACCACTCTTATTTTACAAGAATTATGCACTCAGGCAAACATATTTATGGGTAGTAAATTAAACTTTTGCCAATAAATCTTAGAAAACTTTACACATTGCACCTTTAAGTATCTTTGTGAGTTAAAAAAAAAAAAGAAAAGAAAAAGATGGCATAAATCCCCTTTGATTTTATTATGAGTATTCCTGTGAGACGATGTCTCAGTGGGAATCTGAAGTTGGAACTCAAAACCACTCAGGCACGCTGATCATTAATGAGTTGCAGTGTACGTTTATGTGGATTTTCATACCACCCAAATCCCACTGACAGGAAGCAAATACACACAAGTGACGCCTTGAAATTAGAGGCCAGTGCTGGACATTTTCGCCGGGAAAATATCAGGAAGTCATCGTTTTACATTTCTTTAGCAGAACACATCTTCACTGACATCCCCTCCCTCCCTTTTCCGCCTCTACATGGACTCTCCTGGCCCTGCGGCTCTAATCTAATATAAAACACTGCCGTCCCGCAGAAATACGCTGGCAGACCGTTCCGCGTCTGATCCCCTTCTCTTTGTTCTACCATCCTACACTCCCACCTTAATCTTCGCAGCCTCGCACTGACACAACCGTCCGCTGTTTCTCTGCAATTCCTCCCGCCTTGTTAAGAGGATGAGGCAGCAGCCATCTTACGTGCGCAAAAGGAGGAGGAGGAGGAGGAGGAAGTGGCGACGATTGCCGGCGGAAATGTCTGAGGGTCCCTGAGTCTGGGGCTGCAGCGTCACCGCCTTTCACTGCAGGGCCGTTCATTTGTCCAGTGGTGCAACACCTGCTGATCCATCCTGGCAAACAGTGAGTGTGACAAAAACCTCTCTCGGAGGAACATAAAGACTGGAGCAGAGTGCGAAATACAGGGAAGTCGCTAGGTCCCCCCTGGAGGCCTCACAGCAAAATTTTAAGATGGTCTCATATTTTTTTGTCACCAATGGTCCAGAAAATGTCTTTCAGATCTAATATTACATTTTTAAAAACATTATTCACAAAAGGGAAAAGGAACCAGGTTTCCAACTGCAGAACAAAGAATGAATGTGATGTTATACTAACCCTGATGCAAAGAAGCTATGAAGTTGCATCCATGGAATATTGTCGAGTTATTAAAGGAAATTTAGATTGGTACTGACTAGGGCCCCCCACATACACGTACACACACACACACACACCATGCCCCAATGACTTGTTAGCATAGAAAATGTGAAACATTTGCAATGTGAGACACTGCAGGTGGATTTAAATTCTTCTGTTTGCCTTTATTTAAGATTTAACTTATTTATATTATTTTACTTACTTAATTTTTATTCCGACAATACGGGTAGTGGGGGATGTTTCTGCCATCCATGTTTAGTTTTTTTCAGCGTCTGCATTGGCTACTCATTGTCTGCAGTCTATGTCACCAGCAAATCCAAAGCAGAAAGACATGAATGCTGTATACTTAAGTATTTGTTCATTTATCGCAGCATTATTGCATATCGCATGTTTTCCTAATATCGTGCAACCCTGGAACTGAGTAACAATCGGGCTGACGGGGACCCCTCCGAATATTGCCGGGTATTTCCAACACTGCACTGGAGGGAACGCTAATCTAAGCGCGTGTATCGAGCCTAGCACTTGAAATTCAAAACGCCCCGAGTCCACATACATACTCAATTTCTAGTTCACTCCCGATGTCCTAAATTTGCCTCGACACAACAGTCCTCTTCACGCAGCTGAAGCCGGGCTGAGACAAATTCAACCCGCTTCGTCCGCGCACCCGCGCAGCAGCGCAGCACAAGAGGGCCTCCATTTTGGGGATTGATGAGGGCCAAGCTGGGTGGCTGAGCAGCAGCGGTCGTGACTCAGTCAGATATGGTACGCTCCAGCTCACACGCTTCCCTCCAGCTTCAGAACCGACGGAACAGTCGGCTGAATTTGAAGTCGGAATCTCAGCGCGCCGAGTCGCCCGGCTGGCCGGCCGGCCGGCCGTACGTACGGTGCATTTAAAATGCGCCGCGTTAGCGCCCCTCCTCGGCCAATCGTTACCTCCGGTCATGGGCTGTCCAGATTAAAAATCTGGAGGCTGCGATTGGTATTTCAGTCACAGTCTGTGTTTTATAGAGCAAATTAAAGACTCATGCCTGAGCGGTTTCCCTCTTTCACTTCAATGAGGTGATAAAGGAGCGCTCACGCCCCCCTCCACCTCACCCAAAGTAAATAATGCATGGTTTTTGCTAACGCTAATAGACGCCAGGCACCTGATGGAAGTGCGAAAGGTGCAACAAGACAGATGTAACGACTGGCCTGACATGACTCCATTATTAATGAGGCAATTTGCTCCTCGGCTGGCCTCTGGAAAGCGCCATGCCATGAGTACACACTTATGTAAGAATGCCTCGCATGCCTCCAAATCAGGATTAGAAATGACCAATTATAATGGCAGGGCACATGTGCCTTTTACAAGCTGACATAGTTCAATAATGAACCCCACCAGGAGGGCTAAAAATATAGCCCGCTTCTATGTCACAGCCAACATTGACGGCCAAAGCTGAGGGGGGAAAAAAAAGTCCTTTCTTTTCTTTGTATGTTGCACAAAGCCATGAAAGGCTGCACTGTCCTGCTCCTCTGCACACTCTACGGAGCCAAGCTAAAAATATTACAAGGATTCACACTTGGTATTTAATCGGCCGGAACACGAGGAGTACAGTTAACCGATGAATGGCTTATAGGCCCAGTGTGTAAAGAAGGTGCAGCATATAGCAATGAGGATGTAGATTGCAGCAATTTGAAAACAGTTTGCCTGGTGGTCTGGGATTTTTTTTTTATTATTTGAATTATACATCAGAATTATTTATTTAATAGCAGCAAGTGTAAGTAAGGCCACATTTTATCTCAGCAAGGCCAGCCAGTGAGTGTGAACCTTGAATAAGCTAACGTTGGGTGGAAGAGGTAGCATCAGTCACCTGCGCTGAGTCCATCCTGCTTCTAAAATAGGATCAACATGCTGTTGCTTCTTCTTGTCTTGAAGAACATGTTAGCGATATTATTTGAGATGGGTTAAATTTTGCACAAAAGATAATCACCAACAAACTTTTGCACCTTCGTCCTGCCCTCCTGCATGGCTGCTTGAGCACTTTGATGAGTCACACCAGTAACACGGCAGCACCCCAGAGAGCAGAGGCCATGCCTGGTGCATGTAAATGGCTTATTTCAAGCCAACATTCACCATATGAAAGTGATTATACAGTCAACTACACATAAGAGAAATATACAGATTTGTTGTACTTAATATATTATATTCCATCTCCTTGAAATGTTCTCAGCTGGCTTGCTTCCACTGTCTGTTCTAATTAAGAGTCACCTGACACCCTGCATGGATTCTCCATCGGCTAAACCTCAGATTTTGATCCTGAATACGTGCCACTTCGTGGGCAGGATGGCCTTTTGAATCCAGCTGTTCCAAAAAGGCAGACAGACACCAACAGACGCACACACATTCAAAGGTCAGGCTAATGCTATCGCGCCGTGACCTTGAAGGCTTGTTTGACAGTGTTTGCCGCTTTGAGTAATGAGCAGTCTATTGGCTGCTCGCCGTGTGGCAGCCTCAGTCAGCCAGTCACACAAACGCAGACTGACACCGACACAGAGGCCACGGCCAGCGGCGGAAATCCACCGGACGAGCTGCTACGAGCGCCGCTGGAACGAGCGGCATCAGTTTGAATTGTCAGGTGAGGCAGCTGAGCAATGAAGGGAAATTTCTCACCATCCACACTGAGGTGCTGTGATTTTCTTGTCCCAATCGGGCCGCTTGTGTGCATTAAAAAAAAAATTTTCCTCATAGCTTGCATCATATTAGCTGTCGCTCATTATATTTATGTATTCCTGTAGCGACAGGCAAGAAACTAATGAGATAAGATCAGAGATAAGAGATGAATGTTTAAGCAAGATTTTTAAGAGATCCGTGTTTTTTGTTACAGCGATTTAAATTCCTTGTTTTCAGCTTCAGAAAAAAAAATCATCCTGTAATTCTTGAAGAGAGTGACAGGCAGATGAACAGACAGGGAAATGTGTTAAAGTCAATGTCAGCGACAGAAAGACAGTGAGAGCGTGTGTGAGCAGAGATTGTTTGAGCGTCTGTGACTCTCGTCTTGGTGTCTTGTGCCTCCTCTTGTCAGTTGGTGATGTAACTGGGCCATGTCTACTGCCCAAGCGCAAAAAAAAAAAAAAACAATGACTGAAAAGTTTTGAAAACTGCTGTCTCACACTTCAGAGATCACACTTCACAAACCTCCGTCTCTTACAGTCAACTGGCTGACGGCTAGCAGGGCACATCTCAGTGCATGTTCAGTGCGCCATCACGCAACTACTGTCGATCTTTACATATATGATTATGAAGGTCATGGGTTGCTTCATGATATGATGCGATGCTCTAAGGTGAGTGAACATGGGCTCAGGTTACAAAAAGGCGAATCACAGGCGGCTAAAAATTGAAGGGTTTCCTATTTCCTGCTCTCTCTCGCATTGATTCCCTCCCAGAGTGCCGCGCACGGAGATCCAGCGTTAAATATTTATGCGCACTCTTTCCTCTTGCCAGAGAGGTCGCCGTGACTATTGGAATCATGACTTGACTATTGCTGTTCTCCCAGTTCTTGGGCTGTGTGTGACAGTGGTGAAAGCGTGCAAGATGCACAAGAAGGACAGAACCCTGAATTCGCGTCAGCGGTGAGAGGGTGACGGCGAGCCGAGGGCTCTGCGCCCTACCTGGTTTTCCTCGTGAGTGACTCTCATCTGCTCTTTCAGGATGGACGTGCGGGCCGCCTCCTCCTTCCTCATGATCCGCTCCTTCTTCAGCTCGGGGCTCCAGAAGCTCTTGATGCTGTTGGTGGACGATCCCAGCTTGCTGTCCTTTAAGTCAAGCTCTCTGCGCAGCAGCTCATTCTCCCTCTGCATATCCCTGAGCTGGGCCTGCATCTCCAGCAGCTCACCCCCACTGCCCCGCACTGCCTGCCTCAGCAGGGCAGAGGGCACCCCCTGGTGGTGGTGGTGGTGGTGCAGCATGGAGAGGGAGCCCAGGTCACTGTAAGACAGAAGGTCAGCGTGATGAGGCAGCCCCACCGAAGCGATGTTGGGACTGCTGCCCATGGCTGTGACGCGGCCCCCGTACATGGCCCGGCTGGTGGCGCGACCCAGGGTCATAGTGCCCCGCGGGTAGGTCGCAGTGGAGCCCACGCCCTCGTGGTCACTCAGGTACATGGGCCCTGAAGTGGCATAGGCAGCATTGAGGGACTGGATGTTCTCCATGGAGAGCGTCTTGCCCCCTGCACCGCCCCCGCCCCCACTGTTGGCCCTCCGATGGCCCAATCTGGGGGACCTTGGCAGGCGTGGGGACCGTGCAGGGCTGCTCTCTATGTGGCCTACAGCTCTGGCACTGCCGTACATGTCCTGTGAGTGGGCGGGCGCGGCCACCAGAGGGTCCTTAACAGGAGAGCGCTAAAATGAGTCTGCTTTGACTGCGCATGGGAGGGGGGAGGGAGAGAGAGGGGAGAGGGGATCTGATTTGGTTCCTTAACAAGCCGAGCACATCGCGGCGAGATCTGAGGAGACAAGAGGAGAGAGGACCCCCGTTAGACCAGCAGCAACTGCTTTTCAGGGCGGCGGATGAAAAGGCGCGGGGAGGAATGCATTCACAAACAGACTTCAGCGCTTCACAGGAGGCGGACGGATTCGGTCTCCAGCCGAGTTTAGCTTTCGGAAAACAGATGATTTATGCAAAACTGTACGCTTTGAAATTTCTAAATTCAATGACACATTCCTGGAGGAAATAACAAAAAAGATTTTTTTTTTTTACGCTATCAGTTCATTTTAAAAAGTCAAGCGTGGCACAAAAGACCCTACTGACGACTGACAGAGAGAAAAGGGGTCTGGAAACCTGAATCTTTAATGCTTTAATAATAGCCCCGCAATTTATCACATTCTTCTGCATATTTAAAACCTTGACGACAGCAGAGGGGTCATTAATACATAATAGTAGGTATAAATATATTGAAAGATGAAAGCTGTTTAATGCAACAAACGCTGAAGATGGATGTTGTTCATGTTGCAAAATGTGTGGTGTCGAATAATGAAGAATCATCTGACAGAGAGACAGAGAGAGAGAGAGAGAGAGAGAGAGAGAGAGACAGAGACAGAGACAGAGACAGAGAGAGAGAGAGAGAGAGAGACAGAGACAGAGAGACAGAGAGAGAGAGAGAGAGACAGAGAGAGAGAGAGAGAGAGAGAGAGAGACAGAGACAGAGACAGAGAGAGAGAGAGAGAGAGAGAGAGAGAGAGAGAGAGAGAGAGAGACAGAGACAGAAACAGAGAGACAGAGAGAGAGAGAGAGAGAGAGAGAGAGAGAGAGAGAGAGAGAGAAGACTTGACCGCCAAAATGAACCACGCTACTTTCTTTTCTTCACTGGCACTCTGGCTGCTCAGACCCAGTTCCCATGGTGACCATGCCAGGCAGACGGTAGCGTACTTTTTCCCCAAAGGTGAGAAAAACGATTTGCGACCAATCGAAGACGGGCGATTGTTGCAACAAATTGGGGACGACCCCAACTCCCGCCTGCTCTGTGGGGGCCACTGTCTGTTTTCAACAGCCCAACGTTCTTGTTGTTGTAGTTTGTCCCCCCCCGTCCCGCATGTTCATTTGAAGGACAGACGAAATGACAATTGGTGGCACAGGGAACTATCTGTCAACAGGTCTCGCCTGAGATTCCGGCCGACAGGAACCCTCAGCTGCACTTGTTAACGCATCATCTGTGAGGAAACGCTGGGACCAGAAAGCTACGGCAGCGCTCTGGCAGGCAGAGAGGATCAGACGGGGGCGCCTCTTCAAAACGTAGAGGGAGAAACTGACGGAGCAGATCAACTGCAATCTGCTCAGGCGCTTACAGGCCGCGTGTGCTTAAGAGTTTGCCTTTATAGTCAGCCTGTATAAGATATGGTTTGTTTGTTTGCTTGCTTTTTTCCTCTCTGGTCCCTCAGCGAGACATTGGCAAATTAAAGCGAAATCCTAAAGGCGCAGACATATGCAGCAACAAACAGCGCAGCTCTTATCTGCAGCGGTCAGCTTGCCACGGGAAGTCTGTGCAGTTTGGCGGGCGAACGCTCTCGGACCAAAGGCAGCCCTGGAGCGGTGGGCAGACAGGGCCGGCCGCACTGGCCCCTGCAGCCCAAAGTCAATTCAATCCAAGTGAAGCGTAATTAAAGCAGCATTTATTAGGATGAGCTCGTTATAACTGCACGTGTTAATGTTTATTTGTATTTGTTGAGACAGGCAAACTGTACAAGCTCATCGCTTTTTTCTCCCTCTCCCTCTCTCTGTTTGTTTTTGGCATTTCCCACTTGACCAGTGATGTATCTATCTGTGAATCCGTGAGTCAGCCAGTGACTCTTTCAATACTTTGTCCAATTTCGGTTTGCCTCGTCGTCCTGCTTTCAAAACCCATGTGCCAAAATGAGTCAGCTTTTTTTCTCTCTCTCTCTCTCCCCAGACAGCCGGCTGAGGCAGCTTCAAGTCAATTAACCCGTTTGGTCAGAGTGGGGGAAAAATTAATTCGCTGCTCTCTATTTTTTGAGGGTCTTAAATGCTACAAATGCAGCGGTTCTATTTGATTCAATTTGATCCAGCGCTTGCAAAAACAATTCACTGAGGAGCAGAAAAGATGTCAATGATGTTGGCTATAGAACAGCGTCTGCTTTTCTGTCTGCCCAGAGGAATACGACTCTGTTGCAGCAGTGTTTACAGAGCAAAGGGAGGCCAGTAAGGAACAACCTAAATCAATTGTATTTAAAAAAAAAAGAAAAGAAAAAAAAGATAGAGAACAGATTTGGACAGTTGTGCATCTAATTGTAATCTTAATATAACTGTATATAATATAGTGTCATCTTAATAATAACTAGTGACAAAGTCAAATTTAGAAAGATGCCACGATAACTCCCTAGCAATTACACACCTAACCAGACATATTGTAAAAGTAGAAAACTGGAGACTTGAGCAAATGTGTTCATCTTCGAGGCAGAAATCAATGATCACCATTGTATATTTACAGCGTCTGAATGTGTTGACAGTAGAGCCTCTGTGTTATTTAGCAAATTAGAGAAGAACATTAAACACGGTGTCATGTCAATATTCGCTCAGAGTCTATTTTGCATCCAAACACCACATTGATCATCAATTTCCACTTCCAACTCCAACTGCCAAATTTCCTTTTTTGTTCTGATGGATTTTTATCCACGCTAGAGTCACTGCGCTCATGCATTTCCCTGCAAAGAGAGGAGCCTTCCACGGCGCTGCAGGACTGAACGCTATTGGCCAAACTGGGATAATATTAGAGCACTCAAGGGATGCCAGCAGAGAATGCCAATTGTAATCCACCAACCCACTCCCACTCTCGTGCTAACAGTACAGAGGGTGCTGCAAAGACTGGGTAAGGATGCATTAAAATAAATAAATAAATAAATAAAAAGCGATTAGCGATTCGTTTCAAAAGGAAGCCTGAGCGAGTGCAGGACGCAGCTCAGCGGCCACGGCTTTTAACCTGCTGGCTCCCTTATGGAGGCGGCTGGGGGAGGCCCAAAGCCGTCACGGGCACAAGGACCCCAACACCTTCCAGCGAATGACGGCACTTCCCGACAGGCAGCTGGGCAGCGAAAAAAAAAAAAAAGAAAAGAAAGATAGCTGGTGATTCAGGGAGCAGCGGTGCGTTAACAGCGTGGAGGATACAGATGTTGGAAAACAGACATTTCACCACAGGCGATGCTAAGTGTGGGCCTGTCAGTGGCTTTGGGTGGGGGAGGAGGAGGGGAGGAAATGATGAGGAAGAGGAGGAGAGAAGGAGGAAGAGGAGGAGAGGAGCAGAGGACTGCTTTCTATAAGGCCATGGTGACATTTTGAAAGCATGCAAGCATCATCGAACCCCCCCACCACCACCACCACCACCACACACACACACACACACACCACACCACCACCACCTCCAATAAGAATAATACAATAGTGCCAGTTCAGATGTGTGCGTGTGTGTGTGTGTGTAAGGAGTGGCATTCTAAAAGCACCCCTGCGTGCAGCGTTCCGCACGGCTTCAACTTGAGCACAAGTGCAACGCACGCGGCCGCCCCGCACGCGTCACGTCTCCTACTACGGCGCCCCCGTGGCTTCCCGCACGGCACGCACGACGACGCCTCCATTGGATATGAGAGCGGTTGTAAAAAAAAAAAAAAAAAGAACGTGCTAATCCAAACGGCCTGCGTGACCATCCGACGAGCGACGATCAATGACGGACAGACGTGATACCCGCGAATGGCTGAAAGACCCAGCAAAGACTCACCCAACGGCCTGAGCGGATGGAGTGCTAAAAAATGTATTGGTCTATTTTTACTCAGAACCTCGTGCTGAAACGTTCGATTTTATTTTTTTCCTAACTAACGTTGCGTTGAGGCTGGATTGTGAAGTGGATACCGCATGAAACCGGACCGGCCGGCGGACACTCGAATGCCTCACCGGGCCGGGCCTACGTGCTCGACGCCTTCCGCTTAAAGCGCGCGATGAGCACCTGACTATACGAGACATCTGTCCGTGCCGCCCCGGGAAGCCGCCGGTTCAAAACCTTTATTTTGAAATACACGCCATTGCACCGATACTATCGCGGGTCGCGAGCACCGGCAGTGTCCGTGCGAACAACGACCACCGACAGCGAAGCTGCTTCCTTGGGTACAAATATACAGTACAGCTGCCTTTCCCCACGGCCGGCTCGCTCACTGAACGTGGTTTGTTTTTGAGAAAGAAAAAAATCCACGAAACGAAGGGCACGTTCACGCGGTTATCGCGGTCCCGTCATCTTTTGTCGAATTCTGCCCTAAGTCCGGTTGAATAAGGTGACGGATACGCACCTGAATCGACGTTAAAACCTCTCCTTGGCCGCTCGAGACGGCATCTTGTCGCCTTCATTCACCCCCAGCAGCCTCTCGCAGCATCCTGCGCTGTCATTGGGCAGCGGACACGCTCGCGCTCTCTCTCTCCTCCTCCTCCTCCTCCTCCTCCTCCTATTCCTCCTCCTCCACTCGCCAGAGAGCAGCATCATTGCTACCGCTAGTGGCAGCTGGCAGGAGGGGTTGGGCGGGATGACGGCGAGCTGCGCCTGCCCAGCGGCCTGCGCTCTATTTCACGTCGCCTGCATGGGCGCTTTAAGCGGCGGTGATTGGCAGCGACCACTTACCTTAGTTAGAAGAGGGAGATGGCTTTTATTTGTGCCGTGGCAATCCGTCATCTGGCAGCGAGGCTGTGCAGCAACGGGATAGAGGAGAGGAGTGGGCGTTTCTGATCTAAATCTGTGATTCCTGTTAATTAATATATATATAGATATATTTATATATATCTATATATATATATAAATATATATATAGATATAGATAGATATAGATATAGATAGATATAGAGATAGAGAGAGACCTCATCTATTAATACCGTTACACACACTATATATAATATATGTATATATATTTATATACATATACACACACACATATGTGTGTGTATGGATGGATGTGTATTTGTGTCTCTGTGTGTCTGAGAGAGAGAGCAAAATTGTTTATCTGTTTTTATTTCCTTGACTCACTTTATTCACGTAAATTAATTTGATATCTTCTTGCCCCTATTTGTTGCCCATCTATCACATAAATGGATGATTTAATCAATAGGTTGAGACAGCCTCTTCAAGCATCGGATGAGGCTGGAGTTTTTCTTATTTTGTTTTTTGTTCTTTTGTTTATTTTATGTTTTATGGCACCTCTACTCATTCCTCCAGTTGTAGTATTCACCAATGTTTTAATGTCAAAATAACATTTGTTCTTCAATTATCTGGTACGTTGTCTTTTTAGAATTATGTTTCATGTTTCAAAAGTTATAATTGCAGGTGTGAGTATGAAGAGTCTGACAAACTGTCTCCTAACACAACAAGTAACTTAAAAGTCTTTTTTAAAATCTGTATGTTCAAAAATTACAACTTACTTGTTTTATCGCAATTGTCTTTTTTTCTAAAGTCATATGAACAAAAACCAAAAGCCTCATATTTTGCAACATCAGCCTTGTTGTTTTAGTGACACAGTTAGCTTAAATTTAATGCAGCACGCTTTGAATAAGATGGGACTGGGGTCAATAAAACCCTGGAAATATGTAGCATATTCTAAAAGTACCAGTCTGGAACATTCCACAGGTATTCAGATTTGTGGTGAACACAAACAAAGTAAATTTAAAGGGTCTTGACTGACTTGATCATTAACAATCCACTGTACAGCACTCACAGGGAAACAATTAGCTAAAGTCCTGCAGCTGAGCCATCTATCATGTCATCCTTCGGAGCTGACTCGACCACTCCTTTGACTTGGCTGCCTTCCCACCCATGTCAGCTTAAAGTCTTCCTTAGCGCAGGAAGAGGTTCAGGTTCAGAATATGTCAGCTAGGCAGATACCTTCCCAAAATCCAGCACATCATTTTAAGGTAACGACCAGCATAGCCAGATCCATAATCTGCTTTCCATGAGTATAGAGTTGAATACAGCCTCCAAAGAGCAATCCCAGCCAGTCCCAGGCATGTGTCTGTGTCCTGCAGGCCTACAGACTGATTGGCCCACTACCTACACCACACGGGTGCTCTCATTGGATGTCTGTCTGTCCATTTACAGAGGGAATATAACTGAAATTCTTTGCAAAGCTACTGTCACATGCACCATGCATGTTTCTGTTATTACATGTATAGATCTTTCATTTTGCTTGCAGTTATATCAAAAAGTATAGTATTCCTTTTCAACTTTGATGGTTCAGCTATGCATGTGGTCCTCCAGCAAAAATTCAACATGCCTCTCTTACCTTCTTTATATTTGGGTATTATCTGCACACTGCTTTAGAATATTAGTATCAGCTGAAAGATTGGCAGGCCTGCAAGTGCAGTAGTTGAGTTTTTTTTTAATATGGCTGTTCTCAGGAGGGCCATAGCAAAGAATGCATTATTCTTATTAGTCTGGCTGTGCCAGGTACAGGTGAGTAAAGACAATAAAAATGTCATTGTTGGGGCCAAGGGTGTTTTTTTTGTAATATTATTTCCCATTTATTACAAAGATTTAGCTTTTCTCATGTGTTTTCAAACAAAAAACATTTTCAATCATATAGGAGCATGAGAGGAGGGCAGACGTACCTCCAGTGCCAACAGCAGCAACAAGAGACAGCGAGCAGCTTTGATGCCGGAACTCAGTGAGTCAGTCTAAATTTATGACATTACAAACGGTGACTTCACCATGAGGTGACTTTGCCCTCCACAACTGTTTGAATTTTAAAAGACATCCCGAAAGGCTTCCCCAAATCCAACCAATATATCCCCAGGCCCTCAGTTCCTGCCATGCAGTGCAGTGCCTGCCTCTGGGCCTGCTGCAATTGGAGGGACTTTCCCCTTATTACAATGTAAACACTGATGTTAAGTTTGCTTGACAGGGCCCAAAGGAGAGGCATCAGCAATTCTGTGGCCTAAAAACAACGTCACACTCTGTTTTTCTTTAATCCTTTCATCCACACATCCAAAGGTTCAAGAGCAGGATGAAGAGGAAACTGACACAGTAAGAAGCCCTCTGTGCTTTAATTTATAAAAATGCATTTAATTTGATTTCTGCAACATTTTCACCGATATGATGAGATCCCAGGAACAGCTGAACTCAGGTTGTGCTGCAACAACAGCCTGTCCCTTGCACACATCTTAGGGCACAAAGACTCTTGGTTCTGTTTTACAGATGTTAACATATCATCAGCCAAATCTTTTCTTTTTTCTTATAAAATAAAAATGTCAACAACCAAATAGAAATGACTTAATAAGATATAATATTAATCTAATAAAACAATAATGATATTCATGCTTCTATAGATAATAGCTGAATTATTATGGTGGTAGTTAACTGATACTATCCTGTTTTCCTTTTTTTTCTTTTCTTTACAAATAATGAAAGTCACACATCTATAAGAAATGATATTTCCATTAGGAGATTCACAAGCTTAAGCTACCAGTACATGCATCAGAAAAACAGTCTAATACTGTCAAAAACTTCCAAGTAGATTGAGGTATAGGAATCTTGACAATAATGTGTTTTTTGTTTTTTTTTCCATTAGTAGTGGGTCAGTGCTATTTGCATCTTCAAACCAAAGGGATTTCATGCTCCTGTATAACTTGCAGGCAATTTGATGCGAAAGATGTCTGCGTAATACAATAGATTCAAATGAATGTGCAATTAAAATGGCTTGACAATGAGAAACGACAGCGTAAGTATACAAGAAAGAAGCTTATGCATCATGTTGCCTGTAGCTGATTCTTTGAAGCTCCTTTGTGTTTCATCGCATCCACTGCAGAAATCAGATGTTTTTGTTCCTCAGAAGCTCATTCACTCTGTACATGCAGAGAGACTTTTTCTACTCTATATACAGTCCATTGTCCTTGCACCGAGTGCACTGTATGTGGGTATATGCCTGTTGCTGCTGTTAAAAAAGTGTAATATAAATGTTATTTTTGTATTTGACTCAGCATTCACTTCTGTTACTATGCAGTCACTAGAGTCTGTATGGCCATTTAATCACTTGTATAGCAGTTTGATTACACCCTCCCCCTTTCTCCTGCCTGTTCTGGATTAGTCCCTAATCAGGGAAGTCACTTAAGAGTATGAAGTCTCTGAAATTCAAGTGGTGCTGAGGCTTTGTTGTTGTTGTTGTTGTTGTTGGATTCATTGTACTCAATTGTACTTTTGTGTGTTTCTGAAGTTTGCTCCAAAAATAATCCTGATTCACATATCACAGATATGAATGATGATGCGAAACTGCTTAGATTAGGTCTTAAATTGTATACATGAAAATATATAGTAAGCATTATCTAAAGTGAAAATTCATTAACCATAAATGAATTAACCCACAAACATAAAGATGTTGCCAAATGATAAGTGACCTTGGAGCAATTAATAAATGTACAATGACACAACTGACACTATATGTGTATTCCATACATGTTATTTAATGAATGAGAGGTGATTTTCCAATGAGAAATATTCTGCAATTTCCACATCACCATAACTTGAATTTCCCTTTCAGTACAGAATAACCATTGTAACCCCTGAAGCAGCTGACAGATACTGACAAGCCAAGCATGTTGCTGCCCTGCCGGTAGTGGAGGCAAAAACTCGGGTTCGGGAGGAGTTTGGGGAGGCCATGAAGGACGACTATCGGTCGGCCTTTGGTGCCCCCACTACCTCAGTGAATAAGTGACAGAAGATGGATGACTGGCTGGCTGGCTGGATGGATGGATATATTTCAGATCCGTTTCCACAAAATTCATTCATTCATTCATTTTCTATACCCGCTTATATCTGCTGGAGCCTATCCCAGCTGTCTTAGGGCAGATCCAAGTCGCCAGTTCATCGCAGGGCTTTCCACAAAATAACTGGAGATAATCTTTAAAGTTATGATCAAGGGCGACGCTAGCCCTACTTTGGGGCTGCTTCATCACTCGCAAAATTAAACTCAGCATCCCGGAAAGTTGAGTTGAAAAGCTTTTGTTTTACACTTTTAATTCGTTTTTGACAAGGTCAAACAATTTTCAAGAAAGAGTGAACTTGTACTGTAGTTCAAACAAAATATATTCATATAATTAAAATGAAAAAGCCCATCCTCCTCCCCTCACCGGTTCTCCTGGCACCTGCACTGAACCAGCTAGTCGGCGAGTGCAACATGTGCAGTGCGCACAGGCAGGGAGAGTTGTCCAGCTGTCAACTGTCTGTGGATCCAGTGAGTAGCTCAACCAAAGTGTCTCACACGTTAACGTTATCTCTCAGTACCCATTATAATTATTTGCAGCCCCCATTTTGCCTTCAAAAAAAAAAAACATATATTACTTTTAATATTATTAGAATAGACTCCTGTGCTAACTTGCTAACTAGCTAACAGGAGACAGTTAGCAAGTCAAGTTCGCGATTTGTTTTTATGTTGTGGGCTATTGTAAACCAAGTGTGCACTGTTTAAAGTGGAGAGAAAGAGGCTGTCGTTGTTTTGGCCTATGCTAAATATTTAACCCCAAGTATCATTACATCCCAGTTGGCTAACTAGAAGCCAGCATGTGGTGTGACAATGATGATCTCTGAATGTGAACGTATTGTAACAAATAACACACTGGCTTCAACTCTGCAGTCCTGATTTTTACTTATTTTATCCGCTTACTTGACAACAATATATTTGTGTATGATTGTCAGTGCCAAGTGAAAAGATGAAAGATGGAGCGAGTGAGAGAGTGCAGGAAAAACCAGGTGAGGAATCAACGTCAACATCATTAAGAAAAATAATATTAAGAATAAACATATAATAGAATATAGTGTAGTATTTAAGAAATGTGCATTCTTCTTTTTGGTCCTAACAATTAAAGTTGGCTCAGTATACCTATTCACTTAGTTTGGCACACACACAAAAAAATATAATTTCAAGACTGGACAACACTGGTTCAAAAGTTTTGATGGCTGGAATACTCAACCAGAAAAATGCTACTTTCTGCTTTATCTGTTTAACTAACTTTAAATTAAAGAAAAGTTCAAAGAAAGTTATACAATATTTATTTTTCTCTTTTTAGTCAGTCTCCCCCCTAAATATTATTCTCTTCTCACACAGATGTCAGAATGCACATTCGAAATAAGATAACAATATACAGTGTTTTTTTGTTTTGTTTTGTTTTGTTTTATGTTTCTGTAAGAAAAAACGGGTGAGTGGACCGTTCTGTTGGTGGTGGTGGTGGTAGGGCTCATTGGGTGCTCAGCACCCCTAAAGCTCTCATCCTACAATCGCCCGGTAACGATGATGAATTACAGTTGTTCAATGCTGCCCTCCTGTGGCTGGTACACCAACGTTGTCAAAATGTCTCAATAATACAACCTATAAACTGTTGTTGCCGGAATAAATGGCTTGAGGCAAAAGAAAGACACATTGCAACTGCATCATTAAATAGCCCAAATAGCCCACGAATGATTCAGCTTCCCGGAAATAAGCTCAAATAGGGCGACGTGTGCAATTTACCAGCGACATTTAACTTGATTTAGTGAGCCATCCCCGACATCTCTCACTTCCCGGCACTTGAGGATGAGTCACAAACCAATTCTTCTGGGATCACCGTATAACTGCCAAATCCATAGGCACTGAGGTCATGTTAGAGCTTCAAATAAAACCAGTGTGATCATCTTAATGATTATTCCATAAATCATGTTAACGTGTATCGTACAATTTTATTAATACAATTAATACAATCTAGGATGGACAGTGCTATGAGTGAAATGTCTCAACACCATAGACTGACTCATTGTAAGAGTCTGTGACCCACACCCAGCTGTCTTCACAGTTTGATTCATCTGAAAGTAACAACTAGTGCCCCAGTACCCCAGATATGTCTGATCATGATATGTCATCATGATATAAATTTCATAGGTACTTTAAAGAAACTTTAAAAATGTTTTAAGGAAGCCAAACTGACAGCGTGTTTTGGATTTAGGGCACTGTAAGGTGGGCTTCCATAAATACCAGGCTTCCTTCAGAAATGACGCAAGACAGCAGCTAATTACGAGCAAGACACTTGCTCTCTGTATATTCTTACATTTATGAGAACCGCACTAAGAGTAGGAAAACCAAATTACTTTAATTGTACTGCAAGTATGCACATTTATTAATGTATTTATGTGCAGTATGTTTTGCTTTTACCAAAATAAAAATCATAAATGAAACCAAATTTTACACACTGAACCTTTAAACTCATTCAATATGTTTTGCTCGCTATTCTTATCTTAACCACATGAGGGCAGCCAAGACTGAAACAATCAACAATCAGAACATAAGCAATGATATGCGGAATGCCTCAGGTGCTTTTTGACAACCATCAAGTGGATTTGTATATGTTTTGCTCTGAGGGAAGTCTTTCATATGGCTAATCTGTCATGAGGGCCAGACTGGTAAAGGGCTAGGGTGATGATTGTGCTTGTGGAACTTTGTCCCATGCCAACACAAAGACTCTGGAGCACCATCAGAGCTCACCACTCTTGGTAAGGCCATTCTCTAGTCAGTGGTCAGTTTTGCTTTGTAACTGTATTTGGTAGGGTCCTGGTTGTGCCAAACCTTTCTCCGTTTAATAATCACGAAGGAAATTGTTTTGTTTTTTGGGGGGTTTTTTGTTATTGGGGAACTTATCTATCTTCCAATACCTGAAGCCAACTTGAAATGTAATTTTCTCAGTGTCTATGCTGGTAACCTTTGGCAATTCAGGGGCAGACCTATTAGGGACACATGTAGTTGAAAACTGTTGAAATCAATGTAACATATGGCAAGCTACACGTAACTTACATGTAGTTAAAAGTAACTTACAATTTATGATATTGTGACTTGAACGCTAAACGTTACTTGCCATAAATATCTGGTTCATTCACAATAAAAAAACAAAAACAAAAAAATAAGTAAGTACAAAAACCACAGAATCCCTGACTGATGTCAGTAAAATTAGAAAGAGTGCCTCCATTGGCTTTTTGATGTTTCAACACAAAACAAGTGCGTTAACATGGATTTTAAAACCATGAATGTGGTTCTACTAACTAACTGTTATCACCAAAAAAAGAAAATAAAACTAAAAACAATCAGCTGCATTTCTAGTCAGTCTAATCTCTACAGGTTCAGTGCACAAGGCTTCGAGCTGTCAATACTAGTCAATACTTCAGCACATAAATCCTGGTTTTAGACTGTTGTGCTTAATTTCCTTCCTTTCTGCGAACCGTCACACAACTTCTTGAACAGTGCAGAAACAATGGTGACTCATACAGACTGAGACCACAATAACCACAATGCGTTCCTTTACTTTTTTTTATTCTCTCTGTTTGGAAATCCCAGGATCAATATTTTCATTTATCACATTACTTGACATGATGCACCAAAATTTACTCTACCTGTATACAGGAATACACTGAATAGAACACAAGGTTTCACGATGGATACACGACTGACGTTTTGCCCATTGCACTTACAACAGTGAATGACGGGTTTCAGATTTTTTGTTTTCTTTTCTTTTTTTAATCAGCCCCTTTGCTTTTCCCCACATTACTTTGCAGATCACATCCACTTTGGAAACCTCCGCACAGTCTGACAATGTCACATTCTGATTTGCAAACTACTGTGGAAGGTTTTTTTTTCCTCTTTGTAATTTGTTTTACAAGCACAATATGTATAGAAACTATACACAAACTAGATACGGTTCCGATTAGGACTTTTGTTCCACTGTTGTTAACAGCCAATACAGATCAGCCACGTACACTATGCTTATGCAATAACAATGCAAGATTAATCCTCATCATTAGATTCATAATGACCCTCATTACTGTGGTAATAAATTTTTACTTTGTATACACAAAAGTTGGCAACAGATACGGCATGGGGATGCACATGACAGCCGTACTCGAAACTCAAAAGCTGTACAGAAGCATGAGCTTGTATTTACATTAAGAATGAGTGTTTATCTGCATTTCTGTCCATTGGATGCCTGCATTGGGAGGCTTTTTTTTTTTTTGTCTCATGCACCTCATATCAACCATTTTTGTTTTGATCCATGCTCTTAGACTTTTTAGTTGGAGGCGCTGCAACGCAACCCCCGCGTTTTGCGCTTGTTGGAGTCGCAGGTGCTCACGGTCGTTTGTGTGCTTTCAGACTGACATGCTCTGATTCGTGTATGACCGGCCGAACATTTACCGCTGGCCTGCTCAAGTCAAGATTTTTCAGGCAGACCTTGGCGGCGCTGTGCCCTTTACACCATCATCAATCCAGTTAGGCCGTTACATATATTCATGCACTTTTTGAGTGGCTTGGCTGTCAGGTGGTTTAATTAACAATGAAATATCCAATAGAAGCATTCCATTCGTCCCACGCGTTGTACGAACACCCAATATGTACACTGACAAGTATTAATGAGGAGTGCTGACCATGTACGTGTGTCACGGGTGTATAGCGCCATGGACAGTCACTGCAAGCCAAACACTGAGGAGCCCAGGTCAGCCAAAAACACACCGAAGTTGAATGAGGTTCTTACAACAGCCAGACAAAGCCGAGCAAACCCATGCTTCCAAGCAACATGATGGTGGACATTCAAAAGAAACGGACACTCTACAGTCTATCGACAGTTTACCCTTTGGCAACAAATCCCCCGTGTGGGGAGTGAGGGGGTCAAAACATGCCACAAAGAATAAAAACAATTGTAGTTCAATATTCAAATTCATACACTTAAGTTGCTAGGTAAAAACATTTGCGCCAACTCTTTTTTTTCTTCATTTTACGGTTTCAGTGAATCATTTTGTCGTTTTCTTGTGAATAAACACGATGATAATAAACTGCCACTTCCAGGTTTAAAATGAGTCATTGCATAGAACATTTGAATTGATAATTGCTTTTATCTTTTAACCTTCTCATATATTTTTATGTGTATGCATGTACATGTGTGTGCCTGTGTGTGCCTGTGTGTGTGTGTGTGTGTGTGTGTGTGTGTGTGTGTGTGTGTGTGTGTGGGCGTGTAGGCAGTGGGCCCAGCTTGTTATTGAGATTATCTTCTTGGTGTATTGGTAACCTCATTCATCAGCTGGAAGGTGACAGGTCATATTTGGTGGAGAAAGTAATAAGAACCTTGGCTCGGATGCGTCATCAGGATGCAAAGTGTTTCATGTAAAAAGTACGTGAGTGCATCTCTCTGTGTGTGTGTGTGTGTGTTTGTGTGTTGCCTGCATGGATGAGTGTGAGAGTCTGTGTTGTTGATACCGGTTTGCATGCTCTTATGCAAAAACATGCACGTCCGGACACCGTACTGTGTTGTAAACCCTCCGACAAATTGTGTTATACGGCTATTTATTGACAGATGTGTTGGTACGTTTCGTCACTGATTAAAACGATATCTATACGATTGTGCTATCATACCATTTCGCGCATGCTATTGCTTTTTTTTAAAAAACAAAAATCAACAAGCAAATCCGATGCAAGAAAACATATTTACACAAATAAAAAGTGAAAAAACACAATGTCTCCAAAAAGAAAAACACAGAAACCAAGAGTGAAAGTCACTGAGGAGTGGTACCATAAATACACAGTTATTCGCTTTTTATATTTAGATCTCTGATTTGTATTATATACATACAATACTATACATTTGTGTAAAAAGAAACGCATGGTGACATAAACATTTGAAAACATGTGAGGTATACAATAAAAAACATGTACTGAGTAAGGCTCTTCCATCCAGTAAATATTAGGCAAAAAATGAATAGAAACTAAAAGATGAAACAAATAAAAAAAAAGAAGACAAAGTCCTCATGGACTTCATTTGATGACAGTTAGCTCTAGAGCAGTCTAGTCAGCTCTAGGGCTGACTGTACAGATGGCTTTGCAATGGCTAATAAAGAGCCGTGGCCACTCTCATTTGGTCCTCTCATTAATGTGATTTTCACACTCGTGGGCACACTGGTAGTAATTCCATTCCCTAAAAACGTACAACTAATGACTAGTGGCATCTCAGGTGGTGAAAAAGTATGAGCTTATTTTTGTCTGTTTTTATTGTTTGTGTTTTTGTTTGTTTGTTTTTTTGTGGTTGTTGTATTTTTGTGCGTGCGTTCTCATGTCCACATCTACACAATGCATTCTGTAGACAATATACCTGGAAGAGGGGAAAAAATAAAAATAAAAACACATTCAAAGAAGGGGTCAAATTCCCTAAGTTGGAATGTATTGTAGAGATCAGAACTGAGCTTTTGGGGATTGTGTTGGAGCCGTCAGGTTGGTTGTCACTGCTGTGATATGCGTCTTTTCCAAGTGTGTGGTGTCGTTGATGGCTCATGCTGGTAACTTTGGTACAAGAAAAACCTGTGAAAATTCATCTTTTTTTTTTTTTTTGTTTTGACTTTTCAGAAAACCTCTGAAGGCATCGATGCAGATTTGATCTTTGCCAGATGTGCAATTCCCCAGACACGAGTGGCATTTTATTAAAAAGCCCTCTAGAGGGCACTGTGAAGCTTCTTTTATTGATCTCTCTAAAAAAAAAAACGGGACATGCGCAGCTGAACACGATGAATTTCCGCCATGATATCCAGGTGCTTCAGTTAGGAGCCTTTTAGTGCCACACGGGTCCCCAGAGGGTTTCTGCAAGAGAGGATGGGGAGCTCCAGAGTCCCTTTACCTTTTCCTTCTGCTTCACTGCATCTGCATAATTGACCAACGTTGGTCTCCTGAGACAGAGAGAGAGAGCGAGAGATTCAGATTCAGATTCAGGAAAACCTTATTTATCCCGGCGGGGCAATTAGGAAGATGTGAGGGAGGGAGATGCGAGTGTTAGTAGGGATATTTCAGATTGCCAAATATCTCATAATACGCAGAAGATCTCGTGCAAACGCGCAGCAAATGCTCCAGCACTGCTGTATCAGTAAAAGAAACCAGTGGGACGCAAATGGCAAGCACAAAAAATGTTTAATATTTAACCTCTTGTAATGTCTGTAGCAGAGTACGCTTATGTAAGAGAAAACCTGCTATGTTTATGTTACAGCTTTGCCAGCCCACACTCTCCTTACTCCAGATCACCCAGCCAATCACAGGCCTGCTCTCCCTGCCAGCAGTAATCCACTGGGCTGAGCAGGCAGCCCTGCCGCTCAAAGAAGATCTGAGTCGGGTTTATCTCCACACTCAACTTGTGACTCCCGAGGCTGCCCCCAAAAGTCACACAGAGATCAACCACTGATATTAATCCGGGTGTCAAATTCAATCAAACAGCAGCTCTTCACTTACACGCCACGACTGCATCCTGTGCAAGTCAAAGCATGTATTTTGACAGCTCCTAAACAAAGCGCAGCGGAATCTAGTTTATTCACGCTTCTGAAATTCTGCTTCATTGAGCAGAATTATTTTATTAGCCCATTCTACCGTCTAATGAGTGATGCTTAGCATGAGTCATGATTCTGTGTGGCTGCATGCTGCTCTCGTCTCTGTGTGCCTCTTGCATGTGTGACATTAAAGCAGCGCCATGGTTGGTCCTCTGCGTCTAAATATAGGCCAGTGTACTAGGGCCAGATTATTGGATTCGAGGGAGGTTTGAAGATGTCATAAGACGAACTAGGCGGGTGCTAACCCCTGCTCTTGGCGTTGAGCACTCGTCTCATCATCCCTCAGGTGAAGTGACTGCGCGCAGAGCCGCACCGTAAACGACCTCATCTGACACAGCACAGAACCCATGAAACAAAACACTTTAAAAAAAATACCAGAAAAAAGCTAAACGCAAAACTGCTTTCACACATCCATCTGTTCATCTGCTATGGCCGCATTACTGGGGACTCAGGGATGCGGAGGTGCTGGAACCTCAAATCTCAGCCATTTAGATAAAACGCTACTTTATCATAGGTGTCCAAAATACAGCAAACATTGACGCATCACCGCACACACTCAGACACACACAGGGTAACTATGTCATTTGCTTGAAAACTTACAGCCAGTGTTGGAAGGCTTTAGACATCTTCATAACCTTCTTTGTGAAAAAGCAGTTTCATCAAGGTATCCTTTCAATTTTTAATTTCCAGGCCTCCTCAGTCTGCTGCACAGGAAACACCATCGTGAAGAAGCGTTCTGCCAGGATGAATTCACATTAATGTGTGTCCATGTCTGGGGAATTCACAGCTGACAAGGCATCCTTTGGTTCCAGTTCTGTAACATTAGAATATAGAAGTTAGCATAAATGCATTTAATTAGCAATTCTCAGTATAGAGAAACACAGTACGCCGTTTTTCTTTAAGGCTCAGAGTCAGAGTATTATTATTTTTGAAAGTAACACAGTAAAACATCAGTATTACCAGTAAAAGACCATTTACTACATTCTGATGTAGAACTTAGTAAAAATATTCATATTTATGAATTTTTGATGTTTTCACTAAGTTGATCAAGCAAGATGACGCTGTGTTTCTCACAAGACAATGGTCCCCTACTAAATTAAACAAATAGAGAGGTAATGAAAAACTCACCGATGCATTCAGGTTTTTACTATTTTATGCCAAATGTTTCAGGTTTCAGAGGTTTTTCAAGTTCAAAGCTACCAATCCATCTTCTTTTACCACCGACTACCCTAAGAAAAGGCATATTTGAATTATGAATTATTGAAATATAAGGGAGCCTTTACATTATCATTGCGTTCCTCCTCTTCATGAGGAAAAATGCATACATGTTCATACAGTGATCGCTATTTCTCTCTTACCTTTATTTTCTGTTTCACCAAAATGATGTAAACTTCTTTCCAAGGCCGGACAAAGCTACGTAATTACAAGGACATTTATGTCAGAAACGTCAACCATTTAAATAAGTACATGTAAAACATTTCATAATTACATTTAAAATGTTCAAATTTCACCAATGCACTGAGAATATTGTGTGTTTTCTATTTCTAAGTCACTTCTTAATCTATCATCCATTCATAAATTTACCATCTCCCAGTTTTCCCGCCTGCTCTGCTGCCCCTCCTTGCAAGATCTTTGTGAGAACATTTTCCCCTTCAGCCGGTGGCTGTTGTGCTGCAGCACTGCCGATACCTCCCGCTTTGCTTCCAATTCCAACAGCGGGAGCCTTGGAACCTTTAGTGAAAACCACAAAAAACATCATCTTTGCCGTCCTTTGCCGCAGAGGGAATCATTTATGTGACTCAGACTTACCGATGCCTGTTAGTGGCGGTGCAGTGATCTTAGTGGACTGAGGTGCTATAGGGACTCCTGCCATTGGCTTCATACCTGTGGCTGCTGCTGCGGGTGTAGAATCCACTTTAGCCTGATGGGAAATTAAGAGGACAAACATGGAATTAGTGGAGTGGGGGAAGCAGGACATTACTGGCCACAATAAATAAGGGATGTTTAGGTGAATCACAGTCAGGCCCTACTTACAGCTGCTGTTGCTGGTTGACCTGCTGCAGATCCTATTCCTGACTGCCGCATCTGTGGCGGAGCTTGACTGGTTTTGGGCTGCTGCTGCTGCTGCACTGCTCCAGCTCCTACTGCAGTGGTCGAGGGCTGGCTGTGCGGAGGGGTCTGGCTGCGTTGCTGTGACTGCTGTTGTTGTGCACTCTGGTGATGCTGCTGCTGAGCCTGCTTGTTGCCATCAGGTTGTTCGGAGCCTGGATGTCGCCCAGAATGGCTCTGACCTCCTGACCGCTGTTGCCCACTATGGCTCTGAGGTGTCGGCTGCTGCTGTTGCTGTGCTTTAGGCCCAGCTCCAGATGGGTCCTGTCTTCTGGAGGATGTGCGATCCCCTTGTGGTCTCTGGCCACGCCCCCCTGTGCCATGGTGACGAGCAGAGTCCGGCTCTCGAGAGAAATCGCCTGAGTTCCTAGGACTTGCCTGAGCAGAACGCATGTCAGGTCCGCTTCTCCTCTGCGCAGACGAAGAACTTCTGCCATCAGCGCGAGCAGATGGATCTCTAGGGTGTGTCCTGGAGGTACGGGAGGATCTATGGTCCTCTGATGAGTGGCGTGAAGAGCTGTGTCTGCCAGAGCCGCTGCCATGGTGACGGTGGTCTCGCGATGATGACGTGTGCCGCTGTTGGTTGTACTCATCCGCAGGATAATACTCCTCCGGAGGTTCATCGTAATCATGGTAGGTGTGCTTACCACGCCTACCTGAAGATGAATGACTTCCGCTGCCATGATGCCTTGAGCGATCAGAACGGGCCTCCCGCGGCTTCTCAAACCAGTCAGTCTCCTCTTGGCTCAAATGATAGGCTTTTTAAAAAATCAAAACAAACATTGTCAGTCAGTGCAGGCTGTTGCTTCGCAGGAAGATGAGAGAAGCATGCAGAATAAAGCCATGCAAAAAAATATATATGTAAATGGAAAAATGTAAAATCCCCAAAATATTCCACAGATCAAAAGTCCAGGCAAAAAGTTGAAAAACCAAAACCGAAAACAAAGACTGATGTAAAAAAAAAGAAGAAAAAAAAAGAAAAGAAAGAAAAAAAGGTGCGTGCAAAACAGATAGAACAGGCATTTTTGGCTTGGTGTATCAAACATAAAAATGTATTTAAAAAAGACAAGCAAAGCAAAGATGACTTCACAATTCCACACCACGCATGCAGTTCCCTCTCAGCACAGTATGACGGTGGAGACCAATATCAGGCAGCACAAAATATTCAGCACCAGTTACCTTCACTGTCAGAAACAGCACAGTGCATGTCATCTACGAGGTAGGGGTCATCTGGTTTATAGACATGACTCCTGGGTATGTCCTTCTTGTGATGATCCTGTACATCTGGCAAGGAATGGCTGGAACCATACTGACCCCTCACATCATGCGGATCCGGGATTCCAGTGCCTCTTCCCATGCCAACTGGCTTCCCAACAGGACTGAGTGGGCTCTCCTCCTCTGAATTCTGGTTGCGCATGGGTGGTCTTCCTGCACGACTGCTCCTCTGGGACCGTTCCACGTTGTCTCTTTCGTAAGATTTACTTCTGTGGCCTGCAGCATCTCTGGAGGATATTTTGTCAATGCCATAACCGGTCGACCTGGACCTACCAGAGTTGTACATGCGATCCTCCTCCTCAAGACCCTCATGACTGGTACTGTAGTATTTCTGGTCATAGGCATTTTTCTTTCCATAAGCAATATCTTCTTGGAGCTTCTTGGATCTTGACACAACAGTACAGCTTCCTCCAGTTGATGTAGTGATTGTGTAAGAGGCAAGGTCAGACTCCACGTCCCGTGCTTCCTCAATAGGGGAGAATTTTGATATCTTCTGCTCCATTCCCTGCTTCCGGTGCTTACTACGTTTTGAGGAGACTACAGCAGGAGCAAGATTCTTGGTTGTGAGCTTGTGGCCACTGGAACTGCTTCGTGATGTGTGTTTATAATCATCATAGTAATATGAGGAGCCACCACCCCCTGTTGTACTCGTGCTCTGGTAGCCAGCTGAGCCAGTAGGTCTGCCATAAGCATCAACAGTCTCATCCTCAGGCCTGGTATAGGGATCTCCACGTGCCGGACCATTCTCAGTGCGATATCGTCCTAAAGGATGGCCTAAGGCATCCGTCTGTTGGTTAGTGTTATCTTTTGTTAGCTCACTAATGTCGTCAATCATGACGTAGTTCCGCGGAATGTTTTGCTCCAGGTTAGAGGTGTAGTGTCCATCAGAAGCATAAGCTGAGGTGGGGCTCTCCCCTGTATGGGTCAAGCCAGGCTCAGGGGGACGATATTGTCCATATGCGTTGCTGTACATGGATCCATAATTGGCATCTGGTGCAGATGTGGCCACTGACACTGCTGGGTTGTTAATTATCTCATAGTTGGTTGGGACTTTTTGCTCAAGGTCAGCTAAAGAAGTTTGTCGTGGTCTTTGGTGGACTGTAAGAATCTCGGCCTGGGGTGGGTAGGAGATGCCGGGCTGATAGGAACTGTGGGTGGGATAAGGAAGGCTCTGGCCTGGCATTGGCTGAGTGGGAGGATGGAAGCCTTGGTGACCATGTTGCTGCATGCCAAGGTCAGTCTGGTAGGAGGATTGGGGATACATGCGAGAGGAATAGGCTCCCTGACTTTGGTAGCCAGGTCCTGGTGGAGGATGGGGCTGGAATGTACCCGGCTGCGGTGCAGGGGAAGAGTGGTACTGCGGAGGTTGGAATCCTATCTGCTGGTAGGTTGAGCTTGGTTGTTGTGTTGATGGTTGACTTTGGGAGTATGGATAAGACATGTAAGATGAAGTTTGGGGATACTGGGAGGCTGCACTGAGATCACTAAATTGACTCATAGGTGCAGTGCTGGGTCTTGTCAGTAAACCATTCGCATCAAAGGTTGCTGGTCCAGTGGCCATTCGGAGATTGTTGAGCTCACTATCTGACATGTAGTCACGGGCATCCCCTATACACCTCAGGTAAGCCAGCTCTCTCCGCTCCTTCTCCTTCACCATAGTCTCTTTACGTTGAGTGATACCAAGTTCTAAGTAACGCAGCTTAGCATCAATCTCTTTTTCCTCCTCCTCCAGTTCAGCCTGTTGTTTACGGAGCTTTGATGATTCTTGTTCCACAGCTTTTAATTCACTAAGCAGGCCAGCCTTGGTGACTCCTTGGGCAGGTCTTGGTAAGACCCTCTGTGGCATGCCAGGAGAGCTGTGCATTTGAGCTGGAGTAACAATGGGGAGTGGAGTCTCCTCTGGAGGGGGGCTGGGGAGAGTCCTCTTTACTTTCCTCATCAGAGAGTTCTGCTGCTGCTGTAGGGAGGCCATCTGCCAAGAGAGGCAGAAAGTGAGCTGTAACACTGTGCTATAAACAGACTGTGTTTATGTAAATTAAGTCATTATTGCACTCTGGTTTTCGCAAAGGGAATCTACACATTTCTTTATCCTAAGACATCAGTGAAGAGCCATGTAGTATTATTTGCTGTTCTGGATATTAAGCAATTTATTACATTCCAATAACGTAAAATGTTTTAGACATTTGCCATTTAAATGCCAGCTCAAAGATAAATAAACTGTGTTGTGGTCAGCATTTGTGTTCCACTTTAGTGAAATGACAATCCTGCAAACTGCATCAAACAGTAAAATCAAGGCAACACTTGTACAAATAAGGAAAAAAACGTTTGTTATCTAGCAAATTTGAATAATCTCAATCAGCAGGACTACCACAATGATGAATTTCTATTTCTCAGAAAGTTTCTATTGATGTCTAAATATTTGTTTGAATAAATATAGAGCTAAAATGTTTTAGTGGGTAGGTACATTGAAACAAATTTTACAGTTTTACCCAAAATTATTCTGATTCTATCTAAAAAAAAACAAAAACATAAAACATAGTTTGCCATTTCATAATTTACTCTCATGAACCAATTAGTCAATTAAGTTAACTCTCTCAAACTCATCACATTATCATTTTCCTTAATTTGGTATTAAAAAAGCATTGTAAGAAAGAAACACAATATAAGTAAGATAACTATTCTTATCCAATACTTACAAAATACTTGTGTTGTGTGGATAGATCCATGATAAATTTTTATAAAATCCACAAGAAAAATACATGCAAACTTAGCATAAAAAATCGTCAAAAATTGGACATCTAAAACAGCTGGACACTGACTCCTATGGTTACTTCTGTGACTGTTTTGGTCTAAACAAAGAACTGTGGTAATTTACTTTGACCAGCTGCTAACAATACGGAAGACAGCAATGCATCACGGCAATCTGTGTGTGCCCCTGGCAACTGTTCACTCCAACATCATGACAGAAAGTGAGAGAATGAAAGTGTGTGTGTGTGTGTGTGTGTGTGTGTGTGTGTGTGTGTGTGTGTGTGTGTGTGAAGCTTCATAGCAGCTGCTCTCATGAGAACATTCTGTCACATTTCTAATGACAAATTTGGTTACTATTTATATAAAACATTCTGCATATAAATATATATTCAAACACACATTTCTTTACTTTTCCTTTCACTCAACAGAAATAAATGTCTTGTAACATTATGTGGCTGGTACTGAATTTAGCGCTTTTAAATGGCAAATGAGCTCCAAAGGTTTTTGTTGTTGGCAAATATTAAATAGTGTCAAGATCACAAAACAAGTCCAGTTACCCTAACTCAACCCTTCTACCTCACTAAATAGTGTGAAAGAATGTGACTTATTTAATTAGTTATTTTTAAATAATGTAATATTTTAACAATGTAATAAGCATTAAGAAATACACCAATATTATATACCATAATGTAATGTGCAACAATAAAGTTTCCATTTCCATTCCCATTTCAAATACAAATTCAATATTAGCAACAACAAATGTTGCAATATTCATGACTGACAACGTAATGCAGTATTTATGGAATCAGAACAAATGAGAGAATTTTGAATAGTCATATATTTATATTCTGCTCCTACACATCAAAAGGAATTTAATAATACTAAATCCTGGCATGCATTTTTCTATACCAGTGTTTGCAATATTGGTTGTAGAACCTATGCAACATCCCTTTTATTCTACCCATTGGCCAGTGGTACAGGTTAATTCATACATAGGACTGAGTGGGTCATGTCACAATTTATTTCCATATTCATTGGATTTATGAACATTGGACTCAATTATTCTAACTTCATCCTTCTTGTACTGCCTGAGAATGGCTACTTTTGCAATATTAATTTTAACTTCTTTTTTTTTTTTTTTTAATATTTAAAATTCTAAGGTCATGGTCATTGTATTTGTATTTGGCTTGGTTTGCATGGTGATCAATCCAAAACTGAATTGTTTGTGTATTGGTAAGCATGTGGGTTACTTTGGCTTTGTTTTATTCATAATCTCAAATTCAAAACTAATAAGGTTTTGCTAAATTGAAGTGAATTAAATTAGTAATGCACAACGTGCAAAGACAACTGAAAAGTACTCTACCTGACTGTTCGACAGAGCTTGTTGATGATATGGCGAGAACCTGTTCTTGGCAGGGTCCTCTGATGTGGGGCTGAGAGGCTTTGGATCCGACATGGAACGCTGCACACTTTTTATGGGTCTTGGTAAACTCTGGTGGCGTTGAGGTGATTCAGCAGTAAAAGCCTTCTGCTGAGGGGTCACATGAGCCTTGTTGAGTTTCTCTTGAGAGGCAAAAGTTGTCTCCAGCATGCGATGGGGAGACAGTGGCGACACAGGAGAGTAAAGCACCTGTGGAGATTTGGGGGCCTGGCGAGATGAGGACTCATGTTGTTGCTGTTGATAGCCAATTTCAAGAGGATCAGGTTTTCTTCTCTCAAATTTTGCAACTGCTTGAAGTCTAGATGAGGCTTGGTCAGATGTGTTCGCACCAACTATATGTAGACTTGTTGAGTATGGGCTTATAGTTGTTGGAACGCTTAGCTGAGGTGCCACAACACCTTGTGATTGAGACTCTGGTTCTGTTTGGCAGGCAAGACTTTCTCCTTTATGAGTCCTCTCAGGGGCTGCTATATAATGTAATAGGTCAACCTTCGTGGTTTCAGCCATGGTGATGTGAATGGCTGGGGAAACCCTCCCAAGTTGCTCTGACTCTGTTTGGCATGAAGAATCATTTGTGGTCTGAATAGCTATACTTGCAGAAGCTACTTTAGATAACGCATCTGATTTAGCCTCACCACTGGATTCAGAGTGTTTGGAAACACGTGATTTTCTGCGCCTTGCTGGCTGTTGATCCCATTCTCCCTGGTCCTCCTCATCAGTCTGCACACTGCAATCAGCAATACGCCTTGTTCTTCTGCGCCTGTTCATGAATCTCTCCTCTCCATCTTCATCATCTGTTTGCACACAGCTATCTGTAATCCTTCTCACAGAGTCCTCTTCTGATCCATCTCTCAGTCGAGGCATGGAATTCTGTTTTTTCATGATCTTGGAATCAGTCTGCTTCTCACTGCTTCTCAAAGACATTTCAGAGACAGAGCTATGAATAGGCCGAGCAACCACAGCTTGGACAACTTGCCCATCCTGCCAAAATTGAACACTTTGTCCTTCTTGTTGAATGACTCGACCACTTTGATCACAAATAATGAACCCTTGAGGTGGTCCTCCTCCAACAACTACCCCTTGTAAATTACTTTGAGCAGATGTGGCTGCTGCTGCCGCCACTGCACTAGCAGCAGCTGCCTCAGCAGCAGCCACTGCTGCTGCTGCTTCCACTGCTGCTGTCTTCTGCCTTTTTTGTTCTTCTAGCTGCTGCTGGAGCTGCTGCTGCAAGGACTGGATTTGCTCAAGTTGCATTCTCTGTTGGGCAAGTTGTTCTCTTTGCATTATAAGCTGTGTTTCCCGCTCTGCCTGCTGCTGGTGTAAAACCTGCTGTTTGATTGTTTGCAGTTCCTGAATCTCACGTTGCACAATCAATTGTTCTTTTTCTCTGTGTCTCTGAAGTTCCATGCGATCTCTCTCAAGTTCCTCATGTAGTCGCAATTGCCGCATTTTCTCCAGTTCAACACGCTCTCGCTCTAACTGCAGCACGTGTTCTTGTTGCTGACTCAGTCTCTCATCTTCTTTACCTTTCTGGGCATCTGATGGAGGTGAGGTTTTCGAACTCGGTGTTAGAGCAGCCTGGCCTTGTGAAAGCACTAAAGGTTGAGGTTGACTGATAGATTGAACTTGAGACTGGGTTTGAGTCAAAGACAAAGGCTCAGTTTGAGCAGGTAATGGCTGCTGCATTTGGGCCTGCACTGGCTGCATGACTGCAGGTTGGGTATGGGCTTGAGACAAGGAAGTAACACTCTGTGAGGTAAATTGTGTTTGGTTTGAAGGTTGGCCAACTGTGGTTTGGATGATAGTTGCTGGTGTGGACTGGGTTGGAGTGACAGTTGCAGCTGTTTGTGAAGAAACTGTTGTTACAGGTTTTCCTAGATACACAGGGGTTTCCTGGTGTAAACTGGTTGGATCTGGCACCCCTCCTGAACAAGTATCTGAAGTAGGAAACTGATTTGGAGGAGGATAGTATGGTCCTTGTGTTGACAGAGGCATTCTGGGTGTAACTTGGGGCAACCTGGTAAGGCTGGCCAATGGTACAGTAGTTACACCTGTGGGGTATGGTCTGTATATTCCTCGAGGCATAGGACGTATGACAGGAGCAGGTTGGGTTGTTATTGGCAAGGTTGAGGCTATGGGAGTATTAATAGTGGAATATATCATACCATCACCCCCTCTCATTGCAGATGGGTACAAGGCGCGTAAACTTGCTTGTCTAGCATTGATTAGGTTTGTTAAGGTTTGACCATTAGCTGTTGGTCTCCCATCTGGGCCATACAGTAGGTTTGCCCTTATTGATGCCAAGCTTTGATGAAGATTCAGCCTAGCTAAAGGTCCTCCTCTTCCTGCTCCATATGGTACTAGTTCAGGATTATTTACATACCTCCCATAGTGATCCACAGAGTTAAGAGCAGCACACATGCGACTGATCTCTCTGGCAGTGGTTGCACTATACTGAGCCAAATTGGAGTCTTGTGAACCAGTAAGGTCACGAGAACCATGGGCGTGTTCGGAATTAATATTTGACATGGATCCATAGCGACGCAGTGGTAATGAGGGGCTTGCAAAATCTCCTTGGTGGCGAAGGTCTGTGTAGGATCCATACTGTGCTCCCATGCCAATATATCCACCGTCATAAGCCTGATTCATGTTACTAAGATCTACAGCTAGGCCTCCCTGACCATTCATTTGATAGTGACTAGCATCAGTCATAGAAGGTAAATTTGTTTCAGACATTGAGGGTTGCATTCTTCCTGGGGGGATCATGTTTGGTTGATATGGTTTATGTTCTTCCGCCACTGTGGTGTGAGCCTGATGCTGTTTGCTTGTTTGTTGGCTGACACTATATTGTGGTGTGTGGAGTGGCTGGCCTACTGGAGGGGTTTCAGAGGTTGGGTTGTTTTCAGAGGTTGTAGGCTTTTGAACAAATGACCCTGAACAGGAGCTCGCAAAGGGTAATTTGTATACTACATCACAACAAGCAACTTGGTTTTCTGGTTTGATCTGCCCTGTGAGATCCAAGACCTGAGAAGAAGGAGGTTCTTCACGTTTCACCAGCTGAGTAACTGTACTACTCTGTGATGTATTACTCTCATCAAGTTGTACCATCACAGTGTGATGTTTACCTGTTGACAAGTTCATGACTATTGGCTTGTTTTTTAGCTCTAAGGCAACTCCTCCATAGATTTCATGAGCAACGTTAGAGGCTGCACCCCCAGACACCGATGGAAGGGCCATAGGGGATACCCTTGAAATGGCACTAGCAGTCACTGCAGCCTGAACACTGGTTGTTTGAGTTACAACAAGGTCTTTTTTCATCAATAATGGCTGGACCTGATTGGCTAAATTGTAACGAGCAAAAGAAGACTGTTGTTGGTGCTGCTGGAGCTGCTGCTCAAGAAGCTGTTGCTGCTGTAGGAGTTTCTGCTGTTGCAATTGGAGTTGTTGTTGTTGAATACCCAGGTTCTCCAAACATGCATCAATTTTTGGAATTGATGGGTCATTAACTACTGGCTTAGTCTGGGTTAGACAAACAGCAGATCCAACACCCTGGCCCAAATCCACACGGTTTTGTAAAGGGTCCCCATACACTATCGGTTGCTTGTGTTGGGACATAAACATAGAACCTGCAACTGTGATACTAACAGTTGTTGGTGTTGATAACGATACATGTGGTTGCTCTTGTGCATTCAGATTAATAATGAGAGGTTGCACTGCTGTGTGCCGACCTGATGGCTGTTCTGTTCCTACTGAGTACCTTCTTGTGTCAGACGCAAGTGATGTGAGGTCCATCCCTTGGTCTGTCATGATAATTGGAGCTGGTCTCATTGGGGCTCTTAGATCCACCACATTAGTGCTTGAATATACTTGGCCCTGATCCACTACCATTGAGGAACCCGATATATTTGAAATTTTACCAGGGGATACAATTTCCCTCAGTCCACAATTTTTTTCAATTGTGGTCATTGTGCTAATACCAACATTTACCTTTTCAATATTTTGGGACTTTTTAGGGGATGTTGGGGAAGTTGCTAAAGGGGGATGGGCGCTATACAAGGTTTTACCACTAACTTGTGTGGGTGACGATAAAGGGGAAGTGGAAGAATTTACAGTAATTGGTTTGGCAGGACTTGTCTTATCAGAGCTCAGTGTTATCACCATCACTGGTGATTCTTGAGAGGACTGTTGCCTTGCAAGACGTGGTGTTATTGTCCTTTGAGGTGCCTGGGATCCTTGTGAAGCTGCAGTCGATGAGGGAGTACCTGGCAAGGATGGTAACTGTCGGCCACTACTACTCGGTGGTCTCACAGATGGCACATGTGTTGGGCTCTGCGCTGGAGAAGTCGCTGGGGACACTGGGGGACTTGAACCTTTGAAAAGTGAGAAGACTTTGGAGGTTAGGGACGATGCACCAGGGTCATTTGATTGCTGTACTGGCCTTTGGGGGAGGGTTCTGTTGTTGGCAGGCACAGTGCTGCCCGCCTGTCGGGTTGTAGCTGTTTGACTGACTTGGGCTTTGGTTGAAGTTCCAACAACACCTTCAATTTTGGCACTCTGTGTCATCATCCTGTTTTGTGTTTCTTTTGACAGATGTTGTGCGGCACGAATACCTGGAATTCTAGGGTCACTTCCTGTTGTTGAAAAAGACATAGGTGCAGTGATCTGGGTTGGGCTTGAGCCAGGAGTTAGCGCAGTTGCTGCTTCAAGGTTATGTTTACTGTCAGTTTGAGAATCCCTTTGAGGCTGACCCGCTGCTTGCACTTGCCTCTGCATGAGCTGGGCTTTCTTCATCATTTCTTCATAGACCTCCTCTGCACTTTTTAGTGTTTTATCAGAAAGTGGTATTTCTGAAGACTTTTCTGTGGGTGAATAAAGGGATGTGAAAGTCGGTAAATTAAATTCATTTCCTGATTTATAAAGCTTTCCACCGATCATCTCAAAGCCCTCTGCCTCTGAATCCATAGATGGTGAATATTCTGAACATGATGATCTGTGAAGCTCCTCCATCTCTGCAGCCTGTCTTAGCTCTTCTGTTGGTGATGCATCCTCAATAGGGGAGAGGTTACTGGGGGGAGTTTTAGATCTTTCCCTACGCCTTTGTGCCCTTAACTCTTCTTTGTCTCTCTTTGTTTTTCGGGCAGTACTTCTGATTCTCTGCTGTTCCAAATCTCTCATTTGTTCCTGTTCACGCAATAGTTCCTCCTCTTCTCTAAGCTCATCCTCTTCAGATGAGTCCTCAATGGTTGGCAACAATGGCCCATGAGACCTATGTCTGGCTTTTCTTTGCTGCTTTGCTTCTTCTAATCTTGCCCTCCGACTGGGACTGCTGTCACTGTCATCCTCCATGGATGACACAGATGTGGGAGAAGTTCCAGAGGTGTAGCTAGGAGTGGTAGCAGGTAGGGTGGAGGAATATTCTCCCTTGGACCGCTCCTCAGGTGAACCAGTCAAGCTCTCCATCTCGAGCTCAGGCTCTCGAAGATCATGGTCAGCACTGAGTTCCATGTCTCGGCTGTAGCTGTTGGTGTTATTTAATTCAATGGTTTTAAAACGTCGTAGACCTCCAGCCATTCCAACATCTTCCTCTTCATTTGTTTTGTAAGCCCCCTCTGATGTTTTTGTGTCTTCCTCAAAACTACTGGAATGTTGAGAGAGTCTTCTTCTCTCTTTACTCAAATCCCCACTGGGTTTATGTGCCCTTTTATTTTTCTGGTTTCCATGTTCTTCCATTTCTTCTTCATCAGCACTCATCTCCATAATTTGCCTCCTCATAAATTCTTCATCCGTTAACTCTTTATGTGACTTTTTCTGTCTCACTGGCAATGGCGAGAGACCACTTTCACTGCTGTCTTCCACATAATCATGCCGAAGTTTACAACTGAGGTCATCCTCTGACTCATCCCTTGCTGCATCATCAGGAATGTAGTCTTTTTCATGTCCAACTGACAGCGAGTGCGGACGAGACTTTTGATCAGAGGCAGTCTTTAAGTCCAGTAGAGGTTTCATTGAGCTCTCAAGCATGGTGATATCTGATGGGATTGAAGCCCCTTGCTCACTGAGCTTGATACCCTCTTCATGAATCTGGCCTGTAATCTCTCCATGAGAGCTGGAGATCCCATCTGAGGAGTATCCTGTATCACTTAAACTTTGTGAGCTGGATTTGTTGGAATCCTGAAAAAGAGACAAAGACAAGGATAGAGGTCAGACAAATTATGGTGTGGAACTAAGTCATGTCAAGTTCTATTACAAGCCTCAATGAAAACATTTTAGCCCACTACTTCATCCAACATAACAGCATACTTTTATGACCATTATTTTTAATTTTGGGGTGTGTGTGTGTGGGGGGGTGGGGGGAGTAAACAATACAATGCTCAGGCATTATCAAGTAATTACAGCACAAATAACAAATTCTCAAACCATTAGATGTATGGGAAAATCAACGCAAAAGTAAAATTTTGGTTAAACAATTTAGTGATTATATTTTTTCCTAGGAACAACAAGACAAATGGCATTGAAACAACCACTGAATTTGAATGAATATTTGATGTATGTGCATTATTTGGAATGTACTTTTTTGTATAAAATTGAGAAATCTGATCAACATTTTTAGGGGGTTGATTTTCCCTTTAAAATGTACATACAGATGGACAAATACACTGACGCACGGGATAAAAAAAAGACAGTAACAGACAGTTGAACATACATATGTCACAAACAAACAGTATTTTGTCACATGCTTAACTGTCATCGTTAATGCATTCTCCAATGCATTCTTCGTACCGTTGAAGAATACCGTACATGCTTAGAATGCTTTTATCATGTCATCATCATGTGTTGGGTGAGAAAAAAATTAAACTTGATGTAAATAAGCCATTAAAAAAACACCCTGGTAGACAAATTGAATGTTTCAAGATGAGAAATGGCCACAGAGACAATGGCAATAACAATGATTATGTGGACAAGTAGTGTTATAATTATGATAGTTTCTGGTAACTTTACTAGTGATATAAAAATGAGTTAGACAAAAGCATAATGTTTTTATAACAGAAGATTTGACCAATAAAACAAATACTAACAGTGTGAAAATAAAAAAAATAAACAGTAACACATGATTCAATACAAATGTAACACAATAATATGGCTATGGTAAAATAAATAAATGAATAAATAATAAATGTAAGAGGAATGAAAAGAAAACGATGATCAAAAGGTGATTTCAGGTGACTTAAAAGTAATTAGAATTGTAAAATGGGAAGAAAAAAACAACAAATTGAATGGTAAATCAGGAATAACATGAAGGCGATGAAGTTGCAGGTGGCTCACTTCATGGTGTCTTGACTTCTGGGTTTCTTCTGATATCTTCATGTCTTTTGGTGAAGTGACAGTCTCTGACACTGCCTTCTTTGGTGAAGCCTTGACATCTTCTTTGAGAGACTTTGCTGTGACTTTAGTCTTCTCCTGGCTCTGTGTCTGTTTGCGTGCTTGGTTGTTACCTGTGGGTTTAGACTGAGTATTTGCTGCTTTTGATTGGCTGGGAGCAGGCTTTGCATTGTTAGGAGGTGCTTTACCAGTAGCAGTAGATGACTTGGCACCAGTAGGGTGAGAGGTGCCCTTAGCCTGAGCAGAGGGTTGGGCAAGTCCCTTTGTCTGCCCTTTGGCCTGACTTGGTCCCTTGGTTTGGGTAGCGGACACAACTGGCCCCTTACTTTGAGCATTTGACTGATTAGGACCTTTTATTTGTGGGGCCTTACTCTGAACGGAGGGCTGTGTTGAACCCTTTGTTTGTGTTTGAGGTTGAGCTGAACCTTTGGGTTGAGGAGAACCCTTGATAAGAGGGGACGCTTGACTGAGGCCCTTGGTGTGAGCAGCAGGCCCAGCCTGTTTTACAGGAGAGACAGGGCCACTTACTTGAGGACCCGTTGTTTTCTGTGGCTGTTGAGCACCTGGAGGCCTAGGCCCTGAATGTTGATTAGGCCCTTTCAGCTGAGGGGATTGTTGACCGGCTGTAGCAGGTGGCTGGGGGGATCCCGTAGGCTGTGCAACAGGAATATCTCCCAAGCTTCCTGATAGAGCCCTCTGCGTCTGGCAGTTTAAGCACAGCCATTCTTTCTTCTGAAAAACAAGCAGAGATAAAGAATTAGAATGAGCGATGCTGCACAAGCTGTGTTTATTTTCAACATTCAGTGACAAAACAATAAACAGGAAAAAAAAAAGCTGACAAAGGACAGGAATTAGAGTAAATTGGTGTAAATTAGGGCCGACAGAATGGATTTGGGCTTCTTGATTGAGTCGTTAGCTAAATAAGGAAAAGCAATGAATGCTGTTTTATTGATGTTCAGAAAAAAAGGAGGGAATTTGACGCCTTCGAACAACTGAATATGTCAAAGCTTGTCCAAACAATATTTTTTATCTCTTGGTGAAGACTTAATTATTTGACAACAGCACTCGAGCAAAGTAAACACAAGAAGCGGGCTATGTGAATACAAATTAGCACCTCTGTTATTAGACTGAAGAGGGGGAGGTATTATGAAGGGGTTGTATTTAGATATTCTATATATTGCATGCAGCCAAGCTTCTCTCAGCCAGAGGAGGATTCATCCATCCTCTTACCCTTAATTGAGCGCTATGTTTGGAGGTAGTTATAGATCCACACACTGCAAAGCACCTCGGACGGAGGAGATAACATTACAGATTCAATTTCAGGTCAATGCAGCAGATTGATGGAACAGCTCAATGCAAAGAAATTACTATCCTTTGGCCACAAATGCAGAAATGAGAGGTGACGCAAACTGCCCCATCATACCCAGTGTATTATCTAGCCCTGCAGCCTGACGAGGTTCATGTGACTCATTCAACAGAACAAATAACCTCATAAACACTTGTACTGCCAATTACCGTCTGACCAATAAATCTTTTTGCATTACAATTTTCTCTAACGAAAACAAATGATGTGATGTTCAGTGTGATAGGCAGACACTTTCTTCTTTTTTGTCAAAGATTCATCCATTTGAAGATTATAGTAATTCATTTTACTGTGAGCCATGCATATTCAGTAAAATAAAGAGTGCCTCTCATGTTTTCACAAACTGAGAGCTGCCATGAAGTTGCTTTCCAAACCAACCTAAAGGATAGATTAAAACGTGTAATACAGCAGAAAGAGAAAACCAGACAATGCGGATCTGAGAGCACAAAAGGGACGTCAATCTGGAGACCCACAAGGCTGCATGGGTGTAGGACAAAGGCAGCTTCTTTGTTCAGATGTTTTTCAAAGTGGTGCGAACGTGTGGGGTTTTCACGATTGGAATTGATTACTTTTTCCTTCCTAGGTCCCTTGTGCATATGTTCAATTCCTGTTTATCTCACTGGCTAGAATGAGAAGACGCAACACAGGCCCAATTAGCCATTTCACCAGTCAAACTGACGTGTGAAGTCACAATTTTCTCCAGGCCAGTGGTTCAGTTGTTCACCGAGGGCCAAACAGCAGGAGGAGAAACAAGAATTAATTCGGAATGAGTTGAAAAATTCTGCAGGGAAAGGTTAAATTCACACTAATTCCCACACACCTAAACGTGTGAAATTTGTTCTGTGCTTTCATCCCATCCCTTTTAGGGAGCAGTGAGCTGCAGCGGTGCTACACTCGGGTTTCGTGTGGTCATCTAGTTTAAAAGGTTAACCCTTAATGCTGAGTTCCAAGCATGGAGACGATGGTTGCCGTTTTTATAGTCTTTTGTATATGACCCAAGAAATCCCACGACCCTCCTGTCCAGAGGAGGGTCGTGTAGGTAGAACCACAGACAAAGCGGCACAGATAGCATGCTCATCCATTGCGAAACAAAATTGGGAAACAACAACTATCTACCACTAAAATGTTTTCAGAGCATTTTATTTTATCTGTGAAGATGAACAGGAAAAGAACAACACTCATTTTTTTTACCTACAGCCATTTTCACTGCACATGTTTCTGTTTGGAACGCCTGTGCCTTTTGGCTCACTGAAAGGCCTCTGCCACCCTGAGGAATCGCAACACCTTAAAATTCTATTAAAGCATCTCTGTCCACTGGCATTTTTTTTCCAATATGGTCATAGTGTAATCATGAAACATGACCATTTCCTTTTACCATTCTGTAATTAATTTGATTATAATGAAATGGATGAAAAGGAGGAAGTATGTATTCCATCAGCTGTTTACAACAGTGTCAAAAACCAAGTCAGCCAACGGTCGCTCTGTTCAGTTTTTATCACCTTCAACTGTGCCGATGTTCATGTTCAGTCAATTAGTCACCTTATGCCACATGGATTTGAAATGATGTAACTGTCTTGTTTTCAGAGCTGACACCATGTGGCTCATGGCCACTGTGAAAATGCGGAAAGGACAATGCTGCAATAGTGTGGGCAGCCACTAAGATCTTCAGCTTAAAAGAGACTGTCAGAAGAAGGAGGGTGTGGGTGAATATCACAGCAGTGATTAGTGCCTCAAAAAAAAAAAAGCAAGATTCCCAAACACATATAACACAATACACGCATACAACCCTGTATTAGATGTGACACAAATACCAATATTTTTGAATGCAGTTGAAATAAGACTGAGATGCTCTATTTTTAATGATAATGTGCTTTAGCTAACAGAACTTTCCAAGCATGTCTGAATTCTGCAGGGATCTGCTGTGTGGACGGAAGCACAGGAATGCCAAGCAGACGGGCTTGCTTTGTTTTCATCTCTGTCAAGTGCTCTACTGAGAAGCTATATATAAACAGGTGCGGTACTCCAAGCTTGCCATCTGCGCGAGTTGTTCCACATTTAAAATTAATAAATAAATGGGCAGAAATGTGCTGGTGGACAACAGAGCAGACGGGGCAGGGGTTTTTTGGGGGGTGCTGATGATATGTCGAAAATGTGCTGCTAAAAACACCTGGAACCCCAGATCACTTGACAGGGCACTAATTCCCTTTTTTGTCTTCCATCAAAGCTTTTCCTGCCATTTTTGGCACCATCAAACTTCCCTGAATCAGCAGAACATTGCTGTGTGGGAGAGCCAACCAGGAGCTGGGGGTAGCAAATTATTTATGTAGAGTGCTTTAGCTGGTACAGCAGTGAGCGCTGTGGGCTCCGCTTCCCACCTCTACCTACACGGCGAGGAGAAAATCAAGTCCATAAAGATTCAGGCTGTGCACTTGCGAAACGGGCTTTTAAAGTGCAAACTGAAAACAGAGCAGCCGTTTCACTGAGCCAATCCCCTCCGACCGCCCTCCTGAGAGCAGCGCTTCAACAGCGCAACACAAACACCTGAGCCATTAAAGTTCTCCCTTTAATTGTTCACTCTGAGTATAAAAAAAGGGACATAAATGACAGCGGGTTTGTTTTGTTCAGTGGCGCTGCCTCCTCATTTGTGCACGCATGTGTGCACGCACTTGTGTGTGATTGTGAGGGAGATCATCTCGTTAGCGAGCCGCTAACCTGATTAAATGGCAGCAGGTTAGCTCGTTTGCTCACTTGAAAGTGCACTTGGCTCTGAACTGTAACTCAGAAGTGAGAAAAGACCAAACCCCGACTGTAATCTATCAATTCAAGTCGAGGCGGTTGATTGCTGCTCTCGCCCAACGTCCAGCTTTTTGATTTTGGTCTTGGACGTTGGATCAGCAAGACAACAAATGGACCCTTTTTGAATTTCCGGAAAAATATGTTACTGTTATCTGAACTTCAATATCTTACTGTGCATTTAAGAACTTTTAGAGAGCTTTTTTTTTTAAAGAAATTAGAAATTACATTAAAAATCTAAATAATCATATAAAATAAGATAATAAAATAATTACTCTAAATGACAATTGTGATTTACATTGCCTCTGAGTGTGTTAAACGTGTGTACTGTCAACATGTTCATCATCATCTTCTGTCCCCTTGAAACAAGGTATCAACTTAGACAACTTGCAGACTACAAGCCTGCAATTGTGAATAAATCAATTCAATCAATTGGGTGGAATGACAATTTTGGTGGTGTTCATCTCTATCGCTGGCAAAACGGAGGCTTGTCACCACTGAAGGTCATCAATGCTGTGACATACAGCCACACAACCCCATGTGTCCCTGATTTGGGACTTAACTGCATCGTCTACAGTACCTAATGGACCGAGGCTTCTTTTTTTTTATTATTGTGTTCAATAAATAAAACATCAAATTCCAAAATATGTCTTGTTTGTTCCTAAACAAACAAGACATAAAATAATAAAACCAGTACCAACAGGAGCCTAAGCCATTCAATGGGAGCTCAACTACTTCTCAGACATCCTGGTCGACCCATTAAGGCATATTTTTCACTGACGCTGATGGAAAGCTAACAGCTTAATAAGTGTATAAATGATGAAGTGAAATCAAGCACAGCATTTTATAGCTTTAGCTTTTTTAATGCTGTTCTGTGGTGCTCCTACAGAACCTGTTTGTTTGGAGGTTTTTTTTGCATCCCATCTTGTAAATATTAAGACGACCTTATTAGAAAATAGCACATAGGTGTAGAACACAAAGGGGTTCAAAGGAAGTATAAACCATTGTGAATTCTGGTTGGATGTACATGTTGCTCCGATGGCTTTGTGCCATAAGTAGAGTTCAAAGAGAAGCGTGATTGGGTGGGCTGCAACTCAGATGGAGCGCCGCCATCGACAGTCGGCTCAGAAGCGGAAATCTGCCCTTTTCCCTGTCAAAAATAATGAGAGATTGAATACTGCCGGTTATTACAAGGTTAGTTATGAGGTAAAGGTCAGAGGGATTGATGCTCCTCTCAGATTGATTCTTCGCTCTCAGACGCCACCTGAGACATCGCAGCCGCAGCCGGATCGCTTACACAAAGTGTTTGCGTACATGCATGTGAGCGCGCATGTAAATCCATTGCTGTGGGCATGTGCATCAGTCCATGTGCATTGAAATGTTGTCAGGGATGGGCTAAATGAGATGCAACAAGGAAAGCATTAATTATCCAGACGGCCTGTCACTAATGACGGCTGAGACCAAATGCTATGCGGAGGAATCGTAAATGCTGGGGAGTTGCAGACTTTGATCATGAAATGAGGCAACCTCCAGTGATTCTATTGATATTTTTGACGTCTCATTGATTGAATAAAAAAAAAAAAAGACTTAATGAGAAAGGAGCGAAGTTGCTTCTGGCAAACATTCCCAGAAAACCTGAAGAATGAATGTTTAGCCGATCCAGAGCTGCTCCGAACGGCATTTCAGACTGCAGTGATTTTTGTTTTCATTGTTAATGTTTAATCACTCGTGGCTCAGCTGGATTGCTCCAACCAGAGGAAAACAAAACTCAGCAGCTGCAACAACAGCGGCCGAGGATGAACACTGTCTAAATCTTTGAGTTGAGGGACCATCTCTTACGTTGTGAGCCGTATCATGAAGTGAACACTGGCATTTTAATGACTTACAGACTTCTGAACTGAAATCAATACATGCTGATTTATGTTTTATTGTCAATATGCTGTTTGGATTAATGTGTTCTTGAGTGCTTTGTTTTTTAGTGACCCAGCTTTTATTCTAACACCAGGTAGATCTTTTCTACTGTCCCACTTTATATAGAGTAGAGAGCACTATTTTCAGATTAAAAAGAAAACCTCCAGCGGATGTGATCCGCCTTAAAATACAATGCTTGCGCGTCACTTTTTTTTGTTTTTTTTTTCCAGTGTAGGCCTTAACTAAAAGGTCACATTGCTCAGCTGCTCCACTGAGAGCTCTGGCCATAAATCACAGGCCTCCCTTTTTTTCTTTTTTTTTAGTTCCCAACACTGGAATAAAGGACAAAATGCACAAAAGTAAAGGCTGCGAGACTTGAAACGTGCACAGACAACACGACCACTAAGACTTTAACGCCTCCTGCCCGTGGAGGGAGCCAGAGAGCGCACAATTTCACAGCGCGATATGGGGCCCCGTGGGAGCGCGCACACCCACACGGCAACGTGAGCGCAGAGAGCCGAAAACAAACACTCTCTCCGAGTCGGATTCGAGCATCCTGCTAAATATTGCACTTGGAACGGGCCGCGTGTTCGACACCAACATCTGAGCCGTTGTTCCGCCGATGACAGCTGCACCCACCTGTCCCTCTTTCTTCTTTCTGCTGGCCCCCGAATGTCCTCCTCTGTATGCGCACGCACACCAATGTTTTTTTTTGTTGTTGTTTTTGGCTTTTTTTTTATATGCCGATCAGCAAAGCCCACGGACGCACGCGCTCGCGCGCTCGCGGACGCACTGCCTACACGACACGAGCATTCGGCGTCTCTCCCCTCTCGCGCTGTCAGTCAAGTCGCAGCGAGAGTCCCTCTCCGGAGGAAGCAGGAGGCTGCTGCTGCTGCTGCTGCTGCCGCCGCTGCAGGCTGCGAGCGACAAATGTCAGCTGCCATTTAACGTCGTCACACGCACCACAACACTGGCTCGCTTCGATGAGGCAACACGGAATTAGGAGCTAACTTCTCGTCTCTCGTCCTTCACACAACAAGTAGCGGTGCGCGGATCAATGCTAAATTATGGAGACTTCAGATAACCACATCTTCGTGCTCTGAACTCTATCTATCAATCAATCAATCAGTTTTATTTATTTGTACAGCGCTAAATCACAACCCGCCTCGAAGCGCTTTGTTTCAGTCAGAGGAAAACCAACTGGGCCCCCAGGGCGAGCTAGGAGCGACAGAGGCCAGGAAAAACTCCCCTGTGGAAAGAAACCCAGAGCAGATCCAGACTCCAGAGGGCGCTCATCTGCTTTGGCCGGTTGGGGTGAAAAGGAAATACGAAAAATGGAGGGAGAGAGAGAGAGAGAGAGAGAGAGAGAGAGAGAGAGAGAGAGAGAGAGAGAGAGGGTGAGTTGCAGGGTGAACAACAAAGCTCTCACAATTTAGATGTAAATATAGAGATACAGGACATGCATAAGTGTATGACGTGTATAAAAGTAAACATGTGGATGTATATAAATAATCTCATTGTGTAGTTAAACATTGAGTTAGACATTTAAACTGACCTACATGTACAGTAGCAGGCTGCTTTAAATCGATTCTCAAATCAAATATCGATACTTCAGTCATTTGTGGTAATGTATAATATGAACAGGAAAAAAGAGGAAAGTAACTAAAAAATTGAGATCTTGAAGCGATACATAGTCGATGGAAACTACTTTTTTTACTTCCGCTTGCTTGCATAATGCAAAAGAACTGAGACAAGACAGACGTCTCCGGTGGACTCCTTCGGTACTGCAGGCAGGAAATACCCAGGTAACGCAGGGAGAACAGCTGTTGCTGTTAGGGTTGTTCAAATTAATGCATTAATATTAATTAAATTTCAATTTGAGTCACCTCATATTCTGAAGTAGCAAGTGTTTGTATTCCTTTAGCGTTAGCTATGTGGGGTGATTCATCATAGTTGAATCTAAATAAGATGAAGCATTTGGTGCAGTAGCCCCATCACTGTTTGTCTCTGTGATTTTACACACACACACACACACACACAAAACACACACACACACACAAAAACACACAGGTATTTGCACAAAGCATCAGTACCAGACTGGTATTGCTGATACCAGCCTGAATTGTACCCAGTATCGGATCAGAAAGCAACTCGGCCCCAGTCGCAGGTGTGGAGGGAGACTGAGGCGGTACAACGACTGGGCCCTCCCTGCCAGGAAAGCAGCCTCTGTCACGCACCAAGTGCTATCCACCCTCGGAGTGTTATACATATGAATGTCTGCAGAGGTTTCCAAAAAATAATTCAACAGCAGCTTTTAACCAGAAAGGGATATATTGGTTACTCTCCGGATGTAGGCTAACCGCTGCAGCGAAAGCAAAAACTGTTGAAAAAAAGACAAGGCTGGAGGAAACAGAACAATAGAGAGTTTTTTTTTTCAACCCCAGTAATCAAGAATTACTAAATGCAATCTTAAAAGGGAATAGTAGAAATAAAGAAATATTACAAGTGGAATCTGTTCAATTTTGGTTCCTCTATGATGCCTCACTGCTGCAGGGTGGTTGGCTCTCTACTGGGTGGTGCCCTGGTCAACAAGACGTGTGGACGTCAGACCTGCTTGAAACCTTATGTACTTTTGGCATTCAGTGGTGCTGCCAGAAACTTCTATTTCCAAGAAAAAAAAAAAGTGAAATGTGAAATCATCTGACACAAATGCCATGAAACATCTCTATTTCTCTCTATTTAAGATGAGCTCAGATTGCTCAGATTTGACGCCTTTCACAAAACATTTCATGACCTTCTGAGCTTCAGAGAGTAAATGCCTCCACTGTTAAATGTATTTGCAAGCTAAGTTAAGGTTCTTTTCACAGCTGTCAGAACCTCATAGCACAAGCCTATTGTGAGAGAATGCACCTGTCAAACCCATTCAGGTTATTATATCCTGGCAAAGTTAACGCATGGCTAATATATTTTTCCGCAAGTACAGATTGGTGTTTATATTCACACATTTTTGAAATGTGTGACAGTATAGCAAAGTTATTAGGGTGTAATAACAAAAGGACTTTTTTTTAATTTATTTTTTTACTGTAGTTGCCTGATTAAATCATGAAATAGGGCATTTTAATTATCGGCTCTGGACTGTTTTTCACCTTCTGCCGTGGTCTTTTCCAACAGTTTTCATGTCATAACAATGGAAGTCCAGGGGAGCGGAGGGGTCAGCGTGAATTATTAAACAACATACATGAGGAGCATTCTGCCAAGCAGGTGTTAATGAGGTGAGTTTAAGGTGAGTAGAGAAATATGTTGCGCACAGTTTGGTGCCTGGAAACATGAAAACTCACACACACACACACTCATGCACGTACACACAGTCAAATACTCAAGCAACCACAGAGCACAGAATGGAAAATGAACAAAGGTGGAACAAAATACAGAAGAACCGAATGTGTTTTACTTTGAGACTTGAAGCCCTGCTGGCTGTTTTAATCTGGTTAAGAGATAAATCCACATGTAGGCTGATTGTTTCCTTTTCGTTGCACTGATCTGACTGAACGGGCGCTTTTCGGACTATGCCGAGTGAGCAGTGCCAAGCGTGAGCGAGCACATGCGGGCGAGCCGTGCCAGGTTGTGCCACGCTGTGCCGCAGCTGTGACAGGTCAGTAAGAGTCAGCAGGTATGTGGGTCAATCCCCTGGGACTCCTTCAATGGGGACACGTGGTGGGGCCTTTGGATTAGAGAGGAAATGAAGGATCATCCACTGAGCAAGCGACACTTCCACTGAAGTCACACTCACTAATGTGCAGCGACCGCCTCCGCCCAGCACGTTCAGAGCGAATCTATCAAACATCAGGTCGTAATGAGCGTGGCTCATGCAGGGCCAAATATAGAATCTGTGCATTGCTTGTAGAGTCCCCTCTGCCTCATGGTCACATGGTCAGTGTCACATTTATTGTCCCTAGAGGCCCAGTGTAATCTATTTTTAGCCAACAAAAAACAGCTAATAATGACAAGAATAATTACAGAATGTATTCTTACCAAAAAATCCCTTTGAATTTAACACTGTAGGCCTTTAATGATTAGTCCTCACAATAAAACAATATCATCCTTAATAATGTCACATTTAAAGCACAGAAAGCTAAAATAAAAAGCTAAATTCCAAATCAGAACTGAGGTAATGAAGAAAAAAAAATCCCAGAATCTTAAAAATATAGTGTGCATGTGAAATTTTTGCAAATTTCAAACATCTGAATATGAAGTGTTTTTTTCAGAAATGAACAAAATATAACTATTGTGAGAAAATATCTCTTGATTTTGATTCAATGCTAATAGATTTATTGCATTGTACAAAATGTTAAGAGATCTTGTCAGGTTGGCGAATAGTGCATTTTAAAAAAAATGACGACAAATTCATAAAGATAAAAATGATGGATTTCATGTTTACAACTGCTAGTGTGAGCAGGGGTTGAACATTTAACGTAAAGGGTGTGTCATAGTTGCAATAAAAATAGAGGGTTTAAGGGTTTTCAAGGATATAGAAGAAAATTTGGACCAAAATTTATTTGAAAATGTGTCATTTAAATCCAGTTATGCTCGTGAAAAACTAGATAATTGTTGAGCTTTGTCAGGACGGTGGAGAACAGCACAATAATGGATTCCAGCAATTTGTTCATTGATTGATTGATTGATTGATTGATTGATTGATTGAATCAATTGTTTGATTCATTCACTTAGATTCTCTCTCTCTCTCTCTCCCGCTCTCTCTGTCTCTCTCCCTCCCTCTCTCGCGCGCGCGCACACACACACACACTTGCTGCCAGCAGCTCAGGCGGTGCTGGATTTGAATGCAGCTAATTAGCACAAATAAGATGTGTTTACAGAAGATAAATGTTCTTTTATACTTGTTGATGTTTACACGTCAAATTCCTTGTTTCCTCATTCTTTTCTGTCAGGGTGTCTTACTGCAGGACAAGCGTCATCTTCCATTACTGTGTGTTTCTCCTCTGTGCCTCTGGGCTCTGTCTAGAACAGGGCAGGTCACGTTGTCTCCACTTTATTTACTCCGTGTGTCGTTTTCTGTTTGTTTCAACTGGGGCAACAGGTGCCCCCTTTTAGCCCGGTCGCAACGGCAGGACCGCCAGCCCCGGCTCAGCAGGAGAGCCGGATGGTTAAACACACAATGAGAACCGGGGGATCCCGAAAGATCATGTTGCCTTAACGCAAGTGGTTAACCTCTGACCTTTTAAGCCTCTTTTGCTGTGACAAACACTGCAGGAAAATGCTGCAGTTTTTTTACCCTGACTTTGGGAAAAGACAAACTCATCTCTGCACATGTTTTGGACTACTTCAAAGAAATTTAATTTATCCCCAAAAATGATTCTCCTCTCTAAATCTGACTGTTGATTTGTCACTGTCCAGAATCATCTGCATTACATTTCCTAATCCACAAACAGGTTTCATCTGTAGAAAACCAAAACGTTTTACTGGTAAATTAAAGGCCCAGTGGTTAAAATATAATAATCTACTATATAATGCTATATAATTAGCATTCCTCAGCCAGTCTGATTGCAGTTTTTTGTTTGATAACAACACTGTTAGCCAAAGTTGAAAATATACATGTGTTTCCAGATAAATAGATAGATTGATTGATTGATTGATTGATTGATTGATTTCTTTCTTTTCATATGAAAGCAAATGTTCATATTGAAGAGCAATTATGATGAATAATATGTTAAAATGTTAAGATATCTATCTACATGTTATCTGAATCTACACCAGGTACCGTATATGTAATACCATAGAAGGTATCTAGATGCAATACCATATAGCAAATCTGCACCATACATGAGGTGACTAAACTTCTCCACTTCCGAAGAAGGAACATGTTAATCCTAAAGCATCGCCTGCACTTTGCTTAATTGTGAGAGAATCTTTAGGGGAGCTTCTGCGGATCACCTCCTCCATTCATCACAGTGAAATCTCACCTTGGGGACGGCAACCATCCCATACTGCACTCTGAATGTTAAACACCATACATTGTGGAAACTGAGGCTGTTCTCAAGTGAGAGGAAAGGAAGAGAGTTTTTATCTAGGTCTGTTCCTGCTACTTTCAGAATGTATGACTAGATTATTACCACCGCAACCTCACTTCAAAAACACCCAGACAGGCAGCACATGACCTGTTTATTACATCGATTGTCATAGCTTCTTTTCAAGATCCCGCAACAACCACACAGCCTTCCAAGATGTGTCAAGGTCGGCTTTACCAGAGTTCTCAACTGTGGCTTTCATTCACGGTCGAAGGCATTTTCTTTCACAAATAGCTACTCACTTTTTTTTAATGCACTTTGGCTTAATGTCGGTATAATGACGGAGCTGCAGCGTGGCTGAATGAAATGAGGTGAAACACAAGCGCTCCTCCAAAAACGTGACTCCTGATTTGTCTTCGGCAGCATGGTGTGATGCCACGGGTGATGACAGAGAAACACTCTTTGCTTTGTGAAGCTCCTCCGAGGCAAAACTTTGATGAAAAGCAGTGATTTTGTTGACTGTCAGAGAGTTTCTGCCTCCTAAATAGGTGACGTAATCAGGTGCTACATGGCAGTTATTATTGAGCTGAATCTGAGACGTCAACAACTCGCTGATTACAGTTGATTCTCCTGACATTTTCCCAGAGCAAGAGGCAGCTTCACAGTGTAGGTTGCGTCCATACGCAGATGAATTGATGAGATGTTTACACGCTTCGGCCTTTGGCTTGCCTCTGGGGTGCAATTTCAACCATTTTGAAGGTGTCACGTTCAAAATGTGTCCTCTCAGACGTCAGGAAGAACAAGGTGAGCGAGCGATGCTCGGACGTCTTGGGCTGAAACATGATGTCACTGACTCTGTTTGTGTTGCCGTTGTTGTTTCCTGGCTGCTCTGGCCGCACCATCATTACAGTGCATCCGAGTCTCCTCCTACTCCCTGGATGCTGAAGGGTTGGCCCACTTTCACTGTCCGCACTGTGTCGATAAACGACGACAAACGGCCGGGGGAAGAAAAAAAAAACGGACGCCGCTCGACGCTGACGCTGACCTCAACCTCGCCACCGTGGCGGCAGTTTGCGCTGCGATCTCCAGGAAACGAAGCGCACAGAGGGAATACCACGTGGGACGTCCTCTCGCGTGAAAAAAAAAATGATCTGCTTGTTTCTGCTCTTGACATTGTCCACAGAACAGAGATGATCCTGTTACATCCTCATTTACTCAGTGGAAATTCAGTGCTCACTCCACCGGAGGCTGGAGCGAATGTGCTGGTAACTGTTTGTTTTTTGTGTGTGTGTGTGTGTGTGTGTGTGTGTGTGTGTGTGTGTGTGTGTGTGTGTTGCTGGGGGTGTTATCCAATACGAAACCCACACAACTAGCAATGAAATTATTTTCAATTTCTCTTTTTAAATGAGACGTACAGGGGAGGTTAGTGGAGGTGACATCATCGCAGTCACAGGAAATGATTCGGATGATTCGCCTCATTGGCACTGGGCTGGTGCGGTTTGGCTCGGCGATGTGCAGTTGCTTACAGGCAACAAGGAAATCAAATGAGGACGTGTGCGGGGGTAAATCTTTACGCTGACCTATCGGGAACTGCTTGTAATCTTCATCTGTTGTGTCGTGACCCTGCAGACAGCACCGCCACAGGCGAGCCGTCGTTCGTCACCGAGGAGAAACTCAACTTCAACCGAGTGCGGCGACGCCCCTGTGTGTCTGTTGCTTTTGTCTATTGCTGAAAATAAAATAAAAAAAGTGCCCAGTGGTGATAGAGGCCGAGACCCCCTCCTCACTGATCTGGTCATCACAACTGCCGCCTGACAGCTGCGGCACTGAGAAGATTAGCAAGGAGTTAAATGTAATATCTGTGCGATCAGTGAGCTTTATCTCTTTCATTTTGTGTCTGAATCTCCTGCCCCCTTTCAGTACAGCTCGCCCACTGTCTTCCTGTCTCTGTGTGTGTGTGGTTTTTTTTTTTCAGGAAGGGGTTGGGGATTCTGTTTGCTGTTGTTTTCTTTCCCCTTTTTCGCCCTGACATACAAGTGCACGTCTGTGCTGCGTAATCTCACATTCTGGCCTTTTGAGTACTTGCAGCCTCAGAGCGTATAGCACTCAGCCAACCCCGTCCCTGCTCCTCTAATGCCGGCATTAGGGAGCACCGGCGTGCCCGAGGTAGTGCCGGGAAGGGAAGGGAGAGCAGGAGCGTCGACGCAGGCGGGTGAAGTGATGTGTTGAGACAGGAGCGGCCAGTGGCAGCGGTGGGAGGACTGATCGGCCCCACCTCTGTGACTCTGGATGGGGGGGGGGGTACATCGCTGACAGGGGGCCCCTGCAGCATCGCTATGAGCTCGCCAGCATAGCCACCAGGTCTTGAAGATGATGAGTTCTGAAGAGGTGATTAAGCCGATGCCGCCGCCCCTTACAGGCTTCAAAGCACATCGGCTCATGAGGCGGGAGAGGAGGGGGCCGTTCGGAGACGCAGCCAGAGTGGGAAAAGGGGGGACCGGACGGAGGAGCCGCTCAGGTTCAGTGTGGTCACGGCGCGCTGCTAAATAGCGGGGCTGATCGGTGCAGGTGGAGGTTGACCCCAGAGCCGCCTTGTGAGAAATGAGCACAGTGAGCTCGGCGGAATAAATCGCTTGCGGTGCAGATCCCGGCCTCGGACGTGACGGCCATGAAGATTCCACTTTGACTTTTCTCCCTAAAAGTCGAGTTTTGAGTCAGGGGACGAAAACATAGTGGAGAGGAAAAATGCACTCCTTAGCAATGCACTCCTCATCGGGATCCCTGACAAGAGTCTAAAAAGGCTTCAATGCATTCTAAACAGCGCGGCCAGGATCCTGATGAGGGTGCGAAAGTTCGACCACATCACCCCCATCCTCAATCACTGGCTACCCGATCCCACTCAGGATCGAGTGCGAGGTCTCCCTCCTCACTCACCACTGCATTCATGGAAATGCCTCAACCGACCTCAAAGAACTCCTCACCCCACAGACCTCCTCACGGACCCTCCGCTTTGCCAGGCACCTACCTCCTAGAAGCCCACAGGACCAAGCTCGGCACCATGGGGGCTTTCTGCTCTGCTGCTCCCAGTGTGTGGAACGTCTTCCCAGACTGTTTGAGGGCGCCACAGACTGCGGATGCCTTTTAAACGAGACCTTAAAACCCACCTTTTCAAGAAGGCTTTCACGTGATTGATGAACTGTTTGACTTTATTACTCTTTTCTTTACCCTTGTGCTTGTTTTTATGTAGCACTTTGAGATTTCTTTCAATGTAAAGTGCATTACAAATAAAACGTATTATTATTATTATTATTATTATTATTATTATTATCATTATGGGAAGAAACAAATGATGGGAATCTGAGGCGGAGCAGAGCTCATCAACTAATTAGTGACGTCGTCTTCCAGGACATCTTTGGCTCCTCACCCGTTTTTGAGTTCGTTTGGGTTTATTTTTGCTCCTGGTATCCTTCCATCCCACAACTCCCTCCTGTCACCTTCTGGGGCTGGTTAAGTGAGCCGTGCACTGAATGATGGTCCCATCAGTCAAAGAGACGTGACAGTGCTGTTCGCTGTCACCTTGCAGGCATCCTTGTTTAAATACCACCACCAACAGCGGTGGGACTTCACGGAGAGACTCCTCCTGACGTCTCTTTGTCTCAAAATAAGCCAAAGGGAGATGGTGGAACTTCCTCCGGGGCGCTTGATCGTCACCGGGCTAAAAACAAACCGCGGCATCGAATTCATTCGTTCTCACCTTCCCGTGCATGTGCACGTGCAAAGTTTCAAGTGAACAGGACTCCAGCCCAGCGTTGAGCCCGCAGCACTCTGTCAGACGCAAAGAGCGGCAGTGAGATGAAAGCGAGTGGCACTAAAGCCTCCGAACCGGGGGGGAGCCATCTGTGCCGGGTGCCACCGCGTAATCTCAACAGGAAGGAGTCGCTGCCTCGCATCGCACATCATCCTCCTGTCTAACACGCCGCTGAATCTAATCAGCGGGCGCGCGGCAGTCCCACCTCGTCGAAAAACGGGATTTTGGCGGCAAAAAAGAAAAAAAAAAAACCTGACTCTTGTTGGGCCATTAAACGCCTATTGAGTGTTTGTGAATGCGAATTTGTTTATCGGGCGAAGTCGAGGGGGGCATTGTCTCCGTTTAATTATCGCAACGTCGCTCACTATTCTCACGCGGCGTTTATTTGTGTGGGTGGATCGTAACGACGGTGTGTCGGAGTTAAGCACTATACTCGAGGGGGATCGCTACACTCCCCCAGCACGGCTTAGAAACACTCGGCTATTAGCCCCCGCACGCGCACGCACACATCCACACACACACTTTGCCCGTCTGTCGCTTTCGCCTTTGTCTCACGTTCACCTTCTCTGAATGCTCAGTCTTATTACAAGGGGGCGTGGGGCCGCCGCTAAATCAACAGGCAGAAACAAGAGGGGCCGAGCGCCCGCGTTGTAATGTCAACCATAAACGTTTAAACCGGGAGTAATTGCCAATTCAATCAATGTGTCAGCGGCAGGCGGCCTCCGACTGAGTCCTCTCAGGCGAGGGAGGCGCGGGAAGCGCGCGCCGGAGGATGAGGGCTCACGTAGAAAAACCGTCCAGGGTGGAGCCGAGATTTATCTTCTCAATATGCTTGTGAGATCTTGCAAAAGACTGGTGATGGGATGAGACAGGAGAAGAAGATAGTGGTGTGCCGGGTTTTCTTTTTTATAGCTTAAATAGTTTTTCAGAAAATCCGAAAGCTGTGCTGATGTGCAAAAGAGACATCACATAAAACCAGTCACGACTTGTCAAACACCCACATAATAGAAAGCGATAAACTGTTTCAGAGCTCATAAAAAATTGGATTACTGATTTAGGCCTCCCCACAGTTTCACCACAAAGTGAAAACATCCAATTAATGTGTTTGAACGCAAAAAGGTCGAGTCCACTGACTCGTGGGTGTGTGTCTGATCTGCATGAAGAGTTTGGGAAACTTCTTAACTTTAAAAAAAAAAAAAAAAAAAAGGACCAATGTGATTACGCTAATAAGTCAGAAGGCAAAACTTTCTCTCAAATCCAAAACGTTAATGAATAAATATGAATAAAACCCCAATGAATCAAGTTCCAAATCTACAAAACAGTGTGTATTGCGGATTCTATGTATTGATTGATTTAACCAGATGAAACGTCTCGCTGAGAATGAAAAATATCTTTGGCAAGGGAGACCCTGGCCAACACAGGCAGCAAATTATTACTGTTACTTATAATGACTCAGCATAGCGTCATGTACATTCTTACAGTAGTATTGTAGTACAGAATATTCAGTTTAGTCACCATTAGGTGCAAATGGAACAGATATTTATTATCATAGTCATTCAGGTGCATCGATTGCCAACCTCCTTCACAGTCACGTAAGGGGAGAAATTAGTGAGTAATGCAGGTCTGTTAATTTTAGCTCATACGTGTTCACTCGCCACTCTGACACACATCCTGAAAACATAAGTGTGCACCGTCTCTCAGCAGACGCACATTGATCCGTGTAGATTTCCAAGAGGCACGGCAGCCTTGCTGCCGGTGGCCTCCGCACCCGCCAAGGCTTCTTTTTGCGGGCACAGGAAGGTATTAAAAAAGGGAGGCGAGCAGCTGATTAGGGCCTAGTGGGTGTTTGAATCTGCGACGGCGGAGCGGCCGTCGCTCTGGGAGCAGCCAGGCTGAGCGCGGGATTGTGGACGCGTGACGCCTGCAGCCATCTGGCTTTGGACGGGGCTCCTGTGGGAGACGCGGGGCCGGTGCCAACCTCCACGGAAACACTTCCAGCGTGTCTGAGAGGGAGAGTGACATGTTCATCTATACTGTTTCTCAGAGCGGGAGAGCGGCAGAGGTCCTGCGGCGCTTGGATCACTTTGGCCGACACGCATATGTTTGCAGTGTGCAGGGGAGGGGGCTGCTGAGGGCCGGTGAAGCCGTAAAAGCAACTCACAGACCTGAGTGTAATTTTTTTCTATTGCAAGAAGTCAGTCAGCACAGTCGCCGCTCGTCCAGGCTGAATGTGGCACGTATTAATCTGCACTAGGGATGCAAACCCTGCTGCAGCTACTACATCCCCATCAGTGACACATACCATACAGCAAGCACTTCAAAGACAGGCTGCTTATGCACCTACATCCAAATATATTAAAGACCTCACTGCAGCCCTCTTATATTTTATTGCAAAGGACATGATGCAATTTTAAATCTAACCTGCACAGTGACAGACTGTCAATTCAGGTTTGTTGCAGAGCACTCAGAAAAATGACACGAAGAATGCAGCTCATGGTGTGCATGCACGCGTGCGCACGTGCACGTGTGAGTGTTCAGTTTCACGTCCCATTATGTAGAGTGCAATGCATTTGCAGGTGAATGTGTTTACTGTACAGTTGCCCTCTGAAACGTGATCGTCGAGCGTTCATTAGGTCGCCTGCAGACATCGTTGCTGTGGAGCCATTATTGACTTGTGCCTTAGCCGTTGGTAATTTGCCACAAAGTGCTGATATTACAGTTGCTTTTGCCTGTTTTGCGTTGCGATTCAGAGGACAGTGGAGCCGCCACGTGCCTCATTGGCCATGTATAATAGCACAGTAAGCTAACAACATGGCCGGCAGTAGGGTGACAAAGTGAGACAGATTGTGCATCCGACAAAACACACCTGCGTACAGTATGCACCTTATTTACCTCGACACACACAACGCGCCGGGCCATTAAAACACAGTGACCTGGTGCCACATGGAGAATCAAACACAGCCCCCTCAACGCGCTGCACTGCATGAACTATTTATAGTGTTCTCTCATTCTGAATAATGAATGACCTATGTTTTCTGTCATCTCTTTCTCTCTACAGCGTCATGAGGAATTCAGCCCCTTCCTGAAAACGAATCATATCGCATTATAATAACCGCCAAATAGAGGCACATCAGGAACCCTGTAAAAAAAACAACAGAAAAAAACAACAACAAAGGGACAAAAAAAAATTATTCCCCGTCATGAGTGAATGACGATACTTGCCGCAGCTAATTGACGAGAAGACATAAAACACGAGACTCAGAAATCGGGCTGGTGATTCAGATAACCAATCAGAGTGAGTAGCATTCACTCCGACGAAAACACGTTCTATTTAAATCCAAACTCTGGGGAGGCGACATTGACACATGGCTGCTTCTAATCTTCTCAAGAAGCCCAATGGGGGGAGAGAACAAGTCCCAGAGCAAGGACGTCTTATTTACTCGCAGCCGCGTACGACTCTTCCGCACTAATTGATGTGAAATATTGTGCAATTTAAACAGTTGGCGTCCCTTCACTCATTATCCCTCGTTCTCGCTCTCTCCCCCTCAATCTATCACCTCTTGTCTTCCTCTCATCCTCCGCTCCGCCACTCGCTCTCGCGCAGACGGCGACACTCGTCATCTCGACGTAGATTACAAAGGGGGTGAAGATTTTTCCTTCCATGACGCAGCTCCGCCTAATTTGTTTCAATTAATTATTGTTATTTGCTACTTTGTCGCCGGGGCGGCGGAAAATGCCCATTTTCTGAGGATATTTTCCCAAAAAATGTCTGACTCAAACAACTCTGAGGTGGTTTTATCACAATCCCCCACAATGCACAGGGATTTAAGAAGTTCTTATTTGCCTCAATTATTTCAGTACATTAAGATGCAGTTAATGTCATAATCTAAATAAATGTGCCTTAGCATTTTCCTCTGTGTTCTGCTGAGACGTAAACTATTGAGAACTAGTTAAGTGTTAACTTGTCATGTCTAATCGAGAAACGTGCTGAACCAGAAGGTGAAATGCGGTGCATCTTGGACAAAGGCCTCCAACCTGGCACCAGCGAGCAGAGTTTTAGCATAAACCATTTGCCTTCATTGATTATTTACACATGTTTCTCAACCCCTGATCTGCTTGAGCTGTGATGGAAATATAACAGAAGCAAAAGTGAAGAATCAGAAAAAGACATTTTTAGAAAAACGACAAAGACGAGGAGCATGCCATGAAGTTCTCTGAGGCCATGCTGAGCAGCCTAGACCCTAAATACAAAGACTTCCCACCATGTCCAAATAGTTCTTCTCACCCACTTTGGAGCTAAAAAAAAAAAAAAAAAAGAAAAAAAACCTGTCAGCTTGCATGGAAGGACAACAGAAAAGTCCTCCCTGGTTTGGATTGCGTGGACCTCAGCCAGCGGAGCAGGAACACATCGCACCTAATGGCGGCATCTCTCAAAAAGCCCTGCAACAACAATCTGGAAGTTTTCGCAGGATCCCTTTGTCTTTGCAGCCAGCTTGGAAGGGAAGCCTGGCTGGCAAACCAAAGATCTCTGTTTCCATAGTGATCAGTGAGCGGCCCGCTCTCGTGCCAATGGCCTCCAGATGCTTGTTAGAAGTCGTATTTGCTATCAGTCACATGACTGGAATATTTAAAGAGTGTTGATGGGCTCGCTTAAAGCTACTACTCGAGCGTTGGAGCACGGCGGCGGTGCGAACACGCCCCCTCCGCTGACCCACAGATGTGACTAATCAATAGATTATGCACTACATTGAACTTGATGGAGCTCAGTTTTCCCGTAGATTGGTCATATATATTTCCTTGCAGCTTCAGGGCAGAGTGACCCCTCGATGAGTCACACCTCAGACTTCACTCTGAGAACTACGTGAAAGGCGCCGACGGAGCGGAATAAAGACGGATCACAAAATGGGCGAGAGAGGAACCTCGCAGGCGCACGAGGCGTTTTGCATAAAAGCAATAAGATGAATCAAAAGAAACGCCGGCCGTTCTTCGCCGGGAATTCTGTTCCGTCTCATTAGCATGAAACCTCCGGTACTTCTCGGCCCTTTGTTTTCAAAGAATGGCAGAAGTACCGCGCAAAAAGTAGGAGCGGCACAAATTAATAGAAAAGGAGCCGTGAAGTTACCTAAGAGAAGGAACTAACGGCACCTGAAGCCAAACATCGTGATTCATGCGCACTCTGAGACGCCAGATGGTCGCAAAACGGATGAAAAGAACCCATTAGAGTGAACCGTGACACGGCATTTTTCCGCAGACGGGCGGCTCGATAAATCTTTCAGTCGCTGGAAAAATCAACAAGTGGAGGAAGCCAAGAAGAGGAAGAAAAGGGCCGGCAATCTGGTCAGAGTCTTACCTCCACAAGGTGCGGGGTGGGGTTGAAGCCGCACATGTTGCACACTTGTTGGTGACACTGTGTGCACTTGTTGTAGTTGGGCGGCTCCGCGGTGATGCCCACGTTGAGGCCCGTCTTGCAGAGGGGACAACAAGGTTTGGGTTTAGAGTCTGGGGGAGGCTGTTTCTGCTGCTGCTGCTGCTGCTGCTGCGCGGCGGCTGCTGCTGCTGCGGCGGCTGCTGCTGCGGCGGCGGCTGCTGCTGCTGCTGCTGCGGACCAGGGGCTCGAGGTCCCTGCTGGCCAGGCTGGGGACCAAAGGATTTGCCTGCCCCGGGCCCCGGACCCGGCTGCCCACCTGGTCTGGGTGTCTGTTTTGCAGGCTGTTGCTGAGGTTGGGTGGTCTCAGAGATAAGAGTACTGGCTTGGTTGAGAAGGGAGGCGCCGAAACCAAACAGCTTCCCGAACGTCTGCTCCGGAGGCGGCGGCTGCCGCGAGGGCGAGCTCCCAGCGCTGCGGGTCTGGTCCTGGCGAGGGTGAGGCGGCTGTTGGGCAGGAGAGCCGCGGGACAGGTCGGGCTGCGACGGAGCCTTGGCCATGCCTGGCAGGGCCACCGCCCCCGGGGGGATCTTGGCCTGCTGCTGACCTGGGCCAGCCGGTCCAGTCTGTCTGGGGGCGCCTGGCGTCGGGTGGGCCTGTGCCGGGGGCTGCGGCTGAGGAGGGGTCTGCATCTGGGGCGCCGGCTGAGGCGAGGGAGGGTGAGACTGGAGCTCTGGTTTGGCCGGTTGAGAAGGAGAGTGGATCTGCTGTTGACTCTTTGAGCGCGGCGTGGTCATGTCCATCCCCAGCGCCCTCTGCATCTGGCAGTTCAGACACAGCCACTCTTGAACCTGTGAAGACAGGGAAAAGACAAAGCAGAGTGACAACAAGATCAATAATCATTGTTATTCATTATCAAATCAATTATCATTATTATTATTATTATTATTATTATTATTATTATTATTATTATTATTATCAGTAGTAGTAGTAGTAGTAGTAGCAGTAGTAGTAATAATAATAATATAATATTATTATTAATATTATTATTATTATTATTATTATTATTATTATTATTATAATAAGAATAATTATCATCATCATCATCATCCTCATACTCAACATACATACAAAAATACATACATAAAAATAGAAATAATAAAACAATACATTCAATTAAAAAAAAAAAACTAATAGTGCAAAAATCTCACACATTACACCTAATTTTTCCCTCCGGATTTGTGGATGGGAGACGTAAAAAACAAGGTGGCTGAGGTTGTTGTTGCTAACTCGGAGGGAGGTATCAATGCCTTTTATGACATCATGAAGGGCATATTTCCACAACAGTGTGTTTCAGCACACACAGTTTCACATGTGGAGGGAGAAGAAAAATGAACTGCTCCCATGCATGACTTTCCAGCAAACCAACTGACAGGCTTGAGATGCAAGACTCTGGAACAGTGAGTTTGCTACAATATGAGGCCTTTCATTTCAGTTCAATTCATTTTCATTTTCATTTGGAACTTCATGTTGAATGTGAAGATACCAATATGAATGTGTCTCTGCGTCAAAGCAGTCTGGGATCTAAATTTGACATTCATGGATTCATTTTTCCAAAGAAATAAAATAAAGTTATATCCGTCCAGCTTGAAACCTTTAAATCAGAGTTGATGTATTCTGCATGACTTTCCTCTTTTGCTGAGCTAAGCTAACCAGCTCGAGGCAGCTTGAGATTTAATGTGCCTCGTCTCAACGTGGCAGAGAGGCATTGTTGTCAAAATGGCAAACTGCGACTTTGAACACGGGAAAAATATTTTCCAAAAAATGACTGAACGATTGAAGCAGGCCTCCGTATGTCTCGGAAAGCCACAGTAAGTCGACTGTGGCAGTTGCATCATCTCACTGCGCTTCCTCTGACATGCAGGGAGGCAACGTGTGGACTTTTTATGCTCCACATATCTGGAACAAACTGCCAGAAAGCTGTGACTCTCCGTGCTTATAAATTCAGCCTGAAGACTTCTCCATTTTGCCTCTGCCTTTTCTTCTTCCCTTCTTTGTCATAGTCACTGCTATTCTCTACTCGCTCTCGCACATTTCCTTTGTCAAACAAATGGACATTTTGCGTCCGATATTGTACCCTACGTGACTTCCTTTGCCCTTTGAATTTTTTGTTTTGGGAGGTGGGGGGGTCGTTGCAACATGTGCGAGAGTCTTGCATTGTCTTGAGTTGCCTAATGCCAGATTCTCCACATTTGACAGCTGATGGTCAAGCGGCAGCAATATTAACCAAAATACTGAGATTAGCATTACGATTGTGTTGGCGTGTGCATGAAATGGACTGGTGGCATTTTAGACGGCCTAATCCAATGCATGCTGGGATAGCCTCCAGCCCTCTTGGAGAATGAGACACACGGCAAAGAAAATGAGTGAATGGAGGAATAAATGTGAATTATGTAAATGGTCTTATTGAGAAAGGATTAACGCCCGCTTGTGCCTCTGCACGGGCAGAGACTGCAAGCATAAATACACGTGTTGGTAACAAATGATGGCAGATGGAGTGACCTCTGGACATCATTAATAAACCATAACTGACCCTGATCTTGTTTCTCATGCTGCGCCTTCTTTTTTTCTGCGCCTCCCTACTTTTCGCTTTCGATCTCAGCACTCGTTACACAACGTGCTCCCGTCCTCTATGAGTCCCCCGCCCCCTGCCGCCGCTCTTCTCATGTTTCTGCCCGCCGGAGTCGTTTCCTTTCTGTGTTTGCTTCACCTCTTTTCCTTCCCGTCAGCTCTCAAGCGCCATATAAGCACATTAGATGGTGAAAGTCGTGATGGCGTAGGGCCATAAGCGTTAATTGGCATCCCGGTGGTTTGACAGCTGCCACACTATTGTGGCTGTCATGGCCTTGTGGTCATTACATAATAGCTTAATGCATTATAGATGCATTCAGAAGAAGAAAAAACAAGGTGATGTGGGTTGGGTCTTGTTTTGAAGTCCAGTGTGCAAAGAGTAAGTCGGGAGTGCAGGTCATCGGCTTCTCTCTTGGCACGGATCTGGCTGAAAATTCCCTCCTGGCCTATGACTGAAGGTCCATTAAGATTGTGGTCTGGTTTTTTTCAGGACTCCACCAAGGTCTGGACCGGACTGAGAATGAAGAAAGCATCTTTTCACTTGTGCTGCAGAATCAAATGTCTCGACAAGCCCACGGCCATGGGAGATTGATTTTTCAGAAAAGCTCGCGCACAAACAAGAACTGCATGCACTTCCACGCGGATTGCTTCAGCATGACGTGCATAATATAATTCCAGCAACGCTATTGATTATTCCTGCAACACATCGTTCTTTTTGTTGTTCGCTGGAAAGGCTGAAAACATCACCAGCAGCATCAAAAACAGTACATATTGATGTCATGATAGCTGTAATGCAGCTATGTCTATGTAGTATATAACTGAAGATTTAAAGATTTCATTAATGAGTCCAGCATCATTTCGACAAATCACTATTTTATAACTAATAACTGATTATTTGGGGAAAGTGCAAATTTTCACTCCTGGTCCACAAAACTGAAGGCGCTTGACTGCACTTCAGTTTAGCTGCAGCACTGGGAGTCACTGATCGTACAGAGTAGTATTGCCGGGCGTGTTTCAAAGCGCTGACTCACGGTTGTGCTTTGACAAGACGACAGTTGCTAAAAGAGTGACCTAGTTCCAGCCGATGGCATGGCGCTTCACTGTAATCTGATAAACAGATTAAAATACTACTAGTTTTCGACGGTATACTCATTGTTTATTTTTTCATGAGTGCAGCAAAGTGTTGTTTCAGAGCACATCATGATTCCTACTGCAACTTGACGTCGCATTTTTGGCAACTCAGCGCGTCACAGTGCACGCGGTGCGATTTTAACAATCTGCTTGGGGCGCTACACTGCGCAACACTTATCGTGGGTACTTCCTGTCTGCAGGCTGCACGACGGCATGAAGGTGAAAACTGAGAGCAGGAGCTGTGCCGCCTGTGCTGCTATTGGCTGGACGACACGGTGAGGACTGTCGTCCAAAAATTTCTGACGGCGTCATAATTTCTTTGACCATGACATTGGCCATCCTTAAAAACCTGTCCAGGAGTGTGACGTCGGACCACCGTTTTAGTGCCGGGACCAAAAATATCATCTGCTTTGGGACGGTGCCAGGCGCTGTTAACAGCTTGTACGTATCGACAGAACACCACGCGGGGAGGAAAGGAACAGAGCGCCGCACACCGTCACGCTGAAGGACAGCCGGTTGCACGGTGGCTTCAGTCGCCGGCAAAGACGTCTCTTGCCCCTCGTTGCCGCTGCGTCCACTGATTCCGGCGACAAAGACAAATTATTTTGAATGTGAATGCAGCAAATGGGCTGAAGCAGAGGGAAACTTAGTCCATCCATCCATCCATTTTCAATAGCGCTTCTTCCTAAGCTCAGGGTCACGGGGGTCTGCTGGAACCTATCCCAGCTGTCATAGGGCGAAGGCAGGGTGACGGCCTGGATAAATCGCCAGTTCATCGCAGGGCCACATAGCAACAAAAAAACCATTTAGAGTTTCCACTTCATCTCACATGCATGTTTTTGGACTGTGGGTGGAAGCCGGAGAACCCGGAGAGAACCCACGCAGACACAGGGAGAAGGTGAAAACTACACAAAGTACGGTCCCTGGCCCGGAATCAAACCCAGGATCTTCTTGCTGTGAGGCAACAACGCTAACCACTGCGCCATCGTGCCGCCCCAGAAACTTAGTCAAAAATGCAAACCAAGGTGAGCAAATGTGATACTTGGACTTGTTCCTGAAGGAAGCGGCAGTCATTCTCTTGAGGAAGAGGCATACCCGCGGTATGTGGGTGGGCGCGGTCACGTACGTCCTCAAACAGACGTGTTTGTCAGTAAAACCGTAGCTGGGATCGTTTCCTTCACTCTGGCTTCCGACTGAAAGTGTTCCACCGCAGCTGTTTACGGCTCCACCCTACCTTCTTCCACCGTCTAAATCTTAAAGTCAGCGGGTGGAAACGTGATGACGCCGAGGTTTTCTCCCTCTGTCAGAGGAGCTGAGAAGAGGCGAGGCCAAACCCTGGGGACACTCCGAGTAACACCGACGCTCAAACAACCACATCGAGCGCGGGACCCTCAGCCAATCGCAGAGCCACATGCAGGATCCTCTTTCCATGATTATTACTCACCTCTTTTTACATCTACTTTGCAAATTACAGTGAGGCTAATTCTATTAAACCCATTGAGGAAAGAAGAAAAAAAAAGACAAAACAAAAGAAAGAAAGCAGCCGGCGGGCGGCCGAGCGGCTATTTATCAGTTTTACCGTGTCTCCCTCTCCCTCCGTCTCATCCCTCGCTCTCATCCCTCCCTGCGTTCCCCTTGTTATGAGGCAATCATGTGGATCTTTATGAAATCTGATCTGTATCAGCAAAAACAAGGGCAGTGCAAAATCCGTCTCCAGTCCTCCCTCTCTATCAGCTCCCGGCTGCAACACTCCATCTTGTTTTACTTCACCCATCTTTATTTCTCCTCCTTATCTGCATTTCACACATCACATCACTCCCTCCAACCCTCTTCCTCCATCTTCTTCTACAGCACTTTTTTTTTTTCCTGCATGCACGCTCAAATTTCAGCCTCGGCTTCCTTAGATGGAGGGGCAAGCGTGTGTGTGTGTGTGTGTGTTTTACACGCGTGTGTGCACGTTTGTGTGTGTGTGTGTGTGTGTACAAAGGTAAGTTGCGCATCAAAGGTCATAAACTGGGACTAAGCCTGCAGGTCTGTGAGAATGAAGCATGTGCCAACAGGATGCTCCTGGTGGTTTCATCAGGGAGCTACAACTTGCAGCCAGAAATAGAATTTTTAGCAGCAAGGGGCCCACACAGAGTTGGATATAGATCAAATAATGAGAGGAAAGCTTGGCAACACAAACACACACTTGCATAGAGTCACAGCCGGCACAGCCGCACACGTGTCTCCATTTTCAAGGGAATGATTTGATGTAAGAACTCAACTATCAGCATAACAACTGCCGGTAGTCGGCGGCTGAGGCTGCGATTGGCAGGCACGTGGAGATTTATGGATGGAGCGAAAGAGGGCATGAAGTTAGCTGGTGTGAGAGAAGAGTGTGCAAAGAAGACAGTGACATGGAGGCAGATGTTTGGCTGTGGCCAATAATGACGCTGATGAGGATGACAACTAGGGCTTCAACTGAAACTTGGTTCATATAGCATGGAAGGAATGGGATTGAGATCTTCGTAGTCTGAAAATCAGAGCTTCAACAAAAACCCAACGAGACTTTTTCCAAGTGTAAAAGGGACACAGCAACATTAAATATTCATCCAATATATAAAATGAATACCCACTAGCTGGGGATTGAATGCACACTCTTGCAGTGAGGTGACAGTGTTAACCGTCTGCACCAATGTCTTTGCACTTTGTAATGCTGACAGCCAATAATGTTCTTATGTGTAAAAAAAAAAAATCAAATAAATGGTCGGTTGTTGGTCACTAAATTACATATTTCAGAAATAATATCTGAATTGGCACTTGTTTGATGCAACTGCAAAAAGTTAAAAAAAAAAAAAAAAAAAACTATTAATTAAATATTTGTTTACGTTAATAAAAAAAAAAAAAAAAAAAGAATCCAGTAGTACTTAAGGTCAGCAAAGATGGCATTCTAGTTTTCTAATATTGATTTGACATTATTGGTCACTCTGGAGATCTTTGTTCTTTGTCTCTGTATCCAGTTGAACAATATCTCAAGGTGAATTCAATGACCCAAATTACAGTATAAAAAACATGATATGCACCAATTACCATACTAGTAGAGCAAACAAAGGAAATCAAGTAGTAGGGAATATTTTCTTTGCAGTTAATTGATCAGCCGTGAAGTGAAAGACCTGCTCCCTATTTCCGTGTCAGTTTCTGAATTGACAAGTATCAGACATGGGCTCCGTCACTCCCAGGGAAGCTGTGCAGGAACCACACACAGACACAAAATCAAACTTGAGCGGAATCAGGATCTGACAGGAGGAGCTCCATCTCCTCAGACATCCAGGACAGTGTCACTGCGCAGCCCGTACAGCGGCTGAGCTCTGCAGTTTGGGGATCAGGGTGCTCAGAATGCAGCGGTTCATCAATTCTCCTCAAATTGGGCCAAAGGTATTTGAAATTCCTCCCGATGCTTCTCACTTTCTTCCTTCCTCTAACTCTTTCCGTGTTCCTCCCTCGGTTTATTCCCTCCTCTGCTTAACATACACCCAGAGTCTGTCCTACAAGCAAGTGAAGTCTTTGCAAAACAGCTCGGCTCCTGCTGAAAACTGAAGATGACCATTATTGCTTTCATTAAAACAGACATGACTGTGTCGATAGTCTCTGCCAGGTGTGTCTCATCGAGTGAACATCATGGTGCTTCTTATAGTGTTGCGCCATCTCGCTGTATTCTGTCTGTATCTCATTGGCAGCATATAGAGACTGGCATCATGAAATGAGCAGACAGTGGATTTTGTCGCTACAGAAGCTATGCTGATACCTTAATGCAGGTGTGTCAAACGTACGGCCCGCAGGCCAGATCAGGCCCGGTTTTTCTGGCCCGTGAGATGATTTTGCAAACGATAAAAACAAGCTGCGATTTTTCAATTGACGAAACTGCTGTTTCTAAATGTGTCCACTTGATGTTGCAAAAGCATTTCTGCTACGCAAACCAACTGGGCAAGAAGGCCAGGGGTGGGCAAACCTTTGGATGGATGTGTTTTGGTGATCTACCTCATTAGAGAAAAAAATATATATAATGGGATATGTAGAAAACATGCACTTTAATGTTAATATTGAAAATGAAGAAAAGCAACGTTACAACAAAATGTGTCTTTAAAGCCCCTCGGGCCATAGTTTGCCCAAGTCTGAAGTAGGCTGAAATGCAGGCACACTGAAGCTACATTGTCTCTCTACCTGCCCGTCTACGTCTCCTATTGGCCGCCCTCATTGCCCCAAAATGTCTCTATCGAAAAAGAGAAAAGTGGATGCAGAGCACAGAGTGCTCCAAGAACACAACCAATGAAAAACAAAGAAAACAACCTAAAGTTGTTGTTATTTTTAAGTTATTATTACCATACAATGATTTTACCGGTTCGGCCCGCTTGGGGTTAGATTTTCCTCTATGTGGCCCGTGACCTGAAATGAGTGCCTTAATGGGTATGGAAGGGGTTAAATATTGTGAAATCGTGTCCTAGATCTTTAAAAGGATCATTTTATTTATTTATTTACCAGCGGTTGTAAGTGTTTTGTTGTGGAGTGCGGCTATGATTGTAATAAATAACCACCTAATGCCATAATCATGCCTGTCGGAAAAAGTCCCGATAACAAAGACTCAAAAAGCATTTAACAGCCAGCAGTATTTTTTTCCTTGTTCTTTTGCATGGTGTTGGACATTTTAAATGATAGAATTATCTTTTCATGTTCATAGAAAATACGCAATTAATTGACGAAAATTCAAAAACCGTTAAAAGAACGTGTGGCACCATTTCTGTATTCAAATAATATATATGTATATGATAATACACATGGCAAATTAAATAAGAAAAGGTATAAACTAACACTTTGACCAATGTTGCACAGAGAAGAAAATAAGGAATATATTGACTAATATACATTTACTAATGACTGATATGAGCAATAACTGGAATGTCAACACTTTTGATACTGTTTGAACCTGTTGTGTCCCTACAAAAACAGTTAAAAGGTTGAAAAAAGTAACTATAACTATTCAGTTGAAACTAAAAATAAACAGACAGTGCCTACAGATCTCTTCAACGATTTTAGCTGAGAAAGAAAGCGGCACTTATCATTAGTGACTTAGGGCATTAGGTGCAGTGAGTTACGCTGTAATAATTAAACCCTCGTTCCAGATTTAGTCTCCAGCAGCTCTCGTTGAAAAATATTTTGGTATATGCAAAATTCAGCATATAATGTCTCAGCAGGATTCTTGACCCACTTCGCACTATTTGTCCAGTCAGAGCCCGAAGCCTTGGTGCAGTCTGACTGCAGCTTCGAGCTACACAGAAACACTCAACAAAATGGCGTTGTTTTCCATGTGAGGATTAGTGACATGTTCCTCATGTTTGCTGTCTCTGGCTAATAACTACGAACCTCGAAGTCAACAAGATTTCGAGACACTCCCGAAGCAAATATGTCTTAAAAGACACAATATGGGGGATTTTTGCTCAAGAATATATGCTGATCAATATCAGTAATTATGTACAATCTAAGATTGAGCAATACATGAACTAAATCTGACAAACAGTTTCACATCAAACATAAAAACAACACTGCATCCACCACCACCTGCAGGAAGGCAGAGATACTCACTGACTCATTTCATTACAGACAAATACCTTGTTGGAACGGAGTAGGAAGGAAATTATGCATTTCCTGGAAAACAATTTTTTTTTAAAAAATCTGTTCATGCCAACATTTTTTCTCTGATCTCTGTTAAAAATCACTTTCACATCACCCTACTGTTTATCTCATGTGAGAATCGGGGCACATGCGCAGCAGTCTCCTCGCGGCTCGGGCAGAATCTGCTGTGCCACACAATGCAAAGTTAGAGGGGGATTAGAGATGTCTGATGTTGAATATTTGAATTAATTTAGGGGGGATTAGGCAGCCAGCTCCGGCTCCCTCAGGTATAATGGACTTATCCCTCAATGATATGACCGCATCATCTTGTTTCGCTATTTATTTTTCACTTGGCCATTATTTGTAGAAGCTTTCAGAGATCCAAATTATATTTGAGGTTCGCAGTTGAGCCCGAAATACAAGTTTTGAGAAGTGATGGGGTGAATTAAAAAGATACAAATAGCAACCTGCAAATTAATTCACAAATAAACAATTACAATGTGGCAATAACAGCTGCGAAAAGTCAACTTCCAGCAAATTACAAACACATCATATGGGACTTTGAGATCAAATGCTGGGCTACCTCAGAGTTGGGGTTCACCCAAATATCCCCACGTCTACCTGACATCTTCCTGCGTTGGTGGGCAGGAGAGAGAGCGAGAGAGAGAGAGAGAGAGAGAGAGAGAGGCTGAAAACTAGAAGTGAAGGAACAAAAGAGTGACTCATACTACCCAAGTAGGGAAAGCTTTTGGAAATAAAGTGCTGGTCGAAAGCTTTTTATGGGCTACGCTGAAAGTTCTATATTTACTTCTTAAGGAGAACAGCGTTGACTGAACCAGCAGGCGTTTGTTGACTGAAGCGATAAGTGGGCGGTGCGGGAGGATGTGACAGTTTGTGCTTTACTTCCAATATCATAGAGAGACATGTTTTGATGCTAAATGCAGCTGTGCAGAGCTTAACAGTAAAATATTTTTTCCTCAGTGTAAAACGCCAAGTATACACATACAGTGTGTTAGAGTATGTATATGCAGTCTACAGTATGTTGGAGGAAAAAAACATTGATCTGCTTTATCGAATAGTTTTTGAAAAAGGAAATGAATGAAGTCCATAATTAAACACAGTGGGCCGGATTCACACAGCCGCTGCCGGGCTTCAGCGGCAGAAAACCAAAATACAGTAGCAGTAGTAACTGCTGCATCTATCATGACTGACTAAGACCTACTGCGCCTCGCGTGTTTCCACGGAAAGGGTATTTCGGGCGCGAGCTTGGCAGTTTTTCGTGAAATCTCACCTCACGAGACTCCACTGCAAGAAAGATGGACCCTCGAAACCTGCTGCGCGTTGTGTACATCAACAGCGGCTGCCTCCACAATGTAGAATAAAAGGCAAAGGCAGCGGCTGAGAGTTCATTGGCAAAGTCCATGTGAGGCACAAGGAATTTGTGTTGTCTCGGAGATGACGTCGAAAAAACGTCAAATCCTCCACGGCCCTTGCAATTGAAATGCAATTTATTTAGATATCGAAACATTTGAGTCGAAGAGATATTTGAAAGTTTTTTCCAGAATTCAGGAGTTTCCATTACTAGTTTGCACTACTTAGGTTTTGCTGTAGTTTAGTCTATTATACTACTGTATGTTTCCTTAGTTGTATTTCATTTTAATATTTCTTCTTTTGCTTAAAAATTACGGTAAAAGTTCAAATGAGATTTGCCTGTGTCCTCAGTGTTGTGAAGGTTCTTTGCAACACCTGGAACCTGGAACGTGTGCGTTCCAGCCGCAAGGCCGTGAAAAAGCCGCTCACGCCCTCCAAACACCGGCAGCAACACCGCATTTATTACTATTCACTGCTCGACTGACTAGAAAATTGTTCAAAACGGTCATCTTCATCCATCACCAGCCCGTGCCGCTCAGTCTCCTCGTGCGGTTGCGAGGAGGCGGCAGGCAGGTCTGCTGCTTCTTCCCCCGCCCAGCCTCTTCCCGACAATCCAAAATGCCTGCGTTTCTGAACCTAACGCATATTTACCCCCCTGTGCCGCGAGGGGGGAAATATGGAGAGAATTAATTATGATTGAAATTTTCCATGAGGGGGAAGCAGAGAAATCTTCACCTCGTCAAGGTCAAAAATAGAGGAGGCGTCTCTCAGTGAATGAGCCATTTGTTGTTGTAGCGCTAGAGCCGCAATAGGCCACAGTACTCTCGTTTTCCTCTAAGCTGCCTCGGCGGCACGCTAAACATCACAGGCGTAATAATAACACGCATAAATCAGAATGCGGCGCTGTAATATTGTTATGCATACGGAGGTGAGGCATCTCTGCGTGCATGCGAACCCTGTAACGCAAAGGTGATCCAGAGCCAGGGCTCCTCACCGAGACACCGAGTCCATGTCAACACAGGTGTCAGCTGTTTTTTGGGGGGTTTTTTTCTAACTTTTTGAGGATTTTTATGTGTCTCTGTATTGGCTTAAATGCTCCAAACAAGTCACCAACAGTCAGTCACTCTCTCTGTCTCTCTCTGTCTCTCTCTCTCCCTCCTCTCTTTCTGTCTCTCTCTCCCTCTCCCTTGCTTGTTTGTCTGCAGGCAAAAGCTCATCAGGTTCATCTGAGGTTCCTCCACTCCGCGCTGCAACTGGATATAAAACGGTTGTCGAGGGCCGTTAAAGATGTGAGCCAATAAAACCAGCACAATCGGCTGCAGGGAGCTAAAACGTTGGGCAGAGCTGAGAGGAGCGGGCGTTGATCTCAAGAAAACTCTCCTCAGAAACAAGTGCGGGTTCAGTTGTTGGTGCTGTGACCATAAAAAACATCATTATTCAATTTCCTGAATTCATTCATTGGTTATTTTAAGAGGTAAATCATGGTGTGAAAAAACATATGAGGGGTCAATAGGCGGATGCTCCACGTTCTGGATTCATTTGTTGGGGGTGCAAATCACACTTTTAGTCCTTTAGGGTCAGTTTCACAAAGAATGGAACGCAGCCGCACCGACCTGCATTTCTTCCTGCGACATTCCGCTCGCAGTGGTGTATCCACAAAGGGTTTTTATACCCTAAAGAAATTCAGGTGCAAAAGCAGGTGTTAGCAGTGCGCCAAGAGCAGTCTCACGGAAAAGAGAAAAAGGAAACATAAAAAGAGCTGGTCATTCTCACTACTAAAGTTCAGAGACAAAACCTTCGTCAATAATGCGGCGTTGTATCTGAAACTGCAAGTGCCAGCACTGCCACAAAGTCCAGGCGTGTCAGTCATTATGTATGTGGCAGTTCCCACTACACACTTGAAATTTTCACTTGTCTTGTATCTTATTGATTGCATTTTACATTTACAATACACCCATATTTCAGGTCGATGTGGAAAAATGTTTTTGGAATAACACACACACACATATATAAATATATATAATATATATACATATGTACTGTATGTATGCATACATATATATACACACACACACACACACACACACATATATATATATTTGTCAGCACTCTTATTTATTAAACCTAAAAACCCTTTATTTCATAATAATAATGATGATGATGGCTTGGCCCTTCACATTATATAATTCAATATCATTCACACCTTATAAGCTCTGCGGCGAGATAGAGTCAGCGGCTGGTTTTTGCAGGCAGTGTTAACGTCTGTCAAAGTGTCTGTGCAAAGTCTTTGTGGATAAGGCACTTCAGTATTTCTAATGAGGTATATTTGCATAGAAGACGGTGTCATTTTGCGCAAAATGTATGCAAAAGATCCATGAAAACATATTTAAATGAGTCCGGCGCAGCCCAGCCACTACCTGCGCTTCGCTGCATTTCATTGCATCCATTTCTTCGTCTTTTTTTTTTTTGTCCTATTTGCACTGGTTTTCTGCTTGTGAAGCCGGGGAATCACTTTGAGGATCTGGTCCACAGTGTTCCTCCGCGAAGCCCTTTGAATGGAACCGTTTGTTAAAACCCTCCATCGGCTCAGGAACGACTGGTGTTTAAAAAGGGAAAACAAGGTTTCAAGTGGAGCCTTTCGCAAAAGACACTTCCTCGACGTGTTGAGAGAAGAGCTCACAGTGAGCAGTGTGGGAATGCTGAGGCCTCCCTCCGGAGCGGCACGCCGCCGCGCCTCCTGAGGAGCTCGTCTTCGCTGCGAGGCTGACCGAGAATGACTTTTTCTTCATGCAATTCTCCTTTTGTGTGTTTTTTTTCTTCTTCTTGCGCTGCAGCGCTCGGAGCTGCGGCGTCGCAGAGACAGAACACTCTGACTATTATGGTTAATTTATGATGATGCTTTCCTCCCCTGCTCCCCTTTTTTCCTCTCTCTCCCCCTGTGCTACAACCTCACTCTCTCTCTCAGCTCACCCCACCCCCCTCCACCGTGGCTCCTCAGGACCGGACCGTCGTTCCAGACAGAAGGAGGGTACAATCTATAAATAGAAATTGGACCAATTATAAAGCAGATGTTCCCCAGAATCATATTGGGAGAACACGGTTCTGGGGTTTTGTCGCTCCCCGGGTCGGTCTCGTTCTCGTTCCTCCGACTCCATCTGGCTTTTTCACTTCTCCTCCGACATCTCGCTTTCTCATCAAACGTGTTTTCCATTACTCCCTTTAAATGCCATGCGGCGTTATCTCATCGTCGTCGGTCACAGTCCAAACCCCAGGAAAGAGGGAAAAAAAAAAAAACTGGCATCGTCAGCCGAGCTGACAGCCTTACAACAGATGGTGGCCGACAACACCCCGTTTATATCTCTGCATCAGCCCGTCAGCAGGTTGTTCAGCACAGCTCCAGTTTGCTTTCCAAACACTGATTGTCCCTCTGAGAAAACAGCCTTACAAGATGGCTCCTCGCTCACATTAAAACAAAACAAAAAGTTCAAATTCACACTTTTGATTCAGGGCTTTTTCTGCGGCAGAAGCGTAAATGGAAATTTCCCAGTGTGAAATTGCCTCCAGCTATTAGGCCTTTAATCAGCGGTGTCATCTTTTCCTTCTGTTTTTTTGTCCTTATGTGAAGGAAAATCCTTTTCAATAACAGATTTCGCTCATATTATCCCGCAATCTCGGACCGTTTAGTCAGTGTCGGGGGGGAAAAAAGATTTAAACAGAAAGAGGTAAAATGGCACAGCGTGAAAAAGAAGAAGGACTCCAAGAGGGACAATCACGGTCGTTTCACAGGGGAAAAAACTCCCGGCGACGTTTTGATTGAAAGAATATACGATGGCCCATCGAAAAAAAACATGTCCTCGTGACGCAAATTACAGTTGCTCCACGGGAGTTTGCCTCGGGGCAAGTAGTTTGAGGAGAAAAGAAGGGAGGAGATTAAGGGAAGGTGATTAAAAAAAAAAAAAAAAAACAAGTGAGGGATTCGTGTGTCGATCCGTCAACACAACGCCTGATTTCAGCCTTCGGTCATTTTAATCTGACTCACCCACGTCGAAAATCCACAACCTTTGCTTTCTCGTTGAGCTACAATGTGGTGCTCCGAGTTGTCGGGGATAATGAGGTGGCCTCACACTTAGTAATGACTAGTCTCCGTCAGCAGAACGACCCAGACCATAATGATTTCTACAATGTTTTTTGGGGTTTTTTTGTTTGTTTGTTTTTTGTAAATGATATCTTTGCTCCAGACTAATTCCTGATCCAATTAGCAAACCGCCCTGCGTGTTTCACACGGTCCTGTGTTGTATTTCCCGGGCGTATTATATAACCGCTGATACCGAGGTGTGATGCGGGCTACAGGTGTTACATCTTCTCACTGCTTTATTTTGTGGCGACAGAGGCATAATGACTTTGACCCCTCCTCCCCCTTCATTGTTGGCTGTTGGCGGTATTGATGGGCCGTCACGGACCGCGCAACCATCATTTACACGGTGCCCTGTGCAACTGAGCGCAGAAATATAATGGCAAAAATAACTGGGCGATGCAAACTCTGTGCTTCATCTCACAACGGTTCCGCTTCAGTTTTTGGAATTTGAACGAAGGGAAAAAACACGTGGCCCGAGCTGCGCTGGAAATGGCAGCGGCAGGTCAGGCTATTATGACGCGGGGGGGCGGAGAGGAAGACAATTAATAGAAAGAAAAATTGAAAGAATTTCACCAGCTGATTGAGGAAACAGATCCGGGAGCAGACGATGAAAATTCAATTAATCCGAGATCTAAAAATAGGGACGGCAACAAGGACCTGCGCGTACAGTAGGAAGCAGCTCCGGCAGCAAAGACCAGCGCGAGTATTGTCGTGCCTGATGCGCATGGGGGTACATCACGCAAGGCGCGTGTCACCATCTGGCTCCGGCAGAGAGGAGTTATCCCACCTGTGGTCGAGTGGAGGCGCCACACAACGCAAAAGAAATGCCTCGTTTTGTTTCTGCGCACCTGATCTGACACAAGAAGCTTCAGTCGGCCGCACGGCGTGCAACAAGAAGACACCTGCGCCTCTGTCGGCGATCTCTCCCTCCGTCGCCGCGGACGTTATCGTCGCTCCGAACTGCGCCATCGCGCCCGTCATCAATTTCCACTCAGGTGCGATAAGGCAAACGCTAGATGGGCTGCAGCAGGGCTCCGGCCCGATCCATGCTAAGTGGGTTAGGGGGGTAAATCTCCGGTGTCTCCAGAGGCTGAGACGCTTTCCCTCTGTGTCTCTTTCCCTGTCAGCGTCTGACAGGCTCGCCGAGGCCCAGCTGAGGAAAGCCAATAACATCCAGCACTGCTGCTCTCTTTACTGCCGCTGCTCTTTTTTTTCCCCCAACCCGTCTTTGCTTTACACATTTCTCCCTTGTCCCTGCGTCTCCCGCGAGCTCCTTCTTCTTCTTCTCCTGTTTCCAGGAACGTCCATCTCGCAGGTGCGCGGAAGAAATCCAGCTCCCGACGTACTTCGACGCACGTGTTCGAAAATTGGGGGGGGGGGATGTTCCTGGCCAAGTGTTGGTTCAGACTCCAGTCGCTCGCTGACAGTCTGCGGGGCCAGCTTGACTGACATTGCATCTTGGCTGCAGTTCGCAACGTGACTCACTAGATGTGATTTGAAAGTTTGTGACAGATGACGCAGCCACACTTGACTCACAGTCACAATCAAGCGTAGCCTAATTCAAATTAAGCTTGTTATTTATTTTGGGGGGAAGGCAATTGGCTTCTTCGGCTACCTGTTCACACTAATAACTGTTTGAGCGCATGCTAAGGATTGTGGGCGATGGGGAAATGTGTTGCGGTACATGCAGTGGTGTTATTCAAAGGAAAGAAATACACACACACCAGTTTCGGAGAGGCTCGAGGACATGGACTGTCAAAAACTGTAAATGTAGCTTTACTTCTAGTTCATTTACTTTGTAACAGTGAACTGAATATACAGTTCAAAAAAATGCTTGTCTTGCTGTGGCAGCCAGAATCCTATGAAAACAGCATGACAGGCAACTTACTTTGTCAGTCATTTGGCTCAAAGGCAACTGGATAAAACTGCCGAAATGAATCGCAAATGTCAACCAGGACCAATAACCAAAGAAACAATTAAGGCTAAATGTTAGAACCAAATTATCAAAGACAGCACATGGGGTCTCCAACTAAACAACTTCAAGGCGCCACATATTTAAGATATGCACTGATTTTTCTCCAGATACCACCTCTCACCATAACCTGCTTTGAATAAATAAAGGTCACAGTTGGGTAAAATTAAAATCTAAAAAGAATTAAACATCACACATCCTTGATATTGCCTGTTTTTGTACTTTCCTTCCGGGTGTTATCAGATTTGTTTGTTGGTTCCTTTAAAATCATTGAAGTTTGAGGTTCTTCTGCCAGTAGTATGACACTAACGTTTACCAGTGTAACTGTTCCTTCTCTTTCCGTTGTTGTATCAGTTACATTTCTCAATAACCAAAAGGCAAACAGACGCTGGTCTTCTCTCAAAGCAGTAATTCAGAATTTGTCGGCCTCACCGTGAAGATACTGGTGGGCAAGAACCCAGCAGATTTCATTCCATTCAGAAAAAAAATAAGTCAGTGTGACACGGTCACGACATCCCAGCTCTCTTCTTCAAGCCCCAAGCGGTCAATAATATTGTCCGCCTGAACGCATCGCGAGTCTGTTCATACAGTTGATTACGCTTTTTTATTTTTTTTTTCATTTGCCATTTTTGAACTTGGCCAACATTTAGGTTTTTTTCATTCTGTACCCAAACAAAACTACATATATTAAAGTACAGAGATATAACATTTTTCTCTGTCCAGAAAACATACTGAACAGTGACCCCAAAGCCAAGGGACTCTAAAATAATCTCCCTCTAAAATATGATCCACTTTTATATTTAACTACACAACAGCATAGTTGAAATATCTCCACTTCAAGCAACAAAAACTACAAAATAATAGTTGAATTACCTTTAACAGAATTTGTATCTCTTAAATACTTTTAAACACAAAAGTAACAAGCACGTTCTTCCAATGTAAGGAGTAGAAAGCAGGGGTGTCTGTGTTCAAATGGAGGAAGTCAAAGTAAAAAGTTGTCAGAAGAAAAAATATTCTGTTAAAGTAAAGTAAAGTATTTGTACTTCCCACCTCTGCAACACAGGAGTTACAGTACTGCCTGTATTGGTCCCCCTAATCCAGCAGCTGTACACGCACACAGTCTTTTTACATATTTGGTCAGTTGTCACAAAAAAAAACGAAAACCGCGAGCCGAGTGGCGTCACCTACCTCCGTCAGGTGGGGGTTGGGGTTGAATCCGCACTGGTTGCAAGCCTTGCAGCGGCACTGCGTGCAGGTGTTGAAGTTGGGCTTGCCGTCGCCCATCAGGTCGGTGGTTTTGCAGACGGCGCACAGTTGGCTGCTGGGCATGGGTGCGATCTGTGGCACGGAGTAGGGGGACGTGGGGACGCTGCGGTCCGGGGAGGCGGCGGGGGACCTCCCCGTCCGGCCGCCGCCTACGTCCACCTGCAGATTCTTCCGGGCCGCGTGGCCGCCGGGGCCCTGCTCTGCCTGGGGCGCAGCGTGCTGGTGAGCGTCGTGGGAGGCTAGTCTGTCCCCGGTCCCGTGTCCGCTCTGGACGCCGGGCTTAGGACCCGCCTCTGACACGGGCGGTCTGGTGGAGACAGAAAAGAGGCGGGGGAGAGGGTGGCTATTATTATCATTATTTTACTGACTCATCACAGAGATTTCATTCTTTACACGCTGAACAACACTGAACTTTGGTCAAAACATCCTTGAGGGAGGAAAGAATATGTTGCATTTGTTAGTGTGACAGGAAAAGGTCCTTCATTTGAGAGGTTTTCCCAGCCTCATTTTTCTTTTGTCCCTGCCCATAACCACAGCAACTTTTTTGCAGAGGCTGAGGGAAAGACTGAAGGCCGTGGGCGCGCAAGAAAATCGCAGAACAGTGACAGAAAACGATGTCAGAGGCACATTATCATCAGAATGTTTAAAAGAGTCACTTCATGCTGTTATTAGAGACGCATCGCTTTCGAGCTTCATAAAGTTTTAGTGATAAAACCCTGATAAATGTAGCCTGTACAGTTTATTCTTTTGATTTCATTTAGATTTAAATGTTGAGCATTTAGGCTGCATTGTTTGTACAGTGACTGAGTTCTCCACTTAATTTTAAAATGGGGGTATTTTGCTATTGGGTAGAAAATAATTGTATCTCTTCAGGCCTTGAGACACAGCAAGCAAATGGTTTTATTGCTGATCGTTCACATCAAGGCCCTCAAAGCTTTGGGCAACAGAGAAGCATATGTTAAATGTTTCATTACGTCTTTCATTTCAGCAAAGGGCTGCTTTTGGCTTTTTCTTTTACTTTTTGAGGAAGCAATTTTCCGGCCTCTGTGATGTGTTCAGGGGGAGTCAAGGTGGAGAAAGCACTAATGTAAACCTTTGTTTTTTCGTGCATTTTGGCCCTGAGGCGTCCATGCCAACAGCTAAATGGGAGCCGTGGTTCTTCACTGTCACAACAACTTAGTTATAATTCTGCTGCACATCACGCCCTCAAACACAAACACAGCCTCAGCAGCAGCTCCGCACCCACAGTGAGAGAATGGTGGGACTCGAAGGGGGAAAAAACTGAATTAAAATCGAGCATGTGAGCAATTATGAGTCACAGCCAGCTGTGCAGCTCTTATCCCACCACTCTCCCCAGGACCTGAGTGTTGTGTTCTTTCAACAAATGGTCACTTGTGGCACAGAACAGAATTTTAAAAGTCACACGTTAAAGAATATTTAAAATATTTCACTGCTTAACAAACATTGATCAGGCTCAATTTAATTGATGGTTTGCATAATGCACGAAAGAGCCTGAATAGGGCTGTTCATAGTTCGTACCTTTTGAACATTCATTCATTCATTCATCTTCTATACCCGCTTATTCCAATTCAGGGTCACGGGGCCTTTTGAACATGCTTTTTTTCAAAAAAAAAAAAAGTTTATGGTTCCAAAAATGAACAAATTCATTAGTTATTTTCTTTCTTTTTTTTAATATGTTTTTGTTAATTGTTGTTGTTAAATGTTGTGAATTCATTTCAATAATTGCTGTTATTTAAAAAAAAAATGCCATAGCCTATTTTTTATCAGTTTGAACACCAACACTATGCGTCAGATTTCATCTTTGTATCCAATTTCGAAGCCTTGTTGATTTATTATCATTATCAGGGTTTATATTAGCTTTGAGGGGCCTTCATTTGTTTTTGCCTCCACGTTCGCAGTTTGATGACGCAGCGGCGGTGCGACTGCGGTGGCAAGTGTTGCCAAATTGAGTGTTTTTTCCGCTCCATACGAACGCCTGTTTGCGATGTGATTTAGCGGGGGTTTTCTACGGAAGTCTGGCACTCTCTTGACCGAAGTTAAACTGTGAGAGAGCGCCGTTTACAAACACCCGAATGAATGCATTCACTACAACGTTCACCAAACTAAAATACAGTGAGTTCAGTTCACGTTCACCAAAAGTATGAACGCGTTCATGAACAATCGTTAATTGCGTTGACGCACAACACTGCCGATTGGCCAGTTGGTGGTCAACCTTTTCAGAGGGTGCTTGAGCACCGGGGCACCCTTGGGATCAGCGCCAGTGCTGTCCAGGGTGGGGTCTGTCCTTCTAAGATTAGGGACTTCCAATTCAGTATGTTGGCTGTTCTGTTTAGAGGGAGCAGGACCTGTCCCCGGCAGTGTTTCCTTACAGCAAGGAAATAAAAGAGTAGATTAAACACCACAGGTCGCTGTCCTGTCTACAAACTCCCCAGAAGTGCCAAAAATCCAACCTTTACTTTGTTTACTTGCCCACCTTTTCAGAGATTGATAAAAACACACAAAGTTGAGTGAATCAGCCCTTTATGATGTCCCATAAGGACACTGTAACCTCAGTTACATTTATTTGTCAGGTTAGTGACAATACGCCCACCGGTCTTGGTTGACTCCACTCTCAGAGATCTGTCTCAGATCTCTCTGTCACTTTGATTTTAGTCCCTTTTAATGTGAAAGGTAAAACAAACCTTGTTTTTGCAGGAAGCGAAAATCAAGATAGGTTTTTGCTCCTCCAGGTCAAAGATGAAAGATGATGAACATTTTTAAACAACTAAATATTCTTTGTATCCTTTAATTTTGGAACAGTTTTGTTGTGGACTGTACTGCAACTATATATGCAGGATTAGCAACAGACCAGGTGCTAATTCGCCCGTAAACATTCTAGAGGAATCTCAGTGCATTATTTTAAAGGGCCGTTTATGTACAAATTTTCATGGAGATGGGTACTTCGGAGTGTTGGATAATCTGCTGAGGCGAATGAACAATAAATACGGATTACTGTACGCATACAACTTGTAAAAATTTGTTTTTTTTATAGCCCTATAATGCCAGCTGACATCTTAACGATGCTAAATGATCTGATGCGCTAATAATTTGATTTAGCCTGACACAGCATATTTGCGCCCGTATCCTACTAATTGAGTTTAATGTTGCACATGAAATGTTGTGGCAGGCTTAGAAGTAAACACTGGGCATGCTGAGAATCAGACCAAAACCTGCGCTGTGCCATGTCAGTATTGGAAACAGTTGAAGGTAAAACTCGGAGGACAAGTGAAACTATCCACACTGAGCACCTGCTTGAGAGTTCTGTCTGTTTGCAGAGGCTAAAATTACATTACAGGCATCAGGTGAGGAAGTAATCCACCATGAAGAGTCTGCAGCCCGACATTGGGCTTCAAAGTTTCAGGAGCTGGAGTCACCACTCAGTGTTGCAACGTATCGAGCAAAGTGGATTTAAATTTATTTTCCTTTTGTGGCTGCTGCGCACATTGGATTTTAAAATAAGAAATTTGAACACCTGGCAGATTGATTTGTCAAATAAATTTGTCTGCAAAGATTACACAGAATGAAATATTTTTGAATTGGTCGAAACGTCATTTGATACATAGTACCGACCATCACAGTGAAGCTACTTTCAGCCATTTTCACATGAAATTTTAAGGAAGAGCACAAAACGTTGCTTAGGCCCAAACTACAACATGAACTGCAACAGATTTGAAGATGGGATGACAGGATGACAGGTTGGTGCGCTAATGACAACTACATGGCTTGATGCAAACAGGGCCAAAGATTTGATATTTTATTTAAAAGAGAAAACACTAAAGATAATGACTGAAACGTAGACAAAAAGCAGTGTTACTCTCATTGTGTTGTGTTAAATTTGACTTTGACTTTGTGTGACTCAAATGTTTCCACCTGCAGTGCACAAAAAAAAAAAACCCAGCTTGACAGATAAGGCATTAAAATTACAGCTGGACCTGAAGCAATGAACCCACAACAGGAACACATTTGGTTCTCGCGGGCACGTGACGTGGTCATTCTGATTGAGCAGCAAGGTGCAAAAAGGCTTTAGTCTGCGCCTCCCATTGCCTGATCAACAAACTTTTGCAGTGTGGAGACCTCTATTGTGATTGCTGTTCAACGCTTGCCACTGCATTGTTAGATTTTCCTAGATTTAAAGTTTTACACACAGAAAATTCAAGATCAAAAGTGTTTTTTATCTTATTCATCTTTCTTGAGTTTTACAAAAAAAAAACACGGACAAAAGTGATTTCTGAAGATGACGACGTTAGGTAGTTAAAATCTAACACACAACATAAATGTATTATTTATTCTTGATGGTTAAAGGTTTCCTCAAGGGTTGCATAAAACATGACGCTATAAATGTGTGTTGTCCGACATTCAGGGAGACTTTTACATAAACCCACTGCTCTGTCCATCCTGACTAAAGACACATAAATGGCAGAGTGCTGAGCAGAGCATCAGCTTCAGAAAGGCTTCAGACTCTGTGCTGTTCAAATGGACTGGTCTCCTTTGCAAATGCACTGAGGATGATGAGGATGCGCTGATCCCACCTACGTAGGAAAAATGTACAAACATTCCAACTTTTTTCTCCCTGGGCTCTGACTAAACATTTAAAAGGTCAAGCAACCTGATATTTATATCCGTTGGACGACTGTACAAAGTTACACAGGCAATGTCAGCCTTTCTGTATCCTTTGCTATTCACAGCGTCATAAATAATGCCTGCTTTTGCATCATTTCTTTGACTTGTTAAAGCTGTTTGTTACGCTGTCTATGCTGTGAACCACACTTTGCGTTACCTAAATTCCTTATGAGGGGAAACTGTTTGCAAACGGTGGGTTGGAATATTATTGAACAGATTACTTTCAAGGACCGCAGCTTTGTACTAGTATTGATATTTAAAGATGATGATATTCGTAATATTGAAAACAAAATGGCATTGAAGACCAAATCACTATTGTGTGTGTTGTTAAATGTGTTATTACTGAAAAAGCCATCACAGTATAACACATATGGTCAAAACGTACTAAACACATTTCAGTAAATATCTGGCCCTTGCATTTAGCATTTTGTATTTTTTGTAATCTAAGTGCTAGTCTGATTTGGTGCTCAACTGAAGTTGAAGTCCCACTGATTTGACCTCTGCATTTGACCCTGAAGGAGCAGGGAGCAGCAGCAGCCCCACGCTTGGGAATCAGTGGGTGATCTAACGCGCCGAGTCCGACGCTAAACACTGAGTGCAAGTGGGAAGGAAATGGGTGCCATTTGTTCTAATTCTCTGAGTATCGAACCTACGAGGCTGTTATGATTTAGATTTTAGACCGATAAGAGAACAACCGCTGGGGTGCTTTGTAAAGCAGATTCTTCACAGATACGTATAGAGTCGCTCAGGCTTTTCTCTCTTTACAGTGGATAAAAGCTAATATTATCTCAGCATATAGGCCTTGTATGCAAATCACTTACATGAAGCACATTAGGTTCTTTTTCACGTTACACAACAAACTCTGCCACGGCAGTCTCATGTGCAGACTCAACACGGTGAACGTGCCATCGCTTCGATGACTTCACGAGTCATTTGTAAAACAGCGTTCTAAGGCAAAGGCTCCATATGAATGTAGTGGCCTAATCTGGGGCAGAGCTGTTCTACCAAGACCATGACAGACCCTGTACACCCACACACACACACACACACAAATGTCCCTTCTTCTTCTATTCCCTGACAATAATAGCCTGACATGGCCACTATGAGTATTTCTTTTTATCTTTTGTTTAAAATCTGCCCTGCACTTAGACGAAGTTGTCGCTGGGTTTTTGTTTTTTGTGAATGTAAGATTATAGTCATTTCACTGTAATCACATTTAAGCACATGCAACAAGCACAACAAGCTGAGCTGAAAGAACAGTAATTTCATGAATGTGCTAACCTTTTTTTTTTTTTTTTGATTGGTACATACATGCATTATTTATTCATCATCATTTTTGCTTTGTTTGGCTTCCTGGTTTTCAGGAAGCTGCGCGGCCTCCGACACAGCAGGGTCCAGACACTTGAGCCCTTTAAGCCAGTGCATTACTGTGGCGATCGTCATCATCATATGTGGGTCTGCTTGCACATATTCTGGCCAATAACTGTTGCGCTGTGTAATGAAGGCAATACAAGACACTGTCGGAAGTGTAATCCCACCCAGCTACCCACACAGCAGACACGCAGGCTACTACAGATGACTAAACGCTGATGTTGTCGTGAAAATTGGATATTTTACTGATGTGTACTGCTTTGTTGTGGTGCAACACTGTTGCCATTGTATATTAAAGCCCAGAAATATTATCATGAGAGCTTTTTTATGTGTCTAGCTCAGTGTCTGGGCGTACTGTTCCAGGGGAAATGGCTTGTTTATGTGTATTTTAGACGTGTGTGGGGACAATTTCCATTTGGGTGTGTATTGATTCCGCTGTTGATAAGTGTAGTATGGCTGTGGCATTATGGTCCTGCGCTGCCAGTGGCTCTGGTGATAACTGTGGACTCCATACATGCGGGTACTGCGTGTTCCACCTATATACAGACCGTCTCCTTCACAGGCAGAGGGTGATTTCTCGGCTGACTCCCTATTCACTGACGCGCACGTCGAAAGGCATGTTCGGGAAATCAGCCCCGTAATGGAGCCCCTTCAACGTGAGATCCCGAACACTTTGCATCATTTAGCTACATCACTAATTTATTCATCACCCGGCCGCCACGTATGTATGTTTGTACGTGGACATGTCATATTTGCGCAACCGACTATTTCTGATTCTTTGACACAGCCTCGCCGTGACAGGAGGAGAGGGGGAAAAAATGTCGCTCTTTCATTCATGATACTTAGCTCCTGGTGCCCGAGGACAGGCATCGACAAAACGGCCGTACGAATGCTCGCTGAAGCGTGGGAAAGCCACATTTTACGTGTTATCGAATCAACGCCAAAAATCGATCCACGGTACAAAACTGGACTTCGAGCCATCGCCGGCGCCGTTCGATAGGGAGCAGGGTGTTGCTGGCAAGCGTCTCGGAGGAGGGCGGTGAATTGTGTTGACAATGCTATGAAATAAATAATTAAGCACCCATTCAGGTCTATCTGCGCGCAGTCAGTTGATCCTATACCTCCACGCATCGACGGGACGTACGCGATCTACACCGCGAGTAGCCGTTGCCATTTCCACCCACTATTCGCCGGAGAGGCGTCCTAGCTACCGCGGCTACCTGTTAATCCCCGGCCCGGGACCAGCCCCACTTCCTCCGGCAGGCGCTCCATTGCTGGGCTTGATGAGCTGTCCAGTGTCCGGTGGTGCTGAAACGGAACCCGGAGCCCCTGCGGCCGGGACGGCGCCGCCGCCGGGCTGCCCCTCGCCCTCCATGCTGGCCTCGTTGCCCATCGCCGCGGGATGAGGTCTCGACGGAGAGGGAACGGTGTTGTAGATGGTTCCACAGCTGTGCTAGAAACTCGGGATGTAACTCAGCGCTGCTCCCCTTCCGCCATCATCGCCTACAATTCAGCATCCCGCACGGAGCACGCGCACTGGCGGCCAGGGTGGAATGAGGGAGCGCGCTGACGCAATGGGTGGGAACGCGAGTGGCTCGTACGTGCGCGTTCGCGGCGCACGGATGCCACCGGGATTTACTTGGTTCATTACATTTGTTCTCCTTTTGGACATTTTTTAAGGCTACAATCCTCTTTGATTAATGTACTTGTGGTCCAGCGAGGCAACAAGAGTTGTTTTTTTTATCCCCAATGTGACAAACGACACGTACAATTCTCTGCAGGGATAAATGAATGCACTAATCGAACCAAAACTCTAATTATAAAGGAGTCAATCTGTCTCTTTTTTTCTTTTTCTTTTTAAATAAAAATAAAAATAAAAATAAAAAATTGACTAACAAAAGCCTGTATGTATCTATAATTCGGTCAAGAAGAGTATTTGTTTTATTTTACCAATGCCTACTACTTACTGGACAAATTAACCACTTGTAAATACGGGCAGGTTTAAAACTTTTCCTGACGCAAAGCTAAGTGGATAACCAGAATCAAATGTAGATGAGTAATCAAATGTCGCATCCATGGCCAGTTCTCCTAATTCACTCTGGACAGCATATACACCTATCATCATATCTTGCATAGGCCAGCTGCAGATATAGGTCGGCTTGAGCTAAACCAAAAAAAAAAAAAAAGTGGTTATACTCAAACACCTGCTCCACTGAAGTAGAGCAGTGGGGGAGTTGTTTCTTCTTTACTTTTCATTCCCACGCAGCCTATCTGCCAGAAGTACTCCAACATGCACTGACGTCAGTAAAACAGTCTGATATATATTGTTTTTAAAGTCCATTTAGGTTTTTTTGTTTTGTTTGGGGTTTTGTTTTTTTTACCATTTCACGCTCAGCATTTGTTCAGAAATTACTACTTTAAAATTTAAAAATATTATTTATGAAGATTTCTTGTTAAAAGGAACACCGCTTTGGAAAATGCACACATACATACAAAAATGAATCACAGGCCATCTGCAATCACAGCGCACTCCTGCAGAGGCGCATATTATTGTGAATGGCTCTCCTAATGGCTTGTTAGAGGAGTTCGTGAGATGGTCCTTAGTGAGTGACTGCACACCCTAGTGTACAGAAACTTGCACTACACTTGATGCGTCAGTTGCAAAACAAATGATGTGCTTCCATTGATAAACATTGGTGAACACGAATTTTATCATTCATTCATTCATTCATCTTCTATACCTGCTTATTCCTGTTCAGGGTCACGGGGGTCTGCTGGAGCCTATCCCAGCTGTCTTAGGGTGAAGGCAGGGTGACACCCTGGACAAGTCGCCAGTTCATGGCAGGGCCACATAGAGACAAACAACCATTCACACTCACATGCACACCTACGGACAATTTAGAATGTTCAATTGACCTCACATGCATGTTTTTGGACTGTGGGAGGAAGCCGGAGAACCCGGAGAGAACCCACGCAGACACAGGGAGAACATGCAAACTCCACACAGAAAGGTCCCAGGCCCGGGCCCCGGAATCGAACCCACAACCTTCTTGCTGTAAGGCAGCAGCGCTAAACACTGGGCCACCGTGTCGCCCCGAATTTTATCATAACAGTGAAAAATCTTACTCCCTTATTTTAAGCATTCACGTTAATGCATGTGAATCTCTGCAATCAGAACAGCGATCTTACCGCCGTTTTAAATGGCAAGAGGCAGCCACCTCTTCTGGGAGCAAGCTTGCCGTAACTTCGGAAAACCCGAACAAATGGTATGCAACGTTCTCAAATGAATGCCAACTTCAGGTAAAGTTATGCTGGTTACCACAACTGTAACAATGTTGGATTTTTCTACGGGGACAATTATTAGTGACAGGCCTGCATCTGACACAAGAACTCTGCTAAAACACGGAAGAAGAAGAAGAAGAAGACTACTTTAACACAAGGCCCATTTAATCTTGAGAAATTATTTCAACAAACTTTATTGTGGTATGAGTCAGCAAGCACAAAAGAACAACTGAGCTCAGAGTTCATGCGAGCAAATTAACAGATAAATATGTACAAAAGATACAAGTCCACAGTTTGACGTAACAATGACTCACTTCAAAATTAGTTCCAGTTGCAAAAAAAATATAACATTAGCGCTTGTTTTTCATTTCATCAGAGACATATGGTGCATATGCCGCAACAGTTTTGGTTGAAATAACATTTTAAAGAATGGGGAAAAAAACATGGCAAGGAGTTAAAAATTGTTTTCTTATAGAATGATTTTTTTTTTTCAAACTGAAGAAAAGTTCGAAATTACAACTGAAGAATAAAATACATGACCTTATAATGTGAACATTAAATACTTAATTGGCACAGTAAAAATGTAAGAAATGAGCACAGTTGAGGAAATATTCACTTGGTTCTAAATTGTGTATTACATTTCGTATCATAGTAAACTGCACGGACCACAAGACTTTTGAGCTCATTCAAGATTAATTCATATGATGAAAAAGCACCACAGCCATGCCAGTAGTATATATTTACAGTCTAATTCTATAGCAGTGGCACAAGAAAGAAGCAAATATACATGGAGGCTAAAATGGCAATACATACAGTATCTACATGTGGTTAAAAAATGAACTAGACGTATGGTTGATATCGTGAAGATGAGGAGGCTCTGACTAAAACACTTTGCTTAACGGACTACAGGAGACAGTTTCAGGAGTGCATTCATCGATTACTTTTTCTCTATGGTGTCTGGAGCAAACAGGAAGTTACAAAACGTTTCCCATGGTAGGAAATCACTGGCGCTTGGCCTTGTAAGGTCTGGAGCGTTTCCGGCGGTCAGGCTTCCTCTGTTTATGCAGGCGGCCAATGCTGACCCCCTGGCGACGGCGCACAGAAATGTTTTGCTCCACCAGGCTGGCTAACATGCCTGCAAAAAAGACAAGTAACGTTATACATCCATGCATGGGCCAATGACAAAAGCATTTTTCAAGTGTTTGTTAATATATCGCGTTCAAAAAATGTCTGTTTCTCATTATTTTTAAACAACAATCATTGGGATCTAGTCCAGTTGTATTAACCAAGGCAATATGACGTGATCGGAGTTGTTAGTAGCGATTTCCTAGAGCACATTAAGAGGCAATTAAGCAGAAGGCTCCAGTGGAAGGGTAAGGGAAAGAAAAAGGACAAACGCTTACCTTCTTGGGCCAACATTGATATAAAAGTGCAGATGAACTCATCGTAATTATGGGTCCTCCTCTGATCATCAATCTGGAGAAGTGAAAACAAAAAGACAGCGGTTAAAAGCAAAAAACGTCCCCAGCAGACGCGTCACGAGTTCACGCCGGGTTCTCATACTTTGTATTTCTTTCTCTTCTCCACTTCCTCCTTCAGGTACACCTCATAATTGGCTATGTCGGCCTCGACACACTTGAGCAGTGCCAGCAGCTCCTGCAAGGAGCGGAATATGATTAACGGCTGTCTGCGTATTATACATTTGTATAACCATGCGGCTTGAAAAAAGAAAAAAAAGGGGCGGAAAAAAACAGCTTCCTAATTGACAGCTCGAGCCGAACAACACAAGAGGGCTGCAAGTAGGGGGAAAATGGGAGAGTGATTTGCATTGCAAGGAAAGTACAATAGAGCATTTCACCGCGCGTTTTCTCACACTTACTTTGGGAGAGTACTTGTCCCCTGGGGGCTTGTTGTCTGCAGCCGTTTCCATATCAGCAGCCGCTTCCTTGCTAGCACTCTCTGCTCCGTCTTTGCTCTCCTCTTCCTTCACCACTGCAGAAGGCCCCTCGTCGCCATCGTTCCCCACTTCTTTGTCCCTCGCTTGGTTTGCTTTCTCACCGTCCTTGGCCTTTTCGGGGTTACAAGGGAACTTTGTGCCGTCGGCAGCCGAATCGACTGCAGAAAGAAGGGAACGATTAAATAAGACTGACTGGACGTCGCGTTGTTTGGATATTACAGCCTAAATCAGGCGCTGCGTTTTATGTAGTCTGCAGCTACATTCAAATCTCCGGTCTTGAATGTCCCGTCACTTTCCCACTTTTGTCATCATGATGGTTCCTCCATCTCATTTAGGAACAGGGAGTCTGTCTGTTTTATAATAAGTTAGTATTTAAGTTAGGTATAATTATACAATAACATTTATTCATATACATTTTTATATTTATATATGTACACTAGCGTGCAAAAGGTTGGGCTCACTGACTCATTTCTGCATTGAGCTTATCACCGGTTTTATGAAAGAATGGTCTTGAATGCGCTGCAATCATTATGAGTGCATAAAAACAGTGCTTAACAAGTGTGGGAACATTTTAGTGTTTCATGAAAACCCTTTCCAATGTCGTGTTAAAAGTGACTAAGCAAATTCAGGGTGTGCAAAATTCTGTGTGAACACACTAAAAGTGGGCTGTTCTGGAGGCTGCGTTCAGACTGCAGGCGAATCCGATTCAAATCAGATTCCTTCTCAAATCCAATTTTTAGGGCTGACTGTCCACACTGTTTTTAGCAAGTGTCCAAATGGGATCTGGTTCTGTTCAGACTGGGCCACATTATTGACCCATCTGACAGGTTACTCTAGATACGACGTCGGAGCTGAGGCGTCGTCCAGCGGAGCATGTAGTGAGTGACGTCATATAATTGTGAAAGCGGCACTTGTTGCGATACAAGCCCTGGAGCTTGGCTTGAATGGAGCTACCTCCCCGCACACTGATGAGCCAACGAGTTTCCTCCTCTGTCCAGGCACTGCTGCTTTCTACTTCTACTGTCTGCTCCATTACATTACAGCTCCGCACCTGGAATGGCGCTCTCTGGTTGCGCATTGGGTCTTAGCGTTGCGTAGAGCGACGGCACAGACAGTCAGAACCCATCGGTGTGTTTGGAGCTGTTCACACTGAGACGCATCTGTCCAAATGCCATTTTAAACGACCTCCCGAAGGTGGTTTCAATCCATTTTGCAAAAGTTGGATTTCATGTGATTTGTGACCGTTACATAAGAGCTATCTGGTTTCAATCTGGATGGGCTAAAAATCGGATTTTGGCTGGCAGTCTGAACGCAGCTCAAGAGCCCAAAATATAAACCAAGATGCTTTGCTGACGGATCGCCCCCCCGTGTGAACAGCGTCTGGCACTCACCGGGCGGAGGCAGGGCGAGCATGACTCCGTCCTCCTGCAGGTGCAGCAGGGACACGGTGACGGAGGGGCCCAGCTCCCTCACGGCCCTGTTGTGCCTCGAGTCGAGCCGCAGCATCTCGTCCTCGCCAAACAGCACGCGGGACAGATGGGACGCCACCGGGCTGGAGGGCCGCGTGGCGGCCTGGGAGCGCGCGGGCGAGCGCAGCGGAGAGTTGAAGGCGCTGCCGATCTCCGAGGCGGTGTCGGTGCTCTCGTTGCTGGGCGTCGGGGAGGGCTGCGACGCCGACGTGATGCAGATGCCCCCCGTGCGGCCCTCCGTGCGCACCGACAGAGGGGTGTTGAGGGCGTCCTTCCTCTGCGCCTCCTTCTTCAGCTTCTCCGCCAGCACGTTGAGGGCGATCTGGCTCTCCGACCCGGCCGCCACCGCTGCCGCCGCCGCTCTGCGCGCCGCCGCCCGACCAGACCTCGTCCGCAGGCTTGCCTTCCGAGGAAACCTGAGAGACGGAGACTCTGAGCTCAGAGAATCTTTGCGTATGTTTGAAGGAAGAAAAAAAACAAACAAACAGCGATTCGATGTGAACCTGCTAGTCGTGGCCGTGGGAGCAGTTACGACTTCCTCCTCCTCATCTTCATAGTCATCTTCATCGTCAGAGTACGGAGGTTGCAGCTGCCCTGGCCTTCGCGTGCGACCAACTCCGGCAGCCAGATCTTCTTCTTCCTGGAAGCACAAAGAACCTTTAACATCATCTCATGGATTTCAAATGAATAAAGTTTGAGTTGAAGACGAGAAACAGGGTTCCCCCCCCCTCCCCCTGAATTATGCCATCTTAACCTTGAAGAACATGTTGCCTTCTGCTGTTGACTCTGGCATTGATCAATTTACATTTACAGACACCAATTTTGAAGCTGAGAGATTTTGGTTTCCTTGGGTGGGAAGACTTATTAAGGCGCAAACCGTTATATGTGAAAACAATCAGCACGATTGCTCATGATGATGACACACAGGCAGGGTTTCCATCTCAGGGTTTTACTGCCTAATAAAAGGGTGATAAAATTTCATTTCAAAAGAACACCCAACATGGAAAAGGTTTAAATAGCAGTGAGATTCAGCCTTATTTCTGTTTTCCCCATGAAGCTTGTCAGAATGGGAGGAGAAATGACAGCAATAGACACGTGGGTGGATCCATGAGGAGACAAAAGTATCCTCCAGTCTCAGCCGTGTGGTGAAAAAAATTGAGAAAAACATACATAATCATAGCCCTTATCACAACATGCCAGGTACTATGTAAGTTTGTAACATGTACTTCTTCGACTGTTGATTACAGGCAGATTATACCTGTTATTCCTTATGCTGCCATTAATCCACCAAACCAGGCTTGTCTACAACTAGTTTATCTACTCCAACCACTCACTCAGCTCACTAGGCTTCCTAAATCAGCCCACGTACAAACAGAAATCCCTTTTTGTCCAATCCAGAGCCCAGCAACCCTCCCGTCTAACCTGCATTGGAGATTTGGCGTAGTTGTGATTGTCCAGGAAGGCGGGCAGACGCTGAACGATGGGGCTGGGACTGGTGACCTGCTGGCCAGCTGAGGGGACGACAGGCTTGCCCATGACTTTAGTGTTTCCCGACGGGCTGGAGGCATCCTTGGACTGAACGCCTGACTCGTCCACTGGATTGGAAAATCAGAGAAGGTGCTGTTTGATGTTTTTCTTGAACAGCATTTGTTTTTTTTTATTCCATTTTATTTTATTTCTCACAGTCTATCAAATGACTTCTCAAAATGATTGTCCTCTACTCAGAGGTTATTTCTTTTCTTTGCAACATACATATTTAAGTCCCCCAGATCTGAGCTACAGTCACACTGGTCCCTGTGCAAGACATCATTTACACGTCCATGCAATAGACAAAATAGCAGTTCTCTTAAAATACATGGACATTTGAAATCACTTCTTATTATAGTTTTAACAAGATGAATTTAAGAAGTATTTAATTGAGTATTTAAGTATTAATTTTAATTGAAGTATATTTAAAACAAGGAAGACCATCTGTTACAGTATTTTTATAAAAAAAACTTTTACCTGAAGTAGCCCGGTCAGTTCCTTGAGGTGTAACTGGCTCTGCGTCTGCCTCTTTCTTAATTGTAGTAGTACTGTCATCTTGTGAGGAGGAGTCCTTCTCCTTCTTGTCATGAGCCGACTCAGACTGGGTAAGTCGGATCATCTGAGGACAAATACACTCATATTTAGCAAAGGCACAAGCAAAAATTCCCTCAAACTCTGCCAAAATACAAATCCAGGACACCAAACTGACGCAACAGAAAATAATATAACAAACTAAATAACTTTGATTATTACTTTAGTAAACCATTTCTAAATCTTTTTTTAAACTATTTGGTCACCGACCACCACACATTTGTATGCATTTTATGACAACAGCACTCAGTGAAGTTTTACTCCGCAGGTCATGAAAAACCTGGACACACGACTCTGTCACAAAGGCAGCTGAGGGATGGAAACCGGCTTTGACGACAAACTCGTGAGCAATTCCTAACCTTCTGCAGGCCCTCTAGAACGGTCTGTCGATTCCTCTTCAGAATTTCCAGCTTGGACTCGTATTTTATTCTGCGGTCGGGCACCACTGCCATCAGGTTGAAGCGAATGTCATGGTATGGCTCACTGAAAAATAAAGTGCAGCAGCAGGTTGAAAATGAAGCCCTGAGAATTTGATTGTGCGCGTGGAGAAAGTGAAATATCCCTTTTTCCCAGCAGGACTGGACCTGGACTCACCCAGCAGTGGCCAGACCAATCCTCTCCATGATTACCCGCCGAGCTTTGTCTGTCCATTCCTCCTCCTCCCCCCAAGGCCCTAAAACATACATAACAACTTTAAACATGCATTTTATTTTTAAATTTAAGCAGCAAGGATCTGTGTTCAAATTTTCATCGACAGATTTAGTAAACAAAACATCCACGCATTGTTAAACCTCACAGCAAATATGCTTTAACAACATTGTGGTTCGATGAGTTTGTGTATTTTGAGAGGAATTCATTGACAATGTTAAGGACAGTTTGTCTACTTTTTATCCACACCAGCGGCAACAATTGTGTTAACTTTGAGGCTACACTTCTGGCTTCAAATATCAAAGATAAAACAAAAACCTTTCAGTGATTCTTGTTTATTTAGTTAGTTGCCAACCAAAACTGTCAGAATTACACAGGGCCTATTTTGTGAAAGTGTCATACCATGATCAATGGGGTAAGCCTTAAGTCCGTCAAGCTCGAAGAGACGGTCTTTGATGGGCACATAGCTGACAAAATGGAATGCTTCCATGGTCCGCACTGCACTAATCCCATTCAGTTTCTCTGGCAGGTGCCGTGGCTCCGGTCTGTGGCGAATTGCAGAAGAAAAGCTTGAGAAGGGGACATGTGCACAGGGCATATATCTGCCACAGTACCGCGGACAAATCGTACAGGGACACAGAGACAGGGGATGGTGAAAATTTAAATAGAAAACATGCACTGGAAACTACCTGGCATGGCTGTTATGTGCTCTGGCAAGTTCCGGGGCATTTCCAATAGCATAACCCTTACTCTGAAAAAAAACAAATACAACAAAACACTATAGTAAAAAATGACTGTGAAAATTAGCTAATGCGGAGGATCCACTTATACAGACTGAGAATGTGACTGAACACTGACATGGCATGAGTAAATATGATAGACGTACCTCTGGACTAAAGCCTTTAGTAAAAGCCTTCATGCGACTCAGGGTAGTGCCGAGCTCCACACCGCTGCAGTTTAGCAGCACACTCAACAAGGCATGGGTGGCACATGAATTTGGTATCAGCTAGATTAAGATAGAAAAGCATTAAAATAAATAATTTTCTGAAAAAAAAAACACATGCTTGTACGTGTCACATTACAAGCGGAGAAACTGGTCACAGGAACACTCACCTGATGGGCAAAAAACATATCATTTACAATTTCCTCATCAATGACGGAGGTCTCATCCACCAGAGTGTTAACTTTCCGCCTGGATCGACGCTCCTCAATCCATTTGAATAGAAAGATGAAGCCATAGACAGGGCTACAAAATAAACGGAATCACTTTCAACACTTTCAATATGAAACAAAGAAAAAAATAACTCAAGGCTGTGGTAACATGAGTTTACATGTCATCACTACCTTGTTTCATGAGTTAAAAATGTGACACAGTAGCAATTATTGTTACAATTCAGTGGACATGATTAGTCCTTTGAGTCACATACCTCTGAACTTTGCTTTGAAGATCATATATTTCCTCGACTTGTACGCCTTTAACGCCTAAAGAATACCCAGACACAAAGATATAACATGTCCATAAAAACGGAAACCAGAACACCATCTTCAGCTTTTATGGGTTGGCACTTCACATTTCTACACCTTGACCGACAAGGTTCAAACTACTCACCGAAATCTTCAACCAGCAAAGTGAACAGTCCTGGAACACATGGGTAAATAATACGTTTACATATAATATACGTTTTTGTTGCTGTTGTTTTTAAATCACAACTCTTTTTGATTGTGCTACAAGTAAACATTAATCAATGGTATCTAAATTAATCAATTTTACTTTACAGTATGCGTTGGTTCGTTGACGTTTAATTCTTATCATGCACAATGGTTGCTTTCCTAGTATCTTTATCAAAGCTATACAAAAGCTAGACTGGTTGGTTGATGCATACGCTAACGTAAGTTAGCTCTGCTGTCTGTCGACATTTCTCACCTGGATCGCTCTCAAGTTCCAGCCACCCTTTGTTCATTTTTGCATTTGTGCAGCTATTACTTGTATTCAAGATGTTTTCCAATCCATGACATAAACGGCAACAAGGGATTTTAATGGTAATCCTCTATCCATTCACAAAAAGCTTGGAGGGAGCTTCAAATAAACACAATAGACAAAGTTAGCCGCCTACAGATTGCGTCATCAACAGTCGACGGTGGGTCGGGAAAAGAAGAGTCCCCCCCCTTCAACTTATGTTCCTGCAGCGCTGCAGAAGGCAAAACAAGAAGACAGTTGACTCGACATCAATACTTTGATAAACTTTTTTTCCCAGTGACTGCACGTATGAAATGTGAAATCCGTAAAAGTTTGTTGTTAAATTACATTACACAGAGACGATTTCAATCTAAAACCACAGATTGTGTAAAACATTCTCTTAGTGCACGTTTAATGTGTTATGAAAACCTTCAAAACAAAAGAAATGTATCGTTACTAAATATAAGGCAAATTAACCGTTATTTTTCTATTGAGGAATTATCGAAGATGAGCGTTACAACACCGCAGGACATTTGTGTTATATTTGCTAATTACGCTGTGGTGTGTTCTGAGCGGAACCTTTGCCAGGTAGCTTTCCTGGGGACTATATTAGTGTTCACACTGGGGAAAATTGGAATTATCAACGCTCATTTATACACGTACTGTACTTTATAATTAATTGCTGGTCGTTTGTATATTGAGGATTCTTGAAGAGTGCAGCGTAACCGTTTACAAGGTAGGCGTAAATGTGTGCCAAATATTTGATCCAAATGCGCCTTACCCAGCCGAGTGTTAGCCTTGTTCTAATTCAGGTTAGCATTAGCTAGGTAAACGTAACGCCAACTATATTAAATATTTTTTCTCGCGCGAAAGCCAACTAAATTTTGAACTCAGCAAGATAAGTTGCCTTCCCTCTTACGAAAGTCAAAACCATTCGACCCGTTTTGCTGCCACTTGTGCATGAGAATAAGTTGACAATCGCGTTGTTGTTTAGCATTTGAGTTGCATGTATTGTTGTGTAATTAGCATCAATTTGGTTTGCAGACTCAAATAATGAAAATATTATATTCATATGCCTTTAGATATTTATACAATTAAGACAGCTATTATCGAAATTTTTATGTTTTCGTAAAGGTCCATTAGTAACTAATGAGGTTCACAAGTTGATTCAGGCTTTTCATCTGGCATCCTTTAGCGTTGGCTTCACAACCATTTCAAAAACAGAACAGTTTCAGATTTATACTTACCATATAATTTTGAGTAGTTTTCGGTATTTCACATCTTTATTACTGAGCATTTCTGCTTGTATGTCAACAGCTTCTTCTATCTTTGTTTATGTTTTTGAACTGGCTATTGTGAATGTAGTTTCTGCCGATCGCGGGAATATTTTTAAAAGATCAGTCCAATGGTTTTGCATGTTTTATGCAGCAAAATTTCAACCCCCAAGAATTTTTTTTTCAGATGGTTGGATTAGTATTCATTTTTCTGTCTTTGTGCAATGGTATATATACCCTCTACCTGTATAACCAAATGGTGTCCTGTCGTTGTTTTTCTCTATTTCTTTTGTAGAAGTGAAAATGCCAGCATCATATTATTTATTATCATATTAGCATAATAGCGTAAATGTTCTTATCAGATTAAAAGTTGCCCTGATGTATTGTTTTGTCATTACAGAGCTCCTGATGAAGGTGTGTAGGTAATACTTTGAGAGCCTTGAAAGACGCCATGTCTGAAGAGGCCATTTCAGAAAGTGAACTGGATCCTAGCCTTAACAGTGAGGAGGAGTATTTGGAAAATGAGGAGGAAGAGGAGGAGGAGGAGGTTGACACAGAGGACGATGAAGATGAAAATGATGGCGATGATGAAGACGACAGTGTGGGTGAGGGACATCTGTGTTCATTTGCCTTTTATTGCCTAAATGTTTCAGCTAAATATAGTATTTATCTACTTCATGTTGGTTTTCATCATAGTATTCTTCCTGGTGTGAACATTAGACTAATAAAAACAAATAAGTAAAACTCAAATGTAAATGATTGCTTTGTTTTCCTCATGTCTGCTTTCAAGAACGGCCTGCCAGTGCCCAGAGTGGGACAGAAAATGCCCGGGAAGGCAGGGACTCTACCTCAGCTACCTCCAGAGAGCCTTCATCAGAGCCTCCATCTCGGCCTGCCTCTCGCCCGTCATCCAGGTCTCCCTCCAGACCTGACTCTCGTTCCCAACTTTCAGCCAGTCCGGAGAACACAAACCAGCGAAAAGCACCATCGAGTAAAACAAAGAAACAAAAAGCCTCCAAATCAAGCAAATCGTCAAAGTCTTCGAAAGGATCCAAAACGTCGAAGCCATCGAAGCCCACACACATGAGAAAGAACATCAGGTACAATAAGTTGTTAAAAAAGTGTCTGTCTGTCATATCATACGAGCCGTTTTTTGGCTAAAACTTTTTTTTTAATATACTTTTCTCACAGAAAACTCTTGAAAGATGATCAGCTGGAGGCTGGCACTAAGGCTGCGCAACAGGAGGAGATGGAGAGGCGGAAACGTCTGGAGCAGCAAAGAAAGGACTTCCCCGCTCCAGCCCCAGCTGTACCAGACCCTCACTTAGGTGACTGTCCTTCAAAGTACAAGCCCTCCAACATTCTGTGACTTCCTTTTCATACCATTTCTCTGTTTTTGTCTCAAATCTCTTATCCGATCTCTCCGACAGTGGATGCTGCTTCACTTTTAGGAGAAGTTTCTCACTTGGTTCCAGGTCTCTTGGGCAAACAAGATGTGATCTGCTTAGACAGCAGCGGGGACGAAGATGAAGAAGCAGATTTCAACCGGCCTACCCTTGCTATTAGAGATGGTGAGATATTTACCACTGTTGCTGGAAATTCCAGTTTACATGTATATTTGATAAACCCTCACCCAGCATTTGTTTTCAATGACGCTGCAGATGTGATAGAGCTCAGTTCTGGGGACGAGGACGCTCTCCAGATTAGCAGCGAGTCTGCCGACGAGGATTCTGTTGGTGGTTCAGAGGAGAGCAGCGGGGCACACATTAATGACGCCCTGAATCTACCTGATGCCCAGGGGCGAGTTCTCATTAATATCAATCACCCTGCAGAGGAAAATGACATTTACCTCGCTCCGCAGCTAGCAAGAGCGGTCAAACCTCACCAGGTGTGGCCCTGAACTCCTTGATTCCTTCTTTCCTTCTTTCTTTCTTTCTTTCTTTCTTTCTTTCTTTCTTTGCCTCTGAAATCACGGAAACACAGCCCCGTTTGAGTTCTCTCAAACATTTGTCTTCTTTTTTCTAAGATCGGGGGAATCCGGTTCCTCTACGACAACCTCATCGAGTCTCTGGAACGATACAAGACCAGCGGAGGCTTCGGCTGCATCCTGGCACACAGCATGGGACTTGGCAAGACACTACAAGTCATTTCCTTCATCGACATCCTGCTGCAAAACACAGAGGCTCACACCGTGCTGGCTATTGTTCCCGTGAGCAATTTACGCTAAAGTCAATACCGTAGTCATTAATAGTCCGAGCATATTTAGTTTGATGCGCTGACATGGTTGCGTTTCCCTCATTGAAGGTGAACACACTTCAGAACTGGCTGACAGAGTTTAACCTCTGGCTCCCACCTCAGGAAGCTCTATCCCCAGACACCGACCCTTCGCTCGTGATGGGCCGTTCTTTCAAAGTCCACATCCTCAACGACGAGCACAAGTGCGTTGCCCGCCCTGTTGCGCCAGAGTTTGTTTTTTGCTCGCGTTTGAGCTGCTGAGTGCATTTCTGTGTGATTGTGCAGAACAACGGTGGCCAGGGCCAAGGTCGTGGAGGAGTGGTCCAAAGATGGGGGAGTTCTGCTGATGGGCTACGAGATGTACCGCCTCCTGTCCATGAAGAAGAGCTTTGTCATGGGCAAGAAGAGAAAATCCAAGAAGCCAATGGGGCCTGTCATCATTGATCTGGATGAGGAGGACCGACAGCAGGAGCTCATGAAAGGTCAGCATTAGGGACGTAAATTATCGATTCATTCATCGTTAGTTGATTGACCTCATCGATCGATTAACAATTAATTGATAAGCTGCAATTTTTCTTGAGAACCTAAATTTCACAATGGAGAATGTGTAAGGAAGACATTAATTAACCCTTAGATATTGTTGAGGGTCCAATGTGACTCATTTTTACATTAGAGAACAGTAAAAACACACTTTACATTTATCCTCTGACTTTAAGTTGACTTCTAATGGCTCACATTTCAACTTTTTTTTAAAAAAAAAAAAAAAAAACGTTGTTTAAAAGTAGCTTGTTCCAGATATATTAGGACCATCACAGTATCTACAGGTGAATTGCTCTTTGCTGCCACTACACTGTTATAGTGCCATTAACTGCCCGTGTAAAAAATATTCAACTCATTGCGACAAATTTAATTTAATCGACAATTAATCGATAATCGATGAATTGTTAACCTTCCTAGTCAGCATAGTTTTACCCCAATTAATGGCAGAATAAAGTCATTTATGGGAAATTGTTCCACCACCACCAGAGATAAGAAAAGCTCCAAAGTCCTTAAGTGTCATTTCATTTTTTTCTGCCCTGGTTATTTTGTGTCCCAAGGTATTGAGCGGGCCATAGCCCGACCTGGCCCAGACGTGGTGATCTGTGACGAGGGCCATCGCATTAAGAACTACCACGCCAGCACGTCGCAGGCCCTGAAGAACATCCGCTCGCGCCGCCGGGTCGTCCTCACTGGCTACCCTCTGCAGAACAACCTCATCGAGTACTGGTGCATGGTGGACTTTGTCAGGCCCGACTTCCTCGGCACGCGTCAGGAGTTCAGCAACATGTTCGAGCGGCCCATTCTGAACGGGCAGTGCATGGACAGCACGCCTCAAGACGTCCGCCTGATGCGCTACCGCAGCCACGTGCTGCACAGCCTGCTGGAGGGCTTCGTCCAAAGGTACATTTTGCCTCTGCTTTATTCTTCGGAAGTAGAGACACACTTTGTCACATTTTACTGTTAAACTATGTTGAAGCATGAGTAAATATTTAATACAAAGTATTTACTCAAAAAAAATGCCAGTGGTTTTCAGTGGTCATTTGTAAGTCAATGAATTCTGTTTTTATACTTTTTAAGCAAAAGTTAAATGGACTGTCAATTTTGCACCCACTAAACATGATTGACTGTGTTAACTGATGTTAGGGCTGTGAGATTAATCAATTTTAAATCAAAATCAGATTTTTTTTTATGTCAAGAAAAAGGAAAATCTTAAAATAGATTTGCCTCCCCCATGCTTCCAGGCTGTGCACCTCTTTTTACAAAATGTGACAGATTTGCACTTTATTCATTCATCGTTGTTCAAGATGATAGAAAAACCTTTTACTGTTAAAGTGATGTTTGGTGAAAGACAGTTACGGTTGTCACTTTATCCATGGGGGGGTTCATTTGTGTAGTTTTGCCAAAAAATCAAATTCAAAATCGAAAATCGAGTTTTCAGAGAAAAAAATCAGGATTTTATTTTTCCCCGAAATCGCCCAGACCGTACTGATGTTTTAGCTGGTAATACTGCAATTTATTATTTGTTTAAGTAATGAATGGTTTCAAAAATGTACAACTGTGATGAGCCGATGAAACTGACATTGCTCAAACATTTAACCAACTTCTCACTGCTACAATCCATAACTTATAAATGCTGTTCATTAGTTAATGCAGCTCATTGACTGTCATGTGCTAAATTTAGAAAAAATAAATATTACAAATGTATTATACACTGTTAACAGTGAGGTCACAAACATTTGCACACTTGCTTCCAGAGTCTAATATGTTGTTGTTGTTGCTGCTGCTGCTGTTATGGCTGATGCCTCTTGTGGCTTCCAGACGGGGCCACGATGTCCTGAGAGACCAGCTTCCTGCCAAGGAGGAGCACGTCATCTTGGTGCGACTCTCTCCCGTTCAGCGAGCGCTGTACACCGAGTTCATGAAGCGCTTTCGGGAAGCGGGGAACAACGGCTGGCTGGGTCTAAATCCACTCAAAGCCTTTTGCGTTTGCTGCAAGGTACAGCTCTTTTCCTGTCTGTTCAGCCCACCCGCGTTATATCGGACTTTAATTCCTATCAGTTGTCAAAATGTCGTTTTTATTCATCAACAACCCTCTTTTGTGCTGACCCTTCCAGATCTGGAATCACCCGGACGTGCTGTACGAAGCTCTGCAGAAGGAGAATCAGGCAAACGAGCAGGACCTGGACCTCGATGACATCACCTCAGCCGGTAACCCCCGGTGTCCTGCGCCAGGTGCAGGCCTCAAAACCAAAGTGGCCGATGCAAGCAACAGCAAAAACAGCATTGTGCCAGCAATCAACCCCTCCCAGGAAAGAGCCAATCAAGTCATCACATACGAATGGGTAACGTTGTGAAAGCAATTCTTGCAATTCTGTAGTTTTCTCTGCAGAATTTCATTTCATTTTTTTCAATTTCAAATTTTATTAATGTCACATTCTGTTCTAACATAACTGTTATCATGTCTCAGGCAAAGGACATAATGTCGGACTACCAGACAGGAGTTCTGGAGAACTCGGCAAAGATGGTCCTGCTCTTCCATATGATTGATGAAAGTGTTCAGAGACGAGACAAGATCTTGATATTTAGGTACAAACTGTTCCCAGTTTCCACCACTGTGAATCCAGATCCTCTGCTAATCAGCTGAGAGGTTGACTGTCTTTGTTGAATGTTACTGTTAATTGAGCCCAAGGAGCTTCTGCGAAAATGTGGTGCATTTAAATCCTTATACATGTCACTAGGTTTTGATCTGAATCGTGTATTTGAACAAATGTATGGTCATCAATTGATATATTGTGGCTTTTTTATGAACATACTGCCATTACTGTAAGTAATTGTGACTATTACTTAGCATATTAGAGATCTGTCAAAAAAACTAAATATTTACTTGCATAAACGGACCTGCCGCTAACTTTACCTCCCCTGTTCATGTGTTTTAATCCACCAGTCAAAGTCTGTCCACCTTGAGTGTAATTGAGGACTTCCTATCCAAACGGCCCATGCCAACTGGAATCGCCTCCCCTGAATCCAAGAGTCCAAACTGGATTCGCAACCTCAATTACTACAGTGAGTCATGACTCAGTCTGTGCTTTGTTTTGCTGGAAAATTAAATCACGGCCTCAGCGTTTTTCCTGTGTGAACATCAGGCCATGTATATATTCGTCCAAGAATTTTGAAATTATTACTTTTCTGTTCACATGCTCCAAGGGCTATTGTGCTAATAATAGCACAGCGATTCCTGTAACAATCTCGCAGTTGACTGGTATGAAATGATTCATCTGTGTCTTCAGGACTGGACGGGAGCACTTCTGCCTCAGAGAGGGAGCGACTCATTAATCAGTTTAACGACCCGCAGAATAACGCAACTTGGGTCTTCCTGCTCTCTACAAGGTGCGGTGCACATCTCTGCTCTCTCCTCTCCATTTTCCCCTCCACCGGCCATCGCGTCACGTCTTGACCTCGCTGTGCGTCTCCTTCAGGGCGGGCTGCCTGGGGGTGAACCTCATCGGTGCCAACCGTGTGGTCGTGTTCGACGCCTCCTGGAACCCCTGCCACGACGCCCAGGCGGTGTGCAGGGTCTACCGCTACGGTCAGAGGAAACTCTGCCACATCTACCGCTTCGTCTGCGATTACACCCTGGAGAAGAAGATCTACGACAGACAAGTGTCAAAGCAGGGCATGTCGGGTGAGACGCCTGCTGCTCACACGGAAATCGCGTTTTCCATTTTGCCGACACGTCAAGTCGTGTTGCTTTAGAACAAAACGAGCTGATGGTGTAAAGCATGCAGGGGTGTAATGGTACTTTCTGACCCTCTGTTCAAAGACCGTGTGGTGGATGACCTAAATCCAGTGCTCAACTTCACCCGCAAGGAAGTGGAGTCACTGCTGCACTTTGTGGAAGAGGAGCCGGGACAAATCTCTGCGACACCCCCAGAGGGCGCAGAGGAAGTGATATACAACGCCTGTCAGCTGCACCCGCACCTCATCACCAAGGTACAGCTGCTGCAGGCTTCAGCCTTCGCCTTCGCTTCAGACCAGGCAGTGATTGTTTGAGATTTACTACAAGAGTTTGTTCACTTAGTCTAAGAGGATTTAGGTGTTTGCATTCTGCTTAGTGCTGATCTGACGGCAGTGCGATGATGGTGTGTACTGTGTGTGTGTAAACAGTCAGTTAATGCCCAGATAAGCCAGCGACATTCAAGCTTAAAACTCCTGCAACTTCAGCTCTTGCTGTAAAACACAAAAGAACAGTCAAGACATGCTCATCAAATTGTTAATTGTTTTTGTTGCAGTTTTATTTTTTTGAAAAAGTCAACGTACTGTTTGAAGAAAAAAAAATCCTGTTGTAAATGGTGCAATATAAGCAGTCGGGTAGAGGAAAACTAAAGGAAATCATTCTTCTATCAAGCTTGCCATGGCTGCACAGCCTCTCCTTTGATTTCAGAAAATACAAGGCCAGTGCTCTGTAACACGATATTGCTTCTGCCTCTTCTCTTTGTTTCCCATTAGCATCCGTTTCACCATGAGTCTCTGCTGGTGGACCGCAAGAGTCCAAACTGACCAAAGCTGAGAAGAGAGCAGCCAAAAAGAGCTACGAGGACGAGAAGCGAGCCTCGGTGCCCTACTCTCGGCCGTCGTACGCCCCGTACTACCCCACCAGCGGCCAGGCGCTCGCCAACATCCCCGCCTTCAACCAACGAGGCTGGTGGGTCTCCGTCTTTTCCCAGCAGAGCAAAAAGCCTTTCTGAAAAGTATGCCTGCGGAGTGAGGACGACTGTTCACGAGCTCTGGGTGGGTTTGTGTTTGTTCCAGGCGTCCCATGGTCCGGGCAGATGACAAGCCAGTGGCCAGTGTCAGGCCCATCCAGTCGACCCCCATCCCTATGATGCCCCGCCAGGTGGCGATGGGTATGGCGGGCTCCAGCGCTGCTGGCGGCCTGCCCGTCAACTCTCTGCAGAAAGCCGGAGTCCAAGTGCAACGAATCGTAACGACGACCGGTAATGAGAACTCTCAGCGTCGGGGAGCCGCCGCCTCCGCCTGTGTCGTGTTCAATGATTGGAAACTTTTGATCTGATTTGATTTAATTTAATAGATTTTTTTTTTTTTTTTTTCTGAAAACTGCAGATATTGTGATCCCCGGAGCCAACAGCAGTGGAGATGTTCAAGCTCGAATAAGCGCTGGAGAAAGCATCCACATTATCAGAGGATCTAAAGGTACTACTGAGTGGCAACACGTTTCTTTTTCATTTTATTATGCTTTACATCACTGCTTTCATCATCATGCGACCGTTTCTCCATCTCAGGCACCTACATCAGGACGAACGATGGAAGAATCTTTGCTATACGATCTGGGAAAATCAGCAGGCAGGCGGTTGAAGATTCTCCTGCTTCCAGAGGTGAACATCTCCATTTTTTTTGGTTGTTAGATTCAGTTGCAGTCGTTACTTTCTGGAAGTGGTGCCAATGCTCCACGTCCGCACTAAGATCAATCATCAAAGTTGCTGAAACAGAAGCACTGTTTTTATGCCTTTACTTTCTATGCAATTCTCTATATGGGGACTTGGAAGAACTCCGCCGACGCCGTGGTTTTAAGAAATCACTACTTTTTATTCACGACCTCAATATCCTAACAAAGTTCAAATTTTGGGGCTGCGTCTTTATTTCCACATTTGACCACCTGGACAAGAATACTAATAACTAGCTCGAGACAACGGCTGCGTCTGAAATCACCCACGGGTTCCCTTCTCCCTATACAGGAGTTCTATGTAGCCCACTAGATGGTGCTCTCATTAGCCAAATGAAGAAAAAACAACTTTAGGACACCACTCTTGGTGTTGTCAACATCTTTGTGGTTAGATGATTAAAACGACATGTCGGCAGGCGGTAATACACAAATTAAATAATTAATGGATAAATAAATAAATAAATGAACACATTTATATGTATTTTTGTTCCAAGTGCTTTTATACTAAAGTGCCTTCCCACATCAAGCTCTTCTCACCTTCTTTACTGTTGGCTCAGCGTGAGTGCAATGCATGATGGGATATGTTGCCTGTTTAGCGACGCATCATTTGCAAATTGGCAAAAGTACAGCCACTCACGTCTCCTATTGGCTACTCTCATTGCCCCAGAACGTCTCCTATTGGCTACCCTCAATCCCTAAATGTCTCTGTCGAAACAGACAAAGTTGATGCAGAGCAGTGTTATATATATGCTATTCTCCCATAGCGACTTTATTTTGTCAAAAGCGACTAGCGACAAATCTAGCTACTTTTCCTTGTGTTATTACGTTGCGATCAAGTGCAAATTGTCAATTATGCAAATTAGACGATGACATCATTTGGCGACTTCTAGCGACTTTCAGGAGAGCCAATAGCGACTTTCCTTTCTGAGGAGTTGGCAACACTGATGCAGAGTGCAGAGTGCTCAAAGAACACAAACGAAGTAAAACAAAGAAAACAACTGGAAGTTGTTGTTATTTTTACGTTATTATTACCATACCATGATTTTACCGCTCCGGCCCGCTCCGGAATAGACTTTCCTCTATGTGGCCCGTGAACCAAAATGAGTTTGACACTCCTGATTTAGTGAATACTGATGTTCACTCGCCCCCAATTTGCACCAAAAGCTTTTGCCCGCAGTTGCGGCTCCACAGCAGACCACAGCCATTAAAGTCAGCGTGCAGGTTCACACCAGCTGCGTAGCGTTTCAGAAGCGTCCCAGAAGCGTAAAACCGCACCGCTCTAGTAAAACAAAAACGCGGCTGTTTAATTTTTTCACGCTTCATGCGTCGCCACCGCGTCAAGCGCAGCAGGCAGAATCGATCGACACTGTTCAGTTCAGCTGTCAAATAATGAATCACATTTTCTTTAAATCTGAAAGTATAATGAACAAAATGCAGGTATACTTTAAATACCTGCATTTTGTATGATACCAGCAGTTCGTATAGTGGCGAGATCTGCGTCCCCTGACCTCTCCTGCTCGTCCACAGACACCCAGGGTTCCCTCGTTCACCCGGTCAGCAACGGATGCTCGTCTCCAGTGAGTCAGCAGCAGCATCATCAGCAGCAGCTGCTGCTGCCCGCCAACGGGGACCAGCGGTCGTCCTCCCCGCTGGGCTCCGAGATCCTCCGCGAGATCAGCCGCTACACCTCAGGCGACGCCGCCTCCAACGACCCGGAGTCGCCGCCGGACCCGACGGCCGCGCAGGCGAGAGACGAGGCCGCTTTGCGGAACGACGTGGCCGACGTCCTGAGCTCCTCCTTGGAGATGCGCGGCAGCAAGCGGCGGAGCAGCGAAGGCCTGGGCAACGCGCAGGCGGGGGCCAAGCGCACTTCCTCCGCCAAGGCCTTCCCGGGACTGGCGGTGGGCGGCGGGGGCGGGCTCAGCTTCCCACCCGTGGGCCTCAACTCCTCCTCCATGCTCGGCGCCCTGGGTCACATGGGTCACCCACTGCTCATGGGCCACGGTGCCGGCGGCGGCGGCGGCAGCGGAGGTGGCCCGTCGTTCCTTCAGACGCCGCCGGGTCAAGGACTCGCCGACCTGCAGAGCATTTTCTCCTCTGCCGGTTCGGACCTGCTGAGACAGTCGGCCACCAGGAACGGAGCCCTGAACACGCCGTCCTCGTCCTCGCTGCCCGCCGGTTTCTCCACCGCCCCCCCCACCACCTTCTCCATGTCGCCCTCCCTGTCGGCGGCGCCTTGCTCCTCCTCCTCCTCCTCCTCGGCTTCCTCCTCCCTGCCGCCGTACCTGCTCAACACTAACATGGCCAACCTGCTCACGCCAGGCTTCCCCCTCGGCTACGGCCAGTCGGTGCTCTCGGAACCCAGGATGTTTCACAACCCCTGCTCCCAGGCTCGGGGGGATTCCCCCTGTCCAACTCGGGCGGCGCGTCCAGTTTCCTCTCCCATTTCAACAACCCCACTTCCAGCCTGTTGGGGGCAGCGCTCACTCAGCCGGACCAACTTCACGGAGCGGAGAACGGCGACAGTAGCTCAGACGACGACGTCATCGAGGTGATCGGACAGTAGGCGGGCAACACGCACTTATGTTCCTAAGTTGACATGAAGTACAGGAGGGACTGGAATGTGAAGTTAACTGACAACATGAACCACTCGAGTCACAGAATCTGCCCCAGTAATAGTTTTGACATGTTATAAACCCAGAATAAAAAGCAAATCAAGCTTATTGGAATTCAGCAATTAAAAACTAAACTCATCAAACCACAGTGTCATGGAGACCATTTTCAATCAAAGCATTTTCCCACTACACTGTCAGACAAGGCCTTGAAGTCCGTATCATTTCCGCGGTATTTAGATGGAATCATGCTAAAGGGTCATTGATAAAGTTGCGAAAAACGTAGAGTGCAAACATTTCCTCAGCACATATCCAAACAAAACTGGAAAGCAGTGCACCACAAGAAACTTCCTGAATTCGTCATGGTATTTAGAGAAAATCCTTCGAAGCTTATGAGCCTTAAAGAAGAGAAATGTTAGACTTTCAGTTGATATTTTAGTCCTTAGCAATTTGTTAGATATCGTAGCATCCCCCTGTTGGAAAGATATACCGCGTGATACTATAGCTAAAATTGTTGATACTCTGTAAATAGTCATTATCAATGTTTATATTGCAAGTTAATACTGTGCAGTGTGTAGATTTTGGTGTAGCGAAATGGTTCATTATGACAGCGACTATCATGATGAGAATTACGCCCCCTTGCTTTGGTGCCGGGGACACAAACCTATATTTAACTTTTCTAATTTAGCCTTTTTTTCTCCCCTCAAAATGAAATGAATGTACTTTCATGATAGCCTTTCATAACAACAGGGCTGGGACAAGGATTTGGACTGTGCATTTTCTTGTTTTTGTATTATTATTTTTTTTAGCCTTAATAATAATACCAAGGGTTCTGAGTCAAAGATCACCTAACTTTTTTTATTTTTAACTGGTGAGTGAGACCATTCCGAGTCAAAACATGAGTGTCGAGCAGATCCAGTGTAGTGGACGAGAGGCACCTGTTGTAACAGCTGGACAAGCACAAAGCGATTCATGTTGCTAGCTTATCTGTGAAAACCCGTCTTTTGTATCTGTTTTTACTTTTACCCCCTTCCACAACCCAAACAAAGTCTATATATTATCATTCACACATTTTCTCACCTTGACTTTCGGAACAAACCCAAATTGTGTAAAAAAAACAAACAAACAAACAAACAAACAAAAAAAATCGACACTGCGTTCATGTAGCCGGAGTGTACGAAAACCTTCACATCAACGTAGCCGCCAACCATCCAACCAGATCACGACAACGTTGCATCCACCTGTCCGGTGGGGGGCAGGTCGTGTGACACGGTGGCCTTACCGAGCTGACGGTGCCATTGTGTGGTAGCTGTTTGCAGAGGTGCGTCTTAATGGGCAGTGCAGTGTCAGTAGTCTCTGTCAGTCAGTCAGTCAGTCAGTCTCTGCGGTGCTTTAGGGAGTTTTAGTCTCTGCTGTGCTCTTGTAGCCTTGTGTTTCCGTGTTGTGATGACACCTCAAGGTATGTACTATAGATGTAGATGGAGAGTCCCTTTAGTCTGTTGGTTTGATGGGCTGGTCAGGCCTCCAGAAAACACTGGATAATGTGAGACAACAGCTCATCCTCTATGAAGAATCTTTTCTTTTTTTTTTTTGCTTCTCTCTCGTGGGAACCTTTTTTGCTCCTGCAGTCCTTCGTACTGCACACTCTGATTTGCACCTGCCGACTTCACAATTGTTTTGTTGCTTTGTCACTACTGGATGCTTTTATACCCAAGAGCGTCGCCCGTTTCCTTCAGCTTGTTTTTTTTTTTTGGCAACTCATGAATACTTCAGAGAGCTGAAAGTGAGCTGAGCACATTGAAAAGGACCATATCTGCTTGTGAGTTGTACACCGTACTGACGCCGTGTCTTTACTCTTTAGACCTCTTTGTCCGTGGTAAACGCCGTCATTTCAGAAAGCGAGACATCTGTGCCACATCCAACCATGTGTATGTATTTTTATGTTTTATGGGATTTTTTAATTTTTAAAACTATTTTTATAACTTCTTTTTAGTGTTTACTCTCTTGTCTGATGTTCCCCTCATTTCTGTGTGTCTGAACCTTATTTATTTATGATGGAATATATATGTTTCTTGGTATTTTTCTTTTTTTTTTAACCTTTTGTTCACTTTGACCCATTGACGGCTGACCGGGGTAAGAATTTCGTACATGCAGCCTAGATCAAAGCAAAATATGACTGTGTTATCAATGTTATTTTAACAATAAAACACTGCTGCAGTGTGAGTTTTGTACATATTCCTTTTATTTACAATGTATCTCCAAGGTGATTATCTTTTGTGGCTGAAATGGTCAACATGGAAGAATAAATAAAGAGTCAAAAGACAAGACAGTGGAGAACCTGAGATTTAAAAAAAGAGACATCTTTCTTCATTTAAATGATACAAATGGGATTTCTGAAATATTTAGGTCACAAATCCTCTTTCCTATCCAGAGAATGTTTATCTCTCTTATCTATAGCTGGTGAAGAAAACAAAGGTGGAATCCATTTTAATCGACGTTAATCCTGCACTCTTGCACCGTAGGGATGCTGGAATCTGGAATGTTTTTTGGTTGGTAAGTTCAGCAAAAAATATTCATCATGAGCCAGAGTTAACACGGCAAAACCATTTACAAAGAAGAATTCAATGGTCGTAAATCTCCATTCGCAAGACACAATGAACCCTGAAGACTTGGAAATGTCAGTAGAAAAGTGTTTCGCAAACCCTTGTGGTCTCATTTTGCTCATTTACAATACATAAATATTCTCCCATTTTCAATTTCACAAGCACAAAGATCATTGCATTCGAGCAACTCAAGCTTTTGCATTCAGTCAGTGTAGCAGCATCATTGACGTCGAGTCTCTCCCTTTAGCGTAATCAAGATCGCAATCTCTTTTTAGCCATGTAGGCGTTTGTGACTTGGTTCATCAGAACCAGGGCAGCGACGGTGGGGCAGAGCGCCGCCAGGTACCAGGCGTACTTCCCCACTGATGCGGTGAACCAGCCCGTGCAGAGGCCGAGCAGCAGGCTGACGCTGCCCAGCAGGTGCGTGACCAGTCCGGTAGCCGCATGGTAGCGCTTGAGCTTCGCCAGGGACCAGCCTTTGGCCAGAGAGTGGTAGATGAGAGGCACCGCAACCAAAGACTGCAAACAGGCCACGCACACGGTGAGCACGCCCAACAGGCCGTGCCAGGAGGTGAAGTGGGCTTTGCCGCTCAGGTGCTTGTTGTAAGTGATGGCTGCCAAACCCAGGGCTGCACAGCACACGCAGAGGCACTGCAGAGTCAAGTGAACTCGAACTTTGGACTTGTGCGAGAACGTCTTGATAGGGGAGCCGTGCGGAGAGAAGAGCAGGATGGCTTCGGTCATGAAGAAGGCAAACTGGTGGGAAGGTTTAAAAACAATTATGTAAATATACATGCCCAGGTGTTCTCTATCCAGTGTGATAAATAACAATTTAAAAGTCACACATTGGTCAAAAACAATTTCTTCCCACCTAGTCTGTGTCTTCTCTGTCAGTGAATAACCCCATCAATAAGAAAAGTTAATCCTCAACTCAAATTACAAACAAGCTGTACTGAAAATCAGCCCTTTGTGACCTCACTTGGTACCTGCCAGGGTGACACACACGAGTAGAGGTAGCTTAGCGTCAGTCTTAGCGGGAAGAATTTATACAGTATGTCTGCTGGTGGTTATAATAGCTAAATGTGCCGTTTCCTGATTGGAATCTAAATAAGTATTTTATGGGACCGTTAAGTTACAGTTTAACAAATTAGTTTTTTATATAATTACTATTTTAGTAAATAGTAAAATCGTCTACAATCTCAGGCGAGCTAAACAATTCGACTTGCAAAACACTTTCAAAGCTTCGACCTACCGACAGTGTCATAAAGAAGGGGTGCCAGGAGAAGAAACCTGAAATGGAAAAATAGGAACCGTTAACAGCTTTTATGACAACTGTGTCACGGAAACTCAACAGTACAACAATAGTTGCACTCACTGGTGCCGGGTCGAGAGAGCACCGCTATGAACAAAGTGAAGACGACACAGGCGACGTGTGCCAGCACTGCGGAAGCTGTTTTGGCGTAGCCGTAGATCCGAGACTCGGATTCGGACTCCTTGATGTGAACCATGGCTGAGCCGACAACGGTCATACGCAGCTAGCGCTCATGCCAGGTTGTCACCCGAACCGGTGGTGTCCAACAAACCGGAAGTGATGCGGTGTTGTTTCAGGAAGACAACTGTCAGTGCAGACCAGACTGTCATATGATTTCGAAGTTTTGAGGCTAACTCCGCCTACTTTCTGAAAACGTCACTTCCCCTTGACGACGGACGCCGATGTGGACGCTAAATGTAACATACGGTTAAAAATTTCCATACGAGGGAATATGTATGTAGGAAAGGACTACTCTTGAAATATTATGAACATTGAGATTAAGATTTATACATGTTATAAATTAATAAAATTATAACATTATTATTATCATCATCGAACAGAAACATTTAACTGTGAATTGAAAATCCTAAAAAAATGACTTGTATTTTTAAATTTAACTAACCTCTCACAATACATCCATGGTCTGTACTGACAACAACAACGACTTGAACAGAACATCAAATTTGCAGATATTTTACGTCACAGTTTGTTTTTTGTTTTTGTTTTTACAAAAACAGAAGTCAGACTATGCATGAAAAAAGTCAGACTGTCTATGAGTTGAAAGTCAAGAGTGCCAGCCATTATTTCATACAGCAAACTCATATGATTATGTCTATAGGCATAGATTCGGCGAAACGGGCTTCTTTTTGCCATGAAATAAAATTTTCATAGATATAGATAGGTATTTCTTTTTTAATTCAGTTCAGATTTTTAAACATGTTTAACCTCCTCATGCTTTCATTTTTGAAACAATCATAATTTGAACTTGATGTTTTATTTATTTTCATTCAGCCACTTGGTCATCTCACAAAATGCGGACTGCAATAAAAACTAATCTGATGTCAAATCCAGAAAAAAATAATATATTTAATAAAAACACATTTTCACGATTATTACATGACCAAAGAAACATATGTTTGATGTGTTTCAAACATCTGTATATGTGAATACAATACTCAGATCTTGTAAAGATTAGTTGACCTGCATGTTATTCAGGTTGAGAAGGTGGTTGAGGATGTGATGTCATAGTCTAACTACTCAACATTCAACTGTGGACTGTTGGCAGATAATTGTGCTCTAATGACGTTGTATTAAACTTGTGACTGTGCAAGGCCTCTGCGCATAGGACCTCTGCAAGCAAGGGGAAACAACAAGACAGTCATTCAGGACATTCCTCCTTCTCTGACTGCCACTGTGAATGCCAGGCGTCTGACATTCACAACCACTGTACATTGACACTCTTTGTTTTTGTTTTGTTTTTTCCTCTCAGGGAAGCAGACAAAATCAATAGCACTGTCTCTGCAGGGTTATCTTCTGAATTTAATTGGAAATGTCTTTCTCTTTTCTGCTACTTTTGAAAATATCTTTGAGATGACTCGACATTAAAACTCCAACTGGTGTGAATGCAAAATTACATGATCTGTATTTTACTTTCTGTGTAAAAAAAAAGAAGAAAGAAAGCAAACAACATTGTCAGGAAGTGTAAATCATGATTAACATATCTCCATGAAACAACACTATGAAGTTGAGTTTTAAATACACATAAAATCAAAGAACACCAATACCAGTCCAAGAATGTAATGTTGCGTTTCAAATGCAAGATACAAGGTAACGATTTAGTTGCAGCTAACTAAATCGTTACCTCACAGCAACTCCTGCCGTTATAGTTTAAATTTGAAAACAAATTCATAATGTATGGTTGAAACATGCTGGCTGTCAATCAAAATAACATTCATTTTAATTGATTAGAGCATGGGTTCGTGGGGAAAAAAAAGAAGAAAAAAAGAAGAAGGTGCTGTTAAATTGTAAAATAAAGCGGACCATAAAGCATTAGAGCTCTGCCAGCGTGTCTCCATCACATCCTGTGGCAGTGTTGCCTGAGTGATCGTGAGAGCGCAGGAGATCCCTCCTGCGGTGCCCCATCAGGATAGTTCAACGCACTCGGGATTACACAATAATCCCGCGCGGATATTGTGCATGCGCAAATTGAAGTGCGTGGTTCGAGCGAGCGAGGAACGCTTCGGTGTTTGCTATGAACAAAAAACTGCGTTGACTCCAAATCTCTCCCGAGACAAGTGGAAAGGATGAAGTGAACGAGGTAAAAATCCGTTTTCATACTCTTCTGTCACAGCTAGAGACACAGCAACACGCGCGGCGGGTGTCGCCGAGTTTCCGGCAGGATTACAGCGATTCTTCCCTCCGATCGCCGGTGTTATTGACAAAATCACCAATGAAAAGAGCCGTTTTTTAAACCCCCAAATGTTGTTCTTAAAGGCAAAGAAGGTTTTTTTTCGAAACTTCCTCTTGAGGATAACTGCTGTCATGGCCATTGTATGCATGGATGCTCCTGGTTACAATGTGTTCTTGTTGCCCAGCGCGGATAATTGCACCGTGTGGTGACCCACTTGGCAGATAGATAGAGCCCCGGGTTGTTCATATTCTGGTCACTGTGTGCACTCTGTGCCTCAGGGCAACTAATGAAACTCGTTTCCCTATTGTGCATAAGAGAAAAGTCTTGTCCCGCTTGTGTAGTTTACGGCTCTCCGATATTCGGAAACCGATTTCTTCTGGGCAACGTGTAAAGTGACTTGCTCACACTTTACCAGGTGTTCTGGAATCTGGAATCCATCTAGTTTTGCCTTTCCCGAAAGTGTAACTGCTTAACCTTCCGGCTTACCTGCCAGCCTGGGTGTTTTATAGACACGCCCCTCATACTTTTGCATCAGGGCTCTTTCACCTGTCATCAGCAAACCAGTTTCCCGAGAGGAGAAACCAAGCGTGTTTTTTCTCCATCAGAGATGGTTTACAGATTATAGCCAGATGTGGGAAGTAACAAAGTACAAATTCTTTGTTACTGCAATGAGCTTAACTGTACTTTACTCGAGTGGTTATTTGTGACGACCTTTTACTTTTACCCCCTACATTTGTGAACAAATACCTGTACTTTATACTCTTTGGAAAACCACACAAACGCTTTTGTGTTCAAAAGATACAGATTCCGTTCAAAGTAATTCACTTATGATTTATTATTGTTGTTATTGCTTGAAGTGGAGCTATTTTAAGTCAGATGTTGTGTAGTTCAGTATAGAAGTAGATATTTTAGAGGGAGATCATTTCAGAGTACCTCGACATGGGGTCACCGTTCAGAGTATAGAGAAAAATAAACATGGAGAAAATAACATTGGTTATTGCTATTGAACGTATAATGTAACAACAATTGTGTTACATTAATTGTATTTTCTTTTAACATTTTACATCAGTACATTTCAGAACCTGCACTTTCTTTGTTTTAGTTAAAGGAATTGAATAAGTACTTTTACTTTAACAAAGTATTTCCTTTATACAAGTATATATACTTTTACTTAAGTACAGAATGTGAATACTTTTGCCACCGCTGCTTATCTCTTATTATCTCCACCATGCTTGGGTTACATTGCCAGTCTGTCTGTTAATCTAGGTGTATTGTGGACGATGCATTATCATGTTGAAACTGCAGAACTCAATTACTGCTATCTGTTTTTTCTTCTTCTTCTTCTTCTATGAGCCCTTAAACAAATTGTGTTGTTTTTTTAATTGCAGTCTAGTTTGATGATGAACTGGCGACTTATCCAGGATGTACCATACCTCTCGACCAATGGTGGCTGGCTCCAGCCTGGACAGATTCAAGTAATTTACAAATGCCGTCATGCTTTGCCATTAATTCTATCTATATTTAAAGATTCATTATATTTCCGATTGAAATGGGGAAGAGGGTAATACTGCAGTCCTTCATATTTTGGTGACATTGAGTCGACTGTTACTCCAAATTGTTTTTTGTCTTTGTTTTTATTACTGTTTATTTTTGTTATAACTTAAATCTGTTTTTTGGTGTCACACACACATGCAAAACAGCATGAGTTAGTTCACCGATTGCACAGGATTATGTTGCCATTTTGACCCACATTTCCTTATAATCACGTGAATCCTAGCATCAGATTACAAATGTTAATCTTTTTTTCCCCATTCGCTCCCGACAAATAGAACAGTGGACATCATTTTTTGGAATAGATGTAAACACTGTTCACCGTCTCGGATTCTTTCCTTCCTTTCTGATTTGGTTTAATGAAAGGACCTGATGTACCAAACAATAGTTTTCATCAGAACCTGGGTGTGTTCCTTTTTCCTCTCACTCAAGACTGTATAAATGTATTCCACAACATCTAGTTGATGGACTGGAAGCTCTCACCTGACATTTCAGTATGTCTACAAAGAACAGGATGTCCAAGTGTGAGCTGATTGAGCTGAAGGACCTCAGCGTGAATGATCCAATTGAGCTGGCTGCACCTGCGTCCCGAGCAGCACCGCCCGTCGGTCAGCCCGGCCACTTCCACGTCGTCCGTTTGGTCGGCGACAACGTCAGCATTGACTTGCCGCAGCCCCACACTCAAGACGTGGTGACAGGCCATGACTTTCAGCCCAACAGTAACACCCAGCTGACATGGTGTGACCTGTGCGGAGAATTCATCTGGGGTCTTTATAAGCAAAGTCTGCGCTGTCACAGTAGGTACCTTCTGAACAAAATCGTTTTCAAATTGTGTTATAGACCAAAACCATAATTCAGTGAAAAACAATGCTGACAAAATTAGACCTGTTAACAACAACAAAATATTTAAAGCATGTTGGCTAATGCTGATTGTGTTACTTTGATAGCACATGTGTTTAATTGTGTGATTTAGAAACCTGTAATCAAAGGTACTAACTAGTGGGAGCTGATCTTATAAATATGATGTTTCTTAAACACTTTGGTGCACTGTTATGACTTTAAAACAGATTTGGTTTGATCTCTTTTACTTACGCCTTTGTGAAAAAAAGCTAGCGCCAAGAGTCCCAGACAGGCTCAGAGAAGGAGACTACATTGTTGATTTTAACTAAGAGGAAATTATATAATAAAGCCCGTCTTGTTTGTTGAGTCACCACATGTGTAGTCAGATGGCTCCCCTTTTTAATATGAGACTACCAGCCACCTTACGTAAGACACAATAGAGTTCTGTATAAAAGACTGCTTTGAATTTTCATTCTTGTTTGAGTTTTGCTGTATGTAAAAGTTCATTAGAAATTGTCTAATCTGAAACAGAAACAGGAAAAATGTGTAATAGCCAATGAATGTTAATCCAATCCCTGCTGGCACAGTGGTGACACATCGTAGTCTCTAAATTTTCATCATTGCTGACTAGCTAGTGTCTTGAGTTATTTTTCACTTTTTGAGAAAACTTGTCTTCTTCATCATATACTTATGAACAGGAAGTTCTGGAAAACCTTACATTTGTAAACAGCACCAACTTTTTGTCTTTAAATGATTTTGCTTTTGCATCTGAACTCTGGCTTTAGCTCTATTATCTATATATCTGAAACTTAAACGTTTTTACACATACATTTTTCAGCACAGAATGCAAAAACAGAATTGACACGGATTTTCTGACTCTATATTCTTCTTCCTTGCACATTGTTTGTCTTCCTCAGACTGCAACTATACCTGCCACTATCGCTGCCAGTCCCTCATCCAGCTGGACTGCAGCACAGATGGAAAGTTATCAATGGAACAGCGGGATTTGTTGGATGACTCCATTGAGACGGACACAAATGTGGTGAGAAGCAATTCATTGTTTACACAAAGTGTACATGACCTTATTTTTGTTTTATTAGTTTGAAGACCCATTAAGAAAGGTGATTTTGCTGCAGTTTGTGGTAACATAATATAAAGCTAACTTTATGTTAAGGATTTTCCAACATTAAGTAATAAACCACTCTGTAATCAACCACTTCAGTTGTCTGTTATTGTCACAATTTACTGCCTTATGTTCATGCCAGAATTTAAAGTTCCTTTACAAAAGTATTGTTGAGGGGGCAACCACTAATGTTGATGTCTGATGGTTTTTGTCATCCCTTATGTATTTGCCTCAACTATATATCAAATATAACATGCAATTTCATTTTGCTACCTTCTTCACCCTGAAGTTGAAAATTCTGAGTAACCTTTCAATTCAAATGCCACACTTAAAAACAAGTCTATAGTTTATTAACATTCTGACGGATTTATGTTTTACGACTCCACGTTATCAAGGATGAAGACAACAATTTGGGCGTTTTTGTTTTTTAAAGAAGCCATTGTTGACGCGCATGTTGACTGTTTACTGTCTGCTTAACTACTCTATTGAATTTTTTCTGTTTGCAGGATGAACCAATAAATTCCAATAAAAGGCTGCTAACTCTTAGTGAGATTCAACACAAAGTCAAGGAGTACAACGCACTGACTAACAGCAATCTATACATGGTGGTTGTAAGTTTGATCAAGTTAATCCCTTTCATAAAAATATTTTAAAAACTAGAGCAATTTGATGAGCAAGTTTAATTCATTTTCATGTGCACATTTCTTCTTTCGTAGAACAAAGACGGGATCTACACGGGTTTCATCAAAGTTCACTTTCAGTTAGTTCGTCCAATATCGCTCCCTCCTAGTGAGAGCCTGAGCTCTGCACAGGAGGAGGATCCTCCCGGCAGGCGGTTGAGACGGCGGACATCATTCTACCTCCCCAAAGACACTGCCAAGCACCTGCACATAAGCTCCCAAACACAAGCACGAGAAGTAATCGAGGCGCTGCTCAACAAGTTCACTGTAGTGGACAACCCCGCCAAGTTTGCCCTGTTTGAGCGCACGGAGAGGCAAAGCCAAGGTAGAATGATTAAGAAATATGATCAAGAAAATTGGACGCCAGTAGCTGATGTATAAGTTTATGGTCTGATTTCTTTTAGTGTGCATGCGTAAACTGTCTGACGATGAGCGCCCCCTCCTCCTGCGCTTGTGTGCTGGCCCGAGTGAAAAAGTCTTGAGTCTTGTGCTGAAAGAAAATGAAACGGGCGATGTCAATGTAGGTTTTCCTTTGATACTGGTTTTCCTCTTAGTACTGAATTGCACACGTAACCAAGTGCCTAAATGTAAAATGTCTCTATTTACAGTGGGATGCGTTTAGTTTTCCTGAGTTGTGCAACTTCCTGCGAATCCTGAAGCGTGAGGAGGAAGCGCACGTACGGCAAATTGTGAAGCGTTACGCTCTTGCAAGAGACATGATGAAGAAGGCCATGGCGAGGATCTCAACTCCCGGATGACTTGGATCAATGTAACTAATGGCCATTTTAAAATGTGACCTTTAACTCTTTCCCATTCTAAATTCAGCAACAGAAAAAAGGTGAAATGAAGTTGCGGAAATCCATTGCTGGGACTGAAAAAAATGTATTGCTTTTTTCTCTGAAAACCCATGCTGCTATACTGGACAACTCAGAATAATATTAAAAACCTAGTCTTTTACTGTATGTATTGTGCAATGTTTAGTTTGTTTATATTTTCTGGTTGATTTTTTTTTTTAATTAATTTATGACACTTAAGGTAAACCTATTAAATGTATTGGACAAATCTGAATATTGAACATGTTTACACTCAAGTATCATAGCAGTTAATAAATTGATGAAAATCAAAACAGGAATGATTCCGTGCAATTATTCTTTCTATTTATATATTTATATATCTATTTTAAATTAAGTCATAATTACAAAACATTTTATTGAAATCTGGACGTTGATTTTTCTGTTAAAGCTATACGGTACCTGGGACAAGTTAATGTGAGGTTGTCCTCTGGAGTAATTGATAAATGGGCAAATAAAACACACACACACGCACGAATTAGCTATTGGTTGATAATGAATATTTTTATATTCAGTACAGGACTTTGTCACTGCAACACCCTGGGCAAGTTCAAATGTTTATTAAAAAAAAATATAAATCAAAATGTTTTCTGCAAACTCGTGTGGAAATACGTGGTGACTTGTGTGTCTAGTCAACCTGGGAAGGTTTTTTTTTCGAAGGAAGAGGCTCTGAGTTTCCTCAGTTGCAAAGTAAAATAAAATAAAAACCCTTGAAACGTCCTAATTTGAGCTATAAAATGTCTGTCTTGATCGATTTGTAAATTTGCTATAATGCAAAGTTATGACCGCGCATTCATAATTTCAGTGTCACGACACTGCTGTCGCCACTGGGAAATTGTCTCCGCATTTAACCTTTTCTCAATCTTTCGAGGCGCAAGCCAGCAAAGCTGTGCAGTTACGTTTGTTACGTTTCAGTAACACTTCCAGCCATGCGGTGGCAGTAGCGTGCAGTCGACTCGGAATCTCGTGCCCGAGAAGAAGACGGATAAGAGGAAAACGTTAGCATGACAAAGAGCGTATCTGTGTTTCATAAGGTTTTTCTTTTAGATTATTTGAAACACACAGCAAAAACTATAACCAAGCGATTTCTGTGAGGCTACAACGTCAATATCAGGTATGTCGTCAACTAATTCAGTGAAATCGGCAGACTTAGGGAATCAAACCAGCTAAGGAGAGTCGATGGTAGTGTTTGCTAAAAAGGAATTTTATGAACCAGGCTGAAACATGTTGACATGATCAACAGCACATCCACGGCGTTAGTTTTATTTATGTACCTGTAGTGTTAGCAACCAGGTGTCAAAGTGACACCCACTGACACTGCAACTATCACGAGCATGTCCCGTGTGCGTGTCTGTGTGAGAGAGTGTGTGGCTCGCCTTGTCGGGCACAGCTAGCATGGCTAGCTTCACTGGCCCTCGCAGATGACCTAGCTGACGTTACTGAGCCATTTAGTGCAACTGTCTACCGTTATTCAGCATTTTAGAATTGTGCCGATGAATTTGTCGGAAAGCAGCACGTACGGTTACTTATTATTAAGTCAGTTTGACATTTTCAGGCCTTGCATTCGACGTGATCATAGGTCACAGGACGTCACAGAAATAATTATCTAAACTGGTCTAGATTTTTCTGGAGTGGTCCACACGATCATAGTCAGAAGTTATCAACAATATCTTAACCCACATGACGAATTAACTTACTGGTATGCTGTACATTAGCGGTTTTTGTTTTTCTATTTTCTAGATATCCATGATGTTTATTTCCAGAACCTTCAGCTTAACACCAATGTCATGTGATAAGCTATTTTCAGCATTGCAAATATTGTACAAAAGGATAAAAATTCACATTCTGCTTTTTTCTCCTCACCCTTTATAAAAATTTGGACTTGTTTTTTTTTTTTTTTTTTTTTTTGTTTCTACTTTTCTATGTTAAATTAACAAAAGAATATATATTTTTTATCTTTTTCTACTATTGATGCATTTCTCATTCTGAAGGTCATTTCTCTCCAGGTACAGTTCCACTGTAGCATCGCTGGCTGTCCTGTGACCTAAGGAAATAATGTGCTGTAGCTGAAGATGGGTGGTAGCGGCTCCAAATCCAAAGGATTTTGGCCTTTTTCTGGCTCAGGAAGTACTGATGATGCAACCAAAGATGGAAATGAGCAGTCACTTGCGAGAGCCCGAAGTTTCCCGGGAGCAACACCCTTTGTGTTTACCAGGCGAGGGTAAATATTACCTTTTTTTGTGGTTTCATGCATTGTTGTTGCACTTTCTTTTTTACTGGTTTGACTGTGGCATTCAGTTGAAGATGACCAAAATGTATTTAAATATTTTACCAATATGACATCAATGTGAAATCATTAATCTTATTTTTAAAATCATGTTGCGACACAGCTTTTTAAAAAACAAAAAACGTTCATATGTTTTGATACTTGACACTATGTCTACATTCTGCAGCTCGATGTTCTTTGATGAGGACGGTGACTTGGCCCACGAGTTTTATGAAGAGACAATTGTGACAAAAAATGGAAAGAAAAAAGCCAAGCTGAGAAGGATTCAGAAAAACTTATCACCTCAGGTGAGGTCATTTTACTACCTGCAATTTGATACTCGACACTGTCGGCAAGGAGTCTGAATAACAGTACGTGTGTTTTCTTTCTGTCCATGCAGGGAATTATAAAGCTGGATCACCCGTGCATCCATGTAGATTTCCCAGTTGTGCTCTGTGAAGTCTGATGTCTGACTGGGACTGTCCACTATGTCGACTCCGTCCAGTAATATCATACACAGCTGGAACCCTGAACCACATTTTAAAATAAAGTGATCTATTGCTATATTGATAATACCCTTATGTGGACAGGCCAGCGCTCAATGTGCGCTGAGCCTCTGCATGTAATCCGTTCTTGGCTTGTGTGCAGTTAGACACAGATTAGGTCACCAGAAGAGACCTAGAAGGATCCAAGCTAGCGAAAACTGACTCAGTTTTACAGATTGTGGTTTTTGTATGCATGTCAGTGTGAATGGTTTGTATGCATGCACGTGTGAATGTGTTGGCAGACACACTATGAAATAACTTGAGTCCTGAATTTATTGCTGCAGGTTGTTTCCTGGGAGGAGAACGTGAGCAGTTCTGTCACGCCATGTCTTGTCTAGAGCAGGAAGTTTGCAGCACACATTTTAGTTCTTTTGACACCATCTCGTCTAGCTTCGTTATGCATGGAACCGGATCAGCTCACAAGTAACAGTCTAGAGTTGACAATCAGTGGCCCACAAATTCTATAGTGGATGAAAGTTGTATTGTTGGATGGACTGGCTTCAATGAGCCACACATGTAAACAGCAGCTGCAAACATACGGGAGAGACAATGTTTCCTTTGCTGCTTTGCATACCATTTCACTTTTAATTTATTATGTTTTATAAATTACAACTTCAAATGTTCAACTGTGTCATGGCTTTTTTTTTCCATGTTGGTGCGCAACAACATCCATTACAATCATTAGTCGCATTTAGTTTTGTAAGTGATTTGTAGTTGAATTAGACTGAAATATCATCTGGACTGTTTTATCAAAGGGTTATGTTTTCCGTGCATGCTGATATTAAAATATAGATGCCCCATTATAAGTACAAACTGCATCACAGCATCTAAATTGGGCTGGAAAAAGAAAGACCGTTTTGTTAAATTTGTTAGTGTATCCAGTGAAGAATGCAGCAGCGGCCTTGAACAACAAATGTCTTCATATGTGACATGGAAGTATTGATGTTCGGTATTAGTGCATGATTAAACTGGCCAACCAAAAAGGAAATTGCCAGTGTGCCTGCTAGTAGGAGATGGATGAAGTTAAGAGGAAAGCTAAAGCCACAAATGTTTTCCATGGGAAAGGGTTTAAAATCAAACTGGCTCTGATATTGCTCTGCTTAGAGGATAAAGCCCGCTGTGGCAAAAATCCACTCCACTTTATTGCTTCTATAAAATGGCTTTATTGAGCTAAGGAATTTTTTTTTTTACTTCTTGGTAAATATCTTTATCTTTCTTGCGGAGGTGGCAATAACATTTTGTTTACCTATACAAAGCCATGATTACAATTCCAGGCTAGAGGTGAATTGGAGCTTGTATGGATTACAGGAAAGATGGAGTAAAGAAAAAAAAACATTTATCTGCTGAATATTGAAGCCATCCTTAAGAGATGAGAACAAAAGGGTTTTATTTACGGGTACCGTCACTGCACAAAATATTTACGATATTAGAAAATAAGGGTGGAAGAAAATGCAATGCAATTTCTGAAAGGGGAAATTCAGACGCTTGATTGTAAATACTCTCATTGTGTAGGGAGGGAAGAGTGGCATCTCTTTACAGCAGTTACCAGATATATAGTTACCCAATCTGGCTATGTTGGCCTGTGTTGACCTCTGAATGAGGCTCGGCCTTGTGAAAGGTTCATGCAGCGATTATTTAACACACTGCTAAAGAACTATGGTCTTTAGATCCTAAAAAAAAAAAAAACTTTTCTAAGCCTTTTCCTCTTTCCTGGTTGTCCTTTGGGAGTAAATAAAAGTTTTCTAAATGATTGACGTAAACAAGGGGCTTTTGCTAATATTTTTGAAAAGCAAAAGACAGGTCTTAGACATTGGCTGAGGTATGATTTGAGGCTTGGTTGTGCTCAACTAAAAAGACGAGGCGTGGTGTTGTAACTCTGTGTGGATGGGCATGGAGGTGGAGTCTGATGAATATTTAAACAGTACAGCCACTAGATTGAGCAAATTTGTCATCTGCCTTTTCCGAACAAGATAATGGGCCTGTTTCTTTCCTCAAGCGGCATCGCTGAACTACTTTAACCTGGAGATTAAAGAAGAAAAACTCTGGTAAGAAACACGACCCTTTTTTTGGGCAATAGATGGTCAGTTTTGATGACGACTATGAAAATATGTTTTGGAAAATATGAATGTATTTTTAGTAGAAACATTGTGACTTTATTTGTTTTTCGGAAAGGACGACATGGCATTTAAATAGGTTGAAGTTCTACTTTAGATAAATGTAATCTCTTTGTGCAGCTGCAGTTCGGATTTATATTTATAACAGTTACACACTTACATTTAGTAACTTTTTTGACCACCCTTACTATCTACGATAAAAGCAATAATACAAATATAAATATGAACCCTATCAACCCTATATATGCATTTGTGCTGGACATTGAAAGGGAGAAAGCACATGCCATCTACAAACTGTTATGTAATAGCAAGTCAATTATCATATCAAAGGTACCTGAAAGGAATTTAACTTTAGTTGAATATTTCCATCAGTGCTACTGCTTTTTCAAAGTAGAAAAATCTATCAGTGTATTTAGCAAGCTGATGAGGGAAAAATGAACGTCCAGATTTATGTAGAACACATCTTTTCCATACAGATCAGAAAATGTAGTTTTATTTTCCACTGAGTGTCTGATTTCCAAACAAAAACTGAAAAGAGGGGAAAAAATACTCCAGCTCGTGTCGTTAAAAAGAACAACACGAACCAACGTGACGGTTGCAAGCCAAAACATGCCAGCCAATGAAGTTGTCCTGCTAAATACTAGTGTTACTGGAGCTTTATGACCTTGGAAGCTGGTTAAGTTATGGCAGAAATTCCACTTGACTTGACACAGAGAACAGGAGGACATTGAAGTAAAACAGGTCTGACTAACAAGGCATCAGAGATACTGCAGCGACTGCAGATTAAATTATTGTGAAATGACATAATAAATGTGCACCAACGACCCGTGACTAAAAGAAGCACACTTAAAGATGTCCAATACCTGTTTTTTCATTAAAAAAGTATTTACAGAGCAAAAAGAGAAGGCACACAGTGATCAAATCTGCAATGTCTTTTTTCCTCAGGTTGTACATGACAACAGATGCATTTGTACCATCAAAAAATGTACAATTAATTGAATAATTGGCTATTTTCAGTTTAAACAATATTAATAATAATAATAATAATAATAATAATAATAATAATAATAATAATAATAATAATAATAATGAAAATAAACAATTTATCCCTGCGATAATGGCTATAAACTTGGTGCACCCTGCCTTTGCCTGAAGGCAAGAGACCCCCTGCATCCCTGTGTGCAGGAGGAGCAAGTAGGGAACATGAATAAATGAGTGAATGAAAAAAAAGTCTCAAATTAGTTTTAATGATTTAATTCTTCCTGAGAACATGAAATTATTAAGAACAAAATCCATGTGCTTGATATGCAACAAAAACACCAAAGTTAATTGTCTCCCATTGGTTCTATCAGATTCAGTAGTTGCCACCCAAGGTAATGTCATATTTTTAAGAAGGACACAAGGAAGAAAACAACCAAACAACAAACAAAAAGCCAAAAACAAATCAACCTAGAGACTTTTGTCCCGATTCTGCTGGCTGTAGTAGTTGTCACTCCAATCTCTCCACTATATTTTGCCCCTAAGTCACATTAATAGAAAGTAATTTCTGTCAAATCTCCCGAAACATCGCCAGGCTGCGAAGCCGCATCCTCCTTGTGGCCACACCAGGGAATTACAACATCACGGAAGTCAGACACGGTGGCTTTTCATCGTGTGTCATCGTGTGTCATCCATGTCTTTAACTGTTGTTTCGCCATAGTTTCACAGCGTGAAGAAGCGTTCTTAAAACAAACAAAGTAAAATCAGAGTAAAACACCTTGATGCGTCGCATTCCGGGAGAACCCGTTTAAATATCTGGATTTTATTCTTTCATGGCCCCGCCTCCCATCGCCCCGCCTCCCATCGCCCCCCATCAATATTCCTGTGGTCAGCACCTTTCCTGCCATAGTGCCTGGTCCCCTTCCTCAGCCGATGGAGTTTTTCATCTTCAACATGGATTGAGTGTGGGGAAAAAACTTTTACCATTCACATGGCAGGGCAGTGGAAAAGCAGACTTTCCGACTGTTGCATAAGTGGAGCAAGCCGCCGTCCCCGGCCTCATCGGAACAGGTCAGGCTGGGCAGGGAGGGTAGTCATGCAATGCTAGCGTAGCTTAGCACGCCGCTCCGTTTCAATGAAACTTCGGGACAGCGCGCATTCGGCGAAAGTAGCGTTGACTGGTGTAGTTCGGGGAAACGGGTGAGGTAACCCGTTGGAGAAAGTTTCTACCAAGGCTACAGGTTCTTGACGTAAGATAAAACGTGCTGGTTTATTGAGCAAAGAAAAAAGAGAAAAGTTTAAGGCAACGCCAAAGAGGAAATTGGCTGACAATCCGGGAGCTAGCATAAAATACTGGCTCTGAACTTTTACATTTTCCCCCATAGTGTTGAAACCCCCTGCATTTTTGTTTGATTACCTCTGCTCATTATGCCTGTTTTATGAAAAGCTCTCCCCCCCTTCTGTTGCAGTGTGAGAGGAGAGAAGGAGAGCAGTGACCATGGAGGCTGGTATCCACTCTCGCTGCTCCACAGCTGGCCGCCTGCCCTGGTTCCTCCTCACTCTGTTAATATCGTGGACTCTTCTGTGCTCAGCAGATCTAAAGCAGGCAATGGGGCCACTTTATTCCCAGAAGCCACTTCTTCTTGCATGGAATGCCCCGACTGAAGACTGCACCCCACGACATAGCGTGACCTTATATTTAGACCACTTTGACATCATTGCGACCCCGAACGAGGGCTTTGTCCGCCAGAACCTGACCATTTTCTACAAGGAGCGCCTCGGCTTGTATCCTTACTATGAGCGCGATGGCACCGCGGTCAACGGAGGCCTTCCGCAACTCGCCAGCCTCGCTGAGCACTTTGAAAAGATGCCGGAAGGTGTGCAAAAATACATCCGCGAGCCAGAGGCCAAAGGGCTTGCAGTTATAGATTGGGAGGAGTGGCGCCCACTGTGGATCCGCAACTGGGATGTGAAGGACGTCTACCGGAGTAAATCCCGTGAAATCTTGGCCGACAAGAACCTCAACTGGACCCCAGAGCAAGTAGGGAAGGTTGCCCAGCAGGAATTTGAGCTCTCGGCACAGAAATTCATGCTGGAGACTTTGAAACTCGCCAAGAATTTGAGGCCCAACCAGCTGTGGGGCTTCTACCTGTTCCCAGATTGCTACAACCACGACTATAAGAGTGACCTGAAGAACTACACGGGCCGCTGTCCTGCCCTGGAGCTGATCCGCAACAACCAACTGAACTGGTTGTGGATGGAGTGTACGGCCTTCTTCCCCTCCATATACATGGATATTGTGCTGCGCTCGACAAATTACGGGCGCCTCTTTGTGCGGAACCGGGTTCAGGAGGCGATGCGGCTGGCGTCTGTCGGCGACGGATTAGCTCGCCCTGTGTTCGTTTACACCCGGCCAACCTACATCAATCAGAATACCTTCCTAACTGAGGTTAGTTGACAAGTATACCTGTGTATTAAATCTGAATTTTCCCAAATAAAAACTGTCATTTATAATTGTTTATTTTACCCCAACCAGGGCAAATATGTCACTCGTTGTTTGAACTAATGTTTTGCAGACTGATCTTGTCTCCACCATTGGTGAGAGCGTTGCACTGGGAGCCGCAGGTGTTATCTTCTGGGGGGACACGTCCTATGCAAACAGCCGTGTAAGTATCATGCAGCTGTGCTTGCTAACGGTCAAGTCTCAGTGTTTTTGGGCTAACAGCCCTGTTGTTTTGCCCCCCTCCCCTCCGCAGCTCAGGTGCTCTGCCCTAAACGATTACCTTCAAGGAGCGCTGGGCCGATATCTCCTCAACGTGTCTACAGCTGCCCAACAGTGCAGTCAGGTCATGTGTAAGAATCACGGCCGCTGTCTGCGCAAAATCGCAGACAAAGATGTGTACCTACACCTCAGCCCCCAAACACACAGCATCACCAGTCACGGTGGCCAGCTGAGGGTTACAGGCGTACCTGGCAAAGCCGAGCTGGCTCTTTTCCGCGCACACTTCCAGTGCCAGTGCTACAGTGGATACAGGGGCGAGGCCTGTGCTCAGAAAGAAAGAGGACAGAATAGAGCCCCCTCTGTCTTTGGGACTTGGACGCTTTGCTTATTACTTCCATTCGGGCTCCTCTTTCTGCTGCACGGAGGAACCTGAGAAGTTCAAAAATAATTCACTGCTGCTGTCAACCTTCAAGAAGGAAATTGTCGAGTGTTTAATAGTGCGCCGCATTCTCATAATTCTGATTCACTGCCAGCAGAAATCAGCGTTTTCAGCAGAGATCCTGGTTTTGACTGTGAGACTTCCATTGCAGAATATTCAGTGGTTTTTAAACTGATGCACGGAACTTGAACTGGTTTACACTTGTGTATCTGCTCCATGCGGAACCTTTCCCGTTGAACCTGTTTCTGTGATCATTTAGACTTCTGTTCTGTAAATGGGTGTCTGTATGGCAGGAGGCGGTCCTATGATTAATTATCCTCAAAGCTACATAGGTCTCTAGACAAATACGCATTTAACCCTCTGTTTGCATCCCTCTATGAAAAGACTGGGTTTTAGCTTTATGCCAAGGCTGATGCTTTGTTGTGCCTTCCTCATGAAAGGGATGAAGAATGTGGCACCAGAGGGTTAAAGGATGGCAGAGTTTTTGCGCAGGAGTCACACGGATTGAAATCTTTTTGAACTTGCTCGGTCAGATTCTCCTGCTCTGTTTTATGATGGTGCTTGGCACAGAAATGTTTGCCAAACAAGCCAAGCGATCTCTGTTGTTTTTGCCTGCTCTTACGTTTCTGTAGAGTTGTGACAGGGACTGCGGTGTCGGGAAGTGTTTGGTGTCAGTGGTCTGCTCATCCTGTAGTGCAACACAAAGGTATAATTCAGGCCAAAACTCATCCATTATTATCCTAAGTTCTCATTGTCTTTCATTCACGAGTTGATTTCTTTTTTACGCTTGCTTTATATATCCATCTTCCATTGTACTGTTGTACAATGAGATCCAGATAAGAGACGTTGCCTTTATTTTAAGGCGTTTGATCTCACTTTTTATTATTTTTCTCTGCAGCAGTAATGGCATGAAGCAAGGTCTGAGGACGCAGAGCATAAGAGGTACATGTGAGATGCCCAGCAGCTTGACAAAACCAGTTGTTGTCATATGACTGCCTTGGTAGTCTGGAGTTCTGTTCTCGAGTTCTGAGTTCACCTCATTTTATCACAAAACGCAACATAAAAAAAGTTTTTATTACCAGAAATGTAAGAGTCAGGATTGTAAAATGCCTCGTGAACAGAATAAGTGGCTTTAATCACACCTGAAGATGATAAATTGAGTTTCTTGGCTGGACCTGCCTCTGCAGTTGAAAAAAATGTGCCTTAACTTGGCCACAAAGTGTACTTTGTATGGTTCGCTCGACTTTGTTTACAAGTTGTAATTATTGTGAATTTCATCTCAATCTTCTGCTGGACGGTGCTTAATATTAAATCCCTATGCCAACTTTTTTTTTTTTTTTTTTTTTAAAGAAGCCAAATATATGTATATGGTACAAGATGGTGAGTTAAGTGTCATGTCATTCACATGAGTATCACTGTGACAACAAACAAACAATAAAAAAGGCAGGTTTTAAGAAGGGAATGTTGCAACTTTTAACTGAATTTACCGTCCAAATTTACCAACCAAATCTTTACTCCTCACTGATAAGAGGTTTATCACAGTCTGTCATTGTAAATGTAAAACCTAACTAAGAATAACAAGGAACTGTAAGCTAAAAAAAAACAAAAAAACATGTAAATTTCACGATTATTCTCCTTCAGATATTTTAATTTTATGAGGAAAAAAAATCTTGTTTGGAGTTTGCTTACAGGCAAATCTAGGGGCTCTTTTTGAAATTGCTGTTTTCATTACAAAGGTACTTAGCTTTTGTACTTATATCATCCAGCCTTTGAAATAGTGTTTGTTTTAGTTTCAGGTTTGACTTGCGAACAGCAGTTTGTGGCAGGGTTCCTGTCAGAGATGCTGTGTTAATAGGAAATACTGTGGCTTTATCTCTGTCTTATTTCACTGGGTCTTTTCTCAGTTCATGCGAGTTGATTACCATAAGTAGTTTCATAATTTGCATGGTAGGTTTTACAATTGATTCTCTACTATTGCTCCACAAAGTATTCAGCTACCTGGAATAAGTTTCTTCAGGGGAAGCTTTGCTGTTTATGATGAAATGTCTCACTAACAGATGTATTGCAACAGACCATTTTATGAGTGCTGCAAAGATGGTTTTAAATATTGCACTTTAACATTTTTTTGTAATTTCCTTTATGACTCACTCTGATCAAAGTTGAAATAATGTGCTATTGTTGCAGACTGAAGCCTTAAGTCTTACCTTTAGTACATTTCAGTACGATATATTGTTAACCCCCTTTCCTGTGTCACGTTAGAATTTGTCTGTGAATTTTGTCTAAATGTGCTCAGTACATGTGTCTGTGGTTTTAAGTCAGTTACAGTGAAAAAATATGACAGATTGCCATTTTGTCCATTCGGTCAATTGTCATATTAAAGAAAAACAGATCACAGCCAATAAATCCATTGCGGGTTTGGTTTAAAGGATCACTGCATTCTATTGTAGGGCAAAACTGCTTTTAGATTTTCTGCATTCGATGCCATAATTTAATACTATTGTTTTTAGAACATGCAGTTATGTTTCAGACATGCTTTTTCTGAACTGAGTTATAACATATTGATGGTTTTACTGTTGAAGTTTTCTTTTTCAAGCATTGGTCAAGTCTCATAGAAATATAGCGGTTTTTAAGGAAAGAAGGAAAAACTAACTGCTACTTTCTGTAACATGGAGTAAAATGAGCAATTCTTTAACGACTAAAATTTTTGTTAGCTAGAATATTGCCATAAATAACCATAAATTAAGTGTTTTCTTTGAGAATGTATTGCAACAATTTTAAATATGGAAACAAGCCAAGTGTTTTGTACATGATGAGATGTCGTATGAAGCCTTTTTTTCTTGATAAATCTGAGAATTTATTATTTAATTAGAAATTTGAATGTGTTTTCCCTGGGTGCCGTTTTTTTAAATAATGTATTTTCATTTCAGGATACCATTCATATAAAAACTCTGGTTTACTTGTGCAAAAAAAAAAAAAGTATATAAAAACATTTGAACTTTGATGTGCTTTTTTTGTGTTGTACGTTTGGAATGTATGGGTTACTTTCCACAAGATACAACAAATACAACAGAAGAGAAATAAAGTCTGAGGTATTACTATTATCATCATTATTATTATTAGTTGTCGTAGTAGTAGTAGTAGTCGTAGTAATTTTAGTGAGCTATTAAATATCGCTTATTTTAGTTCATGTGTTCGCTTTAATATCTTTCCTGATTTTACAGGCCATCTTAATATTGTGAGTTCATTGCCTTTTGTCATAAGTGGCCTTAATGTTTTTTCTCAGGGCAGAATCGTCAGAGTTGATGTAGCTTATTTATAAACAGTGTGACAAGCATACAAACATATAATTGTATAACTTCTTTAAAAATCTGATTTGCAATACTGAGCGTCATTTGTTGACGGCTGTATCCACAGGAAATGACGCGTTGGCGCTATGACCGCTTAATATTGTTGTGTGCAGCTTCGAATATGTTCCGATCAGAAACAGGCACGGAAGATCGCGGCAGACTTGACTCACAACCATTCATTAGAAAAATCGTCAAATTTCTGGTCTTGCGCAAAATTATTTTTTATACTTCACCGAACTGTAGTTTCTAAGGGAATAGCCGTAAATATTGGTTGTTTTTGCACCTCAGTTTGGGAAAAACAAACTAGCAACAGTAGCAGTATTTCTTTTTTTCTTTTTCTTTTATCATCTCTGGCAGCTTTCCAGTAACAAAACCCTGTTTCTCTTAACAAGCACATCAGAGGACATGGCGGTGAAGCAGGCAAGAGCCCCGTCTTTCTGTCAGTGAGCGTCAAAGCACCTGTCTCTTCTGTCACGGTATGTTCGTCGGTGGTTCTGTAGCTAATACTCCTAGCCCTCTGTTATGCGGGGGGGAATGTCCTGCTGGCTAGCTGTAGGAAATGTGAATGGCTGCATGTTCTGTATATTAATGCCGATGCACGATTGACTGTCGTTACACTGCAGCAAGCTAGTATTGCCTTTTAACTTTCGTCTGGTAAGTTCGATGTCATGTCCTTATACTGACTCATTATGTTTACCCGGAGGGCCAAATTTCATCTTTTATTATAAACTGGTGTATATTACAAATTGAACCAACAATAAACGTGCATTGTGTCAGAGTCAACGTCAGGAGTAGTGTGACTTAAACGACGTTGGCAGTTTTACTTTATGTGACAGTAAATTTCTGTTCTTGCTGAAGAAAATACTATATGATATGTTGATGATCCTACCAGTTGGAATAATTATTGAATCAGGGCTCTCAAGTTTTGAATGCAGACCAGAGTGACACCCAACTGCTCAAGGCTTACAGAAGTATGACACTAGGCACCGACAATTAAACCGAGTAGACCATCTTTATTGAATTTCTGTGTATTGAATATGAGTGAGTGACTGAGTGACTATGACTTGTGTTGTTTGGTATAAGTGTTTGTGGCCTTTTTGGACTCGGTAATAATCTGTGTTGTTGGCTCCCACTTAGAACAGTTCGGCTCAAGTCCTGCCATTTTCAAGGTCATATGCAATGATTAATGCATCCGTGGCAAGGATTATGATCATAAAATATGACATTATTTTTAAAAGTGACCTAAGAAAACAGCAGTGTTAATTTTGTAAACGACGACGTTTACTAAACGTAAACACCATTTCAGCAGCAGGTATATTATGTGAGTGTTTATGACTTGCTCTGTTCGCATACTCCGGTGGTCTCTGTGATGCTCGTTACTCATGATCAAGTCGTAATTTCCAAAGAAAATAAAACTTCCAGGGAATGCCGGCGGTTGTCGCAGAAGTGCTTTTTTCATTGGTTGTTGCGTTAAGATTTACCCAGATACAGTAGTGCTTCTGTTTCTGATTGGCTACACCATAACCAAACAAAAACAACTTTCTTTTGATGACTGACGGTACTGACACAGGCGCTCTAATGGGAGACGTGCTCGATTCCTGCCGGTTCCGTAGCGAGAGCGGCATGTATATATGTTATACATATATTTATGTATTTTTTTTCCATCGTGAGAAATACAATGTGTGGCGGGAGTGCGTGACAAAAGGCCCAAAAGAGTGACTGTCACGCTCAATGCGTGACACTTGAGAGCCCTGGTTGAACTATAATAATAAATGTTGAAGTCGAGAGATGCTCTGCCATTTATTTTTTTTTACTAGATCACCTTGATGAGATGAATTTCTTCCGTAATCGCCTTGTTGTCCTGGGCCTGGTGTTTGTGGCCACGGTACTGCTCTACCTGCTCCTGCCATCCATTCGCCAGGGGAGCATGGAACCTTCTCTGGAGGCTCAAAAAATGTCACTGACCGCCACTTCACCACCTCTACTTTCAACCACCAATGTGTCCATTCGCACTGGACAGCTACCTGGGGACCCTCCACTATTCTTCAGGGAGGCCCTACCGGTAGATGCAACAGGACGACAGATACTTCCAAGGTAATGATAGATGAAATGAACATTTGTCCGATTAGGAGGTTTTCTTTGAAATAACAGACTTAAACTTTTTAGACAAGAGAGTACAATTCCTCCCAAGAGAAAGGGGAATCTCCTAACAGTAGCTGAGTGCTGTTTATCTTTAGGCAACTTAGGATATTTTGAGTTAATTTTAAGTAAATGAAAAATAAATTGTTTCATTCTGCAGGCTACAAGTGGTCCTTCTGCATGGACAGGCCTTCACATCCAAAACCTGGGAAGAGCTTGGTACAATGGCTATACTGGCAGTCAATGGATATCAAGCCTTGGCAATGGACCTGCCTGGTAGGGGAACACTGATTATTCCAGATAACATTGTTATTAGCTGCCACTGTAATCTTTACAGTTTTTTTTTATCCTGGTAATTAAGTCATGGCAATTAAAATGCAGTGATATACACACTGCAAATGTTAACCTCTAAGACAAAACCCCCATATGCTTCAATATTGTACAAGATCATTGTACATCTGTACATTGTTCATCTGTGGCGGCTCCACGAATGAATCAAACGTCTGTCCGGTTAAACTTATTTATTTACACCCAATGGCCTGTTGCACAATGCAGTCCTTCCACATGTCTACACACACCTATATAATAATAACTTACAAGAAAACAAAACAAAAAAGGGCTCAAAGTTGACCACTAAATGGCGGTCAAAAAACAATCGGCACACTTGTCCCTCTCATTACCTCTTCCTCTTGCCGTAAATAAATTCCCACACCATTTGACCCAAGCGCCACCTACTGTGGCAATCAGGAAATTACATGGCAACGCACACATACATCAGATATGGCTCCAAATGTAAAAGTTATCAGTAGTAGGGACTCCTATACTCTTATACTCAAACCTTTTGGTTGGATTTTTAACTCTCATATAAATCATGAAAAAATAAGTTTTTGAAATGCTAGTCAGCATTTTTTAACCAGCACAAAGCTTTGATTTGGATAAACATTAACAGTCTCCAGTAGCAAATTGAGCTTTCTTTTCGATTTATGCAATATTAAGTTTAAAAGGGGACATTTATTAAACCAAAATTATTATTTTCCTTGAAGGTTATGGAAAATCACCAGACTCTGAGGCGTTGAAGTCCGACCAGAATCGCGTGGACCTCCTCTCAAGGTTCATGGAGTCTTTGGGAGTTAGGGGAGCAGTGCTCTTGAGCCCCTCCATGAGTGGCCATTACTCAATCCCCTTTCTTGTGAAGAATCACGCTCAGTTACATGGCTTCATACCCATAGCACCAGTCGGTACCCGAAGTTACACTGCTCAGCAGTACCACGGCATCCCGGTGAGTAGAGTCAGGAGAGGGGATGAATGACAAAATATAAGCCACACCTTCATGATTAGTTTTCATATAAAAAAAAAAAAGAAATTACCTATCTGTTGGAGTTGTGTGTGAATAATATTTGCTTTAAAATCGATTTTTTGTACATAGTAAATTACCTGGTAAAGGCACTTGGGGGCGCTCTGACATCGAATACACTAAACCTCAGTTTTGGATCTGTCCACATTACTGGTTCGATAACTTTTTCCCCGAAAATGTGTCTAGATTTACAACAGTGTTATGTTTTATTGTGATGGTTTACTGCACAGCTGCTTCAAACAAGCTTAAACAGTGATTGTTAAAATAAAATCAAGTGATTAACAGCAGCTGTCATTGCTGTCAGATTTTTAACTTTTGGCTTTCAGCTTTTTTTAACTGTTGCATTTTGATTTCTGTGTATTGCAGTGTGAAATAATCATCAATTTGTTTGTTTGTGCTCTTTCTAGACTCCCACTCTAATTGTGTTTGGAGCCTTGGACACAAATCTGGGAGCCCAGTCCCACAAGAACCTGATACAGCTTCCACATCACTTTGTGCTAAAGTTGGATGGAGCTCGTCATGCTTGCTACATGGATAAACCCAAAGAGTTTCACCAGGGATTGCTTGACTTCCTCAGCAAACTAAAGTGAGACGTGTACAGCAGAAATGAAGAGGATCTTTAATTTGTTTTGTCACAAATAAATAAAATGGGCAAATAAGTGGTTAAGTATTTGTGTTGCTAAAACATAGACATGCTACAATTAATTTCATATCTGCATCCCCAAATAAAGAAATAGCAAGAGAGTAGACTTGGCATATAAAATAATGAGGTGATGTTCTAAAATGCAGACAAGTTCACTTTATTTTATTTTAAGTTGCTAATGACTTGTATAGTTGTGTGATTTGCTCTGTAGTTATGTCTGCCTTTGCATGTTAAACGTTGAATGCGTTTATTTCACCAGTACCATTTTTTGTGGGTGATATTTGATCACTGTAAATATGTACAAGTAGATGCAAACTATGTGATCCCATCAAACTTTAACAGTACATTTGTTTATAAAGTTTTACCATTCCAGCTTTCCACAAAAAATAACCAGCCAATTACAAATAATACTAAAAATGTGTAAAAAAATAAATAAATTATAAAATAAAGTCCATAAAAATTTGAAAAAAATTATCAACCACAGCAACAACAATCTTTATTTGTACAGTGATGACGAGGTTGTATGTAATATATTTGCCAAAAGTTTGGACAATCATGCAAAAACATTTTCAAGAATATGTACATGCTGAATTAAAAAAAAGAGACCCATGATGGAGTACCTCGTTTTTATTTTTGTATATTATTATGACTAGTGCCCTGTGATGAACTGACTTCTAGCCCATTACATGGGTGTGACCTCTTGTCGCACTTTTGGCATCTGTCTTGTTGGCCTCAATGATTTGTTGTTGAGAGACTGAAGAACAAGTAGGGCTGGTTGTGCTTTAACTTTTCTACATCAAGTTTGCAAAATAAACGTTGATTGATAGCCATATGCTGATGGGCCATGGAGAAAGAAGATGGGTGAATTAAAAAATAAATGTATCTTCTAAATAAATAAGACAAAACATCCATCCATCCATCCATCTTCTATACCCGCTTATTCCAATTCAGGGTCACGGGGGTCTGCTGGAGCTTATCCCAGCTGTCTTAGGGCGAAAGCAGGGTGACACCCTGGACAAGTCACCAGTTCATCGCAGGGCCACATAGAAACAAACAACCATTCACACTCACATGCACACCTACGGACAATTTAGAATATTCAATTGACCTCACATGCATGTTTTTGGAGTGTGGGAGGAAGCCAGAGTACCCGGAGAGAACATGCAAACTCCACACAGAAAGGTCCCAGGCCCAGGCCCCAGAATCGAACCCACGACCTTCTTGCTGTGAGGCGGCAGCGCTAACCACTGCGCCACCGTGTCGCCCAAGACAAAACATATAATATTAAAAAAAATGAGCCAGCTTGCTTTAAGCCAAAAACAAAAAAACAAAACAAAAACAAAAACAGTTTGACAACGGCCTGTTCCAGCACTTTTATTTTGAAGGGCTGGACGTGGCGGCTCTGACGTCACAATCTTGCCGCCGGCACCAATTGGTTGTGTGCAACCGGCAAAAACGACGGTTGAGCGTACGTGCGCTGCAAAACAAGTTCAAAGTTCGGTTATCAAACAGTAATATGATAAATAAAGGGGAAATACTTGATTTTTTTACACGGCCCAGCTGGAGATAAAAAATAGAAGATTCCTGTCATTGGTATGTTATATCATCCCTTCCTTCCTTAATGCTGCAGACAATAGTGATAAATACTGTGTGCGTTCGCGAGTATACACAGTTTGATGTCAGCAGCTGAGAGTAACGTTGCTACTTATACTTAACATCGTGTAATGATCTGCCAGTCGGTGCGAAGGAGAGGGCACTTGGGGGAACAGAATGCTTTATTTGAAAACCCTGGTTAGTAACCAGTGGTTACTGTCGGCCGTAACCACGCCAAACATAAACTAATAATCAAACTTGGCTAACAATTTCTGGCTCTCCGTCTCGCCGACTCGACTCACACTCACTCCCCAGACTTCCTCATTTTCTCACCTCAGTCCCGCCCCCATTTTCTCTCTCATCCATTCACATGCCTAACCAATTTAAGGTGCATTCAGGAACATAACAGATTCTAGAACATTAACAACCAACAGCAGCTTGCTACAATATAATTTATAAATGTAACATTCCTTTGTTTTGTGTTTATTGATATTGGCTAAGCTATTCTGATGTTGGTGTAACATAATTGTATTGTATTGATTTTTTCAGTTTTGTGTTACATCGTCTTTGGTTCAAGTCCAGCGAAATTTAATCTGCAAATCCCTGTTTTACTTTAACTGCACTGCAGTAGTTCTGTTGTTAGTTTGCATTGTCTGGCCATTTGCAGCGAGTGTGCACTTGTCGGCCACCGTATACCAATACAGTTATACCAATGCATACAGAATTAAGACAAGTACACTTACAATTACTAACTATGACTACCACCTATAACACATTAGTTTTAATTCTTTAGTTTAGTTTATAAACATTAGAAATCGTTTTTATCTCGCGGAGACGTAAAACAAGCCAGAATTGCGGCTGGTGACCTGTCGTAAAACGAATCGCGGAGCTCCGCCTCGTCCTATAGGCAGCGAGTTTATGAGCAGCTGACTGGGTCAGCACTGCCACAGACTAGTCGGTGCCCGTCACTGAGTGGTACCTGACTGAACACTTACTTGTTAGCAAAGGTAGGAGTTTGGCTAGCCGGCTAAAATAAGATTAGAGCTCTAGCCGAGGTGGTGCAAACAGGTGGCGACACAGCAGCCCAAGGGTTGCAGGTCAGTCCCAATCGATCCGATCCACGGTTTAATTTCGCGGTTTGTTGCCTGACTTCAATTAGTTTTTATCTGTCAGATAAAACGATGATTAAATATGTATTATCTCTTGGTTCTACACTATCCACATACGTGTGATTCTACGGGTGTGCAAACATTGTCATCTAATATCTAGTGTTATGGTGTTTTCGTGTCTTCTCAGAAGAATAGAACCCCAAACGAAGACCATGCTTCCTGACAAGGACGGTCCAGCTGTTGGAGGTAGTCAGACGTCGGATAAGGAGGATCCATCAGTGAGTCTGTTCAGAGAGTATCTCCGCCTCAGAACTGTGCACCCAGAGCCTGACTATGGTGAGACACCTTCTTTCCGTTACACTGAGCTCCAAAACAAGGCCTTTTTGGAACTGTCACTCTTGTCACGTTAGCATACCTTATATACACATCTTATATTGTTGTTTACACACAGTGATACCCTTCTCTGATGTCATAGTCACACATTTTAATAGCATTGTGATGCAAGTATGTACCCAGTTAAAGCAGTGAGATAAGTAAAGCAGTACTTTGATGGATGGTTATCATGACATTGGCATAAATAAATATTGAATGCTTGGCCCAGGGCTGCAGGCAATGCTACTAATCCAGTTTGACAACTAGATAGTTCAAAGTACCTGATTATTAAGATCAAGATTTTAGGTGGCGCCCCCCTTGCATTGCAGTAAATTACACTGCTGGTGTACATACTCAAAAGAAACTTTATAACTTTATCTTGAACATTGTTTCATTAACAGAAAGCAATAGCCCAATCAAAATGTTTTGCATGAATTAGAAAGAAATACAAAAAATATAAAATTAACATGAAATGAACATGAACATGTTGAGCTGTTGAGGTGGAGGCAACAGGAAGAGCACTTGATGCAGTAAATTGGCCAAGATTTGCGGGGCTGGGACTGAGAAACCTCAAGAACGCATCTGAAGAGAGAAGAAGAGTATGAAACATTAGTCTAATAATACATATGATGAGATACATAATATCATTTCAAGAATAAAATGAAATGAAATAATATACACAAAAAGTCTTATAGGCATATGCATGATGTTCACTGTACTGTAAATGTATACTTTTTCTGATATGCAAATTATATAAGACCAAATGTTATTGCCATTACAACGAAGTGATGATTAGCAGAATGCACTGAATTAGTGAACTGCAGTATAATATAGAATTTAGAAATACTAAGTTATGCTATAACATGAATGATGTGCACTTTGACACTGATGTAAAGTTTAACACTATAAACACACCGTCGTCAATATGAACTGTAACACGTCATACAGCTAGGCTTACAACTTTAATAAAAGGGCAGAATAGGAATAGCATTTTGATCGACTCTAACAAACTAAGAAAATGTGCGCTAACCAGATATCAACAAAAATGTCAACACATTTTAGTTTATAACACCTGCTGAAAGGATCGAATATTTAGACATTTCCCTATGGAAAGTAAGGTGGGAGTAGTTTCCTTAGTTTTTCCCATAACAGCTTCATTCGTTCGACATTAAAACTGTTAACGGTAGATATTTATTGATTACTAGCAAAGCATTTTATGCTAATGGTTAACGACGATACGTCATTGTGCAACGGACTGTCAAATAATGTTATGACATCATCTTAATGGTAACGTTACCTCTGTCTTAGTCGGAGGGGGCGTCTAGGAAAGTAACGTGTCATTGTCATTATTGTTATTATTATTATTATACCTATTTATTGGGCTTATTTTGTTCATCTTAAGACAACATAACAACTCATTTTAAGAATAGTGTAAGTTACTTTTTTTTTCCCTTCCCCCATTAGTGGCGCCCCCTGGATGGACAGCGCCCTTAGCATTTGCCTAGACTGCCTATGCCACGGGCCCGGCTCGACAGTTTGTCTTTGTTTTGTTGTTAAAGACAAACTGTGTATTTAAAAAAAAAAAAACATAAGACAATGAGACAGATTTTTTTTTTTCTTCTTCTTCTTCTTCTTCTTTCTTTTTTTTTTTTTTTTTTTTTTGTAGTTCACTGGATCATGTAATGGCATGGTATTGATCATGACAGGTCTAGATGCCCTTTATACATAAAGTGCCTCCAGCTGGAAGAAGGCTGTGCATCACCTCCCCCAACCTAAGCACATAAAAACAAAAACCTATTGGACAAACAGAATAGGATTGCATGTGGTGGCAGTCCAGACTGTTTAGTCAGTAGAGAGGCTGGCCCCACTCACTCAAACTACTGTACCTGAGAGGGTTCCGGTTCGTTTTTTGTTTTTGTTTTGTTTTTGTTGTTGTTGTTTTTTTGTTTTGGACTGTTGTACGCTGCCGTGCCTGTGTATGTATACGGCTTTGGTGCATTTACATTTCTACCAGTAGAAGACTGTGTTAGCTTCATTTCTCACATTGACTTATGGTAGATGAAAAACAAATAGGTGATGAAGATTAACTTGCTGGCGTGCGAATTAAATTTGTTTGGTAATCCTGCTGCAACTTTCTAGTGTTCTGAATAAATTTGCGCAACACACACACCAAATCTTCTCCAATCTGCTCATTTATAGACACTGCTCTTAAGTTCCTGGACAGAATGGCGCAGGAGCTTGACCTTCCCATCAAAAAGATTGAGGTGCGTGCAGAGATGAATGCAGCTAAACTTCACATTGTGATTTTTAAATTGGCAGTCTACAGTGCCGCCTTGCTGTTCTCTCTGTTTAGGTTTGCCCTGGCAGAGTTGTGTCCATCATGACGTGGGAAGGCTCAAACCCGACCTTGAAGTCCATATTGTTGAACTCCCACACGGATGTTGTGCCTGTTTTCCAGGTAAACAACCTTGTCCGTTAACAGCGCAACGCTGTTTTCACTTGTAACGGACGAGACAGAAAAAACAGATTTGATATCAATCTCTCCTCCAGGAACATTGGAAATACGATGCTTTCAGTGCTTTCAAAGATGCAGAGGGCAACATTTATGCCCGGGGATCACAGGACATGAAATGTGTAACCATACAGTGGGTATTAAACTGCCTTGGAAACTTGTTTTTCGTAACCAGGTCTTTCTCTACTTGTTGTGATCATCACTTTTAGTCAGGCTCTGCCATCGCTCTCACCCTGCTAACTATCAGTCCAGATTCCACTTTTTACAATGGTCATAAACGCCTCGTCTTCTTTTGTTTTGGTAGGTACATCCAGGCAGTCAGAAGACTGAGAGCAGAGGGACGCAAGCTGTTGCGCACCGTTCACCTCATGTTTGTGCCTGGTAGGAAGTTTGTCAGCTTCCTTTTCTTTTTTTCCTTGACGTGTGTTCAAGTCATCAGAGAGCTGTGCAGCATCCACACCACTGTCGTGTCCGCACAAACGTTTATGTATACATTTAAAATCATTAATGCGGTCCACACAGCACAACTAAACACTTAAGCAATCGAGCCCCTGGCTGGAGACAAAGAGAACCAACGCACAATGAGCAGGGTCTGTTCTTTACCATGTTTGCTTGCAGCTCTGTTTAAAGTCTGTGCAGAACACACAGATCTGAGCAGTGACACTGCTCCTAGGTTGACAACACTCCAAGCCAAGTGTTTGTTCCCCTCTCTGAGACCAACTCATGGCCACTTTGTATTTGTCCTCTTCTAAATATTTGCAAGATTTAACAATGCATCAGTTTTAACAGGAGAAGGAGGCAGTTTATTTAGTCTGTCTATGATGAATTATCAGTTTAGTGATAATTAATCACACAAGGCTGCTCCGCTGAAGTCAGGAATTAAAAATTTAAACCGGAAGAAAGGTTTAACCTTAACGTTCTCATTTTTATGACCTTATGTGATATTTGGATGTAAATGAAGAACTAAAACTGCATAGTAAAATAAATGTTTTGATGATCTGCATACATGTGGACATGCAGTGAAGTTGGATATTTCATCTTTGGAAAACTTACTTGTATCGTAACGTGTCTGAGTGCCGCTCGTGTGGTGTCTGCAAGACTCTGCAGTCTAATGATGTTTAAACAACAATGATGACACAGTGCTTTTTAGCCCAAATGTCCACACAGTGGCCTACCAGCCACGAGCATGGTCATGTAAGTGTTGCACAAGATCAGCAAGAACGCAGAAAAGCTACTGCAGTTCAGATGCTTCCCAGACTTGACGTCAGGGCTGCTTCTGTCAAGTTACTCAGCTAGCAGACAACAGATTTCAGCAGTGAGGACGGGTGTTGCTATGTAATCTTATGTCTCATTTGTCACGTGAACACACTTCACACGCTCCGAGAAATTGTGATTTACTTTTGCTGAAGGGTATCACACACATACTTACTGCTGATAAATGTGATGTGAATAACTTAGAAAAATATTTTTCCCTTTTTGTTTTTGTTAAGATGAAGAAGTTGGCGGTCACAAGGGAATGGAAACTTTTGTGACGCGCCCAGAGTTCCTGAAATTGAACATTGGCTTCGCACTGGACGAAGGTGAATAACTAACCATAAGTTGACAAATAAATAAACCCTGAAGGTTAATGAATGAGAGCATGACCTTAAAAGGGCACAAAGGGACAGATTTACTAAACTTTCGTGTTTAAACTTCATATCAGAGGACAAACAAATGTGCATTTTAATCTACTGAGGTGAACACTGAGGATTCCATTTGACAGATGTGCAGAATTGTGTTCATTGTTCCTTTAGTACATTTGTCTTCATATGATATATTAATATTAATATGCAAAAACATATCAGGCACTGGTATGTGATAGTAGCAGATGAGGGGCCAGTTTCAGAAAGGAAGTTCAATAAACTCCTTGACTTTGACCGAGATAGAAAATGCTGAGTGTCTGATTTCAGAGCAGTGGATCTGAGGTAGGCCTGTGTGCAACTCAGGCTGCCTGAGTTCCACACAGTGCACCTCGACTATCAAAAGAACATTTTGACTTAAAGTCATATTACAATATGAGAAAGGGAGGTCCTCCAACTTTCCCTCTTTGATATTAAAAGTACCCCTGCATCCATGGTGAGTGTGAAAGTATTTTTTGGAAGAAAGTAACGCTGCTGCAGCAGAAAAATACAAAAAGTTAAGTTTAATTGAGATCTGATCATTTTCAATTTAGTTTAAATAATTAAGATTTGGGGAGAAATGAAGAAGAGAAATAAAAACAAATCAAACTGTGAAGTACCAACGCAGGGAAAACAACTATTTAACTATACAAATATTTAATTGTCATATTTATCATATGTTTCCACACAAATGTAATGACAGGATGGCTAAGTCTGGATAAACAGGCGAGGCATACAGCTCAGGAGGCAGAGCGGTTGGGGGGTCGTCAAAGGTCAAAGGATCTTTATCGTCACAGTATTCTACATTTGCACCTGTGGCAGCACGAAATCAGACACTGGTCCCAGTTTCGCCCTTCCAACCTGAGATCATATTATGTTCCCTTTCTGTGGCTCAATTATGTAATCATTGACATGTCACACGCAGGTCTTGCCAACCCTGGTGAGGCCTTCACTGTTTTCTACGGCGAGAGGAATCCTTGGTGTGAGTACCAAACGCTTGTCCAGAAAGATTTTTCACATTAAATTTTCAAATGTCTGAAAGATGTTGTCCTCTTCCACAGGGATTACCATTCACTGTCCAGGCAGCCCTGGTCATGGCTCTCGTTTCGTGGAGAACACTGCCGCTGAGAAGCTGGTAAGTTTCCAAGTGAAGACTCAAAGAGGCGGTGACGCCCTGGTGGAGACAGCCGTCCGAACATTGGCATCACCGTCAAGACCGATCCTGCATCAAGTGTGCGACACTTCTTTTTCCTCTCGTTTGCAGCCGCCTCTGAACACCACTTGAACATCACTGCTCTGCTGTTTCCCATGAATATCCATGTTAAGACTGTAGAGTCCTAAAAAAAAAAAACTTTTTCAAAGATAACTGCAGTGTTGCGACATAAAACAAAATGACGGCAGCCCAGGAGGGAAAAACTGTATCTGATGAAACTCTGGGCTCGTTTCGGTCTTGAAGTTTTAACAGTAGCACATTCTGCAAAGGAGAGTCGGCCAAAATGTATTCATAGCAATGAATTACTTTTTATTGCTTGATTACATGTGTAGCCTCCAGGAATAGGACAACCACTTGTTAGGTTCAGCGTGCAATTAATTTTCCACAGAGGGCCAGATAGGTCTTGATATATTTTCTTTCCTTAATAAATGAAACCATAATTTAAAAATGCATGTTTTAGTTTACTTAGGTTACCTTTGTGTAATATCAACATTTGTTTAATAATCTAAAACTATTAAGTCCATCAAATATGCAATGACATAAGTAATCAGAATTGCAGTGTTGCAGCCTGGAATGACGTCATTCTTCTGTATAGCATCCACGCTTGCTGGATGGTTCCAAAAAGTTTTGTGGCCAAGTCCAACTCTCACGGCTTTATGAAGTTTCCCTGCAGAATAATCTTTTTTTTTTCTTTCTTTGAATGAATAATAGTTTTGTCTTTTCCCCTTCAGCGTCAAATTATCAACTCCTTCCTGGACTTCAGAGAGAAGGAGAAACAAAGGTGACAGTGAACAACTTCTAAATTTACAGCTTTAAATTTGCAGCTGAGCACAGGTGTTTCTGCATACATATGAATACACTATGTAAAAGATGAACTTCATAACCCGAGGATGGACTTAATAACCTGAGCCTCTGCGCTGCTTTTTATTGAATAGACGAACTAGAATTGTCTAAAGCATCCCATAAAAATTAGATAACATCTCTGCAGCAGAATTTCTCAGTGTCTTTTGTCGTTCTTCCAGGTCCTTAGACTCTGAAGAGGCCCTTTGGGCGCAACAAGTCATGATATTGTGATATGGGCCTTATTAAAGAATACAAGCCGCAAGACTTGACTCAATTTAGTGCCTATTCAAAAAGTATTTGAGAAAATACCAGTCATGAGTTTTAGGTTTCGAGCCGAAGTTTATACTGCATCATCAGCTGTCAGCTGTCACCTGTTTGTTTTCCCACTAGAACTGTCTAAATGTTCCTTTTGGGAAGCCCAACATTTCCTGGCTTATTGACTGTTGCATACAAAAGTATTATATTGCTTCTTCATGCTTTATTGTGCTTTCATTCTGTATACTTTAAAATTGGCACAATTTCTACAGTGCCTCCTCAGATGTAGAAAAGGTCAGCATTTAGATGAAATACACACACTGTAATCTCTGTGGGTGAACTTAATTTGACTGACCGGGGTCCTTTGAGTCAAAGGACTGTGGAGCTGGAAAAGATGTTAAGTTGTGATGAAAGAGAGAAACAACAGCAGCAGCAGTCTGCCCTCAAAAATCAAAGAGGACGGCGAGCTTTAAATGAGTGCAGTTTGATGTGGACGCTGCAGCAGCGGCTAGTTTCATCCGAGCAGCGGCAGTTTTTACTGCTGAAAAGAGTCGTAAATGAATCTTTTCGCTAACACAGCCACAGTTGTAAATCCACCTGCGTGTATATTTCAGACTGAATACCAGCGAGTGTTTCACACTTGGCGACGTCACCACCGTCAACATGACCATGGTCAAAGGAGGCGTGGCCTACAACGTCATCCCGGCGGAGATGGACGTCAGCTTTGACCTGAGGATACCTCCCACAGTCGACCTACAGGTGTGTCGCCCGGTTGATTTCAGCCGCTGAGCTGACTCGCGTGCCAGCAGGCCGTCGGCGTCCAAGGTCACCTTGGGCGTCGAACCCACGCTCACTCCTTTGTCGTTTCTAACCCTCGCCAGGAGTTTGAACGGCAGATCAAAGAGTGGTGCAAAGAAGCAGGGGAGGACATCACTTACAAATTTGCTCAGGTGTGTGAACGTGGCGCCGCTCGAAACGTTATTCCTCCTTTGGCTTGAGGCTAAACGAGCTGCCGTCCATTGCAGAAACATATGAACCAGAATATCACGTCGACGGAGCAGAGCGATCCTTGGTGGGGGGCCTTCAGCCAAGCCTGCAGAGAGATGTGAGTGCGCTGCACGAGCTGTGTCACACCGTCACATATCTCAAATATCCAGTTAAAGACTTTGCTTAATGTTTTTGAGGATCATAATAATATTAATATTGTGATTTATTTTTCTATTTGCTGATTTTGCCAACACAATGTCTTTTAAAGTTGGCATGAAAACTTTTTATTCAAAAAGCCTTTGACTGTTGATGTGCAGTGCATATATTTGTATCTATGTACGATACTTTTAACTTGGTTTTATTCATCTGTTGCGCTTTGAGGTCCTGTGATGGAAAGTGCATTACAAATTAGATGTAATTCAAGTATGATGATGATGATGATGATTATTGTTGTTGTTGATGATGATGAATAACAATAATAATAATAATAATACGACTACTACTACTACTAATAATAATATCATCAATGTAGATTTTACACCTAAGTTGTAATTGTTCACACAGCACTTCCTGTCCTTTATCTGAGCTTTTTTTTTTTTTTACACTTTGAGTAAAACTTCTTATGATTTTGTGATTTATTGTGCAAAGCAGGTTTTACCCATATTATTGTGAAAATCAGGGTTTTACTATGATAATAAGGGCATTATCATCAATCCAAGGGTAGAGAAATCTTCAGAGACAGCAGCATAAAGCCGCTGTGTGACTGCACGCAGCTTAAGATTCATCTGAGTATCTTCCCTGCAGGAACGTGACTCTGGAAAAGGAGATCTTTCCGGCTGCCACAGATAGCCGTTTCATCCGAGCCGTGAGTATTTTCACAGATATAAATATGCAATGTCTCCGTGAAGCGGCGTCACAAGCTTTTGCATTGCTTCCAGCACTGCAGAAGGTCAAAGGGTTGTTTCACTGGTTGTTCTCTAGGTGGGCATCCCTGCCATTGGCTTTTCCCCGATGAACCAGACGCCCATCCTGCTGCACGACCACAACGAGTTCCTGAACGAGCAAGTCTTCCTGAAAGGCATCCGCGTGTTTGAGCGGCTCATCCCGGCTCTCGCCAGCGTTCCTGCCCGTCCTGACGAGGCTTAGACAAGTCTTTCATTTTTAATCCTCTCAGAAACACATTTACGCGGATGATCGGAGTATTGAACTTGAATAATTTGAAGAGATTACCAAAGAAAAAAAAAAACTACATTTACCATAAGCCAAACCGAGCATGTAGCCTTTGGTACGAGTGATTCTCCATGATTCTCAGGATATAGACAGTAAGCAGGCATTACTTAGCATTTCAACAGCACAGTCAGCATAGGTCACCACTGGCGAGTGCTGAGTGTTTTACATCAGAAAGGAAAACTGTAATTACTATCATTAATAAGTACATGATGAAGATTCTTGTAAATGGCACTTTTTAGATTTAGCTTGATTTTAGAATCAAAAGATTTACTTTATTTAATAAACTAAAATGGGAATCTATATGTCTGTGTCAGTATATTTTCTGTCCACAATAGAAATGAGTGCATGATGACGTATTCAGATGTGCACATCACTGACTGCGTAGCAGATCTCAAACATTTTCTACCGCCTGGAGCCCAGAGCATATGACATCTGAACATCCATCTGTTTGATTCCAGTAGGCATGAATGACTGAGATGTACAAATGCTACATTAATGACCAAATATAGATAGATTATTTATTTTTTCAGCAGTTATAAATAGTGTACACAAAATCATTCCTGGCACTGACAACATTTAAGTTTGTGTGGTGAATGACTGAGACTGACTTGCATCGTACCCCAAAGTAAACCAGGTCTATCTATTTCATTTTGGCCATAGATGATGGTGTTGTAGGGCCTTCTCTTGCAGTCAGTGAAATAGAAACAGTGTGATCGTGTTTCTGATGGTCCCCTGATTGCTAGAATGTTGACAGCTTCAGTTTTTTCTGAATCTGGGGCAACATTTTTTCTGACAGGATACTTATGTGTTCCTACGACACACTTTTTTTTTTTTTTTAATCAAAACACAACATAAAGAGGGCGACACGGTGGCGCAGTGGTTAGCGCTGCCGCCTCACAGCAAGAAGGTCGTGGGTTCGATTCCGGGGCCCGGGCCTGGGACCTTTCTGTGTGGAGTTTGCATGTTCTCCCCGTGTCTGCGTGGCTTCTCTCCGGGTTCTCCGGCTTCCTCCCACAGTCCAAAAACATGCATGTGAGGTCAATTGAACACTTGAAATTGTCCATAGGTGTGCATGTGAGTGTGAATGGTTGTTTGTTTCTATGTGGCCCTGCGATGAACTGGCGACTTGTCCAGGGTGTCACCCTGCCTTCGCCCTAAGACAGCTGGGATAGGCTCCAGCAGACCCCCGTGACCCTGAATAGGAATAAGCGAGTATAGAAGATGAATGAATGAACAATATAAAGATAAAAATAATACCACAGCTGAGGTTGCCTTTCGCAATGACTGGATCACAGCACAGTTGTCCACTTGCTTGTCACTTTGTTTGTTGAATAGAATGCTTTGAGGACTTCCGGACAGACTGAAGGCTTTTATGCTGCAAGACAAAGTCAAAACTTTTCCTAAAATTAGTCCTTTTTCTCGTGTGACCAAGACAAAGAGAAAATACTTCTGACAGTAAAGACTCAAATAACTCAAGTCACTTTTGATTAATATAGCACATTTAAAACAATGTTTGTTTACCACAGTAATTCAAAGGCTTGTAATATAAAATAACATTTTAAAAAACACAGTACAACCAATCCAAAAATGTTAGTTTTAAGGGAGGATGTTGCATTTTCAGTGCACTGAGCTGTTCTAGACGTAAAATGGGAGCAGCCAGCGGAAAGGCAGTTCACCTTTGGGTCGAGAAAGTTCAACGAGGCATGCCTTGAATTTTCATCTGCCTCTGTAATCAGGCAGGTGTGCAGGTCATCTGTGCAGTGACCAAAAGAAACAGGGGGAAATAAATATATTTTTTAAGTTGTATTGCCAGACACAATGAAACTGACTGTTGTGAACAACAGTGTTGTTGGGATTGCTCCATAAAAGTAGTCCAACTGCTGATTACTCCTTTAAAAAGTAATCCAATTACTTTTTAACTACTTTGTTTCATGAGTACAAATTACAATTACTTGGTTAAAGAAAGATAGAGTAACAGTTGAGAACATCTTGTTTCCTGCACATAACGGACAATGAACCACAATATTCTTTGATTTAGACAAGATGAACTCAACATAATGTTTGTATTTCCAGCTACAAACACAATCTCTGTTTTTTCCTTTTTCCGCCGCCATGCTTATTTTGGTGCATCGTCGCATATCAATGACGTTGCATGCACGGCTGCGTCATCAATCTGCGACATCATTGTTTTCAGTTGCTTTTTCTAAATTTCAGACATTTTGTGGATAACAAGACATTTTCAGCCTGCAAAATATTTCAGAAAAGTGATGGAATCATTACTTGATAAAGCAATTATGATATAATTACCAGTTTTGCCACAGTAATCCCGTTACATTACTCAGTTAATAAAAAAAAGTAGTTTGAGTGGATTACTTAATAATAGATTACACAGCAACACTGGTGAACAACGGCACTGTGAAAGAGTGCCGCATGGAAAGGAGCGCCGTCGGAAATATCTTTTGACATATAATGCAGTTTTCATGAGGTAAAGGTCAGTCTCATCAACAGCTCACCCTCCCCCATGGAGTTGCCGTCCAATTAACAGCGTCAGGCTCTCTGAGGGATGCTGGCAGGAAGAGTGAGCAGTCAGTAATTAGTCTTCTCTCTCCTCAGGACACGACAGCTGTATTAGCACATGGGCAGTCTGGGAGACAAATAGGAGCTGCTGAACCCACATCCTTCCTCCCACAGGGGCCGAGAGGAGGTGAAGTCATCCTGTTGGGGTGAGTGGAGTGAAAGCTGCAAGGGAAAGATGGTACGGTGGTAGCAATAAGTTTCCCCCTAGTTTCTCCAGTCAATGTTTTTCAAAAGCTCAGCATTTCTTTTGTAGCAGAAGCACTTCTGCAGTTAAACCAGACTCCCGTCCTTGCGTTGGTCAGGTTATAATTTGCATGCACATGAAGGATTTTTTTTAGTCCGGATGGAAACAAGAGTTCTGTATTCAGGTTACCTTGGTGACCAAATCTAAGGAGTCTGCAGGTCTGATAGAGATATGAAGGAAAGAGGACTGAAGACAGAGAGCCCCTACCAGGCCAGATAGGGGGGTTTGTTTATCCACAGTATCCTCTGTCCTCTCCCACAATGCCGTGCTTCTGACTCTGTGCATTGATGGAATGAAGCAACTCCGTCTCCAAGAACCTCTTTCTTAGTTAGTAATTAATTTTTTTTTAGACACTGCAGGTCCCTTGAGACTCCCTTTCCCTCGATTGGAGGTCAGTATCAGAGTAGGTGACTGCAAATTATAGCCCAAGGTCAGAATAAGGTCACAGTCAAGAACACTTGAGTAGGGGGGCTGGAAATTAATTTTTGCACTCTCTCACTACATGCACTCTCTTTTTGTCAGCCTGTCTTCAGCACTGCCAGAGCGATGCAGCATAGCAAATCTAATCAAAGTTTATTTGTTTAGCACCTTTCGTACATAAAATGCAACACAAAGTGCTTGACAACAAACATCAGAGAATATATATGTATAAATGTGTATATATATATGTTTACTGTAAAATGAATAAATAAGGAGCTCAACTTTAGATCTTTTGCATCGTGACTGCACTGAGACCCCTCAATATTTGCTGCTGTAAACTCTTCCTGCTGCAATGGTAGACGCACTCTATAGGTGGAATCACAGCCGTAACCTATTGTTATAGCAGCACCACGGTTGTTGCAAAGACTGCTGGTGGATCATTCAATACGCATTTAACATGGTTGTTGTTCGTTAAACACTCTTATATTCACATGTGCAAAGGTACGGACTGGCACTAACAAGCAGAGCTCTGCAGGCATCCTATTCTGTGCCAAACACAGGGTAGGTAGCTGACAGCATATCAAAGAGGAAGGTATCTCTGTTTTTGTGTCCCATGGCAACCTAGTTTTTCACCTAAAATAGCTTCATTTATCACATTTGGAATGATTTCCTCTCGGCGTTCGGGGCCTCGGACGCAACGGGTGAATTTGCAGTTGGCCTCTCGCCTCCGTTTCAATGATTGTTCCTGTGATGAAAATCTAATCTGTAACCAAAAGCCTACACCATGCATGGAACCCTATCAGTCGTCCATTCATTGTTGTTGAAAAGAAAGGCAAAAAAACAAAAACAAAAAAAACATCAACCCTAAATGCCTCTGAATTGCATCCTTCAGTCATGAGTCCCACTCAGTCCCTGCTCAGAATTAAGAAACTAAAATTGTTGAACCCTTGCTGTATTTTGATCTTGGGTTTGAACACTGGCATTACCCAGGGACTTGTTGTGCCTCCAGGGAGGTTGCCTGCCTTGCCCGGTTTTGTAATCAAATGGTGGGGTTTTTCTCATTTTCTTGCAATCAGGGACACGCTCTCGCTCACTTCCGTGCGACTGACGCTACATTTGCAGTCACGCCGCTTCGCTGACAAATTCAGCAGGGGTCTAATGTTGTTCTGTTCTGTTAAATTGAACCTGGAAGTATTTTGCACAGAAGGAGATGCAAAAGGGCTCTTGGCTGCCGTCCAAGTGCTGCTGCACCAGCAGCTCCAACGCTGAAGCTCCTCCGCAGAGGCGCACAGCAGTGCAAGAGATCTTCAGAAAATTAATGTTGTAATGTGTGTGTGCGGTTTCTTTGTAAAGCAGGGCCCTTGTCCTGCCAAGCGTGCCAACTTTACTCATCATGCTATATTAGAATTTAAAAACAGCAGGATGGGCTGATCTCAGATTTCCCTCCTTGCTCCTATTCAGTCTTAGCAGTGTGTTTTAATGTATCACTGGAAATGTGGAATTCCAGCTCCAGTGAAACCCGAGCGATGTCGATGAACCTCAGAATCCAGTGCAAGAGGTGCGTGTTTGATGGGTAAAGCGGTGCGTCACTTAACACCATTAGCCCTACGTGTGATGCAGAAGCCACTCCACTGCATTCTCCTGCTGGGTCCTGGGAGCCTCTCGCGGCTTCGTGCAGCTGCTGTCGCGCCTCCTCGCTTCTTGCCCTGCAAGAGAGGCAGCGGCTTGAGAAGCTTGCGTGAAAAAGAAAAGCAAAAAAAAGAAAGAAATCTATGTCGATGACAAATCCCACGTGGCCCCGCGAAGATAAATAAAAACCCAAACCAGATTCCTCTCCGGCTCTCGCTGTTGCCTGGTGAGCGTGAACGCGCCTCTCTGCCTGCACGCACGCACGGCGGGACCGCTGCTGATGAGAGAGAGAGAGAGAGAGAGAGAGAGAGAGAGAGAGAGAGAGAGAGAGAGAGAGAGAGACGTCGTCGTGCACGCGCCGGCTCTGTGGTGTTGGTGGTGGTGCGGTCGTCACTAGTGTATGTGGGAGCAGCAGCAGCAGCAGCAGCAGCAACAGAAGGAGGAGGAGAGACTCTGCGGTGTCTCGGCAGCTGCATCAGAGCATCTCCCACCGTCCCACCGCGATGCCTCCACGGCGGCCGGCTCCACTTGACGGCAGACGGGCGAGCATGAAGCCGTAACCGGGTGCTGGTGAAGGGAAGGAAGGGGAGGCGGTGGGGGCGCGCGACTTGAGAGCCACACGGACCGTCCACACGTTCGCCGCGCCGCAGGCGTCCGGCAACGCTCCGATTCACGCGCCCGAGAGCCCGCGAGGCGAGGAGCCGTTTGATGGAAAATGGCGATAGGCGGAAGATCTCGCAGCGCCGTCTGCTTGGTGTCCATCCAGATCATCTTGATTCTCGGCGGCGCATCGTGGCCCGGAGCCGCGGGTCTGACGTTCCCGCAGCAGTACACGTAAGTGGCAGCGGGGGGTGGGTGGGTGGGCCGGGGGGGGGGCCTTGTGCGGGAGACAACTTTGAGGTTTTTGGCCCCCTTTGGCTCTGATGGACTTCGGGTATCCTGCTCCAGTTATCCTGTATATTTGCTGCCGTTATATAATTTAGTGGCGGTGTTGGCGATTACATCAATGTAAAAAAATAAATAAATATTGCTGGGTATTTAAAGCTCACTAGTCTCCAAGGAGCCAGTCCACTCCATGACTGGGAATAAACACTGCAAGCCATCATGATGATCATGTTTTTGTGTTTCTTTCCAGCTTTGGCATTAGATAGAACTTGTAGATGGAAAAAAAAACCCACACACAAAAAGATAATTGTTTGATTTGATGAAGGTTGAAATGTGTTTAGCATCACGCGTTGGTTGGCGCAGACCACTTGCTTGTTGTGCTACGTCTGGATGGAATGCAGCCATTGCAATCGCCAAACGAGGCCGTGGACGCGGCAAGTTCAGCCCAGCCTTGTTCCACGTCTTGCTCCCGGTGTTTTCTCCCCTTTCTGTGCTTTCAGCGCACGTCGGCTTGAATGACGCGTCCAACTTTGACTTGTCAATCAACTGGTTGTGAAGAATAAAACCGAGATTGGTTGAGAAATTGGTTGGAAAAGGCGAGCAAAAACTTAGCCCTGCTCTTCCGGTGTTCCACCACTGCCACTTGTGCAGCTGCTGTTTTATAGGGAAAAAAGCTCAGCGACGCTGGGGCCGCACGCATTGTTGTGCTGCCGCTCAAGTTGTTGCATTGTTGAATCGGAGATGACACGAGAGCAGTCTCAGTTCAAATCAATCCCGTGCTTAGTTCTTAATTCCTAACCTCTAACCTGCTCCTGCACAGTACAGCTGGGACTTAACTGGAGACTCCAGTTATCTGGGCCCACCTCCAGGGCTCAGCAATCAGGCCGCTCTAGAGGGAGGGATGGGCCAGATGGTCCTCTCATCTTCAGGGCACAGAGTGCGGTCCGCCCGGCCGCTCACAACTGCAGAGCCCAGCCAGCCTCTATTTACATGCAGAAGCCGAATCCATAAATCGGGGTGGCGCACGCCTGTGCGCCTGTGTGCCTGTGTGCCTGTGTGTGTTTTATGACGAATTGAATTATTTCTGCAACGGGTATTGCCTCTATAGTCTCCTCCTCCTTCTCCTCCTCCTTGTCCTCCTCCCCCCTGTGTCTTTATTTTTGTGCTGAGTGTTCTGAAGCAGCTACATGGCCCTCTGCCCCAGGTCTCCTCATGTAAGTGAAATGAAACAGAATTACTGTGCTGAAGAAAGCCCTCTCATTCCAACTGAGAATTAATACTGCAGCCGTGAACATTCATCCTGCTAAGCTCTTTTCACCTCCGTCTCTCCTGACCGAGTCTCGCTTGTTGTCGACTTCTATTTAGCTATATATCTAGATAGACAGACAGACAGACAGACAGAAAGACACCAGACTTTGTTTGCTGTCTGCTGTCGCCAAACAAGGATTACTAAAATCAGTTTATCTTGGCGCTCGCGGCTCCAATGTTTGCGAGCCTCTGTGTGCTCGATGGTGGTGCGGGTCCAAGAATAAGCGAAAGCCCACTAGTTCCCAAAGCCCAGTGGACACGTTTTGTTTGACCAACAGACCAAAATCCAAACGATAATCTACCAACACCAGACACAAATACAGAGCAGCGAGTGAAATTTGGGCCCAAATGCAGCTCCTGCTGTATTATTTGTATATGAGCGTGACCACGGTGTTTGAGGGGAGTGATTTCATTAATGAAAGGGATGATAGGTGAAATAAAATTGATCCGTAATCAGCAGTGAGAGATAACTGAGCGCTTCAGATTAACCAGAACATCGTTGCTGCATCTTAACGGCACATTGGAAGCACGGAGATGGTGTTTTTTTGTTTTTTTTGTCTGATGTATTTTTCCATTGGAGTCCTTGGCAACATTCGGCATCTCTTGGCTGGAATTCGTTTCCTGTGTGGAACAGAACAGTTGCATGGATAGTTAAATGTCTCCATTGATTCTCCAGTAATTTAACATGACAAAGAAAGGCAATAGAAAAGATGTAAGAGAAAATGATAGACACGTGGTAAATGAAGGCAGATCAAAAAAAGAAAAGAAAAAGACATCATCATGTTGACTTATGTTGGCGCGATGAGACGAGAGCACTTTTCTTTCCTGACATGCTACACAGACACCGGCATTTTACGAGACGCAAAAATAAAACTATTTGAGAGAAGCCGGTGGGAATGTGATGATGCTTGCAGGTTATTAAGTCGTAAGCGTGTGCTGGATAGATGCCGTGATAAAAAATGTATCCCAGCAGATGTGCAATTTCCAACACTTCGTCTTGCAGTATTCAACAGACTGGATTCACGTCTCCAGGCTGCACGGAGGGAAAATCTGGGCCGCTGAAGCGAAACAGAAATGTAAAAAATCGACGTCCAGTCTTTGCTGATGGAGCCATCTGCGGGAGCCCGCTGCCAGGAGACCCACTGGATCAGACGAGATGCCGTCGCGTTTCCCCACAAAACACGCGCGCGGCTTCCCCATTTTGGGTGTAATCTTTATGAAACTGCGGGCGCTGGATGAATGGTATGGTGACGGATGAATGGATGCTGCAGTGCAGACAGTGATGTATCACCAGCCAGAGCTTGGAGCTGCAGATGCCTCCTCTATCCCCTGCCGGTGCTCCACCCATCACTCTGCTGCTCCACCCGCTCAACCTCTGGCGCTCGTTGCCGTGAGTGAATGTGGGTCACATCATGAACTGCCTCCGTCTCTCTCTCTTCTTGTCGGGTCGTCCCCAGGGGTGTTTGAGTTTAGCAGGTAACGGAGAAGAGGCACGAGCGCTCCCCGCTGTTCGGCTGTTCTGTTGCCTCACAGCGATAAGGGTTTTTTTTTTTCTTCTGGTGTCCCGTATTTCTGGTCATAATGGAGCACAGGGACGTGAAAGTTTTCTTTCAGCCGCACTGACTCATTCTCTTCAAGCTGCCCTGCAGTTCTGTGTGCAACAGTCACACAACGAGCGTCAGTTATTCACACGATACAATCAGCGACGAGAAGATTGTTGAATAGCACAACATGCATGCTGCCGTATAGGCAAAGCAGTTATTGATTGCATTGATTTTGGAAAAAAGGAAATGTTTGCTAGTTGACCGCAGCAGGGAGGAAGGAGAGACATGATTTCCCACAGTGAGTGGAGGGTTTTCCTCTACACAGACTTGTAGGATGTGCATTTAAGACCTCTGCCATATGGAATTCCACTTCAGTTCTTGGACCGCCATGTCACCTTCAAAGCAGAGAATCCGGAGCTTGATTTGAAGTGTGTCTGTGACTGAGGCCAGCCACCAAGCCAAGTGCCACTATCTGGAATACTCCTCTTTCAGTCTCAGCCCAAAGTTCCACAAATAAATGTAGAATTCTACAGTGATTTTAAGTGTGCAGCTCTTCTCATCACACGCCCCAGTGCAATTCCTGCACTATACTCTATCACTATTTTCTTGACTTCCCTTTCATGTAGTCTTTTTTAAACGTTCAAATGCAACCACTTAAATGTATCATATTTTGTTTTGAATTCTCAAGGTCCTTTCCATTCTTTGTCCTATTTCTGAAAAAACAGATGCTCAAGGTAAAGTCCAACTGATTGTCACATCCCAAAGGATGATAAATTCTATCTACCACATTTAAACATCCCCCAAGGAAGCGGTGAGCTGCAGCAGAGCTGTGCTCAGGATCATTGAGGGAATCTTACCCTCGTGCTCAGACTGCCAGCCAAAATGTGATTTTTTTAGCCCATCCAGATTGAAACCGGATGGCTCTTTTGTAGTCTGAACAGTCACAAATCACATGAAATCCGATTTTTGCAAAATGGATTGAAACCACCTTCGGGAAGTCGTTTCAAATGGCATTTGGACAGATGCGTCTCAGTCTGAACTGCTCCAAACACACCGATGGGTTTTGACTGTGACTCCATTAAAGCCAAGCTCCAGGGCTTGTATCGCAACAAGTGCGCTGTCGCAATTATATGACGTCACACACAGCCCTACAAATCGGATTTGAGAAGGATTCTGATTTGAATCAGATTTGCCTGCAGTCTGAACGCAGTGGTTTATCTCTTATTAAAGGGTTCTGTGTTATAATAAGCTTGCAGAAATGTTTCTATATGGTTAAGTTGACTTTGTTCCCTGTGACATGACCTCATGGCACTGATTCCTTCAAGATAAAATGCTGGAGCTGTTGTGCTGCAGGATGCAGCTTCGAGATTACAGTCTGTGATGGGATTATGCAGCTGCTTACGATGAGAGCACATTGTGCGAGAAGATGCTCTGAGCTGATACTCTGTGCTGTGCCACACATTGTATTATGCTTTACCAAAAGACGGCTCTGATGACTAGACGTGCAGCCAGTGACGCCAATTCATGTTTCGCTTCCTTTTGTGCTTGTTTTTGATTTTCATGTATACATTTGTCTAAAGAGCTCATTCATCCCACCAGTTAATCTATTTTAGTCAACAAGCAAAGTCCTATATTAATATTAGATGATTTCTTGCCATGCTTAAAGGCTTGCTTCTGGCCAGTGGATCCTTTAATGGCTAATTGTTCAGCGTCAGCATGAGCAACCTGTAAAGTTTTTTTCTTTTTTCTTGCAAGTGGAGGAAGCGCATCCACACTTTCTTGATCAATCTGCATGAGCACTTGCGCTGTGTGCGTGGGCTGCAGAGCAATAAAATGCTGGAAACACATGTGCTGGTGTGCCTGTGCAGCATTGGTTGACGATGGTTTCGCAATCCGTGGGTGTAATTTCCATGTTGATGTCGACATATATGATGTCACGGCATCCTTTGCTAATTAAGAAAAATGTTTGATATGGCCTTTGTAACTCGTCAGACAACTTCAAATGTGTATGTGTTGCTGTTTTTTCTTTTTCTTTTTTTGTTTCTGGAGAGGACCATTGACACTCTCTGGTAACAGCAACTGGAACTGCTTTCAGCCAGGAAAGAGGTCTGTAATTTTGCAGCTATAGACACGAATACAAGTGGAGGATGTACAGGGCGAAGGCAGGGTGACACCCCGGACAAGTCGCCAGTTCATCGCAGGGCCACATAGAAACAGACAACCATTCACACTCACATGCACACCTACGGACAATTTAGAATATTCAATTGACCTCACATGCATGTTTTTGGACTGTGGGAGGAAGCCGGAGAACCCGGAGAGAACCCACGCAGACGCGGGGAGAACATGCAAACTCCACACAGAAAGGTCCCAGGCCCGGGCCCTGGAATCGAACCCACGACCTTCTTGCTGTGAGGCGGCAGCGCTAACCACTGCGCCACCGACACAGTACAACTATTAACTATTAATAAGATTGATAAATTTTTAATGTGAATTTCTCTTGGACATTATTAGAATATCTATCTATCTATCTATCTATCTATCTATCTATCTATCTATCTATCTATCTGGTATCTACCATGGTACTGAACCAGTTTAATCAGAAAATGCAATGCTGTGCCATTCAGCCTATTTTTTTTTTTTTTTTTTTAATGCTGTATAAACGGACAAAAATAATAAGGGTTCACTGAATGAACGATCAGCCGAGTCCTGCAGCTTCTCTCGGCTTCAGTGGCATTCATGTTGAGTTTCGTCTGACTGTTCAGCTGCCTGACCTGCATCTTAACAGTTTTACTTCTCTGTCTCACCGCAGTGTGAATGCTTTATTTCACTTTTCTCTTATGCAAGCTGTGATCTCAGGGTCAAATGACTGAACTCAGGGCACAGTCATGTTCAGGGCCACTGTAAATTTAATTTTGCAAGATGTTATGTTTGCTTGCTTGCCGATTACAACAGAATTTTCAGTGACTTAATGTAAATAAAAGCATCCTCATGTATTTTATATTCTATTTAGTGGCAATGAATTCCTCTAAATATTCCACCTTGGAGCGTTAAACAAATGTTTATGTGGCTTCCTCTGTTTGTGAATACATTAATAACCATCATCAATCTAGGTGTGAATCCCACTGAGTCCATAATGAAGCACACTCTGCTTGTTCTCTTATAAATAATTCTCCAACACCTAAAAGCTGGATTTATTTTAGGAGTAAACAACATTTCCTTTATACTTGCAGGCTTTTTCAAGTGGTGTCTGCGAGGCTGTCATACCTGCCACATCAGATAATGTGGTTTTACTTTCAGCGATGATGTTTTAATGTTATTGCAGCAAAGCCAAAGGCACATTTGGATTAAAAAAAAGAAGTAGCCGCGTTTTGTTGCTGATTTAATGGAAGTATGTCTGGCAATAACCATTTTAAAAAGTGATGTCAGTCGAGGAAATTACCTATTTGTGATTGTTAACTTCATGCCAATAATATACATATGAAGTTAATTGATTTTTAAAGTAAAATTTTATTTGAAAAAAGGGTCTATCAATTGAACAATCCAAAGTCTTTACAGAATCTGACAAAAAAATGAAGAAAGGTAGCAAATGTAAAACCTAATAAAAATATTCCATGTTTTCTTTTCATGCATCACATAGTGTATAGTGAAAGCCATAGCCCAAGCCAGTACACTGCAAATGAACAAAACAAACAAACAAACCCATGATAGTATGATTGTTTTTTTTATTATAACGCATCATTATGATGCAATGTAACATACATTTTATTTTCTCAAACTGTCACTGTTAGTGTACACCACATTTTACTGTCATACATAAAACAAAACATTCAAATGAAACCCAGTCATCACAGTATATTTTATTTATAAAAAAACGAGCTAAGATATGTTTATTGCCCCTGTTTTCAGTGGAGCATATATATGAGCACCGCTGATATGGTTACAGCATAGCGGGACACTTGTCCTTAAATAATTCATGCGTCTCTGCCTGACTTATGGCAGCTCTTCCTTCCCTTTCATCATCCAAAAAAAAATGTCGTTTTTTCAGTGAAAACGTGTAATCAGTGGCAGCAAGACAAATTTTTATTTATTTCGCCAAGACGATGTTTATGAAAACGGTGCCGAAACGAGGTGTTCCCTCCAGCGACACCAGAGACTTGTTGTCCGCGCTGACTGAGGTTAGCCGCAGTGCCCAAAGTGCTGCTCTGTGTGCCGTCTGTCTGTGTTGTGACAGCGTTGTGATGTCTATCCGCAGGATAATGCACTGGGCCCGGCGCATCGAGCAGGAGATTGACAGAGTCTTTCAGCACATCACCGGAGCTCAGCAGTTGAAAGGGGTAAGTGTGTGTCTGTCTTTTTATAGTACGCGGGTCTTACTCACCATCGTGTGCTGTGTGAACTCAATGAGCAGTGCATCAGTGGTGGTGTGCACGATGCAAAACAAGTCACCCGCTCCGTCTGAGTGTTCGCACGTAGCAGCAAACAATTACAGCACATTTTTACTTTTCTCACACCGGAGTCGAGCCAAGAACAAGGAACACAATGTTTCCCTTGTCTCCTCCTCAGGCCGACATAAAACTCAAATAGCTTTTCTGCGTTTATCACCCGCCAGATTTTGTTTTTTTGACCCCTCCCTTTTTTTTGTGGCACCTTTTGTGTTGTTTGCCATGATTATTACTTACACACACTGTTAAATTGCAAATGAAATAGATGAAATCGCATTTGTATGAAACGTAAATCTTTATCTGATCACAAACTAGCGTTAACTTTACCTCGCAATTGTCGCGGCGTGCAGCAGAGTCGAAGATACAAAGCTGTGTTCGTCAGCCTTTGAAATATCAGATCACTGGCTCTCAAGGAAGAGGGTTTTAAAAAAATAAAATATATATATATATATTTTTGCTGCTTGAAACTGCAGAGAATCATTAGCTGACTCCAGCAGCTTCCCACCAGCAGGAATGTGACGGTGGCTTGCATCTTAACAGTTTTACTTGCCTGGTTCCGGGCTCCGGCTGACAGCTGTTGTCAGTGCAGAGAGATACAGAAACACCTTTTATGTCATGCTCAGCGGCAGACACAGTGAGTGGAGCACTGCAGAGCCAAAGCGCCAGATGTGTCTCTCGGGAGTGGGACGTAACCAACAACAGAGTGAAAACACAGGGTGGTCTGCTTAACGTCCTTCGCTTTGTGCAAAAAATAAGTGCAAGTAACCAAATCATAGTTTACAGCAGAGGTGGCAAAGGTATTCACATTCTGTACTTAAATAAAAGTATGGATACTTGTGTAAAAAAACAAAAACAAAACTCTGGTAAAAGTAAAGGTACTGAGTCAACCCCTTGACTCAAGTAAAAGTACAGTAAGAAGAAACAGGTTCTGAAATGTTATAGAAATAAAAAATGATTCCATTCATTAATAATTTTGCAAAAATGTAAAAGCTTTGGTTCCCTAAATACAATAATAGCTTTATTTCTTTTTCAACTGCAGCACAACCAAACTGTAATCACTAATAGTTCTGACCAGTGAGTCATTATTTGATGTTGACACTTTTAATAACCAGAACCACAGTTATTTTCTATATATTTTTTTCTCTTTACTGAAAACTTAGTGAGTAGTGACCCCAAAGCTGAGAACTAAAATAATATAAAATAATATAAAATATATAGAACATAGTTCAAACAGCCCCACTTCAAGCAACAACAACTAGAACTGGAATAATAAGTTAATTACTCTGAACAGAATTTTTCCTCTTGTAAACACAAATGTAATGAGCATGTTTTTCCAATTGTGAGAAGTAGAAAGTACAGATATTTGTATACAAATGTAGGAAGTAAAAGTAAAAAGTCATCAACAAATAACTAGTCAACTAAAGTCCAATACCTGAAAAACCTACAGTACAGTAACAAAGTGTTTGTGCTCCATTACTTCCCATGACTGGTGCAGAGTTAATAGATAAATTGACACATTGAGAATAACCAATAATAACAATAGTAATCAAACTACTACAATCATTACCCTAGGAATGTGTTTCTCTGAGTGTATCTGAAACTGATCTGGGGTTTTTGCACATGTCAGACACCCGAGTCCCCCATTTAGCGCCTCGCTGTTGTATCCAGCAAGTTGTCAACACTGTGTCACGTCGTCGCTGTAACAGGTGGCTGCCGATATGAAGTTGTCCCCGAGAGCGTACACGCCTGGAAAGCAAGAGCAAAGATCAGCTGTAGGGGGCAAGAGAGGTCTGCTCAGTGAAGATGTTAGCGTGTGTATGCGTGTGTGTGTGTGTGTGTGTGCGTGCGCCTGTGTGTGTTCCTAAGGCAGAGAGCACGGCCACGTGCCCTTTTTGTTTGTGTCACGGCAGAGCAGATGGTCAGCCTGCAGTAATGCCTTGTCGTGAGACTCACTCATTCATTCAATCAAGCCCTAATCTCTCCACGCACGCACACACACACACACACACACACACACACACACACACACACACACACACAGTCCAACTCTAGAAACACTCTGGATTTTTCAAAGGAAGTGTTTTCTCCGCCTGGAAAGCTCAGCAGAAGCTTCTCTCTCGGAGGGAAATGTCTTTACTCGTCCTGGCAGCTGCGATCATTTGAGCGACGCGCTGATGATGATGGAAATCTGGCCACCGACGAGGACGGGAAGTGAAGATGTCACTCTGCGAGCCACTGATGCCGCGGGCGCTAACAGACCCCCGTACTGTCAAAGACGTCGGCGTTTTGAACTCGTGCCTTTTCCCCCTGTAACCTGAAGGAAGCCGACATCTGCTCTGCGACACGCTCCTCTCGGTAAGGAAGTCGGAAGGTGGCTTCAAACATCGGCGAGGTTTCCCTTTTTAGACGGATAGGGGTAGATGGATAGGTTGCCGCACAGCGCGTATTAAGGTTTGCCAAATGTATTGACGCAGGTCACTGGCTGTCTCGTTTCCGCCGTCTCTCTCTGACATCTCTCCCCCCCGGAGGTCGAGTGTCTGATGGCTAAAAAAGCCCAGCAGACTGAAAAAGGCTGCGGCAGACATCCTGTCCCTTGTACGTCTGATGCAGCAGTGCAGCTAAAACTAAAAGAACAAGGATTAACGGTGGAAAACTAATCACTGAAAGTTTCCTGCTTAAAATGCAGCAATATAATGAAATGCCATGATGATTAACGGGGAAAAATGAAATGGAAACCAGTGGCCATGTTATTGGGCGAGCCTCCCCACAGATTTAATCATAGCTGCAGAAATGGAAGCCTCGTATATTTATTCATACAGCTCAGTGGTGTCTTTCCTCAAGTGTTGTCTCTAGACCTTTCCAACAAACAAATCCTGTGTGTGTGTGTTTTTGAGGTGTTTCTTTGTGATACAATAGCAAGTGTGTGTGTGTGTGTGTGTGTGTGTGTGTGTGCGTGTATGTTTTTGTCGCAGTCTGGGATTTTATTTTCCACCCTGTCCCATAGACTGCAACACCTTTATGGTGAGGCAGTACAGACCTTCTCCGCTACAACTTGAATGTATAACATGCAAGTGGCGCAGTAAGTGCACTGCTGCAGTGGTGGCGAGTAATCTATTACTAAGTAATCCACTACTGTAATGAAACTACTTTTTTAGCAACAGAGTAATGCAATGGGATTAATCTGGCAAAACCGGTAATTATGTCATAATTATTTTACCAAGTAACGATTCCATCACTTGTCTGAAATATTTTGCAAGCTAAAAATGTCTTATTATCCACAAAATGTCTGAAATTTAGAAAAACAACAGAAAACAACAATGTTGCAGATTGATGATGCAGCCGTGCATGCGATGTCATTGATATGCGACGATGCACCAAAACAAGCATGGCGGCGGCAAAAGGAAACTAATTAGTAATTGATTACTTATGAAACAAAGTAGTTAAAAAGTAATCAGATTACTTTTTAAGGAGTAATCAGAAATCAGTAGTTGGATTACTTTTATGGAGTAATTTTTTCGCTCGAGCATGTGTGAATCTGACTGTGTGAGATTCATCCTTGCAGTTGTGTCTCATCTCTCTGAATTGATATTTTGCATCTTTAGTGGACCAAAAAATGTGTTTTAGCCACAAATGCCCGAAGTGGGCCTGAGTGAGGCATGAGGTGTGACCACGAGAGAAAAACAACAGCAGAAGTCAGTGGCGCCGCAGGCTGGTGTGGTCAGCCGCAGCTGACTCCGGGAACAAATCAGCATGTGAACTCCGTGAATGTTTAGAGATGATGTGCAGTAATTTAGTTGAATATTTTAGAGCCTCAAGCGAAAGAGAGAACAAACACACACACTGCATACTACTACTTCACTTAAAGTCCCTATGTGGAACAGGATTAACCCACATAAAACTGAAGAAGTATATATTCAGTTACATAATGTGACTAAAAATAGTCAGGTGCTGTGATTTCATTTGCAAATATGTTCATATTTGCATAGAGTGGGGCAGCTATGTTGAGCTCTATCTATCTATCTATCTATCTATCTATCTATCTATCTATCTATCTATCTATCTATCTATCTATCTATCTATCTATCTATCTATCTATCTTTAGCAATATCCTGCAGCAGGGAATATACTTTTTATTGACAGGTAACTCGCACAGCCACATCCAAAAAAAACCCAAACAAAAACAAAACAACAAGCCAGACTGTCCCTTTAATGTGCAGCTCCACTGGAGGACAAAGAACCAGTGGAGGGGGGAGTGGTGTGTCGAGCAGACTGTCTCATCAGCAGCAGCCAGCAGTATTTTCAGATGGGATAAAACCTCCTAATTATCTTGTAAACGTCAATCTGCGTCTTTGTGCTGTTGTTCTGTTGCCACTGATTACTCGTTAATTGTAAGTGAAAAAAAACTGCTGCTTTGTTTCTGGCCTTTAATATTGCAGTCATACCATTCTTCTTAAAAGCCCCTTTAAACCCTTTTAAAGTTGGAGACAGATTGCCAAAACAAATCTGCAGGTTACAGTGTTTTAATAGATTTTTTTTTTTTTTTTTGTTAAACCTTAAATCAAAACCAAAGTGTAAAGGCAGCTGCACTCACCTGCAGCCTGGACCAATCGGCTGCACTAATGGCTGCTCAGATTTACATTTGGTCAGCAAAGACGATATGTTGCAGGTTGCAAAATGTCCATAGCCAAGCCATCAGGTCAGCAAAAAAACTAACTTAATAGAATGTCTCTGCAGCTGTTGTTGCTCCTGAGTGCCTCTGATGACTGTCCATTACACGTTACATTACAGATTTACAATGAAGAGAGGCGCCGGTTTAGTGTGGTGAGGAATCAGCCCCGAAAGATCGTGGAGAAGGTGGCCTCCGACATCGAGAAACTGCTGGCGAAGAAACGGAAAGCACTTGATGTGAGTATTGTCATTATTGTGTTGTGACTGCTTGAGCTGTCGTTGATTCACGCACGTTGTGTATGTACATGTAATGTATTTATGTGTGCGTGTACAAAGAGGAAGGCTAAACAGCTAACAAGATGCTGCTCTATATCTGCTATCGTTAGTAGCTGCTCAGTATGGAGAGGGCGCTGCTTTTTGTACCCATAGAGTGGATGTGGTATCACAGTGTTGCTGTCTGTTAGCCTCCTGATTATATACATGAACTGTTTTACAAGCACATATGTATGTGATTGACTCCCAATGATTTATTTGCACTGATAGTATTCTTGTCCTTATTGCACTTTGTATATATGTGGACATAAATATGTATGTATACATAATATTATACTATTATTATAAAATATATTATATATAATTATATGTCAATTTTATCTCCATATGTACATGCTCAGAGCCCCATGTTGCAATTATAGTAATAAACAAATTAGATTGCTGCTTACTTTGATGGTTACCGGTATATAGGTGACCCCAATTTGGCAATTCTCATCCTTGCAGGCAGCACGGATGAGAAAGTTTCTGTTTAATGTTACATACTATACATGCAACATTAAACAGAAACTTTCAAAACTCTATTAAAAATGGAGTACATATAAGGAAATACAAAAGAAAATGTAAAACTTAAATATGCCATGTAGCCTAACAACAAAATGCAATTGAGGAAGTGCATTAGTGGTTAGTAGCGCAGTAATGGAACATTAGGCAAGTCTATGTATTCCTTGTAGTATTCCTTTTTTTTTTTTTTTACATCCATCAACTGTCACACAGAAGCAAAAAAATCCACACTGAGTTGAGTGAACGTGCAGTTTTAGGAGTTTTCACTGCTGCTGTGTGTCTGTCTGTGTCTCCAGAGGTTGGCCAGCGAGGCCGAGCGGCTCCAGCGAGAGCACCTTTGGCAGGACGGAATCAAGGTAATGTTTAAATATGGGGACATATTTTCAGTTAATATCAGTGACTGACACATTTGCTGACGTCCATTATTGATGCAGGCGACAGTAAAATATGTGTTTATTGCCGACACGTTCCCCGGTAACCCCCAACACATCAATATGTTTATGTTTACTAAACATTGCTTTGTTACTTTGACACACATCTTTACAAGTCTTCACATCTTCACAAACTTTGACAAAAAATTTGTGATGTGTCTGCTTAGTTTCCAAGAGAGCTTGTTGAAAATGGTCTAAAAAGTTGGAAAGTTTTTTTGAACAAGTTTTGATAGTCGGGTCACGTGACCACCTTTTCCCCTCCTGGGCAAAACCCGTGAACTGTTTCGCTACCTGCGATGATGTCTGAATTACTCTTTGACCTGTGAATATAAGACCTGACCTGACTCATAATGAAAAACAGAAGGTTCTGCTGGGCAGCATAGACAGTCAGAGAAAGAGGTTATACAGTATATGATAGAAATAACAAAAACACCCTTAAGCTCTTGGTACATTATGCTGACTTGTTTAGTTTAGTTTTCAATTGGTGCTGATTTCCATGCAGTTATGCTTAAACCTCTCCAGACTTTGGTTCCAGACAGCTGGCACACTGTGGGAAGCCTTCTAAATAATTTAGTTTGGAAAATAATTGAAAACGTAAAATAAGATAACAACTTATCTTTCTTTGTAGAACACAAAGATTTATCTGCAGGGTGCAAAAAAGACAATAATGTGCATGTAGATTTTTTTTTACTGGATGTAGACATTATAAACCCACTAATGTGCATAAAGTAAAGTAACTTCTGTATTCTGTCTTTATCCCACTAATGAGGATTCACTCCTGCTCGCACATGGCTATGCTGAAGCACCAAAACAAAAGTACTTGTAGAGCGGACTTGTCTCCTGTTCTTGTAAAAATATAAAACACCTCAGGTGGAAAAACTGATTCTTGTCAGTACCAAGGTATAAGAATAAAAAAAGTAATGTAAACGTACATTGTTTTTTTGTTTTTTTTTTAATCCATAATGCTGAAGACACAGTGGTTGACAGTGGCTGATAGTCTATCATCAGGCTGGGGGCCCTGGATACCATCCCCTGCCAGCTGAAACTAAAAGTGCAGCCTCTAGGGGGCGCTCCTTGTGTGTCCTCCATTAACCAGTCCCCAAGCCCAGACAAGTGCATCAAATGTGTCAGGAAAGGCCTGTTAGAAACTAAAGTGCAAGTCACTTTGCAAGAGGGAACAGCTGAAAGGATTTGCTTGCTAAAGACACAGAGCTCGGACTGAGTCGCTCAGTTCTTCTCATCTTTTCACCTCTTCATGCGCATCATCTTCATCAAACCTCCCAGCCTCTGCATCCTCTTCTCACACACCGAACAACTCCATGTCTCTAGGCCTTCCTGTGTGACACCAACCTCAACATCCTTCCACCACTGTATTCACTATCTCTCCTCTATACTTGTCCAAACTATCTCAGTCTGAACCCCTACATATTCTGTGCCGTCCCTCTGGTGTGCTCATTCCTGATCCTGATCCTGGTCTATCCTGGTCACATTGTCTGGCACTTCCAGTCCTGCCTTTTCCTCATCGTCTCAGTTTCTTTCCTTTCATTACTGATACTCTAATTACACCTGACCCTTTTATTTTTTATCCACTCCATTTAAATTTAGTCCCTCAATATACTGACAAAATCAAAAACAAAGATACAAAGATACGGAGATCAAATGATTCACAGTGGTCACAAATTAAAATGTTCCTTTAAATAGTGCAAGTATCGTGGACTCAAATCTAACCACTGTTATGACTTGAGAGCAGATGGCCATGTCTGCGGGCGCTGTGACTCTAAATGGGCTGACAGAAGAGCGAAAAGGAAAAAAAAAACAAAACCCTAAATCCAAAAACATCGCACTCGTCAGCTGTGCAGCTCCCTCAGCGCTCAGCTGTGTGAAACAGACGTGCGAGTGCACTCAGCTGTGCGGTTGGCTGGAGTCTGACACACAATGGCATTCCACGTTTCCACTTGGGCTGATTCATGTTGAGATTGGTCGACCTCATCTTCTCTCGTGACCCTCTGTGAAGGTGCGCGCTCCTCATCCTCAGACACAGGAAGTTGTGCATGGCGCGATCCCATTTACTTAGAAAGGGGTGTCAGGACGTTGCATTAAGAAAGTTTCACCTGGAACCAACTCGACATCGTCAACATAGAGTATCTGATTAAATTCATATTCATAATTTTCACTCTCCTCAGGTCATACATGTATATTGTATATTGTTTATTGTGCATAGGTTCTTTGTATATCCCTTCCTACTATAACTATTCCAACATTGTTAAATGACAACATTGATTCAATGTGTTTTATTGAGATACCTGATGCATAATTCCATATTGCCCAAATATATTCATAAGATGTAAACGTGTGTTATCATTTAAATTATTAAAATATTAGAATAAGAAAATTAATGCAAACTCTGTTACATTGAAGAAATAACACAACTTCATTTAAACAGCATCCATGAATGATATTCATTGTGTGCACAGGCCGAGAACATATATGGGCTACAGCCCTGTTTCCTGAAAACATTTAACAAGCAGAACAGGCCGAAAATAGAAAGACAGAAGTCCCTAAGTAGATGCCATCTCTGTTCTGATGTAGGTCTCTTCAAAAACACACACAAGCAGATGGTGATGCTCTAACCGAAGCCTCACAGCCTGTCTACCAACTCACAATGTGACAATAGCAAATGCTCCACAAATGCAGGGATTTGTTGCTACGGCCAACCGCTCTCTGTTGGTCGTTTTTTTTTTTGGTGTGCGGCATGAATAAAGGATCCGCTTCAGGCCCACTGTTCACTCGGTGGTCTGTGTCGCTGTCGGTTTGACTTTCTGCGAGAGCATGGGCTTGAGATAAAAGCCTTTCCTCTCTCTTCTGTTCACTGCATAACTTATTCCTGATGGTGGCAAGTGAAAAATCTGCAAGCTAATTGAATGCACTTCACGACACTGTTAGCGACTCTGTAGCGAGTTGGTGATTTTTGACACATTTCCAACTAAGACCTCTTGGCTGCTGATTTTGTGTTGACAAAATTTACATTTTGCCATTAACTCATTGACACTAATTGCATCCACAGGAATTAATTGTGAAATGAGTTGTCAGCAGTCCTGGCTGCATTACACAATATGCGTTGTGTTGAATATAAACATATTTTCCCTGGGTTTCCATGTATTACTCTGGTTTCCATCAAGAGACATGGTAGACATCTATCTATCTATCTATCTATCTATCTATCTATCTATCTATCTATCTATCTATCTATACTTTTACAAAATACATAACTACATATAAAAATATCAAACTGCAGGAATCTGGAATGAAAAAAATAAATGAAAAGTGTTTAGAAAAGTGTTCTTCTTATACATGAGAAGGCTGATGGATTTGCTAACCTGTGGCCTTATTTGTGTCTCCCTGAAAGGAGCTGGACATGGCTTATTATGACTCAAAGGCAGAACTGGACTATGTGAGTAAGAGCTACTAACCCAATTGACAAAAATCTGTTCTACTTTTTGTGGCAATTTGAATTTGAGGGTGAAGTACATAAAAAAAATCAAAAATAGAAAGAAATCACAATTTGCTCCTGCACTCATGTTGAAGTTCTGTTGTTTATTGGGTCAACCTTTCAGTCTGTTGACCTTCATCTGGACCAATCATTTACAGCTGTTGTGTGGCCTCTTTTTGAAATATCAGTACACCTATGGAATTAGCTGAGGTGTTTACAGTTTTCAGAGGAGGCGAACTCACCACAACACGGTAAAAAAAAAAAAAGAGAGCGGAACTAGATACCAAACTTAGAGAGTAGTGAAGAATGACAGTACACTTAAAAGCCACGCTAAAAATCTGGGAAATAAATAAATAAATAAATATTATCTCCACCAGCAACCCATCATCTCTTAAAAATAGGACAAAAGAGGGGAGAAAAAGAGGAGGGGGGTTTAGAGAATACACCCACTCAAGGACCAGCTGTGTCACTGTGCAGTGCTGATCACTTGTGTTTGCAACTCCAGTATTCCATGGATGGAGAAGGAGAGGTGGAAAACCCCTCTCACATCAAGCTGGAGTTTGTCTATGATCCAAACTTCAAAAACAACGTCAACTACTCCCACACAGCTGTCCAGATACCCACGGACATTTACAAGGGAGGCAAGTGAAAATTCTCCCTACGCAGAGCGAACGACTGACTGCGATTTACTGGTTTAACTGATGATTTGCGCTGCGGCCCCACAGCACCGGTCATTCTGAACGAACTGAACTGGACGCAAGCGCTGGAGAAAGTCTTCATGGAGAACAGCCAGGAGGACCCGTCGCTGCTGTGGCAGGCGTTTGGGAGTGCCACGGGTGTCACGCGCTACTACCCAGGTGGTTCACCTTTGCTGTTTGCACCAAGAATGTATTTCAAGCATGCTGACTGTCGGCAATGCGTAATCCAAATGTTAAAAGGATGTCACATCACACAACAATTCTCTGCAGGATCTTTGTTTTAGCGTTATAATTTATTTCATCCTTGTGTTATAATGTCATCTCTTAGGAAGAGGATTAGGGCCACAAGAAGAGAAAAAAAAAATGAAGATATAATTCTTTTTCCAAGTTTCCAATTTGAGAATAAAGTGGAAATTTCAAGATGAAAGTCAAAATTTCGAGAATAAAGTTGATGTAAAAAAAAGATGAAATTTTGCTGTGGGTGAACCTAGTGGGACACATCTGTTTTTGGCAGTTTACTTTTAACTGTGGGTAACTGAGTTAATCCACCATCCATATCATTAATCTCGAAATTTCCATTTTATTCAGAAAATTTCCACTTTATTTGCATCAACTTTATTCATGACATTTCTACTTTATTCGTTATATTCGTTATATTAGTGCAAGACTGATTTTTTTCATTCATTCATCTTCCATACCTGCTTATGAGCCATGTGTTTCTTTTATTTTTGGTTATACTTCCATGATTGGAGCTGTAGGTTGTATTGCTGCCTGATACAAATTCTTCTTCTGAAAAATTAAGTTCATTTGATTGGTTGATTGAATCTGACGCATATTCACAGTCCCTGGCAGCCATCCTGCTCGTTACTAACTATTGACGAACTTCATCTTTCAGCGACACCCTGGAAGGCGCCTGATAAAATCGACCTGTACGATGTCAGGCGGAGGCCCTGGTACAGTGCGCTTCTATACTTGACATTTATCAAACTTGCAGATGTCCGAGATTCAGAAGGTTGACTAGTGAATCCTTTCTTTCAGGTACATCCAGGGAGCCTCGTCTCCAAAAGACATGGTCATTCTTGTGGATGTGTAAGTAACAGACCTTTAGCAAAATATGGCTTTAATTTATTTTTGATCTGATTTTCATTTTTCATTTTTCATGGCTTAAATGATTTCCACTCCTCTTTTCTTTAGTTCTACCTGCAAGATAAAGAGGCATTATGTCCTTTTGCATCAGCTTTTCTTTTTGAGGCTGAATTCAAAACTGTATCATACTGTTGCTGCCACAACAGGAAAAAACTAAACTCACTATCATGTTATAACGCAAAAGTTTCTTGTTTTTACATGATCATTTCCATGTTCATCATGTTATTTCGTGAAATGTTCGCGTTATTTCGTGAAACTATTGTGTTATTATTTTGTGAAACTATTGCATTATTTCTTGAAACTATCGTGTTATTCCGTAAAACTATCGCATTTTCGTGAAACTATCGCGTTATATCGTAAAACTATAGTGTTCTTTCGTGAAACTATCACATTATTTCGTGAAACTATCGCGTTATATCGTAAAACTATAGTGTTCTTTCGTAAAACTATAGTGTTCTTTCGTGAAACTATCACGTTATTTCGTGAAACTATCGCGTTATATCGTAAAACTATAGTGTTCTTTCGTGAAACTATCACGTTATTTCGTGAAACTATCATGCGTTGTATCGTAAAACTATAGTGTTATTTCGTGAAACTATCACATTATTTCGTGAAACTATCGCGTTGTATCGTAAAACTATAGTGTTATTTCGTGAAACTATCACATTATTTCGTGAAACTATCGCGTTGTATCGTAAAACTATAGTGTTATTTCGTGAAACTGCCACGTTATTTCGTGAAGCAATAGCATTATTTTGAAAGTCTTGTGATAGTTTCATGTTATAACACCATACTGAGTCCTGTTTTTTCTATTGTGGCAGCAAAGTGCTTCCGTAGTATCAACATTAGGATGACACTTTTTCATGTAAAGCTCTAATTTCTGGAATGTGATACGGTTGCCTGTTGTGTGTTTCCGCAGGAGCGGCAGTGTCAGCGGACTCACCCTCAAACTGATCAAAGCGTCGGTGATGGAGATGCTGGACACCTTGTCCGATGATGATTACGTCAACGTGGCCAGGGTAAAGACATTCTCATATACCGCCCCCACTACTCCCACACATTCTAGTGGCTCTGCTTATATCTAAGTTCATGCTTGCATCCTTGGCCGTGTTGCAGTTTAACGAGAAGGCCGAGGCGGTGGTCCCCTGCTTCCAGCATCTCGTTCAGGCAAACGTGCGCAACAAGAAGATCTTCAAGGACGCTGTGCAGCAGATGCAAGCTAAAGGCACCACCGACTACAAGTCGGGCTTTCACTTTGCCTTCAACCAGCTGTTGAATGTAAGTGCTCGTTTCGCTCGCTTTTGAATGAGAGCGTTTCATTTGCTTTGGCTGAAAACAGCTGCCTTTCCTCCTTTGTCTCCCGCCAGAAGACGAATGTCCCTCGAGCAAACTGCAATAAAATAATAATGCTGTTCACGGATGGAGGAGAGGACAGAGCTCAGGATGTCTTCATGCAATACAACTGGCCCAACAAAACGGTGGCTTTCCCCGCGTCGCCCTCTCAACTCATTCCGCTCGGCTGCGCCCAGAATGTGGGTTTGTTCATGTTTTTCTTTGCTTCCCAGGTTCGAGTTTTCACCTTTTCAGTGGGTCAACACAACTACGATGTCACACCGCTGCAGTGGATTGCATGCACCAATAAAGGTGAGTTATAAAGCTGATTCATTCACTCCGTTATTATTGCTGTACATGCATGGAATACAGGATGTTGACATTCATTTCCTTCTGTTTGCTTTGTGCCCATTCCAGCACAGGATTTGTTTTAAATGATGACTCATCATAGTGTAAAATTCAATAATTCCACATTGTGTCGATCAAATCATTCTTTTTACTGAAAATACCTCCAAATGTGTATCGTCATCTTGGCAGCCTACTATAGGGAGTCTTATATAGGCAAAAAGTTGCTGCAAAACAATTCCAGATAGTCAGAGTAACTGCATACATGATCATCCCACATCCAGACGTCACAGTACTCATGCATGCATTTTCTTTCGTATTTTTTAAATTTTTATATATATTTTTTTTTCAAATTTTTTTTTTTTGCATTGTCTGTTTATCAACATTTGTTGTTTACTGACACGGTGCCAGGATGGGGGCGCATGGCCATGGTGAAGCAGGCAGGAAGTGGAGACTCACACATGCCAACATGAGTGTCCTGCTGGCCAACACGCACGCACACACATGTGCACACACAGACCCAGAGGCCACACGTGCAATGTCACTTTCCACTCGAGATGTAATTACTCGCCTAATTCTGGACCAAGAAACATATATTTTTTTTCTCCTAGAAGTGTTAGTCTCCTTGTTTTGTTTTTTGTTTTTTTTAATCAAAATGTTGGTGGTTCGTCCATGGGTTCTTGTCATGGGGAGACTGAGTCACTCACCCACTGAAGTCCCTTAAAGCGTTTAATATACTTAGGGAGCATGCTGAATTTTTTCCCCTTAGATTCTATCACTAACAGATGCTCCTCCTCCCTTTTCTGTCTTTCTTTTTTTCATAATCTCCTCTCTCTCTCTTTTTCTCTCTCTCTCTCACTCTCTCTCTCCCTATTCCTTTTCTCTCTCCCTATTCCACCCATGTTTTCCTCCCTCCTCTCATCCCACCTCTCTCTCTCTCTCTCTCTCTCTCTCTCTCTCTCTCTCTCTCTCTCTCTCTCTCTCTCTCTCTCTCTCTCTCTCTCGCTGTCTCTCTTTGTCTCCTCTCCCCCATTGCTTGCCAGGTTACTATTTTGAGATCCGTTCCATCTGCGCTATAAGGATTAACACCCAGGTGGGTTTGTCTCTGCCCCCGACACAGCTGATCCCTCTGTGTTGTATCACCCCCGCATGCCCCTGCACCCCTCACCACTCTTGCTTTTTGTTCTGCAGAAACATTAACCTCTGTGTATTTGCGCCGCCGCTCTGGCCACAGCCGGGCCTGCTGTCAGGCTGTTTTTTTTTTCTTTATGTCTCACATGCTGCTTGTCCTTCATGTCGTCAGGAATACCTCGATGTGCTGGGACGCCCGATGGTCCTGGCAGGAAGTGATGCCAAGCAGGTTCAGTGGACCAACGTGTATCAGGATGCGCTGGTGAGACCCTATTGGCGTCGTGCCATCAGTGTAGTAATAAGCGAATGCCTTTTATGACTTGTGATGTCTTTTTTTTTTATACTCTGCAGGGTCTTGGCATGGTGGTGACTGGGACTTTGCCTGTATTCAATCTGACCATGAAGGGAAACTCACAGGTGATAAAAGGGCCTGATGGGGTAGCCTTGGTTGTGCCTGTAAAATATTGTATTATCACACATACTTTTAACTTTGTAAAAGTATTTTTTTTAACCTTTTGTAACCTCATTGCTCCTTTTCCTGTGGACAGAATCAGCTTATTCTGGGTGTGATGGGAGTTGATGTGCATCTGGATGAGATCAAACGACTCACGCCTCGGTACAATGTACGTAAATTGTGTTATTTGCTGCACTTTTTCTAAAAATATGTTGGCCACATGTCTATGTATGTGAACAGTGCAGAATGACACCCAACTGACCTGTCTTCTTACAGCTTGGAGCCAATGGGTATATATTTGCAATTGACCAGAACGGCTATCTACTCCTCCATCCTAATCTCCAGCCAAAGGTGATGAATATTGAAGCCACAAAAAATGTACTCCGGTTTTGTTGTATTTAAAATCTATCTATCTATCTATCTATCTATCTATCTATCTATCTATCTATCTATCTATCTATCTATACACTACCAGTCAAAAGTCTGAACACACCCTATGAATTTAATGTCTTTTCTTTCATGCTCATGACTATTGGCATTGCAGTTTCTCACTGAAGGCATCAAAACTACATATGAACACACATGGAATTATGTCAGAAACAATAAAAGTGTAAAAGAACTAAAAACTCACATTTTATATTTAAATTCTTCAAAATAGCCACCTTTCATAAAAAGCATATTTAGAGTTATTTAATGTGTTTTTCTTTGCTGCATAATTACATATATCTTGCTCATATGTTTGATGTCTTCCGTATCTATCTGCAGTGTAGAAAGTTGTAAAGATAAAAATGTATATATGTTTGTATATGTAGATAGATAGATAGATATAGATATATATGTATATATGTGTGTGTGTGTGTGTGTGCGTGTGTGTGGATGTATATACAGTATGTATACAATCACACACACAGACACACATTTAGCTACATTACTATTATTCTCTCGTCTGGCAAGACAATTTGTATCAATGTAAATGCTACTCTGTTTTTCAGCTTGTGAACCTACCTGAGCCAGTCACACTGGACTTTCTGGATGCAGAGGTGGAGGACAGCAATAAAGAGGAGGTGAGCAGCATACTGTAGGAGGCAGCAGTCTTTTATCATTTTCAGGCTTTATCCTCTTCTCTCTTTTCTTGAAACTCTCATGAAAGTGGTAACAGCCAGAAGTTGAGCAGCAATGTCTGTTTGAGAACCACCTGCCACTCTATGGAGTTCCATGTAGCAAAGGTCCCATCAACACACTTTGGTTAATGTGCTTGCAATGTGGCTTTTTAGATTCGGCGACAAATGATTGATGGGCGCCCTGGCGAAATGCAGATCAGAACCCTTCTGAAGTCCATTGATGAGGTGAGTGTTTTTCTTCAGGCGCGGTGTGACAGACACGCTCTGTATTGACTGCATTTACACTTTTGCAATTGCGGCTGTGTTGCTCAGCCTGCTGTTCACATACTAATTTAACTTTATTGATTTAATTCAAAATGGAGTTTGCCTTTTTATTGATAGTCATGCAGTAGCATTTTCCAGGGAGATTGATCTCATGCATCCATATAAGGAACAGTAATATCTATGCATTTAGTGGAGATCTGGTATTTTATCATGTATCATCATGCATTTGGATGAGTAATGACTAATTGTCATATGTTTGGCTAATTTTTTAAAATATGTGTTTAATTTTTTCTCCAAATTTGTATGTAGAACAATATAAGAACAAGGCTCTTTACGGAGATGCAACTGTAATTTCACTTTATTTTCACTATACAATTCTTAATTCGGCGACACAGTGGCGCAGTGGTTAGCGCTGCCGCCTCACAGCAAGAAGGTCGTGGGTTCGATTCCGGGGCCCGGGCCTGGGACCTTTCTGTGTGGAGTTTGCATGTTCTCCCCGTGTCTGCGTGGGTTCTCTCCGGGTTCTCTGGCTTCCTCCCACACTCCAAAATCATGCATGTGAGGTCAATTGAACACTCTAAATTGTCCGTAGGTGTGCATGTGAGTGTGAATGGTTGTTTGTCTCTATGTGGCCCTGTGATGAACTGGCGACTTGTCCAGGGTGTCACCCTGCCTTCGCCCTAAGACAGCTGGGATAGGCTCAAGCAGACCCCCGTGACCCTGAGTGCAGGACCAAGCGGGTATAGAAGATGAATGAATGAATGAATTCTTAATTCAGAATTTCTTTTTTTTATTATTATTATTTGAGAATACTTTTTTCTTTAGTTTATGTATCAACTTTGGCAGGAATTTGTTTGTCCTTTAGAGGAGATCATGTTGTTCGTCGTGTCTTTATGTGGGAGGGCCCAGACTGGCATACCATCACATGGATAAAAGGAACATTAGTGTTTGATAGATAGATAGATTTTATTAACAAACTCAAGGTCCAGTTCACAAGATAAAAAAAAGGCATACAAACAAACAAGCAACCAACAAAATATATATAAGAAAAGAAAAAAATAGGATACAGCATGGGGTCGTCTAGTGACCCCATTTAAAAGGCACTTATACCAGTGCTTCCACAACTGTGACGTGCAGCGTGTGGCACTGTACCCAATGTTAGTCAGGCCCCAGACAGTCTGATTTTCAGAAACATTCAGATGACTGATGAACTTAAACATCATAATCCTTAAAACAGGCCTCAAACATATTTAAGATTAAGCCTTAAACCAAAGTATACAGATGGCGTGTATATCTCAAACAATCCACCTTTACTACTTTGACATCTATGTATTTATGTTTGTTAATTTATGAATTAATTATCTTGATATAACTGTTGGCAATGGTGTGTAGTGAGTGCAGCTTTAACCAAACATCTTCCGTTGCTGCAGCAATACATGGATGAGGTGCAGCGGGGCTACACCTGGACTCCTGTCAACGGCACGGACTACAGGTGAGACAAATCAGCAGGACAGTTTACATATGATCTCTCCCGGAAGGTGCCGATGCTCCCGTGTTCACTCTGTGTTTGTCCTTCACATTCAGCCTCGGCTTGGTGCTGCCTCCTTACAACGAGTTCTTCATCCAGGCCGACCTGAGCGACGTGATGCTGCAGCTGCAGTGTGAGTAACAGAGAGGCGCCGCTTCTCACGATTCTCTTTCATGTGAGTGCAACTCAAAGACGAGAGATGAAAAGACAGCCCGCTTGCCCCCTCGCCCCTCTCTCTCTCTGTGCGTTGCAGATATGCAGTCGCTGCTGCCCAGCTCCTTTGAATCTTCCGGTCACGTGTTCGTGGCTCCGAGGTGACCGCCGCCGTCTCCGCGTTCCGCTCCCTCATCCGTCTCCCTCTGTTTTGCCGCTTTTAATTTTGCTCTCCGCCTCCCCAGAGAGTACTGCAAGCGTCTGCATCTCTCCGACAACAACACGCAGTTCCTGCAGAGCTTCCTCTCGCTCATGCTGGACATTTCCCCGGAATCCGACGAATGTGAGTGCGCGGGAAGCGACAGCTTCGCAATATGTGTTTGGATCAGAATGTGAATGCGATTGCTTTGTGCCGCAGGTGACCAAAGCCTCATCCACAATCTGATTTTGGATTCGCGCATCATTGGGCAGCTTGCTTCCCGCGTTTGGAAGAACAAGGACTTGAATTCGTAAGTTGAGGCGAGGTGTTGATCTGCAAAAGATTTGAACACAGTATCCTCATCAATAAAAACACATAGACAACAGCCTGGTTTTTATGAACACAGTGAGTAGGTGAGAATGAACTCTTGCAGGTATGGCTTCCTGTCCGTGTTTGCATCTACCGACGGAGGAATCACCAGAGTATTTCCCAACGTGTGAGTAGGAACACACCGAGAAAAAGCTTTTCTTCAGGGTTTTTTTCAGAAATTCTGCGCAGTCACACGTCTGTCGTGTCTCAGAGCTGCTGAATTGTGGGAGGAGGATCCGGAGCCGTTCAATTCAAACTTCTACAGGCGCAGCCTGGATAACAAAGGCTACATGTTCAGGCCTCCGTCCAGAACCTGTGAGTGAAGAATACACGTCAAGGCACACAGAAACAAAGTAATGTAGCGTTGCTAAAGCTTCATTTTTGACCTTTTTTCAAAGCTTTATTTTGTATTCAGGATTTTAGTTGGGCAGCGTCATTCAATGGATATCTAGAAAACAGCATATTTCATATTTGAACACTGACTATTTTTCAATGGAAATAAGTTAAGAATGGACTTCCCCGGAGTTCGTTGACTGGCTAGAGACATAACATTGTGGAAAATCATTGCAAATGCACACATTTGTCTTTCAGCCCTTTAAATGGGTTTTTCTTGCCAAATATCTATTGTAATGTTTTTAAGAAATGATAAAATGATGTATATATTGCAGCTGTTGAAGACCCTTATGGCACCGACAACGGCACAGTTGGAATTCTGGTCAGTTCGTCGGTTGAGGTGAATATAGGAGGCAAACTGCTAAAACCAGCAGGTATGGACGATATTTGCTGTCAATCATCCCTCATGTCGACCCGCTTTTTGTGATACGTCAGCTGTCTCTCTTTTATACCTTTGACCCGCCCCCCCCCCCTCTCTGGGATGCCTCAGTGGTCGGGGTGAAGCTGGACTTGGAGGCGTGGGTGGACAAGTTTAAGATTCTGGCCAGCAACGTGTCAGACAGCCGACATGGTTCCCAGAAGGTGCGACGCTGAGACACTTGTAACTGACTGCGCTGTATTTACAGCTGACAGAGTGACACGTTGACTCACCCCGCGTTCTCTTCCACAGTGTGGACCCTCCAGAAGTTGCGAGATGGACTGTGAAGTGAACACCGACGTAAGAATGATTTCACACCCTCAGACCGGACCGTCTTCAGTAGTTCAGTGGATTAAAACACAGACGTCCTGCATCCGCAACTGTTTCTCTTTCATTCAGTCCTTTTCCCCATAAGAAAAGCACATCAATCAATCTTGTCCCACTGTTATGAGCCCACTCTGTCACAGTTTGATGTTGCATAGAAAGAGTTAGAATCTGTTGTGAAGGTGTGGTTCGCCCACTTTAAACTGCACTACGTTGTGCCTCCAGGACCTCCTCTGCTACCTCATCGACGATGGCGGCTTCCTGGTTTTGTCCAATCAGAGAGATCACTGGAAAAAGGTATTTCTTCTGCGCCTGATGACTGATTTGAAATAAAAAAAAAAAAAAAGAAATTATTTATTATTATCCTTTAGAATCTCTTTCATCAACCTTTATTTTATACGTGATGATTTTATAAGGTCCCCCCACGTTTGTTGTGTAACATTTTTAACCCAGAAATGCTTTTTTTCCCCCTCACCCATCACAGATCGGTCATTTCTTCGGTGACGTGGAGCCCTACCTGATGTACGCGCTCTACAACAATTCCATCTTCTCCCGGCGCCAGACTTTCCACTACCAGTCCGCTTGTGAGCCGGTCAGCAGCAGCCACACCGGAGCAGCGCCCAGAGGCTTCTTTGTGGTGAGAGAGCAGCTGACGCACTTCAGAGTTGTGTCGGTGGACCAGTCGCCCCTGTTTAACTCGGGACTAGAGAGATTAAGGGGCGAAGAAGAGCAGGGTCACCTCAACCTAGCAAAACAAACTTTGTTTCCCTGCAAGGAAAAGGTTGGCAAGACTTTTCTTGAGATTCTTCGATGTACTGCTGCGCGCATTGAAAAGTGTGTAAAAAAAATTACAATTTTTTTGGTCTATATTCCATTTCAGTCATTTTTGATTTTTTGTCTACTTGACAACGGATTGTGTTGCCATGAATTTGATGAAAACGATAGGGAAAGGACAGCACAAAGCCATTAACAGCATTTAAAGTTTGTTTCAAAATACACCCTACATTAATCTAATTAGATGGCTTGTATTTGATGATAAAATTAGTATCAACCATTGACTATTTGGAAGTATTTGAGAGTGCCTGCCCTCTTGTGGTGTTCTTTTATACATAGATATGTGTTAGCTGTGATGTGTGAATGAGCTCATTCGAACCGTTAGATTTTCCTGATCCAGCCAAGGGTTCATGTGTGAGAGACCTTTATTTCCACGACCTTTTCTCTTTTTATTATTTTCATTTTGCGACTAGTGGAGGCAAAAGGTGACACCGCCCTCTGCTGGTAGCCTTCTTGCCTGAACCCTACACAGTTCCACCTGCCTGACAGGGATACTATAGTACCGTTCAATATGTTATTTGATTACAATCCGTGACATTGGCAGCCAAAGTAGGAGTTTGTAAATTTCATGTTAAGACCTCTCTCAAACAGACGCTGATTTAAATTCTGTGTTCGGTGTCCAGTGAGGCAGTGGTGTGATGAAATCCTCTGGTGTGCATCTTGTTTATGTTCTCTGCAGCCTTCCATCGCTGACCTTCTCAGCCTGGCGTGGTGGACATCCACGGTGGCATGGTGAGACTGTGGTGGCTGCAGGTTCAGTGACACTGAGCACCTGCGCTGCAACCTTTGAAATAAGTTGAAGACTTTGTTAAAGCTCCACGGCCAGTTTTATCAGAGACAACTGCCACTTGTTTCTTTTTAGCTTAATGTTTGTGCTCGTGTTTATTTGACTGGGACGATACATCCAACATTGCCACAAAAAAGGGAAAATGTGATGTATGTAAGACATCTAGCGTTAGCTAATTTGCCTGTGGTCAGGCTTTTGAAATACAATGAGATGTACTGAAAAACCAGTTAAAAATGAAACCATTCAAACAAACAAACAAACCCCACATAATTGCAGTTGTCAATTACAAAAATAAAAGCACGATTTACATTTAGATGCTGTTATGTTGACGATGACTTAGGAAATGAATGTTCACATTTCTGCCGCTGCTTGAGCCAATGTTTGACTTTCACAGTAAAACTCTTTAGTTCAGTTTGGGATTTTTGAGTATTATGAGAGACAACTGCCACTTATTTTTTTGTTTAGCCTAACGTTTGTGCTTGTGTTTCCTCTTTTAAACTGATTCCCCAAAGTTTGTGATTTTTTTTTTTTTGACAAAGTGCTATGTGAACACTCCCTCAGGTCTGTGACCCAGCAGCTGGTGTACGGACTGGTCTACAGCAGCTGGCTCTACCGAGGTTGGATTTGCACACCTTAACACAATGTTTTTATTATGACTGTATTTCTGCAGTGATGCTACTGCGGAACACAGCATGTTCCAACAAACACACAATCTATCAGCCAGCACGTTGGCCTCCGCCGCCTTTCATTTTTGTGGAATCCCTGTTGTCGTTCACGTGTCCTGACTCCCAAGTGAAGAGGTCTGTGGGTTTGTGGACTGAGCGATTATTGTCGTTGTGCTCCAGATGACGTGCTGGTGGAGGGGTTCGAGGCCAAGGAGAGCAGCTGCGTGACCATTCAGAGCCAGTTCTTCTTCACCAACACCACCAACTCGTACAACGTCCTGCAGGACTGTGGAAACTGCTCGCGGTGGGGTTTCCTGCCACGTCGGCGTGTTGAAAAGTGGGGGGGCGCTCGCACCTGCTGAAGTCGGCTAAACGTCCGTCACTGTCTCCCCTGCAGGCTGTTCCACGCCAAGCGGATAGAAAACACCAACCTGCTGTTTGTGGTGGCCGAGACGCTGCCCTGCAGCTCGTGTGAGATCGAGAGACTCACGCAGGTCAAGACGGAGTGTATCCCTTTGGATTTTTTTTTTTGTGCGCGTGTGTGTGTGTGTGTGTGTCTGCTGAAGTCAACGTGTTGTTGCCTGCGCTGTTTCCCTCCCGTCACTTCTCTTAACTGAACACAAACAGTCGAGGAGGAGAATCCGTGCGAAGTGCTGAGCAGCGCGAGGTATCGAAAGGGCCCGACTTCATGCTTTGACTACAGTGCCTTAGTGAGTAAACATCTCCAGCACAGAGATGCGTCTTTTGTCAGAACATAAAAATGCATTTTAAAAGAATGTTATTATCACAGGTGGCGAAAAATGAAACAAAATTTTCCCTTGCCTATTTGCAAACCTTTCATACTCATAATTTTTGAGTGTCCTTCTACAACACACATGTAAAAAATATATTGGGTTGCACTTTGCATGTGGCTCTTGTTTCAATGTGCACATGTGTAGAAGCCAATAATGTAATAACTTATGACGTTATGGCTGGTTATTATGTTGTTGACCTGCTTTGCAAATGTAATACCTGAGCCAATAACGTAATAATATACTATTATTACTTGATTTAAGTTTTATGTATTGGATATAACTGTAATAAAATGCTCTCTCCCTCTCTGTATGACGTGTAACTTGCGCTTGAATACATTTTTTTTCGCCGTTAAGGATTTTTTGATTTGATTTTTTTTGATTGCCAAAAGTTTTATAACGTTATTGGCCAGTTATTACGTTATTGGCCTATTACATTTTAAATAGAGCAAATTTATTACTGTTACTACATTATTGGCTTCAACACACATACCTCTTTGTATAAACATCACACTTTAAGCCTTACGTAAGGTATTTGGCATGTATGTACAGTCTGTGAACACCAAACAACATCATTCAGTTAGTTTGTAATTACACTGTGTTTTGTGGATGTTACACAGATTATTTTCCTGCGGTTTTGCCCTTTAAAAACACGCTATTGGGTTTCTTCTTTGTCGATGTCACTGCAGGAAAACACGTCAGAGTGTGGACGAGGTCACATTCTGCAGTCCTCCATCGGAGTCGTCCTCTTCTTTCAGCTCATCCTGCCTCTGTTGCGTCTCTGACACACGAAGCAGCGCACAATGTCCCTCACATCTTCCATCACTTCGGGGTAGGCTCAGATCTACTGAAGGTCCCTCCAAACAACAGCTGCAAAATTCTTCTGTTTTGATCTGCAAAAAAGAAAACAAACAAACAAACCCACTGTGCTTTTGTGTCTGTGGGAAAAGAGTGTATCAGGGCTCTGTGTTGTTGTTTTTGTTTTGTGTTGCCTTATCGCTTGCATTTGTTGTGGCTCCAGTGCCAGATACAGAAAGAGAATGTGTTCAGTCTGCATGCTCCTGCAACCAGGGCGACTGGAAAATCCATGTAATTCAGGTAGGATGGACAAATAAGCCTGGAAATAATAATAATAATAATAATAATAATAATAATAATAATAATAATAATAATCATCATCATCAGCTGGCAAGAGTAGCAGGGATGTGTGTCAGAGTTTCAAGTTGAATTGAAGAAATCTGAGAAGTCAAGCTTGTTTGCTTTGTAGAATGAATCATTGACTTCTCTGGCAATGTTTAAGTGAGGAAGTTAAAGGAGTTTTCCTTGCCAACAAACTTCATGCAAATCATTGAAAACAGTCATTTTACCCCAAAAGAGACCAAATAATGCATTTTATGACCAGATTTTTTTTCTCCACTGATTTATGTCGCATTGTCTCCTGCATACTCTGCTTGAATCGATTTTTTTTTTTTTTTTTTTTTTCCTAATCCTTTTTCTTTTTTTTACACTGGTTCCCTTCAGTGTTAGCACCCAGAGCACTGGGGATTAAGTATCAGGTGCTTTTTTTTGCCAGTGTTTCTTTTTACATTTGCTTTCTTAAACATAGCAGAATGAAAACACCGACATGATTCACTTTGGGTTTGATTGACTTGCCTCCAGCAGTGATATCAGCACACAATTGTGCATTCCAGCACCCTCGGTGCTTTACTGCCATCTGTGGATCACAAGTTTGATTTCAGCCATCAGCCTGTGAGTAGAAAACAACCCAGATCGAGAGGAAGAAGAGTTGTATGTAGGGGGACGTCATTACGAAGGGACAGTGTTTTCGATTTGTTTGGTTTTGCTTTAATTGTTACTGCTGTTGACGACTTGAGTGACACCAGAAAATGTGAAAGACACTGCTGCTGTGTTGTTCGTGCTCTACTGCTTTTACCGACTTCTCTGTGCCAGTTTTTTTTTTTTCTTAGCATGGCTATCCCCTGTCAATGTCACATTGCACATAAGGGAGCAGATTTTTTTTCTATGTTTTTTTGTTTTTCTTTGTAAGGTAGATCTGGGCCTTAACCTCACATTCATTTAGTGTCTTTCAGTCGACCTCTGACCTTTTGCCAGGACTGTCTGAGGACTCCAACCTGATGGCCCGGAATGACTCCTCTGATAACGTGTATTTTCTCCCTTAAAGGTACATTCTTAGAGCACTTGGGCTTTATTGGTTCGATGAGAAGGAAACCCAAATAATTAGAGACGCATGCCGTGATGCCGTGGCACGACTCTCGTAGAACATATCACTATAGTTAAATGTGAAGATCGGTGAAGTTAAGCTGTCTCAAACTGAGTGTGATCTTAAAGTGCTTCCAGCTGATAGCAGTTGTCGACGGCTCAAAAGTCGGACAAATGTCTAACAAAAGGGATCAGGACCAGTAATTTTTTCATCGCAAATCAATTCAATTCCTATAACCATCATGTTGCACAATGCAAATCTAATTATCACAAACATCAGTTTATCATTTGTGTCTTTATTTACACACAGGGTTGCGTAAGTTTTCCTCTGCCACAAATCATAGTTGGTAGCACTTTTTTTAAACATCATTTGATGACATCACCTGTTTGATTGACGGGGAGCTTTTTTCCTTTATTTTGTATTTTGTACAGCAACTGTTTGATAAACTTCAATTTATGCACTAAATGTATGCTTCTGTCTGGGGAATGTAGCTTCAAACAGCTTTCAGTGTTATTGCTATTAGTATGTGATGTTTTTTGAACCTCTGTTGATATTTTCCTGCTGTCCCAAAAAAGAGGGAGGGCCATCTGTGACTGAGTACTTTCATTTTATCATGCACAGCTCTGTGGGATGGCAAAGTCTGTTTACGGCTCTGTAAAATATTTTGATGTAGCAGCAAGACTGCAAGGCACAATGGTAGGATAACGCAGTATAATATGTTTAGTTATATACATACTATGTTATACTATGTTATGTATATACTATGTTCAAGTTGGACTTTTAATGTGACTCTCCAAACATGAAAGGTGGCATCATTTGCAGCACAGGTTAAATCCAAGCTTTTAACCTAAAAAAAAAAAAGTCAATACATATTTACTTCTGTGGTTTAAGTTCATTTAATTCTATAGTGATTAGGCCTTGATAATTACCCCTCACTGTTTCTTAAATGAATGAATACATTTTCTGTAGCCCACATTAAAATATCTTAATTAAATGTGATGGAAAAGCACAAGGTCTAACAAACTAGGAGATTTTGCATAATGTTGCCAACAATTAATTGTATAATAATAATAATAATAATGATAATAATACTACTACTACTACTAATAATAATAATAATAATGATAATAATAATTGGTTTAGTTTGGGGGAAATTTGCCGTTTTCCGCAGAGCAGAGGCAAAATTCACAATGCAATACTGAGATCAGGTTGTGAATAAGTGACTTCGCTTTAGAAGTAGCAGCTTTTTTAAGGATTAAAATCAGCTCATGCATAGAGAAAAAATATAATGCACGGGGAGTTTAAATTACGTTATAGGTGCAGAGACGTGCATGATAAAATCCCAGCTGTGTTTACCAGCTCCCGTCTTTTTGTGTTCTCGTTTGATCGGCTCGGACCACAGAGGTAAATGTTTTTTTATTATTATTCTTAATGTATTTCTTTTTGAATCCGTGTGAATCGCCATTCCACCTTCGCAGTGTCTTGTTGCATCCGCTTTGGATGGAAGAGGGACATTTGTATCCAAGACATGTGGACTTCTCATCCTGTAGCCCTGCTGAGAGTCACTTTTCAGGGGCTGCCGTGGAGGAGGTGTGAAGAAGGCCGCCGGCGCACTCCTTCAACAGTGCGGTCGTAAAAACAAAAATACAAAAAAAGAAAAAAGAGCACATGAGGAGCGAGCGGAGCTGCTGGCCTCTCCTCCTGCCTTCTCGTGGACTGATCACGAGACGCTCGCGCCCTGCTGCCCTTCTGTCCCGCGTCTCTCTACAGCCTTGAATCAAAGCACAGACACTGTCCACGACCTTACATTCACTCTGGCCATCTTTTGCTGTATATTCTTCTATATTTGAAGCCTGTCTTAAACATGTACTTTTCCTTTGGTACTGACCGTATGGAGCGAATGTTTATGTACAGTATTTAGCTACTGTTGTGCATCCGTGTGGTGGCCCCCGAGCATGGTGGGGGTCGCCGAGGTGCAGATTTTAGCTCAACATGGTTTTTGACGACCTCAACGGAACGCCGCTCGACAACAAAAGCAAACAACAAAAAAAAACAAAAACAAAAACAAAATAGAAGCTTCTACTCTTAGACCCGCAGTATCAACTCCGAGTTATATTGCGTCTGTCACCCAGCTCTGTCGTACATGGAAGCGAAGATGTTTCGTGGCAACTCCTGATACTCTGTGTTACTGCCGTTGAGGTTGTTGTTGTACTTCTGTTTTAAAATTTACCAGTATTTATTTGCATGATACTTTGAACAGATCTGTGTACATATGGATGTCTTACATTCCACACTCAGTTCCAGAAATGTCGCGAAGGAGGCGGGGAAAGGGGGTGCAGAGCCAAGAGCGCCCCCTGTGGTTGTTTGAGCAAATTGCAGCGACCTTTCAGCTCTTCTCCAGTGTGTGAAGTCAATGTAGCTGGAAGTTTGACTTCAGTGAAGCCTACGACAACTGTCAGTGTTTGCAGTTTAGGTCTTCTGCAACGACAAGCACAGATCCGTTCCATAGCTAGGAGCATCTTACTGCCTGATTTTAACTTTGCTTGTGACAAAAAAAGTGACATCAAAAGATTAATCATAAATCACCGAGATGATTTATGTATTTCAATACTGGATTGGAAACAAGCAAAGGAGTGGCACGTGGGGACAGCCCTTTATCACTTTACTTTGTTTACCAAGTAGATTTAAGTGTTGCTTATTTCTTTATCTAGATATTGTTTGATTTATTTGATTATTTATTTGGGTAACGTGAGTGATTCTTGACCAGAAAGAGATGAAATCTCGAAACTTGTGCGAGTGTTTATAAGAAGAAAAAAAGTGTAACAGGCAACGAAATGAGAACTTTACTGTACGTCTTTGTCTACTTTCATTTACCGGTCATCAAAAGATGAGAATGTTGAACTTTTCTGCTGTAACGTTTGCTTTTCATTTTGCTGACCTCATCATTGTTTACTTGGGACAGTTTCCTCTCTTTGTGCCAGTCCCCAATGCCGTCTCATTTTTGTATGGACGACGTGACAGTCAGCAGAAGATGAAGGCCAACTTTGTAAAGATTTTGTCAGCCACATTACAAAATGGATATTTAAATGTTTATATCTTTGTCGATTAAATGCTATTGATATTTTTCACTTCAGCTGTGAATTGTTATTGATGATGAGATTTCATTATGAATATATATGTGTGTGTATATATATATTTATATGTATACACATATATACACACATGTTAAAGGTGTAATTAGCAAAAATCTAGCACAAATCATCTAAAAAACTTACCTTTCAAGTTTTATAGTTATATTCTTCCGCAGTTTATTAGCCCTAAACCGAGGACAATTTTTGTTATGAACTATCAATGGTTATACATCATTTCCATCTTTAAATCTTTATTTTTCATTCAACTGTAGTTTTTTGTGTATTATTGTGTATCTTTATCTATAAACTTCATACATATTCAAGAAACAGCATATTTTTTTCAAAAAAATTAAGACAGCGTTTCTTGTTTCATGCAAATATTGTCTTTTAGAAACAACCATTTAACATGATGATAATAAATCAGTTTGGTACTAAATGCTAATGCCCTCCATTTCAAACCTCACCAGTTATGTGTTTCAGGACACGTAAGCTTCCCTTTTGTCTCAGGTTTGTGTAAACGGCTAAAAATACAATGACACAGTGAGGAGGTCATCATGCTGCCATTATCTGATGCAGGGAGGCTCTGTCAGCTGTCAGGGATTATAATATGAATTTAGAGTGGCTCAGTTGGGACCCGCCGAGGGATCCAGGAGGCGTGCAACTCGCATGATTCATTGCACCCATTTGCTCATAATATCTGTCAGTAAATGCTTCATGCAGTGACTTGAGGCCTTCAGGGGAAAGGCGATATTTTTTTGGCCACATCCGTGGACACTTAAAGCTCCTGGTGGCAGCATGGGATGTTTTGGCTCCATTGATTCACCACCATCCCTGCAGGTCAGCTGCTCCCCATAGTCCTGTTTGGATTATGGGATGTTTATGGGATGCCTTCAACCCAGCAGGCACCGTGCCTTGGTACACGGCTTATGGAGGCATACAGGTTCCGATTTAGCAGTGAAATCATATCATGAGTGTTTGGCAAAGCTTATTGTGTTTTTATTCCATCAAGTGAGGTATAAGCAGCAGAACAGCAAGGCTCGTCTCACTGAGTGCACAACACAGAGGCTGCACAGACGAAACGTTTTGAGGAGATGATGAGGAGTGACGATGGTCCACTTTGGGGCATTCGCTTTGGGTAAAGAAAATTACTTTTTTATCAAGTCAAATTTTAGAAAGAGGGAGTTAATTCAAATGACATCAGATGTGTCCAGAATTTAGTATTATTTTTGGTTAATCAAGGACCTACGATAACTGCTTTTGACTGACATGTGAGATACTATATTTCTTTTTGGGGTTGTAAAGCAATATTGATGAGTTTTGTTCTGAAAAGTGTCAGATACTGGTGCTGATTAAGAGTCCTCTTTGGGATTTAGGTATGAAAAAGCAGGTATAAAATTCTATATTTCTTATCAGTTGAAATTTTGTTGACCAGTGACATATAAAGCTGAGGCTGTTGTGTACTAAGTAGAAATTAGCCCCTCAACAGGTTTTATGTCATTATTATTGATTTGTTCTTTTGAATACAATTTGATTGGTTGGTGTTATTACCAGTTATTGCCACCCACAGAACCTTGACAGGGAAAAATTTCAATGTGAAAGTGAAAATATTACACTTTATTTCAGTAACTTTAAAATATATTTACCCAAAATTGTGTTCAAAGTAAAGAAAGACTGCAGAGAAATGAGCGATTGTGTTGTGATGCATGGCAGCAGAAAGCCACTGTCATTTGATGCAATCATTAACTTGCGAGGACAGCAGATGGCTGATCCGCCCTAAAAGGACCAGTGCAACTTTTGAGACAGTGGAGCAACAAAATTGTTTTCGTCTTTATTGCAACTTTGCCAACAATTTGGAAGCACACTGAATATACAGATTAACACTTGTTGAGTGTTGTTGAGTCTCAAAATTGTGGTTGAAGTGTGTTCTTGTTTTTCACTGCAGAGTTGGTTGACACTGAAGCCCAGAATTCTATCTATCTATGTATCTATCTACGGTATCTATCTATCTATCTATCCATCTATCTGTCGACAGTATATATACATATATGTGTGTATGTATATATATTCATATCATATAATCATGTCATCATGTCATCCTACAACAGCAGCTACAATTGTATATATATATACACACACACATATATACACACACACACACACACACACACTTTTATATTATATATATATATATATATATATATATATATATATATATATATATATATGTGTATGAGTGTGTGTGGTGCGCTCGCGTGTGTGTGTGTAAAGGATTCTGAAATAGCTCAGAGGAATAACTTATTGAAAAGTATTGCTCTTCATTGAAATGGTATAGAAGTAATTTCAGATGCATGTATATACTGTATATGTATACATTCATTCATTCATTCATCTTCTATACCCGCTTATTCCAATTCAGGGTGACGCTGTCTTAGGGTGACAAACAACCATTCATCACCACATGCAAACACCATTCACACTCACGGGACAATTTAGAATGTTCAATTGACCTCACATGCATGTTTTTGGAGTGTGGGAGGAAGCCGGAGAACCCGAGAGAACCCACGCAGACACGGGGAGAACATGCAAACTCCACACAGAAAGGTCCCAGGCCCGGAATCGAACCCAGGACCTTCTTGCTGTGAGGCGGCAGCGCTAACCACTGCGCCACCGTGTCGCCTATATATATATATATATATATATATATATATATATATATATATATATATATATATGTGTGTGTTCTTATTTTCATATGCAGAGTTGGTTGACACTAAGCCCAGAATTCTATCTATCTATGTATCTATCTACGGTATCTATCTATCTATCTATCCATCTATCTGTCGACAGTATATATACACATATGTGTGTATGTATATATATTCATATCATATAATCATGTCATCATGTCATCCTACAACAGCAGCTACAATTGTATATATATATGTATACACACACACACATATATACACACACACACACACACACACACTTTTTATATACAGTATATATATATATATACATCTCAAGAAAAAAAGTTTCCTCTTTAATTTTGAGAGTCAATCAAATTATGACTGAAAAAAACTTGTTTTGCAGAATTGAAGTTCCAACAAAGAAAGACAAATGGTCCTGTACGGCTTTTGCTTCACAGTCTCAAACTCACATCAGAGATCTAACACACCAAAATGGTTTTCAAATTCAAGGCAGTGCCAAGAAATCTGTCATGGAAAAAGAGAAAAGAGGAAAAGAGGCAGCAAACTGGTGATAGATTTCTTTATTATACATCTACGATGTTTAACAGTGACAGTTCGATGAAAATCATATTTTATGATTCTCTTATGATCTGTCAGCAACTTGTGGTTTACTCCTCAGAGTCTTTGGACTGAAACAGAGAGAAAACAGAGTGAAGGGCAACATCAACAACAAGAGCTTTTATGATAGACAGATACAAATTGATTATTGCCATCCACAAAGCGTTCCTGTTATTGTCTCACTTACTTTTCCTATTTCACGACTCTTGGCTCTCAGCTTGTTGACCTGCGACTCGGCGATGTCAGCTCTCTCCTGAGCCTCCTCCAGCTCGTGCTGAACCTTCCTGAACCTGGACAGGTAGGAGTTGGCCTGCTCCTCCTGTGAACACATTCCCAGATCCATACTTCCATCAATACTGAGGCACAGAGGTTTCCTGTTTCTGCCCATGTGAATGTTCCACATTGTACCGATATTTAAGGCCAAGTGTTTAGGGCTGAATAGCATTTATTGGCACTGAAGTATATTGCATACAATGTAATACGTAACTACTAAACTCATTACCTAATGCCAAACACGCATGCCTCTTTTCACTCTTTAGATTTTCCTGTGTTGCAACTTACAGCCTCCTCGGCCTGCCTCTTGTAGGCCTTCACTTTCAGCTGCAACTTGTCCACCAGATCCTGCAGCCTGGAGACATTCTTCTTGTCCTCCTCAGTCTGGAGAGTGAAGAAATGTACCCTTCAGTTGGAGCTTCCTCATTCACCATAGAGAAGTGCTAATATAAACTCAAAAGTGGAGGTAAAAAGAAGAGAAGAATCCATTCAGACCTGGTAGGTGAGCTCCTTCACTCTTCTCTCATATTTACGAACACCTTTGATGGCGTCCGCTCCGCGTCTCTGCTCAGATTCAAGCTCTCCCTCGAGCTCACGCACCTTAAAGATACCATTAAAAGCGTTCGATGTGAGCGGACTTGAGGAGGGCATTGCATTTCCAAAACTTGTGAGAATCTATTTTCAAATCCATCTGTACCCTGGACTCCAGCTTCTGCAGCTGCTTCTTGCCTCCCTTCATGGCCAGATTCTCAGCCTCGTCCAGGCGGTGCTGCAGGTCCTTCACTGTCACCTCGAGGTTCTTCTTCATCCTCTCCAGGTGAGCGCTGGTGTCCTGTTCCTTCTTCAGCTCCTCAGCCATCATAGCCGCCTAGACGTTCAAAAACAAATGTTTGCGTTTACTCCTACATTGACAGCACTTGATACAGTAGATAGAAAACTGGCAGTGATACTATGCAGATGGTACTGGCTTGCTTACATCAGTGATGGCCTTCTTGGCCTTTTCCTCTGCGTTTCTTGCTTCCTGGACACAATCCTCCACTTCACCCTGGACCTGGACAAAATCGGATTCCAGCTTCTTCTTGGTGTTGATGAGGCTGGTATTCTATCGTAGAGGAAACAAAAGAAATCCCAAAATTGAATTCAGGATTCAAAGAAGAATTCAAAGAAAAAAATTTTCAGATGTTGACAAGCTTTATCTGCATTCAGAAGACTACCTGGGAGTGCAGCAGGCCCACGCGCTCGCTGGCGTCCACCAGCTCCTGCTCGGCCACTTTGCGGCTCCTCTCCGTCTGCTCCAGGGCGGCTCTCAGCTCCTCGATCTCGGCCACCATCAGGTTGTTCCTGCGCTCCACCATGGCCGCCTGCTCCTTCATGTCCTCTTGGCCTCGAACAGCTTCATCCAGGTGCAGCTGGGCATCCTGAATTGGTTGATAGCAGAAGAAACATGTTGAGCTACTTTTTATTAACCTTATACACCATTGGGAATGTTTCTAAATCTGCCTTGTGTATCTAGGTAAAAAAGAGCCCTTAGAAAATGTTTGGAGACCCACAAGATGTTGGACAAATCATGTCTTTTACACTCAAGTGGATTATCACTATTATCCACTGATTAGGACTAATCAGACTGTCAATTTAACCAGGGGGAAACAGCTCAAGGAATTTTGAGGGTGACACGTATGGATCACAAACCCTGTAGTGAGTTACTGTGCACTACGGTGTTTCACTGAAGGTAGTCAGGTTTATATACCGGGAAAAAACCTTAAAAGTTGCTTTGCTTTTCTTGAAATGAGGACATTGAAGCTCTTTTCAATTACAGCAGCTACTACATCTGGGTTGCTGTTTTTGTCAGATGCATTGCAATCCTGAGATCATTTATAAATGTTTTCTATTCATGCTTGACTAAATGAATATGAAGAATCTGAATTTCATTCAGTCTTTCAGTGGACAAACCTTGAGTTGTCCCTGGACGTTCCTCAGCTGCTTCTGGGTCTCTGCTGCCTGCCGGTTGGCGTGGCTCAGCTGAATCTCCATCTCGTTCAGGTCTCCCTCCATCTTCTTCTTGATTCTCAGGGCATCGTTCCTGCTCCTGACCTCAGAGTCCAATGTGCTCTGCATGGACTCAATCACTCTCTGGCTGTTCCTCTTGATCTGCTCAATCTCCTCGTCCTTCTCCGCCACCTTTCTGTCAATTTCACTCTTGACCTGAGTGAGCTCAAGCTGGACTCTCAGAATCTTTGATTCCTCATGTTCCAGGGTGGCCTGAAAAAAAGCAGGATCCTCTTTGTCTAAATGGTTTGTTATAAAAACTGACCTGACTTAAAAACAAAACAAAACTGAAGTGTTATGTACAACATCTTGACATCATATGTGTTAGGTGTGTAAGTATCGCCAATGTTTTCACCTCAGCCTCCTCCAGAGCGGTCTGGATCTCTGACTTCTCACTCTCCACTGTCTTCTTTCCTTTCTCGAGCTCATGAACAGTTTTTCCAGTCTCACCAATTTGTTCAGTCAGGTCAGAAATTTCCTCTGTCAAAGCAAAAAAATTAATGTTATAATATTCTAGAGCCTTTGAAAACATCAAGTGACTATCGGTCACACTTGACTTTTTTACTGCGTCACTGATTGAAATTGAATGGCCTTACGTTGCAGGTTCTTGTTTTCTCTCTTTAATGTCTCGAGCTGATCCAAAGACTCTTCATAGGAATTCTTCATCTTGAACATCTCAGTGCTGAGAGAGCGGGCCTCCTTCTGAGATCCCTCCAGCTCTGCCTGGCTCTCCTCGTACTTCTGCTTCCACTCAGCAAGAACCTGAATAAAAAATCCCCAAAGTCTCTTAGTTGTTTGAAATGATTTTTTCTTGATTTCAGCAGGAAAGCCACGTGGAAGAATCTCACCTTGTCAAAGTTCCTTTGCTTCTTATCAAGGTTAGCGGCCAGAGCGTTAGCTCTCTCCACATCGATCATCAGGTCCTCCACTTCACCCTGCAGCCTCTGTTTGGTCTTTTCCAGAGAGGCACACTTTGCATTCACAGCCTCGATGGACTCCTCCGCGTCCTGAAGACGCTGAGCCAGCTTCTTCCTGTAATGGACACATTGAAGTTCAAGATCAGAACTGCTACACGAGGAACTGACCTGGTGTCCAGACGTTTTCATTACTTGGCCTCTTCCAGCTCCTCAGTGCGCTGAATGGCATCAGTCTCGTATTTGGTTCTCCACTGAGCCACTTCGCTGTTGGCTTTGGACATTGAACGCTGCAGCTCAGCCTTGGCTTCCTGCTCCTCCTCATACTGCTCTCTGAGCAGGTCGCAATCATGACGAGAGGACTGGACGGCGTGAGCCAGGGCGTTCTTGGCCTGGTAAATTAAAAGAAGCGAGCCATCACTATTTAATGACACTTCTAGTGGGCTTTGACTCCGAGGTTATTATAGTGTTTTTTCATTGGCTTACCTTAACCTCCTCCTCAATGTGCCTCTTTAGCTCCTCGATCTGCTGAGTGTAGGCCTGTTTTCCTCTCGTCAGCTGAGAGATCAGGGCTTCTTTCTCCTCCAGCTGCCGTATAGATTCCCCTAATTACATAGAGTGAATAACAATAATATATCTGGTCAGAATGGACAGCAAAGTAGATCACGTGTGAGTAGAGATTTGTTTCGCCATATTTGTTTCAATTTCGTTGCCTGCGGCACAGGTCAGGGAACGCAGCCTTTAGTTCTGAGTCAGTGTAGCAGCAGCCATGTTTTTTTTTTTTTTTTGTGTAGGTTCTTCTTCATTTTTTTTTTTAAAGCTAATTCAAAGAAGTACAATTCGGAACCCTGAGGTTACCCAAGTTGAGGACATAGTTCTTACCATTTTCAGTCTGAAGTCTTGCTCTCTGTGCACTCAGATCGTTTAGCTGACGCACATTTTCATCATTCTTGGATTTGAGCTCACTCAGCTGATCTTCTAAGGTCCGACACATCTTCTCCAGGTTTGACTGTAAAAGGTATACCTTTTATCAGCCTTGAAAACATCATTAAATACTGTGCCTGTCTCCCTCGAGCAGTTCCCACCTTTGATTTGGCAACAGACTCCATGTTGCTTGCAAGGTCATCGATCTCCATCTTGTACTCGCTCTTCTCTTTCTCCAGCTTCTGTTTGACTCTCTGGAGGTTGTCAATCTGCTCTCCCAGCTCGGCTACGCTGTCGGCCTGCTTCTTGCGCAGAGCTGCAGAGGTAGCCTCGTGCTGCAGGGTGGACTCCTCGAGGTCACGACGCAGCTTCTGGAACTCGGCCTCACGCTTCTTGTTCATCTCAATCTGTGCTGCTGTTGCTCCACCAGCTTCTTCGAGCCTCTCACTGATCTCCTCCAGTTCCCTGGAGAGATCAGACCTCTGCTTCTCCACCTTGGCCCGAGCAGCCCTCTCGGCTTCGATCTCTTCTTCCAGCTCCTCAATACGAGCCTAAAAAGACAAAATCATATGTCACTCTAGATATTTGAAACAAGTACTTATTTATTGAGACAGATTCTATTTGTACCTGGAGCTCTTTTATCTTTTTCTGCAGCTGAATCCCAAGAGACTGCTCATCCTCAATCTTACTGAGAAGTTGGCTAATCTCAAAGTCCTTTCTAGAAGGGACAGAAGCCAAATAGTAACGCAAGAATTTTAAATTCTGTATATATTATCATATAAGTGATGTATGAAAACACTGGCTGCTTCTTCTTACTTCTTTATTTTCTCCTCAGACTGCTGCTTGTCATTCTCCAGATCCATTACTGATTCTTGAGCCAGTTTCAGATCTCCTTCAAGCTTTCTTTTAGCTCGCTCAAGATCCATACGGAGCTTCTTCTCTTGCTCCAGGGATCCTTCAAGCTGCATTGAAAGAGACAAGACATTTTTTATTAAGTTTCAAAATTTAAATGTGACTGAAATGACTGTGTGTATTGTTCCTTACATCGTCCACTTGCTGCTCCAGCTTGGTCTTGGCCTTGGTCAAAGTGTTGACTTTGTCTTCCTCTGCCTGCAGGTCATCAAGGGTCTGCTGGTGGGCCTCTTGAAGGGCTTTCTTCTCTTTGGACAACTTGGCAATGGCCTCATCTTGAGATGCCATCTCCTCTGTAAGATTTTTGACCTGTGCAGTTTTTAGAAATTTTAATCAATAAGACTTTGCGTAACACTGGGGGATGAAACATTTAAATGTCTTGTTACCTTGTTCTCAGTGGCATGCTTCTCTTTTTCCACTTTGGCCAGGGTGAGCTCCAAGTCATCAATGTCTTTCTTCAGCTCAGAGCACTCATCCTCCAGCTTCCTCTTCTTAGCTGTCAGTTCAGCATTGATTTCCTCCTCATCCTCCAGCCTCTCAGTTGTCTCTTTGAGTTTGGCCTCAAGCTGGATTTTTGCTTTGATGAGCCCCTCACACCTTTCTTCCGCATCACTGAGGTTTTCACTTTCCTTGAAGCAAATGCAAACAGATTAATGTCATTGCCGAAGCACATACTGAGGCAGAATTTTTTTTTTCAAAGATGATAACTTACAGTCTGAACTTGCAGCGTCAGGTCATTTTTCTCCTGCAGCAGTGAAACCATCTTCTCCTCAAGCTCCTTCTTCTTAGCTAAGGCCTTTGTAAGATCGTCCTTGGTTTTTTCAAAGTCCACCTTCATTTGTGCCATCTCCTTTTCAGTTTCAGCGCTCTTAAGGAGAGGCTTGATCTTGAAGTACAGCTTCATCCATGGCCAAGTTTTGACATTCATGAATGAGCGGATGTTGTACTGGATGGTGAAAACTGCTTCTCTGTTGAAAAAAGTTTTTAAGAACCCATTATCGAATGGTATGGCCCTTAATTGACAATACAGGTCAAACTAACAACACTCACAAATTTTCAAAGTCTCCAAACGCCTCCTTTGAAAAAAAGTACAAACCTCCTTTCCATCATCTTGACAAACTCTCTCCTCATCAGGAAACCTCTGCAGAGAGCCTGAGTCATTGTGACAAGCTCGGCTAGTTTCTCATCTCTCATCTCCTCTAGAACACCCAGAAGACCAGCTTTGAAGAACACCTGAGAGACAAGAGGTAGAAATATGGATCCTCATTCCGGCCTCTTTTACAATACCAAAATTCAATGACATGTTTCTCATTGTACCTTGGTGTGGCCAAACTTGTACTGAGTGTGGTCCACATCGATAGATCCCAGAAGCTTCTCAGAGGCCTTCTTGTTATCGATGAACTGTCCCTCGGGGATGACACTAGCATTCAATACTTTGTATCTGAAAGTAAATATTTATTTAAAGTAATCAATTAAAAGTGATACTCCAATGATGACAGCAATTACGATGAATGCTCTTCTACCTCTGCTTGAAGTCACCATACAGGATTCTGCTGGGGAAACCTTTCCTGCAGATCCTGATACCTTCCAGCACACCGTTACACCTCAGCTGATGGATGACCAGGAAGTTCTCCATGAGACCTACAACGTAAATTGCATTGTTACTGTCTTGAATTTTACTGTAAAAATGTATGATTTGAAATATTTTTATAACTTCATCAACCCCAGTCCACAGTCAGAACATGACTTCATACCTGGAGTTTTTGTTTCATTGGGAATCAGGCAGCGCACGAAATGAGGATGTGTGCTTCTTAAATTTGTCATCAGCTTGCCCAAATTTTCCTAGGGGTGGTGGGGGACATAATTAGCCAATCTGAAATAGACAACCTAAACATCAAATCACACTTCCATATTTTACCCTGAATAGAGCAGACACAGTCTGGAAGGAACCACCCTTCTTTTTGCCTCCCTTCTTGCTACCGCCAGACTCACCTGTTGACAGTAGAAAACATTTACATCCATACAATTAACTCAACCCGTTATTTAGCAAATTGGTGAAAAGGAACATCAGGGGGCTCCTACCATCTGCTGAGGCATGGGTGGCATACAAAAATGACAGCAATTTAACTGAAGACTTCTGGTAGAGCTGAACCACTGTGTCATTCAGAGGGTCCTTGTTTTTGTCAAGCCACCCTGTGATGTTGTAGTCAACAGTGCCAGCGTAGTGCACCAGAGCGAAGTGGGCCTCAGCTTTGCCTTTGGTCGGCTTTGGCTTCTCAAAGGACTTGGTTTTACCCAAATGCTGGTCATACAGTTTGTTCTTGAAGGTCGTGTCCGATGCCTTGGGGAACATGCACTCCTCTTCAAGGATAGAGAAGATGCCCATTGGCTGTGGTGATGAAACAACGATGTTAACACTTCCAAGGCATTTGAAGTTATTCCCGTTTTTCCAAAGTGGATGTGTTGTACCTTCTCAATCAGTTCAATGCAGGCAGCCAAATCCATGCCGAAGTCAATAAACTCCCAATCGATTCCCTCCTTCTTGTACTCCTCTTGCTCCAGGACAAACATGTGGTGGTTGAAAAACTGTTGCAGCTTTTCATTGGTGAAGTTGATGCACAGCTGCTCCAAGCTGTTGTACTAAAAACATACCAAAGGTCAGCAAAGGCCTTTAAGAGGCAGTTAAAAAACAATACTGATTGAGTGATGTATATGATGGTGGCTTGGACTGTCAGGTAAAAAAACTTACATCAAAGATTTCAAACCCAGCAATGTCCAGGACACCGATGAAATAGCTTCTGGGCTGTTTGGTGTCCAGCATTTCATTGATTCTGACGACCATCCACAAGAACATCTTCTCATAGACTGACTTGCAGAGGGCACTGACGGCATTGTTCACCTGGTTTTAGAAATATGACCAGTTAAGTGAAGGTCACCTGATTTATAAACAACTGACTGATGGTTTGTTGAATTGACTGAAAATGATGTTAGAGGACTACCTGAGGGACAGTCTGACCCTTGGTCACATACTCATTACCGACTTTGACTCTGGGGTAGCACAAAGCTTTCAGCAGATCAGCTGAGTTCAGACCCATGAGGTATGAGATTTTATCAGCCACTAAAAAACAGAGGTTAGTTGAGATTTGAAGTCAGAACACCAGTTTTAATGAATGTGCTGTCAAAATTTTTTTTTACAAAAACAGTTACAGACCCTCGGTGCCATCAGGCTCAGCCTGCTCCTCACGCTGCTTCTGCTTGAACTTCATGTTGCCATGATGCATGACAGCTCCAGTCAGCTTGAAAATGCTTGCCTTCTCATCTGCAGTGAATCCCAGGATGTCGATGGCAGTCTGCGAGTTTACAAGAAAAGTTAAACGTCCACATTAAACATGTTTAAAGTTTGTTCGTTTTTTTTAATTTCAGGTCACATATTTGTTTGAGTTTCTCACATCAGTGGCGATAAACTCCTCAATGTCATCGATGCTCTTCACAGTGATCTCACCCTGACTGATCATGTGGTAGTCATATGGGTTGGTGGTGATGAGGAGGGCCTCTGACATAAGGTAAAAATTGAGGTAAGGAAATCTATATATTCCACCAGGAAACAGATGAATTGTAAGCTCGACAAAGTCTCACCAATCAGCTCAGGTTTGTGGCCCGTTGTGAGCTGGTAGAAGATGTGGTAGCTCCTCTCAGCAGACAGCTGGAATGTCACCCGAGACTTCTCCAGCAGATCTGTTGATAACAGTTATTCACCAATCAGTTTCAACACATGGAAATGCAGTAAAAAAAAAAAAAAAAATTGTCTTTGAAAATCTTTATCTTTTCCGGCCTTACACGTTTCAATGTCAGCTGAAGCCAGCTTCCCAGTTGTTGCAAAATGGATTCTAATGAATTTACCCTGTGTAAGTTATTCAGAGAGGTATGATTAAGCATTGCAACCCTCCACATATTGACATAGTTTATAAGACTTTTCATGGAAGCAAAAAAAACTCACAAAGCGGGATGAGTTGTCATTCCTCACAGTTTTGGCATTACCATAAGCCTCCAGCAGGGGGTTGGCTGCGATGATTTGATCTTCCAGGGACCCCTTGAAAGAGGGTAACATCAAATGCATTTTGTGTTCCTTGATATCGCACAGAGCTCTGGTCACATGACATTATTCACCTGCATCTTGCCAGAAACTACTTCCTGTTTCTTTCCTCCAGCCACTGCGATTGTCGCAAAGTACTGGATGACACGCTTGGTGTTGACAGTCTTTCCTGCACCAGACTCTCCACTTTGGGCAAAAAAAAGGTACATCAATGTTGTTGTACATGCCAGGCAATATACCAGAGAAATCAACATTATGAATGATGGTCTTCATTTATTTTTTAAAACACACACACACACACACAAACAAAAACAAGCTTACGTGATCAGGATTGACTGGTTATCACGATCTGTTGAGAAAATTGAAGTTGAAAGATGTTTTACTGCCTTCTTCATTTACATTCAGTCTGTAGCCATAAATAGGCTCAATCACAACAGTTAAGATTAAAAAAAAAAGACTCTGATACCTTGGAGCATGAACTGATAGGCGTTATCAGAGATGGAGAAGATGTGAGGCGGAGCTTCAATCCTCTTCTTGCCTCTGTATCCTTGCACAACCCCTGAGTCGTACACTGGGAGCCACTTGTAGGGGTTCACAGTGACGCAGAACAGCCCAGAGTATGTCTGTGGAGACACCAACAGGTTCTCAACATTCTCATCCCACAGTAACAACTAATGACTTCTGATGTGACCCACGTAGATCATCCACGCTGCGTAACGCTCTTTGAGGTTGTAAAGCACAGAGGGTTCACTGAGGTGGGTCATCATGGCCATGTCCTCAATCTTGTTGTACTTCGGAGGGTTCATGGGGAAGACCTCGGTGTCTTTGACAGTGATGGTCTATTGCAGGGGCAGAACATCACAGGAGATTTTGCTATGAAAATGTATGAAAATTTTGTTTAATTGTCTCTTTAAACTTTATTATTACAGAGAAATGTTACAGGTATTACAGAGAAAATTATATACTTTAGCTCATTTTGTTTTAGCTCATATGTCATATGCTTTTAGGCCATCAGTTTGTCGTAAAGAAACACACACAAATACCATAACAAGAGCATCTTCTTTTGTAAAGGAAATGTAATTTTTCGATTGTTTAAACATCTTTGCCATCTCACTTACCTTCCCACATAAGGTCTCCACGGTGGCTTTGCCCCCCTCCCTCTTGGTCAGTTTCCCCTTGAGGTACATCTCAGCGGGCTCAGTCACAAAGTATGCTGTTTTAGCATCAAAGGGAGTGTTCTGAGATTCAATCCTCTCTCTCTCTGGCTTCCGGAGGTAAATGGCCGCCGCGCCAAAACACTCCATTTCTGCGTCTCCACTCATGATGACGTTTTACTATAAGTTGGTGAGAACAGAGCAGTTATTTTATTTTTCTTATTTATTAATTTTTTTTTAATGAAAAAAAAAAAATATATATATATATATATATATATATATATATATATATATATATATATATATACACACATATATATATATATATTTTACATATTAAAAGAGAAGGACAAAGTCATTCCAAGTAAGTAATGAACCACTGACTAAGGTGACAAATATTTGCCATTAAACGTTATTTGGGTAAGCACTTTTTTGTCATTTTAATTTTTCTTCTTTTTTGTTGTGCTTGTATATATTAATGGAATGAGAAGCAGGTGATATTTGTTTAGATTGTGAAGAAGAAACAGTGATCGAATCAATTACCTTGTCCCCTTCCTTCAGAAGAACAGATGTTGATGGCACAATGAGGATACTGCAAAAAGAAGCAAATTGTTTTGGCAATATCTATGTTTAAAGTATTCCAAGCCACGTAAGAAAATTAATCCCAACACACGCACGCACTGTACACTTGAGTCTTCACTCTGTGCTCTTGGCAATAAGTGCCCTGAATTGTTCATTAAGCTGCTGCCTTCCCTTCTGCTAATAAAAGACTTAAACTGGCTCACCTTGAGTGGTGCTCTGTCAGTCCTTGGGGAAGTACAGCCTGCCTTCTTATATAGGGATGAGTGCTTACTCACAAGACGTGACATCCTTTATTTGGGCATGCACTGTTAATCTCCTGGCTTGGATATTTTCTTTGCTTCTGTTGTGATAAAAGCCATACTTTACTGCAGCGCATCACCTTAATCACCTTCACCTAAAGCTCAAGTTATGACTCAAAGAATTCAGACGTTGTTGAAGAGTTTCAGTGGGACATAACTACAAACATATCAAAGTACTTGAACTGACAGAAATAACTGGTCGACTGGTAAGATCAAATTGCTCCTCATTAGTGCAGTTACCAGCGTAGGTCAGCATCACAAACCAAAATTTAAAAACAGAGTTTTCACAAGCCATGAATGAGATGTTAATTTGTATTTTATGTCTTGGAGGCTTGCATCAAACAGGTGTCAACGCCAGTATGAAGGGAGGCAGTTTTACACAAAAAAAAGGTTTAACTATTGTTATAAAATGTAAAAATAGATCAAGACACATTCAATGCCGCATTTTTAACCTTGTGAAAACATTGTTCTGGCAGCCGTATTGGCCTCTGAGGTTCAGACATTGTTTTGGACTATACAATAATCTCTTTAATGCGCCTTGGCACTGCAGAGGATCTGACTTTAGCCGCGGAGAAGCTCATGTGTCACTGGCATTCGGCTGCAGAAGCCTTGCAAGTCTTTCCTGTGACAAAGGAGCAGGATGGGCCCAACAGTTGCTCATCTCAGAGCCCGTGGAAATAAAGATACCCGCCTGATCACAGATACACTCACTGAGGTCTGCGTTTTGCCAAATCCCAGACTTAATTAGATTTGTTCAGTTGGGAGGAAGGACAATAGAAGGAAAAACAACACTTTTATTTATAGTGCTTTAATTTCCTCCGTTGTCTCCTTTGTTGAGATATTTATGTGGTAGGTATGTCATGACATATGTGTCCTTGGAGAAGTTCCCATCATACCAAAGTGGCTCACATAAAACGGTTTAATGTAAATTTCTTTGTAGCCCATATAACATTTGAGAAATCTGTTTGTTTGTTTTTTGGTTTACATTTTATTATCCTGTCATCCTGCCCACATCGTGCCGCAATCAAAATTGTGTATTATTATAGGGGCAATTCTGGAGCAAAGCCTGTGTTTAAAGTACTATAAGAAGAACAGGAACAGCTCAACGTCATTCACACTCCGCCGACAGAGAGGAAAGCTGGCTGGTAGGTATAAAATCTCTCCGATACTGTTCATATTCAACACATATAGAAAACAGGTATTTAGTTATTTGTTGTCAATGTCTCATTTATATATCAAAATGTTCAATGTATTGAAAAAAATACAATACAATATATATAATATATAATATATAGAATTACATATTTTATGTTGAATAACATCAAATACATAATCAATTCTATAGAAGCCTTCTTCATCAAAGAGGGCACTAAGAGCAGGTGGATGCTGAGCCTTCTTCATACTAGACATCCAACTCCAAATATCTTCCCTTGAATGTAGCACTTGGTGGGGACAATATTTTGTCCCTAGTGGTGCGTAACTCAAGTTTAATATGGAGCGTTATTGGCACGCAGTGCAAGACACTTGTTCTCAGCAAGGAGGCCAGTGTCTACCTGGTGTTATTTATACTTTCTGAGTAAAGGAGTCCTTTATTTAGCCCCACAGCTGTATCAGCCTGATCGCAGAGTCAGGTGATGAATGTAAGGCTCCTCTGTTATTGTACATACACCTCCGGCTATATATCTGGGTCACATCTTTGTGTATTAATCAGTGTATTTATAGTGGACCTACAGTTTGTCCCTCTGTTGTCTGTATCCTCTTTCCTTTTGATACTGCAAGTTTCAATGTGATGACTGGCAGTGTGTCGTACAAATAAAGAAATAACCTGCAGTATATTGTGCATCCTTCTTCCAGTTGGAGATAGTGGCTGTTGTAACACTCAACAGTATATATTATGGTTTTATTTTAAAGAGAAAATAATGAGGCAATGCAAACACTCATTAGGCACCATGATTATCAAATTACTTGTAGACGCAGGACTGTCAAAACCTTTGAACTGCAACTTTCTCTTAACGTCTCACAGCTCCTCTGAGGAACGACAAGTATTTAGTGCTTAACGGGGTCATACAGCAGTTTTTCCTTTCACTTTATGAGTTTGTGATAATCCTGTAGCTTAAACTGATGACAGACCTGCCCGTCAGGGAGTGACAGGCTGCTGAGGATGGTCATAAACATCATGGCTGTCACAACACAGAAACAGCTGGTTTTTAAAAATAAATAACAATGCGCTTAAACAATAAAATTTACAAATGGAATTGTATTTAGTTTATACATGATGGACTTTGATCAATGGTGATCATAAAGAGCTAGTTCAAGTTCAGCTGGCAGCCACGTTGAACCACCTCATTTCTACAGCAAGCCAGAACGTTGCCACACAAAACGTCTGTTCATGATCATGTAATTACACATTGACATCACAGCAGGTATAAAATTAGGTGAAAACAAACAGGAATTCAGAAAACAGAGGTTATCATTGGAATTGTCTATAAAAAGATATAGTTTGACAGCAGCTGTCAAGATGACAATGGACATAAGTTAATTCATGAAATAAAAAAAAAATCCTATATGCTTTCTTACCACTAGATGCAACTAAATCTCGAACCCTGGCCCTTTAATGTCATCCAATACTTGACAGGTAACAAGATTCTCACCTGTGTAACTGAAAATGTATGTTCCAATCAGACGAATGACTTCAGGGACAAAGTCTTTGTCCAAATGCTTTTGACTTGACAGTTTGACAGTGATTATAAGTTGCTTTGTTGGTTGTTGATATTTTTCTTTTTCAGTTACAATTCTTATTGTTTCAGTCTTTGGAGCAATGAAATGTTGGCAGCTATACATAATCTAGTAAGATTCAACTTTACTCTGAAACGTTCTTATGTCATATTTTGATGTGTCTGCATCTCCAAGCAGAAACAAAAATCACTCAAACCTGAGATGTCAGGACACCAGATTCTGAATTTTCTAGTCAGACTTAACACTTTCACTCGTGGCCCTTTTCAGCAGACCTGATTACTGCTCTGCATACTTAACATTGCCAAGGGTCACCCAATGTGTCTCGTTGACCCTCCTAGGTTAAAACACAGCACATAACTTTATTTCCGAGGTCAAGTCACAACTGTTTGTTGTGAGTGACCCTCACATACCCCACTTGCTGATCACGTCCCACATATTTCGTCTCCCAAAAATGCTGCTGCTTGTTAGACAGGAGACAGGAGACAGAAACCTCGGTGGTGGTTCCATTGTCTAAAACTGTGGGAATGTGCGACAAACAGGTGACTAGATCAGTGTGAGCCCTCGTGTTGTCTCAAGGGTGCAGATGTATTTTTAAACCCTTTCTTTAAATGGACTCCTAGCACTGGGGGCCGTGACAGATGTACTGAAGACAAGGCTGGGTTTGCAGCTTGACCTTCCCCTAAGTCAAGTGTTTGTTCCCCATCTGTGGCAAGAAGGGGATCATGTTATATGATGTGCAGTAGTTGACATACTTTCCTTGTTGAAAGGAGACACGGCTACAGCAGCGGCATTAGAAGATAAATACTGAGGACTTCACACCCGGCAAAACAGGACTATATATTCAATAAAAATGTGATACTTGATCTGTCATGCTGCTGGAAGGGCTTATTTGGAAGAAATACAAATATAGCTGTCTCCTCAGCAATGCTCGCAGAGCTCAAACATTTGTCACTGCCTCAAGTCATATTGTGGGACTGCCTTTGATATGAAAGGCGTTCTTCCCTATTAAGTATGCTGCTGGACAAGAGGGCGCTGCTGTTTGCAACTCTCATTGGAGACTGTAGCTTGATTTCAAATATAACAAACACAATAAATCCGGTCTGTGACTTGTAATTGCGATGTCTGAGTAAACAAAGCTATTAATCCTCGAAATATCTTAAGAGTCTGGCTATGAAATGAAATTGTATAATTAAAAAGCAAAATGAATACTCTGATGTTCACCAGAATTTGGGTGCTGAGTTCAAGGCGACTGGATTGATCGTCTGCAGCTCCGCTCTGAGAAGACTGTGTTGACCTGGACAAGTGAGATCTTGCAATGACCTGATGTTCAATACAAACAAACCAGAACTTTTCCCTGATTCTAGACTTTCATAAAAGTGACTTGACCAGAATGGTTATCGTGTGTGTGATGATACAGATGACGTGTTTTGGATGCCTGACAAATGCAAATATTGGATTAAGTAAATACCAACACTGAGACATTAATGGAGTAGCTGCTACTACATGACATTTCTTTACATTTATGTCTTCTGGCTGTGTATCTGTTGGTTAATATGGCCATGGTGTCTAAACCAACCATATACTCCTGTTGAAACATCTAACTTGTCACTTTGCTTCCAACAATGAAATAAACTCAACCCAAAGAATTGACATTTTTAACAACCCTGTTACAGTGCATTCCAGTAAAGATACTACCTTTCAAGTTAAGAAAAATCTGTAAAATTCGTTTTTATATTTAATGGTGTGTGTGTGTGTGTGTGTGTGTGTGTGAGAGAGAGAGAGAGAGAGAGAGAGAGAGAGAGAGAGAGAGAGAGAGAGAGAGAGAGAGAGAGAGAGAGAGAGAGAGTGAGAGAGTGAGTGAGTGTGTGTGTGAGTGCCGGCACAATGTCATTCGCGCGCATGACATGGTCTTCTAATTGGTCTATTTTTATCCCGGACCACCAACTTGACATGGTGGGACAAGTGACAAGTGTTGTGAGGAACACGAGCGAGGGCACCAGACGGTTAGAAACATTATCACCACAAGGCAAAGATTTGCAGTTAGTGTAACCTGGAGGACTCCTAATGTGCTGAGAGGCTTCGGTTGACAAATGTTACTCTGAATGATGGCGCTTCCTCTAAAATGCATCTCCAACTTTGTTTGATGCAATACAAGGAGAATGTGAAAGTAGTAAAGGAGTAGTAAAGTAGTACAAAAATTTGATTTTGATTTTTGGCAGTTGGGAGAAGAAAATATAAGAAAAATGTAAAACATAAACATAAAATATGCTTCCAAATCAAAGGTTCTACATTCTACATGCTCTTGTAGGGCTTTCTGAAAAATACTCTTCAGCTCATGCCGTTCCTGAAATTGTGTGTTTATACCTCAGTTAACTTTGACTTTGTTGTAAAATGTACATTCACACTTTGCTACTGGTAATACAATGTGAGTTTGGAAATTATGACGAGAAGCAGCTTGATATGAGTTACTTGGACATTAATTTATTAAAACCTTTGGACCGTCAGACAAAAACACCATATTGTATGATTTCTTGCACTGTGTCTCATCAAGGCTGAAGTTTACTCTTCTGCATCCTTTCCCTTCAAAGCAAACACAAAGAAGCAAAGTTGGGGAGGTAAAAATGAAAACAACTGTCAAGATGTGCCAACTGAAAACGACTGTGAATCTTGTCAGAGGTCAACATACCCTCCCAAGATCGCGGCTTTTGGCCCTCAGCTTGTTGACCTGCGACTCAGCGATATCCGCTCTCTCCTGAGCCTCCTCCAGCTCGTGCTGAACCTTCCTGAACCTGGACAGGTGAGTGTTGGCCTGCTCCTCCTGTGAACGCATTCCATCACATGGAGGAGATGAAACCTCGTACATCACTGAAGCTGCAAGCCCCCTGCTGTCAAAGCAGGTGCCAAATACATGTGCTGCACGTCTGCATGCCATGTGTCGAATGCTCGACACTCACAGCTTCCTCAGCCTGTCGCTTGTAGGCCTTCACTTTCAGCTGAAGCTTGTCCACCAGGTCCTGGAGTCGGGTGACGTTCTTCTTGTCCTCCTCAGTCTACAGGCGACACACAGTAAGTACGCTGTCTTACAATCCAGCGCCAACCCAGGCAAGTTATGGTGATTCATGCCCTCTAGGGGTCTGGAGCTCATTTTACATGCAGTGTGTCTCCAGTAGCGCAATTTACAAGTTGCCACAAATAACCGTGACGTGACTATGTGATGGTTTTCATTCCCAGCATGGAGCCTTTCTGTGTGGAGTTTGCATGTTCTTCCTGTGTCTGCATGGGTTCCCTCTGGGTTCTCCAGCTTCCTCCCACAGTCCAAAAACATGCATGTCAGGTCAATTGAATATTCTAAATTGTCCGTAATGTGAGTGTGAATGGTTGTTTGTCTCTATGTGGCTCTAAACTTTGTCCAGGGTGTCACCAAGACAGCTGGGATAGGCAGAGCCCGTGACCCTGAGCTCGGGAATAGCGGGCATGGAAGATGAATGAATGAATGAATGAGTGTGTGAGAGCTAATGGTTGTTCGTCCTTCTTTATCTTCTGCACCTTATTATTATTATTTATTTAAAGAGGACAATGCACATTCATTTACATTCCTGTCAATGTGCCGGTGTTAGCCAGAGGCTAATTTTCAACTGCAGTCTCTGGCCTGATGTTAAAAAACATTAAAAACACACAAAAAGGACACAAGAGTGATAGTATTTAAAAACAGGGACCCAGGAGACATACAATTAGAGTAAAAATACAACAAATCCATGTGGGTAACAGAAAGCGGGTTGAGATAGGCCCCAGCAGAGCCCAGCAACCCTGAGTGCAGGAGTAAGCAGGTATTGAAAATGAATTGATGGATGCATTGCAGTGCGATGGGTTGAGTTCTCTGTACCTGATAGGTCAGTTCCTTCACTCTGCGCTCATATTTGCGGACGCCCTTCACAGCTTCAGCGCCACGTTTCTGCTCAGCCTCCACCTCAGACTCCAGATCTCTAACCTTGAACCCCAGAAGAATGTTGGAACATGTTAGTATGATAGCGTCACAGACACAACAGGCGTCAAGGCGTTATAAACAAGGTAGGCAAAGTAACAAGAAAAAAAACCTTAGAGTAAAAGGCTTCTTTGTGTGCAGAACTGCAATTTACAAATCTTTTTACCAATAGTACCAATAATAACTCGCTAGAGATGAGACAAGTGCAGCTTGCATCATTTGCATCACACACAGCCCTGAAATCTTCCTTTTCTGATGTCACTGCGTCAGAGTTGATTACAAGAAATAGGCGACTTAAACAAGATGGCTCTTGAGCTATTGCATAACATATTCAAAGGCACCATATGGTTTGACAGGACACAGAAAGCAACACATATTTTAGATCACAAAGCACATATGACAATATTTGTATAAAGTGAGTACTAGTTGTGAGAACATGAATCCAGATGTTCTCACCCTGGCCTCAAGCTTCTGGAGCTGCTTCTTGCCTCCCTTCATGGCCAGATTCTCAGCCTCGTCCAGGCGGTGCTGCAGGTCCTTCACTGTCACCTCCAGGTTCTTCTTCATCCTCTCCAGGTGAGCGCTGGTGTCCTGCTCCTTCTTCAGCTCCTCAGCCATCATAGCAGCCTACACATGAGAGAAAGATAGAGATTATTTACTGTCGACTGAATTGAAGGAAATAAGTCCAATGCTGCAGTAACATAAGCAATTTATCCTGGGGATGAATAAAGTAATCTGATTTTGATTGTGATTGCTCACTGTGTATTGTGAGTAATAAAGTTAAGGACCTACAAAGCAAGATGAGAAAGATTAAACAGAAAACTATGATTTCAAACAACCGGGGTTTATTTGCTGGAAATTGCGAGCTGACTGATCCAGCAAACCTCAAACCACTGGCAGTGGGATGAGACAGTGATGTCTTACATCAGTGATGGCCTTCTTGGCTTTTTCCTCGGCATTCCTGGCTTCCTGGATCGAGTCTTCCACTTCACCTTGGACCTGGGTGAGATCGGCTTCCAGCTTCCTCTTGGTGTTGATGAGGTTAGTGTTCTGCGAGAGAGAAGAGACACGGTCAGGTTACCACAGTTCCTTGCATTTTCACAACTTTTCCCTGTTTTTCGGCTCTTCTCATCAAATACCTGCGAGTTCAGAAGCCCCACGCGCTCGCTGGCATCCACCAGCTCCTGCTCGGCCACTTTGCGGCTCCTCTCCGTCTGCTCCAGGGCGGCTCTCAGCTCCTCAATCTCAGCCAGCATCAGGTTGTTTCTGCGCTCCACTATGGCCACCTGCTCTCTCATTTCTTCCTGACCTCTCACTGCTTCGTCCAGGTGAAGCTGGGCATCCTGAAAACACACACGGGTGTATCTAACAATACAGATTTTTTTTTCTTACAGATACCAATCAGGACCAGTTGAGTAAACGAACCTTAAACTGTCCCTGGATGTTCCTCAGCTGCTTCTGGGCTTCAGCTGCCTGCCGGTTGGCGTGGCCCAGCTGAATCTCCATCTCGTTCAGGTCTCCCTCCATCTTCTTCTTGACTCTCAGGGCATCGTTCCTGCTCCTGATCTCGGCATCCAAGGTGCTCTGCATGGTTTCAATCGTCCTTTGGCTGTTCCTCTTGATCTGCTCAATCTCCTCGTCCTTCTCAGCGACTTTACGGTCGACCTCATTCTTCACCTGGGTGAGCTCCAGCTGGACACGGATGATCTTTGACTCCTCATGCTCCAGCGTGGCCTAAGAAATAATGTTCAAAGTAGTAGAACGCTTAAGACGTGATAAGAAACCTGTTACGAATCTTGCCACAACGTTCATTACAATGCATTTTTCCGATTCAGTGAGGAACAAATACCTCGGCCTCCTCAAGGGCGGTCTGGATCTCTGCTTTCTCAGACTCGGCAGTCTTCTTTCCCTTTTCCAGCTCATGAATTGTCTTCCCAGATTCACCGATATGTTCTGTCAAATCTGTAATTTCCTCTGTTGGAAGATCAAAGCGATGTTGGGACTTCAGAGCACTAGCAGGGCTTTCCTTTCGATATATTACTGAACTAGTTATGGACTACATGTTCAAGTCAGCGAGCAATAATCAGACTCAAGCTTGGTTGTCTTACGTTGCAGGTTCTTATTCTCCCTCTTCAGGGTCTCCAGGTGGTCCAGAGCTTCTTCATAACAGTTTTTCATCTTAAACATCTCTGTACTCAAAGCGCGGGCCTCTTTCTGAGCTCCCTCCAGCTCTGCTTGGCTCTCCTCGAACTTCTGCTTCCACTCAGCAAGAACCTTCAAACATGAAAGTCATGTATCAGTTGTTTTTCCGCCATCACCTGTCAGATACACCTCACAGAGTGACTGTACCTCACCTTGTCAAAGTTTCTTTGCTTCTTGTCCAGGGTCGCAGCCAGAGCGTTAGCTCTCTCCACATCAATCATCAGGTCCTCCACTTCACCCTGCAGCCTCTGTTTGGTCTTTTCCAGAGAGGCACACTTTGCATTCACAGCCTCGATGGACTCCTCCGCGTCCTGAAGACGCTGAGCCAGCTTCTTCCTGTAACGGACACGTTGAGGTTCAAGATCAGAACTGCTACACGAGGAACTGACCTGGTGTCCAGACGTTTTCATTACTTGGCCTCTTCCAGCTCCTCAGTGCGCTGAATGGCATCAGTCTCGTATTTGGTTCTCCACTGAGCCACTTCGCTGTTGGCTTTGGACATTGAACGCTGCAGCTCAGCCTTGGCTTCCTGCTCCTCCTCATACTGCTCTCTGAGCAGGTCGCAGTCATGGCGAGAGGACTGGACGGCGTGAGCCAGGGCGTTCTTGGCCTGGTAATCATGCAAAAAAAAAATAATAATGTTGTTGACTCTAAATGTTTGAATTTCTGCATTGTTGAACCAAAGAGCTCTGCACCACCTTGACTTCCTCCTCCAGGTGCCTTTTGAGTTCCTCTATTTGGTGGATAAAAGCCTGTTTTCCTCTCGTAAGCTGTGAAACAAGAGACTCCCTTTCCTCCAATTGATGACCGATTTCCCCTGAGAAAGGAATGGAGAAAACATTGTTTTGTGATTTATGATTTGCACAAACATGTATTGTGCCTGCTTCTTTAATTTCCAATTCATAAGCCCCACCGTTTTCAGTCATCAGCCTTGATCTTTGGACATTTACATCATTTAACTGACGCATATGTTCATCATTTTTGGCTTTCAGTTCGCTCACTTGATCCTCCAGAGAACGACACATCTTTTCCAGGTTTCCCTTGAGAACAACATCGGGGCAACATTTAATTTCACCATAGTTGTAAGGCTTCTTTGGATGATGCCATTTATTATTACTTTGAATCAAATGTACATTTTTTTAACTTTACCTTCAATTTGGCAACAGACTCCATGTTGCTCACAAGGTCATCGATCTCCATCTTGTACTCGCTCTTCTCTTTCTCCAGCCTCTGTTTGACTCTCTGGAGGTTGTCGATCTGCTCTCCCAGCTCGGCTACGCTGTCGGCCTGCTTCTTGCGCAGAGCTGCGACAGTGGACTCGTGCTGCAGGGTGGACTCCTCGAGGTCACGACGCAGCTTCTGGAACTCGGCATCGCGCTTCTTGTTCATCTCGAGTTGTGTAGCTGTTGCCCCACCAGCTTCTTCAAGCCTCTCGCTGATCTCCTCCAGTTCCCTGGAGAGATCAGACCTCTGCTTCTCCACCTTGGCCCGAGCAGCCCTCTCGGCTTCGATCTCTTCCTCCAGCTCCTCAATACGAGCCTGAGTTGTAAAAGCAGGCATGGTCATGGCAAATGTTTGTACTTGAAGAGGACAAAGGTTTATGGAGGAGTTTATTTTTTAGTCCATTGTTTGGGGACAGGTTACCTGCAGCTCCTTGATTTTCTTCTGAAGCTGAATACCAAGAGCCTGTTCATCCTCAACTCTGCTAAGAAGCTGGCTAATCTCAAAGTCCCTCCTTTGGAAGTAAAAAAATAAAGAGATATCAATGTTTCACATCAAATGCTTGAAAAACATCTTCTGCATTTCCAATAATTTCAAAATTGGTCAGGATATGTACTTCTTTATTTTCTCTTCAGACTGCTGCTTGTCATTCTCCAGATCCATTATGGTCTCGTGGGCCAGTTTCAGATCTCCTTCAAGTTTTCTTTTAGCTCGCTCAAGATCCATACGGAGCTTCTTCTCTTGCTCCAGGGATCCTTCAAGCTGCATTGACAGAGACAAGACATTTTTATTATGTTTCAAACTTTACATGTGACTGAAATGACTGTGTGTTATTGTTCCTTACATCGTCCACTTGCTGCTCCAGCTTGGTCTTGGCCTTGGTCAGAGTGTTGACTTTGTCTTCCTCTGCCTGCAGGTCATCAAGGGTCTGCTGGTGGGCCTCTTGGAGGGCTTTCTTCTCTTTGGTCAGCTTGGCAATGGCCTCATCTTGAGAGGACATCTCCTCCGTAAGGTTTTTGACCTATATTCAACATAGTGTCATTTTTTGTCTTTTTTGCACAAATTATGAAGCGATTTAGAGAAGAATTGATAATACACCTTGTTCTCAGTGGCATGCTTCTCTTTTTCCACTTTGGCCAGGGTGAGCTCCAAGTCATCAATGTCTTTCTTCAGCTCAGAGCACTCATCCTCCAGCTTCCTCTTCTTTGCTGTCAGCTCAGCATTGATTTCCTCCTCATCCTCCAGCCTCTCTGCCGTCTCTTTGACTTTGGCCTCAAGTTGGATTTTTGCTTTGATGAGCCCCTCACACCTTTCCTCAGCATCGCTGAGAGTTTCAGACTCCTAGACAGAATATGATAGTTGGAATAGCATTTAAGTTCTGAAAAAAAAAATCAAGAAAAAAAATACAATTCTGCTTTTGGTACGCACAGACTGAATCTGGAGCTGCAGGTCATTCTTCTCCTGCACCAGTGAAACCATCTTCTCCTCGAGCTCCTTCTTCTTCGCCAGCGCCTTTGCCAATTCCTCCTTGGTCTTTTCAAAGTCCTCCTTCATTTGAGCCATCTCCTTTTCAGCCTCTGCACTCTTTAGCAGAGGTTTTATTCTGAAGTACAGCTTCATCCATGGCCAGGTTTTGACATTCATGAATGCACGGATGTTGTATTGGATGGAGTAAATGGCCTCCCTGACAAGAAAGAAAATGTTTTTGTCATCTTGTGATTTCATGACACTTAATGTGTGCCCTATTCTTGTAATTATGAAATTGGGCGAGATTTGTATAGTATTTCTTCGACATTGTGTTGAATTCACCTCCTCTGCATCATTTTTGCAAACTCTCGTCTCATCAGGTAGCCTCTGCAGACAGCCTGAGTCATTGTGACCAGTTCCACCAGCTTCTCATCTCTCATCTCCTCCAGCGTACCCAGCAAGCCAGCCTTAAAGAAGACCTAACCAGAGAGGAAACAGCTTTCGGTGAACACAGCTATGAGTTCATATTGTCATATTTTAATTGGGTTGGTCAAATTACCTTTGTGTGACCAAATCTGTACTGCGATTTGTCCACATCTATGGACTCCAGCAGTTTTTCGGAGGCCTTCTTGTTGTCGATGAACTGTCCATCAGGAATGACACTGGCATTCAATACTTTGTATCTGGAAGTATTTATTGATCGGGAGTCATTAAAAGAAGCAAAAAAGACTGAGGTGCTCTAAGTTAAGTGTCACAGTACCTCTGCTTGAAGTCACCATAGAGGATTCTGCTGGGGAAACCTTTCCTGCAGATCCTGATACCTTCTAGCACACCGTTACACCTCAGCTGATGCATGACCAGGAAGTTCTCCATGAGACCTGAAACCATCACAGGGATATAATACAAGATGCAACTTCACAGGTACAGAAGGTATGACTATCAAGATTTCATGAAATAATTCTGACAAGTTTTGAAACCTACCAGGTGTTTTTGACTCATTGGGAATGAGACAGCGCACAAAGTGTGGGTGAGTGCTCCTTAAGTTGGTCATCAGCTTCCCCAAGTTCTCCTGTTAATGGATGATGTGTTCAGAATTTTTGGTATTGATTTTATTATGATAATATTGACATATTGAAAATTCTCAAAATCTTGAACAGTCTCACTTCCCATGGTAGTTGATTGCACAAGGTTGGTATTAAGAAACATGCAGAGATGATTCATGTGTAAGGATTTTTTTTTAAAATGGGTTATTAACATATTTTATGTTCAAGACATCAAGAAACCAAGAGACAACACAAGAAAAAAGTAAGTAAAGAAACCAGTTACTAACAAACCACACAAAATCCTCTTTAGTTTCAGCCTCTTGATAACATTAGTGGAAAAAGTTATCATAATTCTTGATTGTGAAAAAAATATGTATTTAAAGATTACCCTGAAAAGAGCTGACACTGTCTGGAAGGAGCCGCCCTTCTTCTTTCCACCTGCCTTTCCACCTGCCTTTCCACCTTTCCCATCTGTATGAAGCAGTTGACAAATTACATTCCTTACCATGATTTTTGTGATGGCATGGCATGACAGTTGATACCCCCAATCAACCCCCCTTTATCATTTCATGTTAATAAGGTCTATATTCCAAAACTGATCTGTGTGGATGAAAAGTATATGATAGGTGTCATAGGTTGAACGCAATATTTTACCGTCTGATCCGGCATGAGATGCGTAGAGAAAAGCCAACAGCTTCACTGATGACTTCTGATACAGCTGAACCACTGAGTCATTCAGGGGGTCTTTGTTCTTATCCAGCCAGCCAAGAACATTATAATCCACAGTGCCAGCGTAGTGCACCAGAGAGAAGTGGGCCTCAGCTTTGCCTTTGGCCGGTTTGGGTTTCTGGAAGGGGGCGCTTTTACCAAGATGCTGGTCATACAGTTTGTTCTTGAAGGTGATATCTGTTGCCTTGGGGAACATGCACTCCTCTTCAAGGATGGAGAAGATGCCCATTGGCTGTGACGATGACATGGTGGTTGTAGATCAAACATATAAATTGCATGTTTTTTTTGTTTTTTTATCTGTCATTGTCATAAAATAAAATATCAACTACCTTTTCAATCAGCTCAATGCAGGCAGCCAAATCCATCCCGAAGTCAATGAAATCCCACTGAATGCCCTCTTTCTTGTACTCCTCTTGCTCCAGGACAAACATGTGGTGGTTGAAAAACTGTTGCAGTTTTTCATTGGTGAAGTTGATGCACAGCTGCTCCAAACTATTGAACTGTTGAAAGGGTAGAAAGTAACTGTAATAAAAATAATAATCATTTTGGAGAAAATATTTAGCAATGACACTCATGTCCACTTACGTCAAAGATTTCAAACCCTGCAATGTCTAAGACGCCAATGAAAAAGTTCCTTGGCTGTTTGGTGTCCAGCATCTCGTTGATTCTGACCACCATCCACAAAAACATCTTCTCATACACAGACTTGGACAGAGCCATCACTGAATTATTCACCTAAAGGAGAAACACATATGGTTACATAGAGCAAGTTTGAATATTTGTGCACTCCATTTCATGACTATACATACATATATATATATATATATATATATACACACATACATACATATATATATATATATATATATATATATATATATATATATGTATATATATATATATATATATATATATATATATATATATATATTATAATACATATATATATTTTAAACATTACCTGTGGCACAGTTTGACCTTTAACAACCATTTCATTGCCAACTTTGACTCTTGGATAGCACAAAGCCTTAAGCATATCGGCAGAGTTCAGGCCCATGAGGTAAGCGATTTTATCAGCCTCTAAAAATAAAAATGACAAGACAAGATCATTTTGAAAGCCAAACATGTCCTGGCCATGACTCCAGCTTCTTCCTTTGCAAAGGATGTTGATTAGTCCATGAATACACACACAGCATAGAACAGTTTGGATGGGAGCTTTTCAGGATTGATCTGGCAGATTTAGGTCTACCCCAGTGACATATACTGGTTCTTCTCAGTGCAAAGACACTTCCTCCTCGGTATCCATGCAACAGCCAAAATAGCTCATAATGCTAATAGTTATTTGGCACAAAAAGCAGTATATTACTCGGTATTATTGATAAAGGACACACCTTAAGATGGATCTCTGAATAATTGCATTGTTGTACAGAGTAAGTTAAGTTACTAAGTTGAATGTTTGCAGCATTTACCCTCGGTGCCATCAGGCTCAGCCTGCTCCTCACGCTGCTTCTGCTTGAACTTCATGTTCCCATGATGCATCACTGCCCCGGTCAGTTTGTACATGCTCATCTTTTCTTCTGCGGTGAAGCCCAAGATGTCGATGGCAGTCTACAAAAAGATTCACACGGGTCTATTTTAAGATCCATTGTCAATCACCACTTCTCCTGCACTCAGGGTCGTGGGGCTTGCAGGGGCCTGACCCAGCTGTCTTGGGGTGAAGACAGGTTACTATTTTAACTGTTACGTTTAAAAAAAAAAAAAAGTGAAAAACAATATTTATCTAAAAGGCTTTCACAACGAGTGCACTCCTCAATAGTTATCAGTCCTAAGCAATACCATAAGTGGCAAGGAATTCTGTACTCACATCAGTGGCGATGAATTCTTCAACGTCATTGATACTCTTGACAGTGATTTCACCATGACTGATCATGGGGAAGTCATAGGGATTGGTGGTAATAAGGAGACCCTCTGAAATACATGAGTTGCATTTATCAGTTGGAGTGTGGAATCACAATATTTTGTTGCAACAATAGGACAACTTAGCTCACCAATCAGCTCAGGTTTGTGGCCCGTTGCGAGCTGGTAGAAGATGTGGTAGCTTCTCTCAGCAGACAGCTGGAATGTCACCCGAGACTTCTCCAGCAGATCTGGCAAACAGGACAATCACAAGTTCACACGTTGGCCTTTCATCTCATCTTCTGGCCGAGGACAAATTGGGAAATCTTACATGTCTCGATATCAGCTGAAGCCAGCTTTCCAGTTGTGCCAAAATGGATTCTGATAAATTTACCCTGCGAGAAAATGCAGTTATTTTCAATGTAAACGTCAGTGTGAGCAAGCACGCAAACATGAGGTACAAGCAAATTAGAGAAGAGCAAAAACTCACAAAGCGGGATGAGTTGTCATTCCTCACAGTTTTGGCATTACCATAAGCCTCCAGCAGGGGGTTGGCTGCGATGATTTGATCTTCCAGCGACCCCTTTAGAGAGTAAAACGCCAATACAACTCAGTTCCATGTTTCTTAATGCACAGAGCTCTGGTCACGTGACATTATTCACCTGCATCTTGCCAGAAACTGCTTCCTGTTTCTTTCCTCCAGCCACTGCGATTGTCGCAAAGTACTGGATGACACGCTTGGTGTTGACAGTCTTTCCTGCACCAGATTCTCCACTTTGGGGAAAAGTAGTTAGGTAATGTTGGCTATATGGCAGACAAATCAACATTATGAATGATAGTCTTCAGTTTTCCTTAAAACACACAACACACAAACAAAAACAAGCTTACGTGATCAGGATTGACTGGTTCTCACGATCTGTTGAGAAAATTGAAGTTAGAAGATATTTTCCTGCCTGCTTCATTTACTTCAGTCTGTAGCCATAAATAGGCTCAATTACAACAGTTCAGATAAAAAAAAAGAGCCTGATACCTTGGAGCAGGAACTGATAGGCGTTATCAGAGATGGAGAAGATGTGAGGCGGAGCTTCAATCCTCTTCTTGCCTCTGTATCCTTGCACAACCACTGAGTCGTACACTGGGAGCCACTTGTAGGGGTTCACAGTGACGCAGAACAGCCCAGAGTATGTCTGTGGAGACACAGAGGAGAATCTTTCCAACATGTTCTACCTCCAGTCCTTATTTTCCCCTTTGAAGGTAAGGATCTTCTCATACTCACGTATATCATCCACGCTGCGTAACGCTCTTTGAGGTTATACAGCACAGAGGGTTCACTGAGGTGGGTCATCATGGCCATGTCCTCAATCTTGTCGAACTTCGGGGGGTTCATGGGGAAGATGTCATCCTCCTTCACAGTGAGGGTCTACAGCAAAACAGTCAAGAACCACTTGAAAAACTTGTGAAGAACTATTTGAACAAAGTATGAAAACATCACTTTTTAAACTTCTTCCTGTTATTTTATGTGACCGCTGATCTTTACCTACCTTGCCACCAACAATATCTACGGTGGCTTTGCCCCCCTCCTTTTTCAACAGCTTTCCCTTCACATACATCTGGGCGGGCTCCGCCACGTAAAAAGCCGTTTTGGCATCAAACGGAGTGTTCTGTGCCTCTATTCGTTCCCGCTCAGATTTCCGAAGGTATATGGCCGCGGGGCCAAAGCACTCCATTTCAGCATCACTACTCATGGCTGCTCTCTGGAAAGAGATGTATACAAAGTGAAATCATAATTGGGACTGACAATGAAAGGGAAAGATTTTCAGGCAAGATGCATTCAATTCTGTTGCACGTCGATGTCATTCTTGTTCACCTTTGTGTCCCTAGGTGATGCAGATGATTTGAGGTTACTGAAAACAGGAGCGAAAACCAACCAGTCTTATCAAAGATGAAGTCATAAACCCTTTAACCATACAGTAGATGTGATATGGGAGAATTAAACACACAGACCGTTGAATAAAAGCGTAGCGAGACTCACCTCAGTTGGCCGCCCACCAGCTCACAACTTCTCATGAGCCTGGCGCTGACCCTTTTATAAAGGATTCCCCAGACCCCCAACAGGGGCAGCCCTCCTCTTTAGGTCAGAACATATCAGATTGCCTCATCTTCACAACTGGCCATACCAGATCCTATGCAACACAAAATATAGATTTCAGTTAAACCCCAGATTAAAATTGCCACCGCCACCACTGAATCCTGACTCCAAGTATAACTTCAAGGTGCTTTCAGGATTACCCACTGGTGAATAACTGAACAGGAGTTATGTTTGTGAGCTTATTGACAAAAAATCTTTTTAAATGTGAATCTAAATATTTCTCTTCACTTCAAGCCTTGTGCTTAGATTGAACTCAATTTAACTTGATTTACATTTAGGCGAAGCTTTCCTCATCGCTGTTGTTACAGACATCTATCAATCAAGCGAGGAAAAGGACTTAGCCGCAGCTAATTTGAGGCCCATTATGGTCCATTATACTGTTGTGGGGAGCCTGCAAAGAAAGTTGAAACCTGGGATGCCGTCAAACAATCCTCTTGTGGTGTGATTAGATTGCAATAAATGATATTCAATACGTCTGGCCTTTCTTATTAGGGCCTGGTACAAAAATAGCCTCCCATTCAGGGATACCCACATTATTATTTTTAAAAATGTTGACAAATTCATTGAATGCTTGAGTTAATTATGTGTTAAATGAAAAGTGGATTCCTATTACGGAACGCCTCAGACAAAAACAGAAAAGGCCATCATTCTGGGTCTAGACAGCAGCTTGAAAAAAAAAAGCTATTAACTTGAAAGGTTCACTAGAGTCTAATGTGAGTTTCTTTCTGCTCTCTGTGACTTTATTGCTGCACAGTGCTGTGCTAATGTTTTGTTCCAGTGGGAGCACCTCTTGCATTGCAAATGCATGACTTATCCAAATAAGGTAAGTGGAAATGTTTGTCTCATGTTACTCAATGTAGTTCAGGGGAAAGAAAAAACTATGTATCACCAGAGCGAAACTCTGGTTAATTTGTTTTGCCCACCAGCCATTTTAAAAAACAGTATTATTAACAAATATGAATGTATTGTGTGTGTGTATGTGTGTGTGTGTATGCATGTGTACTGTGTGTGTATATAGTGACTATGTCATTAGTATACTCTTTTCAAACTGTTAAATTAAAACACTAATGTGTTCAAATGAAATCACACATGCACAAATGTTTGGAGATGAACTCCGGTAAATTAATATGATCCATCCACTAAAACATTTGGAATTGACCTTAATCATTCTCGCGTCTTAGCAGCAAATGAGGTGAATACTCAAGGGACAGGATCAATTACAAGAAATTAGCAGGTTGTCCACTAAGTTGAGCACCGGCTGTGGTTTGAGTAAACACTGTCTCGTTTTCCGGGTGGCCAGGAAAAGTTTAAATTCCAAAACGGCTAATTGTCCCTTGTGTGCAACAAATAAGACATCACTGTGCAGGTGTGTGGGGTGCCCAGTGCAGAATTTGTGGGTGTGCGCGTTTGTGTGTGTGACAAAACATTTAAGTAATAATAGTTGGAAAGAAAATTGGGAGGAAACAGCGTGTTGCTTCGTTCAGTCCAAAACTGCCAACTATTTGGAGAAGCAGGGACGACTTCAGAGGAGAGTAAGTACAAGGGAATTTTTTTTTTTACATTAAATTAAATATTATTAACAACCAAAACTGTATTGTATTAATCATGGTATTGATTTTATAATGTTATTAAAAGCTGACCACACTTTCAATGTCTTTCATAATCAGAGAAGACATGTCTGCATCACAGTGGCACTGGAAGGCTTGTTTTATTATGTCTTTCCTGGAAATGTGTGAAACTATGATGGCAAAATGGAACTTTGTTTTATTTAAAAAAAAAAAAAAAAAAAAAAGATTGACACTTGAGCCAGTCTTAAACTGACTGTGTTTTTACATGAACTGGGTTCAAACAACAAAACAATCCATAGACATTAGTTATGTATTGTTGTGTAGTGTGTAAATTTTTCACACTCACGTGTGAGCTGCTTAACATTTAATGAAGGTGATTTAGCGGGTACGAGAACACTTAAATGCTTCTTCAGTCTGTGCATTGGTTTGTAAAGATTGTGTGTATATTTACAATAAAAAGCATGAGAGCATTTAATTAATTAGTCTGTTGTTGACTAGAAGGTTCACCCCTCAGGGAGTAGGATAGAGTCTACTGGGTTCAGTTATTTGAGCCACTGAGGAAAAATGTACTGAGAATATATACTACTACCCTTCTCATATGTTACAAAACAAACATAATTTTTTTTCCATTTCTAAAGTAAAATCAAACAATTTTGATTGTGATGCAGTTAAGATATTTACATAAAAAAATCAGCCTCAAGTCTATATTTGCATTGAAGACAGTGAAAGAGCTGAGCATTTAGAAATGTAGGTCAGGTGCTCAAAATGTCCTTTAAAACTCTGATGTCAGTTTTATTTATTTATTTATTTGTTTGTTTTTTTTACCCTGTGGTATATTGTGTTGTATATTTTTGTTTAGCAATACACCTGCCTCGTTGGTCTAATGCTGTGGTGCTGTTTGAATTCACTTTAGTCACAATTATGTTATTTTTCTAAAATAATGACACACTTTTTTATGTAATGTTGAACTTAGTAAACACATTATAATTAATTAAGAGTGTGTGTATATACACATGTATATATACTATTAACAATAACTGTACTGGTTTCCATCCCTTTAAAAATATGCAACTTTTAGAAATATTGTCGATACAGTTTAGGATCTGTCCAAGACTCTTTATGTTAGTACAATAATGTTTGTTGATATTGGACTTTAAACAGCTATTCTAATCTCATTACTTTAGTTTTTTTTTTTTTTCAACTGCAGCACATCCAAACTGTAATCAGTAAGTTATGACCAGTGAGCCGTAATTTGATTCTTACACTTTTGATAACAACAACTAATGTTTTCTACATTTTTATTTTCCTCTGTACTGGAAACGTACTGAACAGTGACCCCAAAGCCGAAGTAGTAATAATAATATAATAATGTCCCTTTAAAATTTGTGCTTATGCAACAACATCTATAAGTGAAATACTTTTAAACAGAAAAGTAAAAGAATGTTTTTCCAATGTAAGGACTAGAAAGTCAGATATCTGTGTACAAATGTGAAGAGTAAAAGTAAAAAGTGTCAGAAAAAGAAGTACTCAAGTGAAGTACAGACACCTAAAAAAAAAAAAATCTAATTAGCAATAGTAACAAAGTATTTTCACTTTGTGACTTCCCACCTGTGCCTAAATGTTAGAGAAGACATTTGATTCTCCTGTTTTGAATGTGACTCTTATTACTCTTTTTTTCAGTATTAGTTTCTTCTCCATTTTGTAGATTATCACCTTTATTGATGTGTATGTGAAATACATTTTGTGGATTTTGGAAGCTCTCCTTTTGTTGTTTCATGTTGTGATTGTCTATGCTGTATAAATGTTGTCTTTGTAAAGCAAAACTTTCTAAACAAGAATTTTACCTGAAGTTTTTTTCCCACATTTTGAGAAAAGGTCATCTCAGGTCAAGTCCTTCTTCGTCCACATCTGTTCTGTAATCAAAAGATTTGGTTGTGGTTGTGTCTATAATGTTCATCTGGATTAAGAATACTGAAAATTAGCACAAACATTAGATTGTTAGCTTGATTAGGAATCATGTTGTGATCAATGTTGTCATTACATTTTGTCTATTTTGTCCCCCAAAAAATGAAGAATAAACACTGAACTTGTATATTTTTTTAATAAACCATTAAAAATGAGTAACACATTAAGGATAATAACACCATCCATCCAATTTCAGACCATATATTTTGCAGTTTTAGATGAGCTGCCCAAGGGCGTCCACCGCCTTTCTGTGTACATTCACACATGCTCTGGAAACACATTAGAAAAAAACAACTTTTTTGATTTTTATTCATTTTTTATTTATTTGTTAGTAAAGAATAAATCTTGCCATCGCAATTTGCTCATTTAGTAAGGTTGATGACATGGTGAAGTGTTAAGGGAGCTCACATGGTGATATATGAGGTGGTAACAGAAGGGGCATATTTGCACCTTTGCAACTTGAGGCGCTCTCTGGTGTTTATAAGAAGCCTCTGACCTCCAGCAGCAGCATTAGTGTGCACCTTCAGGGACATGTGGCCATAAGCAGTTTGGTCTAAGTAACAGCACAGACAAATATCTATTTTTTCACCTCATATCAAAAAGAAACAGGCGTAATTTGAAATCAACGCATGATTTGAACCGGTGAGGCTATGGAAATTTTGTTGACAGTGCCTCTGTCCCAGACATTTTCTCCAGTTTCATAACCTAATCCCTGGGGCTTGGCCATAAGATTGACAAGTAGCCAGGGTCAACAGTGAGACCTAATTTTAACCAACACCCCCCCAACCTTGTCAAGTGAGTTTTGACATCAATTAAAATGACAGCAATTCCTTTCCTCAGTCCTCGAAGCAGTGCAGAATACAGCCCCACTGAGCAGGTTATAAAATATATTAAATTTGTCTTATGCATTTCTTAATACAGAAGTATATCGTCACTGTTGATGGAGGTTTGATCTCAGCACTGGCAACACACTGAGCCTAATGTCTCCTATATTGTTTAATAAATCAGAGGTGCTAGATTAAAAAAAAAAAAAACATTGCATAAATATATTTAAGTACCAAATGGAGTGATTTCAATTAGTCTTAATGGTGATCCTCTGTTTCAAACTGCTAGTCTCACAAACGTGGCTGTAAAATCCTCATGGCAAAATGGACGTTGCTACATGTGAATATCAACTTTCTGTACATCAACAGCTTTTCAATGAAATTATAATAATCATCAATGCCGAGGTACTTTCTGAAAGAAGATTCTTTTTTTAAAAAAAAAAGAATTATAAATTGTATGTACTCACATGTCCAGACGCCTTTTAGCCATCTTGCCATCTGGAATGTGAGCCAGCGCCATTTGTTTGGTTAGCTAGCCCGTGTCTAGTTGCCTCTTCTTGACAAATGATGAAAAGCGATAGGCAGCGACAGACTGACAGATCAAAGACCAAAAAGATACAATAAACCTCTTGAGTATTTGGTTGGAGCATCAACACAAGCCTGTTGCTATATTTGAGTTTTGCCCTAATAAGACAGAAGATTTGAGAGCAGGTTTCGTGTAACATTGAAGACAGAGGCTCATTATATCTTGTGGGTAATCACTTTAGTATTTCTTCAACTCTCTCACTCTCTCTCTCTCTCTCTCTCTCTCTCTCTCTCTCTCTCTCTCTCTCTCTCTCTCTCTCTCTCTCTCTCTCTCTCTCTCTCTCTCTCTCTCTCTCTCTCTCTCTCTCTCTCCCTTTCCCTCTCTCTCTCTCTCTCTCTCTCTGTCTCGCTCTCTCTCTCTCTCTCTCTCTCTCTCTCTCTCTCTCTCTCTCTCTCTCTCTCTCGTGGCTGTCTCCCCGCACCTCATCATTGTGCCAACCTTGTGTGCTGGATTGTGTTGCCTCGCCAAAAGTCTGTCCGCCAAAACATATGGCGGACAGAAACAGCCAGGCAATAAATACAACACTCAAAGAACACAAGGAACTTTGTCTCTATTCCTAAAAAACCTTGAGATGAAATGGAAACATGAAGGAGGCAGGAGAGATGTAATCCGTCACTCAGCTGCTCCACATTTAGGGACTGTCTGAGTCTCCCTGGTGGATCCCATGACAACAAGAAAATGACAGCTGTTGGCACTGTGGAGGGGAATAATCCCTTGGCAATCCGTCCTTTTCTTTTAGGCCCCCTGGCACTTGTTTCATTTTTTAAAACAATTTCTGACTTGCAAGGATCCTGTAACAGTACACCCCACCGGTTGTCAAACGCATTGCAAGCTTCCTGGAGGCCAAGCAGCGACACGTCCGTCACATCTTTGGATCGGTTGTTTCACAACAAGAAGGATCCAGAAGCTTGCATCCGTACCCATTTATTCCTTCACAGAGGTTTAAACAATACGGTCAACTTAACCCACATAAGACCACCACATTAATGTATATCAAGTCAAATAAAAAAAAAAATATAATCATTTTGTCATTTAATGAATAGATAACAGAGCAACATGCTTTTTTATATTAAACACAGGAATAGTTTGTTTATCTTCTATAAATTCTATTCCCTGAAGGCCTGTCAGGCATCTGGCGCAGAGGATGCCCCATAAACTGTGTGTAACATGACAACTAGGCTTTAACCACAACTGCACAAGCATCATGACAGGCGACATGACCAAATACAGAAACACAAACCTTGTGATAGGCTCCCATCACTCTATATAAAAGGCACAGCCATCGTCCACAGAGGACAGGCAACAAGCAAAGGTAAGTTTCCCACTTTGCGCTGATTTATTTCCCGTCACTAGATTCATGAGCTTCATGTTATCTATGTTTATAATGCTGACTTCTATTCTTGAAGGTTAAGTTAAAGCAACTAGAGTGATTTGTGCTATCTTGAAGATGTTTTACCCATTGTCCAAAGCATGAAATGTCCTCAAGATACCAAAACCCAGTCCAGTTGCCTTTAACTTAACCTTCAAGATTATGACAGCCTGGACAACTGAGAACCTTTACAGATATTGACTTCTACCATTTCTGTCTACTATATATTATGGAGAGTTGACGATACAAGACACGAGATTATCATAAACTTAGAATATACAAGTTTAGGTTTACAGCAATAAATCCTTATATTTTTGCTTTTCAAATAGAAATCTGCTTTGAAACCCACCTGTATACCCTGCACACCTGGTGTCATCAAAGGTAATCTAAACTTTATTATGCACTATAACTATAAAATTCATGAGCACAAAAGTTACTATGACTGTCCTCAGTAAAATAGTCTTGCATGTATTTTCGATGTGAATATATTTGAATAAGTTTTATTTCTAAACTTGTTTTAACCTATTTTTAAATGTGGAGCATGAGTCACATTTTAAAAAAAAGTGCTTAGGTACATTTAAATGAACACTGTCACTATTCCCTTTTTGCAGTAAGGGGTCATCATGAGTGGAGACCCGGAAATGGAGTGTTTTGGCGCGGCGGCCATTTACCTCCGGAAGCCAGAGAAAGAGAGGATTGAAGCTCAGAACACTCCCTTTGATGCTAAAACAGCATACTTTGTGACTGAGCCCGCTGAGATGTACCTCAAGGGGAAACTGACCAAGAGGGAGGGGGGCAAAGCCACCGTGGAGACCCTAGCAGGAAAAGTAAGAAGAGATGTGTTTGGACTTTGTGCCTCTACTGAGCAAAAGAAGGAAAAATCACCACAGCATGGCAGTGACCCACTAGCAATTTACATGTCCTCTTTCTTTGGAAGAGTCTCACAGTGAAGGAGGATGAAATCTTCCCCATGAACCCCCCGAAGTTCGACAAGATTGAGGACATGGCCATGATGACCCACCTCAGTGAACCCTCTGTGCTGTATAACCTCAAAGAGCGTTACGCAGCGTGGATGATCTACGTAAGTATGAGAAGATCCTTACCTTCAAAGGGGAAAATAAGGACTGGAGGTAGAACATGTTGGAAAGATTCTCCTCTGTGTCTCCACAGACATACTCTGGGCTGTTCTGCGTCACTGTGAACCCCTACAAGTGGCTCCCAGTGTACGACTCAGGGGTTGTGCAAGGATACAGAGGCAAGAAGAGGATTGAAGCTCCGCCTCACATCTTCTCCATCTCTGATAACGCCTATCAGTTCATGCTCCAAGGTGTCAGACCCTTTATAGCTTCTGAAAATATCTATACTCTTTTGATTCAATGCTACTGACTGAAAGAAAAAAGTACGCAAAAGTGTAATATATCTTTTCAAACTCTCATTTCTTGACAGACCGTGAGAACCAGTCAATCCTGATCACGTGAGTTTACTATGTTGTTACAAATGGCAGCTCGATTGCAGCAGACACTTCACTGATATAGCCTTATGCTGTGTTGGTTTATGAGTGAACCTACAACACAATGTGTTTGGTTGCTAAGTGATTTGCCTTTTTCCCCCAAAGTGGAGAATCTGGTGCAGGAAAGACTGTCAACACCAAGCGTGTCATCCAGTACTTTGCGACAATCGCAGTGGCTGGAGGAAAGAAACAGGAAGCAGTTTCTAGCAAGATGCAGGTGAATAATGTCATGTGACAAGAACTCTGTGCATTAAGAAACATGGAACTGAGTTGTATTGGCGTTTTACTCTCTAAAGGGGTCGCTGGAAGATCAAATCATCGCAGCCAACCCCCTGCTGGAGGCTTATGGTAATGCCAAAACTGTGAGGAATGACAACTCATCCCGCTTTGTGAGTTTTTGCTCTTCATTACATTGCTTGTAGCTCTTGTTTGTGTGTTTACTCACACTGACGTTTACATTAAAAACAACTGCATTTTCTCGCAGGGTAAATTTATCAGAATCCATTTTGGCACAACTGGAAAGCTGGCTTCAGCTGATATCGAGACATGTAAGATTTCCCAATTTGTCCTCGGCCAGAAGATGAGATGAAAGGCCAACGTGTGAACGTGTGATTGTCCTGTTTGCCAGATCTGCTGGAGAAGTCTCGAGTGACATTCCAGCTGTCTGCTGAGAGGAGCTACCACATCTTCTACCAGCTCATGACAGGCCACAAACCTGAGCTGATTGGTATGGATCAGTGAATATAATGAAGACAAAGTGTTTTTTCTACACACTGGCTTGTAGTACACAGGAAATGACTCGCTGACATCAACAGGTATTTTTCTCTGTCTCTCTTTCTTCAGAGGCCCTCCTCATCACCACCAATCCATATGACTACCACATGATCAGTCAGGGTGAAATCACTGTCAAGAGCATCGATGACATTGAAGAATTCATCGCCACTGATGTGAGGAAACTTTGTTTTGATCACTATTTTTACAGATCAGGGTTCATGTTGTGTGTCGCTGGTTTTGTTCTTTTTGGTTAGTTCATCGTTGGGGGTTATTTAGAGCTGTTACTCATTAAACATTTTGTGAATGGTAAATATTTGCAGACACAAACTAGTGACTCTGTGTATTTCAATTCTTTTCTTGGCAGACCGCTATTGACATCCTGGGATTCACTGCAGATGAGAAGGCAAGCATATTTAAGCTGACTGGAGCTGTCATGCATCATGGCAACATGAAGTTCAAGCAGAAGCAGCGTGAGGAGCAGGCTGAGCCTGATGGCACCGAGGGTAAGAAACATCTAAACCAGGTGCTCTTGCCCTGTTACTAATCAAAAAGGATGATCATGAATTTCATTCATAATTGGGAATGATCACATTTACTGTACTCCTTCCTACAGTGGCTGATAAAATCGCCTACCTCATGGGCCTGAACTCAGCTGATTTGCTTAAAGCTTTGTGCTACCCAAGAGTCAAGGTTGGGAATGAGTATGTGACCAAAGGTCAGACTGTCCCTCAGGTAATGGAAGTCAGAAAGAAAACTGAAATTAAACTGCAACAATAAAAATAGCAAATCTAGGACACTGTTACATTTTCAGCTGATAGCATTCTTCTGACTCATAATGCCATAAATATTAAATGTATTGTTTATTAGTTATTCCTATAATATTTCCTATCAATTGAACTCAATCAATGAAACAGTCAATCAATTGTTTATGAATTCGGTGACCTTCACTTAACTATTCATATTTCTAAAACCAGGTGAACAATGCCGTCAGTGCCCTCTGCAAGTCAGTCTATGAGAAGATGTTCTTGTGGATGGTCGTCAGAATCAATGAAATGCTGGACACCAAACAGCCCAGAAGCTATTTCATCGGTGTCCTGGACATTGCTGGGTTTGAGATCTTTGATGTAAGTTTGTTTACCTGACAGTCCAAGCCACCATCATATACATCACTCAATCAGTATTGTTTTTTAACTGCCTCGTAAAGGCCTTTGCTGACCTTTAGTATGTTTTTAGTTCAACAGCTTGGAGCAGCTGTGCATCAACTTCACCAATGAAAAACTGCAACAGTTTTTCAACCACCACATGTTTGTCCTGGAGCAAGAGGAGTACAAGAAGGAGGGAATCGAATGGGAATTTATTGACTTCGGTATGGACTTGGCCGCCTGCATTGAACTGATTGAGAAGGTACAACACATCCACTTTGGAAAAACGGGAATAACTTCAAATGCCTTGCAAGTGTTAACATCGTTGTTTCATCACCACAGCCAATGGGCATCTTCTCTATCCTTGAAGAGGAGTGCATGTTCCCCAAGGCAACGGACGTGACCTTCAAGAACAAACTGTATGACCAGCATCTTGGTAAAAGTGCCCCCTTCCAAAACCCAAACCGGCCAAAGGCAAAGCTGAGGCCCACTTCTCTCTGGTGCACTACGCTGGCACTGTGGATTATAATGTTCTTGGCTGGCTGGATAAGAATAAGGATCCTCTGAATGACACAGTGGTTCAGCTGTATCAGAAGTCATCAGTGAAGCTGTTGTCTCACCTCTATGCAACTCATGCCGGATCAGAAGGTATCCTGAAGGGAATAAAATGCAAGTTTGAAGAAATAGAGTTCATTTACTAAGAGTCAAAAAAAAATGTAATCTTTATTTTATAGCTGAGGGAGGTGCCAAAAAGGCTGGCAAGAAGAAGGGTGGCTCCTTCCAGACTGTCTCTGCTCTGTTTAGGGTGAGTAACTCATTGTGATTCTTTACACATATGACATTTGTATTGTATAAAAAACACTCAACACTTGATTTCTCTGTTCTACAGGAGAATTTGGGCAAGTTGATGACCAACTTGAGGAGCACTCATCCTCACTTTGTGCGCTGTTTGATTCCTAATGAGTCAAAGACTCCTGGTGAGCCTAACATCGTCATTGTGGACATACAGAAGACACAGCTTACATGGAACAAGACTGACCTTTTTGTGCCTTTTCAGGTCTCATGGAGAACTTCCTGGTCATCCATCAGCTGAGGTGTAACGGTGTGCTGGAAGGTATCAGGATCTGCAGGAAAGGTTTCCCCAGCAGAATCTTGTATGGTGACTTCAAGCAGAGGTATTAAGTGGGATAAAATGAGGAATATATATTGATATTGTGGAAAGAGAAGCAAACTGAGATAAAAATAATTTTTTGAACATGCTATTTCTTTTCCTCTTAATCAGATACAAAGTATTGAATGCTAGTGTCATCCCTGAGGGACACTTCATCGACAACAAGAAGGCCTCCGAGAAACTCCTGGGCTCAATTAGTATTGACCATACTCAATACAAGTTTGGGCACACAAAGGTTTTTTTTTTATCATTTAATTACTAGCCATGCTTATGCAAATAAATGAAAGAATTCACCTGCAGCGGCCCTCTGTTTCAGGTGTTCTTCAAGGCTGGTCTCCTGGGTACTCTGGAGGAGATGAGAGATGAGAAGCTGGCAGAGCTGTGCACAATGACTCAAGCTCTCTGCAGAGGTTACCTGATGAGGAGAGAGTTTGTCAAGATGATGGAGAGGAGGTAGTGTATCAAAAATGTATATTCAATTGAATTTTTTCAATCATTTTATTACAAAATGTATAGTTTACCAGAGTCCAGCAGTACCTTAAATTTTTGCTTTGTTTTGTTTTCAGGGAGGCCATTTACTCCATCCAGTACAACATCCGCTCATTCATGAATGTCAAAACCTGGCCATGGATGAAGCTGTACTTCAAAATCAAGCCTCTCCTGAAGAGCGCTGAAACTGAAAAGGAGATGGCACAAATGAAGGTGGACTTTGAAAAAACCAAGGAGGATCTTGCAAAGGCTCTGGCTAAGAAGAAAGAGCTGGAGGAGAAGATGGTTTCTCTGCTGCAGGAAAAGAATGACCTTGCCCTGCAAGTGCAGTCTGTACGTAACCATCATGCATCACCAGATAGCATTTCATGTAGACGTGTGTTTGTGTCACATAAGTCGCTTGGAAATAACATGAAGCCTTTTGCATTGGCCACTAGGAAAGTGAAAATCTCAGCGATTCCGAGGAAAGGTGTGAGGGGCTCATCAAAGCAAAAATCCAACTTGAGGCCAAAGTCAAAGAGACGGCAGAGAGGCTGGAGGATGAGGAGGAAATCAATGCTGAGCTGACAGCAAAGAAGAGGAAGCTGGAGGATGAGTGCTCTGAGCTGAAGAGAGACATTGATGACTTGGAGCTCACCCTGGCCAAAGTGGAAAAAGAGAAGCATGCCACTGAGAACAAGGTGCATGAATCTTCTAAATGACTTCAAAATGTTATTTTATTTTATTTTGATTTTATTTTATTTGGGCACCCTTGAAACTTATTTTGAAAATATGGTTGATGAAAGGTCAAAAACCTGGTTGAAGAGATGGCATCACTTGATGAGGCCATTGCCAAGCTGACCAAAGAGAAGAAAGCCCTCCAAGAGGCCCACCAGCAGACCCTTGATGACCTGCAGGCAGAGGAAGACAAAGTCAACACTCTGACCAAGGCCAAGACCAAGCTGGAGCAGCAAGTGGACGATGTAAGGAACAATAACACACAGTCATTTCAGTCACATGTTAAGTTTGAAACATAATAAAAATGTCTTGTCTCTTTCAATGCAGCTTGAAGGATCCCTGGAGCAAGAGAAGAAGCTCCGTATGGATCTTGAGCGAGCTAAAAGAAAGCTTGAAGGAGATCTGAAACTGGCCCACGAGACCATAATGGATCTGGAGAATGACAAGCAGCAGTCTGAGGAGAAAATAAAGAAGTATGTTTCCTTGGACTTAATATTCAATAAGAAAATGACAACCAATTGCAGGCGAGAAGTAATTTTAACCTCATTTTGCTTGATTCTGGAGAAAAATTGATAAAAAATAAATTTTCCATTCACAGAAAGGACTTTGAAACAAGTCAGCTTCTTGGCAAAATTGAGGATGAGCAGGTGCTTTCTGCCCAGCTTCAGAAAAAGATCAAGGAACTTCAGGTTAGTAACTTCTGTACCATCACTGAATGACTGCACTCTTGTAAAGATCAAGACCTTGCAAAAATAATTAAGAATATGGATATAGGCAGAGTGATTTTGTTTAACCAATCCATCTCAGGCTCGTATTGAGGAGCTGGAGGAAGAGATCGAAGCTGAGCGGGCTGCTCGGGCCAAGGTGGAGAAGCAGAGGTCGGATCTCTCCAGGGAACTGGAGGAGATCAGTGAGAGGCTTGAAGAAGCCGGTGGAGCAACAGCCATTCAAATTGAGATGAACAAGAAGCGCGAGGCCGAGTTCCAGAGGCTGCGCCGTGACCTCGAGGAGTCCACCCTGCAGCACGAGGCTACCGCTGCAGCTCTGCGCAAGAAGCAGGCCGACAGCGTAGCCGAGTTGGGAGAGCAGATCGACAACCTCCAGAGGGTCAAACAGAAGCTGGAGAAAGAGAAGAGCGAGTACAAGATGGAGATCGATGACCTGACAAGCAACATGGAGGCTGTCTCCAAGTCAAAGGTAAAGTTAAAAAGGACCCAAAGAAAGTCATTTGATTAAATCCTGTTCACTCAGCCTCAACATCGTATTGTGTTTCTTCTGCAGATCAATCTTGAGAAAATGTGCCGAACTCTTGAAGACCAGCTGAGCGAGATGAAGACCAAGAATGATGAACATGTGAGACAGTTGAATGACATTAGTATTCAAAGGGCGAGGCTGCAAACCGAGAATGGTACGTGAACATACAACTGCCCATTTCCAGGAATTTCAAATCTAATGCATGTAGATTTTGCTTGGTTTTAAGTCTCCATCTCCTGCAGGGGAAATTTCTCGCCAGCTGGAGGAGAAGGAAGCTCTGGTCTCTCAGCTGACAAGGAGCAAGCAGGCTTTCACGCAGCAGATCGAAGAAATGAAGAGACATATTGAAGAGGAGGTCAAAGTGGGTAAACATTTCTGAACATAGCTTTGGCGATTTGACTGGTTTTACTAAAAAAAAAAAAAATCAATATTTATTTTTTCTTTCATTATTGTTGCCAGGCCAAGAACGCCCTGGCTCATGCCGTCCAGTCTGCTCGCCATGACAGCGACCTGCTCAGAGAGCAGTATGAGGAGGAGCAGGAAGCCAAGGCTGAGCTGCAGCGTTCAATGTCCAAAGCCAACAGCGAAGTGGCTCAGTGGAGAACCAAATACGAGACTGATGCCATTCAGCGCACTGAGGAGCTGGAAGAGGCCAAGTAATGAAAACGTCTGGACACCAGGTCAGTTCCTCGTGTAGCAGTTCTGATCTTGAACCTCAATGTGTCCATTACAGGAAGAAGCTGGCTCAGCGTCTTCAGGACGCGAGGAGTCCATCGAGGCTGTGAATGCAAAGTGTGCCTCTCTGGAAAAGACCAAACAGAGGCTGAATGGTGAAGTGGAGGACCTGATGATCGATGTGGAGAGAGCTAACGCTCTGGCCGCTAACCTTGATAAGAAGCAAAGGAACTTTGACAAGGTGAGATTCTTCCATGTGGCTTTCCTGCTGAAATCAAGAAAAAATCATTTCGAACAACTAAGAGACTTTGGAGATTTTATATTCAGGTTCTTGCTGAGTGGAAGCAGAAGTACGAGGAGTGCCAGGCAGAGCTGGAGGGATCTCAGAAGGAAGCCCGCTCTCTCAGCACTGAGATGTTCAAGATGAAGAATTCCTATGAAGAAGCTCTGGACCATCTGGAGACCCTGAAGAGGGAGAACAAGAATCTGCAACGTAAGATGTTTCTAAAAACAGCAAATGTTTTTTTTTCAGTGAACCTACACACTTACTGTATGAAAATAAAAAAGGGGGGGAAAGACACAAATTTGAGAACAATTCTTTGCACCTTGTTAACAGAGGAGATTTCTGATCTGACCGAGCAAATTGGAGAGAGTGGAAAAACCATCCATGAACTGGAGAAAGGCAAAAAGACTGTTGAGATAGAGAAGTCCGAACTTCAGACATCACTTGAAGAGGCTGAGGTACAGTATGACAGTTTAAAAAAAAACAACTATTTTTAATGATGCAGGATCAAATGTTTGATTTCTGTCCTACTGTTGCTACTCTCCAAATCAAGGCCACCCTGGAACATGAGGAATCAAAGATTCTCAAAATCCAGCTTGAGCTCACTCAGGTCAAGAGTGAAATTGACAGAAAGCTGGCGGAGAAGGACGAGGAGATTGAGCAGATCAAGAGGAACAGCCAGAGAGTGATTGAGTCCATGCAGACTACTTTGGATGCCGAGATCAGGAGCAGGAACGATGCCCTGAGAATCAAGAAGAAGATGGAGGGAGACCTGAACGAGATGGAGATACAGCTGAGCCACGCCAACCGGCAGGCAGCTGAAGCCCAGAAGCAGCTGAGGAACATCCAGGGACAACTCAAGGTTCGTTTGCTCAACTGATTTTCCTTGGTGCCTTTTCACAAGGAGAAATCCAAATTGTTAAATACACCTGCTTGTGTTTTCAGGATGCCCTGCTGCACCTGGATGAAGCAGTGAGAGGTCAGGAAGAAATGAGGGAGCAGGCGGCCATGGTGGAGCGCAGGAACAACCTGATGGTGGCCGAGATCGAGGAGCTGAGAGCCGCCCTGGAGCAGACGGAGAGGAGCCGCAAAGTGGCCGAGCAGGAGCTGGTGGATGCCAGCGAGCGCGTGACCCTCCTGCACTCCCAGGTAGGTCAGGAATAAGAGAGCTGACAGGAGCAAAGAAATGGAAGTGGAAGATATAATTTGAAATCCTGTGTGTTTAGAATACCAGCCTCATCAACACCAAGAAGAAGCTGGAAGCCGACTTCATTCAAGTCCAGGGTGAAGTGGAGGATGCTATCCAAGAGGCCAGAAACGCTGAAGAAAAGGCCAAGAAGGCCATCACTGATGTAAGGCATCGCTGTACTTTAATGGTTATTTGGTGAAATATATTGTGTCTCAGAACTGACAAGACACCGTCTTCTTCGCTCATGTCTGTCTAGGCGGCTATGATGGCTGAGGAGCTGAAGAAGGAGCAGGACACCAGCGCTCACCTGGAGAGGATGAAGAAGAACCTGGAGGTGACAGTGAAGGACCTGCAGCACCGCCTGGACGAGGCTGAGAATCTGGCCATGAAGGGGGGCAAGAAGCAGCTCCAGAAGCTGGAGGCCAGGGTAGGTCCACTAATGTCCAGCTGGCTAACAGCTGGTGGAAGCTAGAAATGAACTTGAATCTCTTCATTTGAATGCATCCATCTCCTGTCCAGGTGCGAGAGTTGGAGGCTGAGGTTGACGGTGAGCAAAGACGCAGTGCTGAGGCTATCAAAGGAGTGAGAAAATACGAGAGAAAATTGAAGGAGCTCACCTACCAGGTAATTGACAAAATTTACACAACCTCTTATGGTTACAGTATTTTAAACATCTGTGCATACATCTGCACATGCCAATTGAAGTTATCCCTAAATGATTTGTCATTTATCAGACTGAGGAGGACAAGAAGAACATTGCCAGGCTCCAGGATCTGGTGGACAAGCTGCAGCTGAAAATGAAATCCTACAAGCGCCAGGCCGAGGAGGCTGTAAGCATAGCAGTTTCATGTCAGCACACACCATAACGGGGGACTTAGTCGAAGGGGTTTGACTTCACCATGGTTTTATCACACAGGAGGAGCAGGCCAACACTCACCTGTCCAGGTTCAGGAAGGTGCAGCATGAAATGGAGGAGGCTCAGGAGAGAGCTGACATCGCTGAGTCCCAAGTCAACAAGCTAAGGGCCAAGAGTCGCGAAATTGTCAAGGTACCCTGCAAAAAAAAAAGTCTGAGATAGAGCAACTCTGGATTTTTCTTTCGCATATACCATTTGACCATATATTGTCATCCATTCATTTCAGACCAAGGAAGGAGAGGAGTGAAGAGGAATTCCAGAACATAGAGTTACAACAAGTCATATAATATGAACATGTTGTTGCTGTTTCTACCCTTTCACTCTAAAAGTCAATAAAAGCAGATAGCTTGTTGCAGTATTGTCTTTCTATTCTTCTATTCAATGTTTCATCCCTTTTGGATCAATGTTTAGTATTTAACATACACAATGTGTTATATGACAACAGCCCTCAGGGGGCTAAAAACTACTGTACTGTGCATACAAATTAAAGGAGGTTTAAAATTAATAAAAGAAAAAACTGGAACCAGGTATTAAACTAGTATGTGATGGAGGAGCGTCATAAAAAGAAGAGATGACTTACTGCTTTTGACCAACAGAGGCCAGCATTGCACCGGAAGACGACTTGTTGGAAATGTTGAAAATTTTTAATTGATTTCTGACAGGACCAAGGTTATATTACATACATATTTATTCATATTTGGAAATTTATTCCCAACAGGGGGTGTGGTTTATATCTGCACATACGCAAAAATTAAGCATTTAAGCAAAATAACACTATGACTCTCCAAAACACACAGTTTAAAACAAAACAAAACAATGGCTAAGAATAATACATTAAACTATTCTGAAGTGGCCCTCTATGAGTCCTGATCTAAATCCTGTTGAAAATGCACAAGGAACTGAAACACACAGTTTGGAGCAGACACCCTTCAAAACTGAGACAGCTTCAGCAGTTTGTCCACGAGAAGTGGGCCAAAATCCCCGTCAAGAGGTGCAGAAGTCTCATTGAGAGACACAGAAATTACCTGATTGCAGTGATTTCCTCAAAAGTCTGTGCAACAAAATATTAAGTTAAGGGTACCATCATTTTACTTTTCGTTTCATTATTTTTTTTCAATGACTTAGTTGAACCACAATTAAAAAGTAATGTCTGATTTTAGTGAGAAGAAATAAGTGCAACATATATATATATATGTGTGTGTGTGTATATATATATATATATATATGTGTATATATATATAGATGTATATATATATGTATTTTTATATATGTATATATATATATATATATATATATATATATATATATATATATATATATATATATATATATATATATATATATATATATATATATATATATATATATATATATATATATATATATATATATATATATATATATATATATATATATATATATATATATATATATATATATATATATATATATATATATATATATATATATACACACTGTAAATGCCGCCTCCCTCACTAGGTGGCGCTGTTGTTACAAGTGTCCTGCGAAAGCCTGCAGAAAGATACCATTGGGCCGCTGCTGACGGGGACTGCTGCAGTGTAAACAAGACCGTCCGAGGCTGCAGCAGGGTCCCTGTGAGAGGACGCCAGCGGGTTGTCGCCTGCCGTCAGGGAGCGCGCCCATTACGTGCGTCTTAGATCGTGTCTCTTTTGCGTTATTTCCTTCGTCGATTTGTTTGTTAAGTGCGCAACGACTTGGGAGTCCGCAGTGGAAGGCGCTCGTGTTTATTGCTCAAGTGTGCACTTGACAGTCTTTGCACTTTTTGAAAGAAGAAGAAGAAGAAACAGCCCCCTTTGAATCGCGGTCTTTCGGTCCGATGCGCATCACCACCAACAGATCTCCCTTTTCCTGCTCCGTCTCGGGGGAATGACGGAGAAACAAGAAAGTCAAGATGCCGAGGAGGACGCAGCACCGTCCGGGAGGAGCGCGACCTTGCCGCCGCTCCGGCCGCCCTGCGAGCGCCTCTCGTGCCAGAAGAGCAGCGTCTGCTCCCGCTCCTACTTCGTAGTGGTCATGGTGTTTTTCCACGTCTACATCTTCAATGTCATTGCGCTGCTGTTTTACGTGCACTACAGCAGCGGGCACGACCAAGACACCAGCCGGGCTCGTGATGCCCCCGGCAGTGAGCAGCAGCAGCAACCGCAGCAGCAGCAGCGCCGCCTGGAGTCGAGATCTTCGCCACCCGAGCCTCGCTTCATGCATGACGTGTCTCTCGCGAGGGTCGAGGGGATAAGGGTGAGTAATGTGATGATGACGCATCGGTGCCTCCTTTTTGTTTCCTCTCTCTCTCTCTCTCTCTCTCTCTCTCTCTCTCTCTCTCTCTCCATCCTTGCGGACACCAGCAGCGTCACTAACATCACCGGTTACTGTTTCCCCTGCCAGGTGGGACACGTCCAGGAGGTGTCGCTGGTCTCAGGCAAAGTGCATGAAATGCGGACCCTGAGTTTGAAACCTCTTCTGTTTGGTGAGGGGGCTTTTATTTATGCGTGGTGCATATTTCTCTATCACTATCCATCCATTTTCAATACGCGCTTCTTCCTGCACTCAGGGTTGCAGGGGTCTGCTGCAGCCTCTCTCGACTGTCATGGGGCGATGGCAGGGTCTCACCCTGGACAAGTTTACCGCAGGGCCACATAGAAAGACAAACAAAGAAATACAACCATTGGCATTCACTCACACACCTACAGTCAATATAGAGTTCCCAATTCACATCACATGCATGTTTTTGGAGTGTGTGAGGAAGCCAGATAACCCAGAGAGAACCCACACAAACGCAGGGAGAACATGCAGACTCCACACAGACAGACACCAGGCCCCGGGGATCGAACCTGCAACCTTGTTGTTAGGTGACAGCACTTGTCATCATTTTGTGCACCATGTATTGGACAACATTTATGTTTTGTTTGCTTGTTTGCGTTGTTTTAGCGTGTCATCCAGTCAGCCTACATACACCACTAAGTAGCGTACATGTGTATGTGAAAATCAATGAAGGATGAATAAAATGGGCCAGTGTGCCCTGAGGCAACTGCTCCCCCAACAGTGCCCACCACATGCTGGTCTCGCTGTTGACTGGGCCATGCACTGGCCAGTGCGAAAACAACATGAACGAATGCATAGTTTATGTTGGTTCCAATATACAAGACTTAAATTGTGTGAAATCAGCTGGCGGAAGACACTTACAAATTTGAGCAAATATGTTTTCTCACAACAAAATTTAACAAACTCTCTAGCCAAAAAAGGAGTCGACTGAAGCCGAGGCTTATTTTTGCCTCGTATACAAGCCACAAAATAAGAAAGCATATGAGTAATACGCATAAAGAAAAGAACAAATCTCACTGTACATTATTCTTCTTGATCATATCATATTTCACATCATGCTGCTCGAAAAAGGTTGTCTTGCTTGACACAAACACTTTGCCAGGCTTGTCATCAATAATCTATTAGATTTGCCAGTGCCCCTGGTGACATCACGTAGGTGTGATTTACAGCAGTGGGTGTATGAGCGGACTTTCTGAAAAGTTGCGCAAGTAAAGGGAATTTTACTGCATTCTACTCAGTTCATTTACAGAATAGAGACATATTGGTAGATAACATTGTTATAGTGAACTATTAAATGGGTGGTTCTAATAATATTAATACAAGATTGCTTGTTTTGATAACTCTCTTTTCAAAGCACTCATATTGAAAAGCATGGTTTGTTCACCCCACAGTCATACTGCTGGGGGTGAACTGCATGTCTAACCGCCGCTGCCCTGAGGCAGCCAGGCTGAAAATCTGTGTCAAACGACCACCACTGAACAATCACTCTCCTTTTTTCAAGACAATCTGGGTGAAGTGCACCAAAGGACACAACGACAGCAACTGGGATAGAGCAGGATTTGAACCACTCTACCTTCTGAGCTGTTGTCTCCCAGATTCTGCTCCCAGTCAGTGCGCCACGTTTAATTGATGCCGCGTTTTCTGCAGAGATCCCTGAGTTTCTGTCCGAGGAAGAATGTCGGGTAGTGATGCAACTTGCACAGCTGAAGGGTCTGATGGAGAGCCAGCTGATGGTGCTGGACGGTCAGGAGGAGCTGGCCAAGGAGCTCAACCTCAGCCCAGAAGAGATCTTCACCCTTCTGGACATCAACCAAGATGGACAGTTGCAGCTCCATGAGGTGACGTTTCAGTTTCAGTTTGAACTGTGAGAACTTTAGCTGGTTCACCCACCCAGTCAGCCAGACCCAGCTGACCCACCCCTCATGCCCTCTGACAGATTTTGACTCATTCGCGAGTAAGAGATGGGATTTGGCTCACACCGGAGAATCTTAAGGAGATCTATACTGGACTCAAGGCTGACAAGGATGGTAACGGTGAGAGTATTTGCATATTACAGGTGAAGATTGGATGAAAGCCTTTTTTTTTTAAAGGATACAAGCAGTAAATACAAATATTTGATTAAAATAATATTCAAAATATTTCATTTTTTCCAATTTAAATGACAAAACATAAACAGACATGTTGATAATATGCATACCACATTTTTTTAGATCTTATGAATTTATGTATGAACTTATGTTCATGAATCATTAACTCTCATGTGCTGTCCACGTTTGTTTCTTCTTATTCTGAAGTGACAAATATAAATATAAACCATGCGTCATGTTTTATTTTGCTTTATTTTTCTTTGAAGGTTGGACTGAGACATACAAAGCCCCAGCCCAGATGTGAAATGGGGGAAAATAACTAATTTGTGGCCACAATATAGATATAATTTGTGCACGAAACACTAATTCGTTTCGTGCGCATGTTATACCTATTTCATGCTTACAAAAATAAGTATTTTGTGGACGTTATTTTTTATTTCATGGCCACAAACTAGCATTTCATGGGAACAAATTATTGTTTCATAGGGACAAATTGGGTTTTTTTGGAAATAAATTAAGTTTTTGTGGGAACAAATTACTAGTGTGTGCAAATTAAATCTATATTGTGGCCACTATTTTAATTTTTATTATGTAATTTCTGGGTCACTGTAAAGACAAGCTAATTATGTTTTTAAAAAATGAATATACAATAATGAGAAAGCCTAAGTATGCTTTCAGAAAGGCAAACTGTGATTGCAGCAGACAGTCACTGCTTTCACATTCTGGACAGGTTTGCTGAGTCTGGAGGAATTCCGCCTCCTGAGCAATGACGCCTTCCAGCGATTCCTGATGCAGCAAGGTGTAAAGAGGAGTCAGCTGGTGAGAAACAGCCGACACACGTGGCTCTATCAGGGCAAAGGAGCTCACCGGGTGCTGCAGGACATTAAAACCAGGCAGGTCCCCCTCACCCTCCTGCGCTACAGTCTTATACTTCTGCACAGAGTGGCGGGAAAAATTCAACACACACACACTGGACTGAAAGAAGAATTCAACATTTTTCCTACCTCTTTCTTTTAAAGGGTGACGCGGCTGACGCGGCTCCCGCCCACCCTGGTGGACCTCAGTGAGCCGCTCCAGGTGGTTCGCTACGAGGAGGGAGGACACTACCACGCTCACCACGACAGTGGGCCGGTCTACCCTGAAACCGCCTGCACGCACACCCGCCTCGCCGCCAACACATCCACTCCCTTTGAGACGTCCTGCAGGTGAGATCCGCCAGGGGAACGTAACTCCCCAAAGATCAACTAAGAGGGTTAATAAGAGGGGCGGCAAATCATGTCTGAATCCATTGTGTCTGATGTGGTTATTAAGTTGTGCATCGACATCGTGCGAGCCCTCTGTGGACTGCTGGCATGTGAACTTCTTCTGTGTCTCTCCATGGTCAACTTAAAACTGTGCTTTCCGCCTGTCTGTTTGTGTACGTCCGTGTAGTGCTTCTCTGCACGATACATGTGTTTGTCAATTTAAATCTGTGTCGCACACCTAGGTACATCACAGTTCTCTTCTACCTGAACTCTGTTGAGGGGGGTGGGGAGACTGCATTCCCTGTGGCAGACAACAGGACCTATGACGAAGTGGTGCGTAAGTGTTTGCAGTTCTTGCAAGTGTGTGCGGAGGCGAGTGTTGTGTACATTCTGTGCATGTCTCTCTGGTGTCTGTTGAGGCTCAATGGTTAGTCAGTTGGTGCATCACGGGCCTCTTTGTCGTACAGCGCCACTGAGGTGGATTTTGTGTTTCAGTGTCTCATACAGAACGACGTGGATCTCCTGGACACCAGAAGGAACTGTGACAAGAGCAACCTCAGGGTGAATCCGACCAAAGGGACGGCTGTGTTTTGGTATAACTACCTATCTGATGGAAGAGGTAGGGGCTCAGTGAAGTTCTTATTAATGTGCTGCTATGCAAATACATTGGTTTAAAATCATAATACCATTTTCCATTGAGCATCACTGCTATCTGCTAGCTTGATAGCATTAATTATTCATGAAGCAGAGTCGGGGTGACGTGAACAGTTGTGTTGCTAGTTTATCAGAATCTGAAAATGTGTTTATATTCTATCACCCCATGTCCAACACTGCTCTCAGTGTTGGTGTTAGTAGGGCTCTGACCAATCCTAGCTATGTTAGCGTGAACGTAAGGTTCTCTTCAGGGTAGTCTGGACATTTTCAACTCAATATTGGGTAGGGCGTTTGGTTTATAGGGTTAAAATCTATATACAGATTGTTTTGTTTGCAGCCATAACTCTTACGCAACTTGCGCCACAACAAAATTTAGACTTTTCTGTTGCATGCGGTCATCGATGTTCACAGTGTTGTGCAATCAATGATTATGTAATGGCACTTTGAAAAAGAGCCTTAAAGAAAAATCAACAGATTTTGTATGTATTTACCTAGTACAAACAATCACTTATTTGGCTTTCAGGTTGTATAGCTGTTAAAAATATGAATAATTTTCCACAAACTTGGAAAATAGTTGGACAGCTTGAACATCACCATGGAGTGGAATTTAGCTTCATAACAGCACTGATGTATTGACATTTTTTTTCCGATTAGGTTGGGTGGGAGAGCAGGATGAATATGCCCTGCACGGCGGCTGTGTGGTCACTCATGGAGTCAAATGGGTGGCAAATAAATGGATCAACATTGATCCGGATTATCAGCGGCAGATTCGCTACCAGCAGCTGGTTGCACAACTTCCAGAGGATGAGGATGATGAAGGTTTGAACCTGAACCCTGGCATGCACACTTCTGATGTACATCAAGACCTATAAGCTCATAAACCAAATCTATTAAGTCTTCCTTCGTCTGTGCACAACGCCAGTCTCCAGTAGCAACATCCTCTGTGGCCAGTATGAAGAGACAAGATTTATTCAGGGAATGAGGTCACAGTGGATTTATGCAACTGTAAAGAAATGATTTTGCTAAGTATGCTCGGATAATGCTACCCTATATTTTTGAATCTCCCAGTGAATTTCCCATTTTAGTACTATTGCACTACAAACTCAAAAGAGTTGCTAGAGAGAGTCTATCTGCATGCATAAGCTTTACATGTTCTGCTGTGGCGATAAGCAAACTTTTGTACTTGAAAATGGCTAATGTAAACATTTCAACATAATACATAATAATACCAAAAAACATACAATAGAGTGAAAAACAGCTCTCGGGTCAAACCAGTGTGCATGCTGCCTTCTCTTTGTTTCTCGAGTGAAAATTCTGTCAAATTTGTATTTATTTACAGTATGGATGGGTTTTTGTTTCGTTTGTTTGTTCATATTTCCATGAAAATGCACTGCACCATTGATCCAAAGTGGGTAAATTAAGCTTGCAGACAATATTTTTATTGATTGTACTAGAGTGTACTATTGATGTCATGTACAAAATAAAACTGAGACAACTAAGAGTTTAATCACAGTCTTTACTCCACCCTCAGTGTTGAACATTCTGTTTGTTTGGAGTCCTTAAAGCTTTGTGCTGTCGTACATCTCCTGAAAAAAAACGGGCACAATGTTACAATAAGATTTCAGGTTTAGTAGCATGTAGTGGCAAAACAAATACATTGCAAGCAACGTTGAAATCGACCCCTGTTTTCTGATGTCACACTTGATCTCAAATCCCTGATAGCACCTGTTAGGTTAGGGTAGGACCACATAACCCCCTGAGCAGAAAAAAATAATAATTTTAATGACTTTTTCATACTAAACCATATATGTGTCACTTCTCTTCTGTCTCACCATAATTAATCCCATGTCAGTATGGGGCAAATTAACAGCAACTGAATAGCTAAATACTATGTGTTCAATTCACTGATCAACAGCTTGTGTGACTGTTTGCTGTCTACACCTACCAGTGGGGGCTCGTAACTGGGGAATGACGTGGCTCCGCGATGACTCAGACAGTAGAGCACAGCATCGTGAACAGTGGCAAAAACACACCTCTGTGTTACTGACTCAGAGAAGAATTCGCCAACCTCCAGCTGTTGCATCACGGAGGCTTGAGAGCAAACAGAGGTCGCAGTCAAATTAGTTTTCGTGCGGCCTCTCACAGAGACAACACAATCAGAGAGGTTATTCACTCACCTTGGCAGCCAGCCAGGTAGATGTCTACATCAATTTCACTGAAGTCCTGGAAGATCTGCCAATGTAAATCAGAAAGGTAAACAACAAACCGACAAACCTTCAAATGCACCTAGCTATTGCGCTACTATGACTATTAAGACATACATTTTTTATGGTCTTAATCGCCACTGTGTCGATGAAGTTCGCCGTGGAGAGGTCTATGATGATGGAGTGAATATCCCAGGTCCACTTGCCCAGAGACCCGAGCGACACCCGCTCCAGATCTCGACTCAGCGTATCCTCACTGTTGGAGCCCAGAGTGGTGGTGTCCCCGTCCTGCACCTCAGTCATCCAACCCAAACTGGTGCAGTCTTGATCTCCTCCCTTCAGGTACTCCCATCGGGAGCGTCCGTCTGCTGTTTGGGGAGTGGTTGGCACGACAAACACCGTGCCGTTCTCTCTTTCGGTCCACGTCTCGTCCTCCCTGTCTGACTCGGTTGTGTCTCCCCACCGGCCCGCCTCTTCCTCCACAGAAAACACTGGGATGGCTTTCTGCTGCTTATCAGCCGTCTGTGCGCGTCTCTGCTGAGTGGACAATGAGCAAAATGGCTGATTTGTCCTTTAGGTATAAATGTGTTGGCGATTACCTTTTAACTGACAGTTTTCTCTCAGTAAACATGTTAATGGAGTCACACCACAACCTCTCTCTTGGCCTTCCTTTTCGCTCGTCTTGCAGCCCTCTTCTCCCTGCGTTTTGCTTTGGCCTCCTGCCTCCTCTTATAGATGATCATCTTACTGATGTCAAGGCCACTCTGAAAACATGCAGAGGAAAAAGGGTTTTCCAAGTGTGCCGCACTTCTAAGAATCGGGCATGCGTTTGATGAACAGTAGTGCTGAGATATATGTCACGTCCCAAGAGAAATGTTCCAATTTTTTCTTTCATTTAAAGGTATTGGCTCTTTTGTTTTGCGCTGCTTGGTGGATTGGATGACTCAGCTCTATCGGTATGAAAGAACAAAGACACCAAATGGCTGATTTTATGCATTGTTCATCATGGAGACATGGGACTTCTACTGGCCACAATTGTGTCCCAAGAGATTAGAGCATTGATTGCTTTCAGCGTCGACGAGCCTCATTGAACCCGTGATGGAGGCTCTGTCGCACACCATTATACTGACACTCTGCAAGCTGTCGCTCCAGTAGCGCAACGATCAGCAGAGCATTCAATCAGCATGTACTTTGAAATTTCAGATCCAGAAACCAAATGATAAAGAGCCAATACCAATAAATTAATATGAACGTATTTAGTAGGAGGGACATTTGCTTCTTAGTTCTTTTGAACATGACACAAATGATCCTTTCTAAAATGGGACATCATTTAAAAGGGGAATGAAGAAGCTTTCCAGTTATACCAGATTCAGGACTAAAAACAGCTAACAGCACCAATATTGACCAAACACAGCCATATGTGGTTATGGAAATTTTCATTAGAGATTATGTCATCAATCTGTTGCAAAACAAAAAAATATCTGAAAATACAGGTAAATTTAGGAAGTGGCAGATGAAATTAGAAAAATAAATATATAATTGGCAGCAGCCATGGGTAAAGTATATACATATACATAAAAAAAATATATCTAAAAATAAGAAACTAACCTTTTCTTTTAGAGCTTCGAGGAAAAGTTCAGCATTGGCAAAATACACAGTGGCAGAAGAGCGAAATATAGTGATGCCTGGAATCTCCCTTGCCTGATGAGTCAAAAATAGTTAAGTTCCTAATAAGTCAAAATGAAAAGGTTGTATTTGTAGATCACCATCTGTTGGTTACCTTTCCATGAGTCTCTACATCCACATATAATTCTGTCCCTGGAACATTTCCCAGTACAGAGTAAGTTGGCCTGCACACAGGGTAGGGGTAGCCAAAAAAAACTGTGAGTTTACTCTCTCACACACCAAATAACAGCATTGAGACTGAAGCTGTGGCAAATTGCAGAGGACGCTTACATCTGAGTTCTGACGATTACAGTCAGCAAAGCGAAGGATATCGATGCTGCAAGACCCAGGTCCAGATTTAAGAGCATCGTCGACACCCAGGTGACAAGCCAAATCATCTGGAAGGATTCAAATTGAGTTCAGTGTCTCTTTCCTGTGATGACAAAAATCTTTGCCATTACGGCAATAATGAAGTTCTCACCAGATCAATCCTGCTGCTTTTCCACAGAGTGACAACGTCATAGTGCTGCTTAAACATCCCCTTTAGATTTACGAAAACAATGGACGCAAGAACAGCCTAAAAAAAATAAGCACACACAACATTTTATATGATTTATCAGACCTGTGCCTGCAAGTTTGCATGGCAAACATTAAGTTAAAGCTGCAAGTTGCGTTCAAGGGACTGAGCCTGCTGTGACACGCTGACCCCTGCTGACCACTGCCGACGCCTGCTGACCCCTTCCGAAGGCTGCCAAAATCCTTCAATAAGCTCTCTGCGGCGTGACTGTATGAGTCCGAGGCCCCAATGAGAGAAACTAGTGATTTATTTTTGCATCCCTGGAAAGCAGTCACATGGATCTAGGTGGCTGCTTCTGTTTAAAGATTCAAAAGATTTTATTTGTCTCATATCACATTACTTGGCAGTGAAATGTTTGGTGTGGTTGGTGGGTTGTTTTTATAAGTAGCGCTGTATGGCCTAATGGGTTCATTCCTCGTTTTTTTGGTCAGGAACTGTGTGGCCAATTTGTTGAGTTTCGAAGCACGTTTACTGGGTGAAATATGTACTGGAAGAGGTCTCATTAGTCATAAGTGTAAGCAAGTTATGCAAATTGTGCACTTCAGAGTATATGAAATGTAGGTCTTGATGAGACGAGCACATGGGTCCCACGTCCCTACCACCTTCCTAGTGGCCACTAGGGCCACTTCAGTGCTTTTGGGTGTCTGTAGGGGGCGCTATTGACCCAAATTTTGCCATCTCTTCTTTTCATGAACTTTTTTCACCAGCTTGCCAAATTTGGTGAGCTTCGGAGCATGTTTAGGGCTTCTAATTTGGGCAAAAACAGGCAGCAGAACTATAGTAACAAGAAAGAAACGTCACAACTGCAATTGAGGTCTTCGCCTTGGTGACGACCTGCTCTGTTCCAGAAATGGGCTATCGCTGAGGCTCAGTCCCTAATAAAATCCATTACAGGTGCACAAAATATCTTGGGCACTTGAAATATCTGCTGTGAATGTCTAATCACAGTTCAGACAAATGGACACAACATGAAGAAATACAAACTGAACCTTTGGCAGCTCCTGGAACAAGGGTCCAAGTTTCAGTATTGTCACCAACACCACAAGAGCTGAGGCCAATCCTGCCAGCTGCATAAATCACAGAGCATTTGGGTCAGGTTACATTGATGGACTTGCATTCAAGAAAACCACAATTCTGTTAACAGCCTCAAACTGGCCACTGATATTCATTCAGTGGTGAATAATGAATTCCATTAATGCCCCTATAGGGTGATGGTTATTAACAGGGCGCAAAGGGGGAATCCCTTGTTTTATATGACAGATTTTTGGAGTGCTTTCATTTTGCTGCTAACTCACTTGTGTTTTTCCTCCTGTTGTCTCTTGAACAAGACTTCGAGACATTGAGGGACAGACCGAGTAGCACTGGAAGAAGCCTCCCACCGTGTTACTGAGTCCCAGCGCCACCAGCTCCTACCGCCCAACAAGAGTCATGAGAAGCATATGGTTTGCTACCGTCTTCTGCAGTATTAGGCATATACAACATGTCTCACCTGGTTACTGTCCACCTTGTATCCATGCTTGAGTGCAAATGTCTTTCCCAGGGAAATAGATATGGCATATCCAACTATGGCCAGTGCAAAAGCATCGCCAATGACCTCTCCAAAAACACTGACATCTGGTACACTGGGAGAACTTAGACTTGTGTGTAGATTGAGCACACACAGTAATTGAGTGTCAAAAGCAAGGCACCAGTGTCACACAACTCATCTCTTATATATATCAATGTTCAGTCCAAATCCTTACCCACTGGGAATTTCTCCAACAACCGGTATAGTGAAGTTGCTGTTAAAGTTGCAGTAGGATGATATCAGTGTTGCTGCCACAATCTAAAATCAAATCAAAAAAAGAAGGCACAACTCTTTAAATATATTTCAAACCCGCAAATCATCAATAGACTGGTCAATATTATGCTAGGAACGAACATAATTATTAGCCATGAATATTTCTTTCTTTTTTTCTTTTTTTTGCTGTGATGTGCACAAAGCAGAGGCTCAGTGCAGCTGCTGCGTCAGCTACTTGTTTCCACTGTGTCTCAGGGTTTTTTTTCTCCACCTCTCTCCCCCCCACTGCAGCAGCAGCACATTGTTAAGAGGAAAAAGCACAAGAGGCCAGAGAGTGTGTGTCCTCGTATCAACTGACTGTGATGAGCTCCACTGGGATGATCACTGGCAGCTTTGGACGAAGAAAGGAGTTGAGCTCCTTGGCTGCAATTAGAAACACCATGGACACGGCGCTGACCACGAGCGTTGGTAGATGAGTGTGCGGCAGCAAGGAGCAAACATCTTTCAGAGTCTGAAGAATTTAGGAAGAGCTTCATTGTTAAATGAATACAAGTCAGCCACTGAAGGAGTTTTAAGTTTTTGTCATGATCTAACAATTGACAGCAGGATTTGGACTGCGATTCGGACGGTACTCACATACACCAGTGACAGAGGACCACTAAACCTCGTCGGCGACACTCCAAAGATGTATTTCAGCTGTGCCACCACGGCATGTCCGGCAGCCGCTGTCGTGTACGCCCGCACCAGTGGCTCAGACAAATATGTTCCCACAAAGCCAAATTTTACCAAACCAAGCACCACCTATGCAAGCAATCGTTTGTTACAGAGCTGCCAGCAGCATTTATCAACAGACTCTGTAGTAGAAATGTGGGACACTATGTTCAGACCTGAATAAGTCCTCCTAGAACAGTAGTAGCAGCAGCCACCTGGACCCTGTATGAGTCCCGGGCAGCTGTGTCCACCTCCGCAGTGATGTTGGTCCCATTGGTTGAGAGAAAATTGCTGTCGGGAGCAAGTCTCTCTGTCACACTACCCACCATGATGCTGAGCACGGTGAATGTACCTAAACGCAGTTAAAATAATACCTGTGTGTATGTGACAATGGGGTCTCGAATAGTCATGACACAATGCATTTCTATTTACCAATGGAAATATGACGCGACGTCCCAAAAATGATGTAGACGAGTGCAGGATACAGAGATGTGTAGAGCCCAAATACAGGAGGCAGAGAAGCCAGTAATGCGTATGCCATACCTGTGAGAAAAATCATTGTATTGGCAATTACATTCAAAATGCACACAACAAAATGAAATTTGGCTTTGTTATAACTGCAATATTGTCGAGGAGGGTTTAAAATATTTTATATATTTTTACAGACGTTCATATAATATCCTGTGTACTTGACAGAGTGCATCTTATTATATTTTGGTAATTTAGTTCTTCAGTCATAAAATTGGCTTAAAATGATTTATATCTCCTCTGTATTGAGAGTCACTTAATATAATGATAGAACGTGGTTATACCTTGTGGCAGATGCATTATGCCCACACTGATGCCGGACACGAGGTCAGGCATGCCGTAATCCCAGATTGAGTACTTTGGCAGCCAGTACAAGACAGGCAAAGTGCTCACCACACTGTGCTTTAGCTTTGGAATGCTGCATCTGAAGAAGCACACAAAAATCAAAGTGAAAGTCGTGATGAAAAATCGACAGAAATCTACAGCCTCAATATCCAAGCAGTTGTGTCGACTGCCTTCCTGTTTAACTGTTAGATGTCTTTTACTTTGTGGTGACACTTTTTACTATGGATGAAAACTGGTACCAGTGTATTTGCTGTTCATTACTTATACTATGTTCATTACCACGCACTGTGCACTGACCCGCCCAAAAAAAGTAATTGATAAAGAATTCACAAAAGATGATCTTACCTTAAGGAGTCTTTACAGCGTTGGGTTAGAGGAGGGTGGCTGTCAGAGTACGTTTTCCTTTGTGCTATCTCTTGCAGTCTCTCCTCATCCAGCACTTCCCGATCAATTTTGTATTTTGAATATCTCCACATAGATTCCATTTTTTTTTTTAATTAACGAAATCTGAAATCCTGCAGATTCCAACAACTTCTTTCGATGTTCCCCTTCCGCTGTCTAACAACACTAACTTATGTCAGAAAACTAGCCTTACCTACATATGGGCATGACATAGTTTAATGGTTAACTGCAGTTGGGAAGTCCCACTAATTATCACACACCTAGGCATATTAAATTAGTTCTCTACGTTTGACGCATGATGTGGCCGAGGATCCAACCCACAATCTCTCAGCCTCAGAGTCGATGCTTTGCCACTAGACTGATTGGTATGGGGCCAAGTAATTCATGACAATGATGACAGACAGGAAGAAACAAGAGTACTAATTTTAGTCATGCAAGGGGAAAAGATTAACTTAATTTTTGAACTTTGACAGATGTGTTTCCGGGTTTTGACTTTTTTCCATTCATTGGCAAAAATGAAGCTAATGAACCATGAAATGAGACAATTCACGCATGCCAAGAGGGGGAAAAAATATATATTTTTTATTGTCTGCACAAATGTAATATTACTATCTAACTGCCTGTCTGCTGTTGATATATTTATCTAAATAATGTTGCAGTTGGTCTCAAGAGGTTTGATCTGTTGGTTTTTTTGAAGTATTGGTACGATCTGGTGAATAACACGTGGACATGCTGGGTCTTTAAGAGTGTGCCGTCATGAAATATGAAGCTGCGAGCAATGTTTCATTTCGGTCATTCCAAAGCCGATGACACGTGACTGTGGCAGACAAACTGGAGCACAGCCATAACTCAATACAAAGATCTAGATAGTAAAAATAATAATAATACATTTCTCTAAAAGCGTTAAAACAAGTCATTTTTGCAACATCTATGTTTTATAACTGTACCCTCTCTTAAAAGTTCAAACCAATTCATGGTCCTCTTACTGTGAGCCAAAACACAGTCTATTTTTGGCTTTGTAGCTCAGAGGGCTCCAGTAAAGGGGGCACATATCTTTGTCTGTTTCAAGTGCAGACCTCTTTGAGCTGCCCTGACTGACAACAACAACACATGTGCTTGGGACTGAAAACATTTGTGTTTTCTGGATTTTTTAAGAATAAGGAAAACTGACGAGAGGCACTACATGACTTGGTAAGGCATTTGGTTTTGCTTAACAATGTACAGTTTGCTTGAATATTAAGGACATGATAATTCCATTACTACTTAGATTCTAATGCTTGTTATACCCCAAGATTATACCATAACGGCCTTTACAATTTTTCAAGAAATAGGCATAGCATTTATGCTAGTAAGCATTGAAACAAACAAATCTAACATAAAATCCCACAAATACTTTAGTAAAAAAGTTTTGTAAAATAATACAATAAAAAGTACCTCTTACTTGGCAACATATAAAAGTGTCATTTGTCAAAATCAATGCCAATGAAATTACCATTGCAATGCCATTGTGTGTTTCATTCTGTCTCCAATCTGTCTTTTTTTTTGTCTTGCAGAAAAGCAAGCAGGTAGTTCTCACTGTAAAAAACTTTGTGCATGCTTCCTGCATCTTTTTACATCTCGCCGTAGCTGAGATTTTGGGACAGCATGGATCTCACGTCAAAACACGGACTGGTGCTGCTCGACCAGCTGAGAAAGATGAGGGAGACGGAGCATCTGACAGATGTGGTGCTGGTTGCCGAAGGCGTCAGCTTCCCCTGTCATCGAGTCGTCTTAGCCGCCTTCAGCCCATACTTTCGAGTCATGTTCACTTGCGGCCTGCGAGAGTGCAGCAACAGGGAGATATTCCTACGTGACACGCCCGCAGACAGCCTCGCTCTCCTTCTGAACTACATGTACTGCTCTGATCTTCCTCTCAACAACGCAAACGTACAAGGCATCTCCATTGCGGCCTTCCTCCTGCAAATGGACGACGTCTTCAGGCGCTGTCAGCAGCACATGACAGACAACATGGACGCCTCCAACTGCCTTGGAGTCTTTTACTTTGCCCGTGACCTCGGAGCGGAAGACCTCGCAGACCACGCTCAGCGCTACTTGAGGCAGCACTTTGTTGAAGTTTGCCAAAATGACGAAGTGCTGGAGCTGGAGGCCCATCAGCTGGGGAGGCTGCTGACATCCGATGACCTCAACGTCTCTCGGGAGGAGACCATCCTAGAGGTGGTGCTTCGATGGGTCAAGCACAGCGCTTACTCAGAAGGCGAGGTCCGCCTCCCGCACCTTCCCGAGCTAGTGCGAAAAGTCCGTCTGCCCCTGGTTAATCCGGATTACTTGAGAGAGACAATGAAGAGGAATGCCGCTCTGCTGGCTGAAAGCGAATGTGTGGGTTTGTTCAACGAAGCTCTGGAAGCGACAAGCATGCAAGCCTCGGCCGTGGCGCGCAAACTCAAGATGCGCTACGGCATGGAAACAACGGATCTACTCCTGTGTGTTGGAAATGATGGCAGTGGGATTAGGTCAAGGTGTGGTAATTACGCAGAGCGTAGCTTTTGCTTTGCTCCGTCCACAGGCCGGGCCTACTACATCACTTCACCTCGATACGGAGAGGCCCTGGGTTACGTGGCAGCCGGGGTTGTCACTGAAAAAAATGACATCATAGCAGCAGGAGAGGCGAGCGCACGCAAAATGGCCCGACAGAAAGACATCAAAGTTGAGATTTACAGGTGAACGTGACAAGACTTTTGATGATGCTTCCTAAAACTACAAAGCTAATGGAAATTATTATCTTTTTGTCTCCAGATACAATGTAGAGGCACAAGGAAGCTGGGAGTACCTGACATCAGCAGAACACCGTGACTCATATGCCCTCGGGTCACTGGGTGAGACCTTGTACTTAATGGGTGGGCTGATGAAACTGAAGAACCAGTTTTTAATCACTAACTGTGTGGAAAGATGGTCTCTGCAAGGTGGACCCTGGCGCAACGCAGCCCCCTTGCCTCTGCCTTTGGCTTACCACAGTGTCGTCAGAATGAAAGACCGCCTTTATGTGATGGGTGGTCGAACACCACAGGTGATATTCACGCGCTGAGAATTGTTGCGATACTTTTGAACTCAAGAAAATCAGCCTAATGTATGTTGATGCTCCTCTGTCCTTCATTTTTCACTGTTCAGTTTAACTGTATAGATGATGAGCCAGATCGCCTCAGTAACCGCCTTTTGGAGTACGATCCAATTGCAAATAAGTGGACAGAGTTGTGTCCCATGATGTACTCCAAATACCGCTGCAGCGCTGTCGTACTCAATAACGAAATTTATGTGATGGGTAAGAATCTTTGTTTCTACCACGTGATTTTGGAAAGACTACTGTGAAAGAAGAAGTGTTCCAAAATGATGCTATTTTCCAGGTGGTATTGGGTGTCAGGGTATGGATCGTGGACAATCACGCCACTGTCTCAGTGTGGTGGAGATCTATAACCCAGATGAAGATCACTGGAGAGAGGGACCTGCTCTCCCTTGTCCTCAACTGTCACTGCGCACCACTGCTCCGAATGCAGGAGTGGTGGGCGGCAAGATATATGTGTGCGGGTACTACAAAGCAGCAGGTAATGTGTTTCAGAGATCTCTCTCTCTTTCCCCCTCTGTCACTATAACACCCTTTTAATTACTGTTCTAATTTTAGATCGACACGAGGATATAACAAAGGACATTTTGGAGCTGGATCCCTGGGAAAACCGGTGGCACGTTGTCGTTCGGCGTGCGATGATGCATGACAACTATGATGCTTGCTTAGTGGCAACTCTCAACCCAAGGGGACTTATGTCCCCACCTGCTGACTTAGTTAAACAGTGACAACCTGTCAAATTAGATCCGAGTCGGTTTCAAAGACTTAGATGCAAAAATCAATCATTAATAATTGATGCACTTACTGCTGGGCCAAAGGCATACCTTTTTTCAAAAAAGTCTTACTGCACTTTTGCATGAACGGGTCTCTGCGGAGAATGATTTGCACAATGTTGGAATGAGAACAGATGAGTTGTAAATATGGTATTTTTGATTTGAATCCAGAAACACCTGTAGAAGTTGATCACCCTAAACTTGCAGCTGATTTAATTTTCTGGGGGTAATGTTGATTAAGTTTATTTTGATAGTTTGTTATGTGTTATTTAATGCAAAAATCTAAAATGTTCATTTCGTTTATCCTGAAAAAACTAAGAGAACATAACACTGAGGATTCTTTGTGGCACTGCATGCAAAAAAGAGAGTATTACCTATTGGATCATCATTATAATAAATAACAATGCATTCTGGTTAAAGTTTTGTCAGTTTAATTACTAATAGGTAAGTTATGTAAATCACAGGACAAATTGATAATTTTACCCACTTTAATACCTAAATTTAAAAAAAATAGCTTGATTAAGAATTGATTTTAATTCTGCTTGTTTTTGCAAATAAATATGCAACATTGCCATGATGTGAGTTTTTATTTAAAAGACCTACTTGTGCATTTATAGTCTGTTGGTGTTTTCTAGCATTATTGTGCAGAGATTTAAGGAGGAAAACCTGCTTTAACAGCTTTAAGGTCTTAGGTCAACGTAATGATCCATTAATTTTCTATAGCTGCTTTCTCCTGCACTGAGGATCGTGGCGGTCTGCAGGAGCCTACATGCATGTTTTTTGGATTATGGGAGGAAGTATCTGGAGAGAACCCACATAGATGCAGCAAAATTGGATGATTGATCAAAAGTTGGTTAGTTGGCAAAGACTTTTTATTGACACACCTACAAAATAAGTACAAAATAATTGTTGTGTGTGTAAATATAATGAAGTACATAGTCATTAACGATGCCAAGTCACTTCAGGCAAAATTATAGTTTTTATTCTTAAAATTGTACAGAACACAAATAACATATGGTATTCTCAAAACTGAGCATAACAAACAAAAAGGCTTAACTACTCTGAGGTCATCTTTTCTCAACTAGAAATCGGAGTCAGAATTCATGTCAAACCACTGCCAGGGGCCTCTAGGGCTTCCTGGGGTCCCTGACCTGGATCCAACAGAGAGCTTCTCCATAATAGGATCCATTTTTTGGACACAATTGCTGTCCTGGGACCAGCTAGTAAAAGGAGAGATTAAACAACTCCTAGCTTTAGATTTGTCCATGGTCTGATGTTTGATGCAGTGTGGGCAGACACTGTCCCGGTTGATTACTTCTTTACCAGTAAACATCTTTTGTTGTTTGTTATTATTATTTTCAGGTCGACAGTTTTCATCTGTGACTATGTGCTTATTCCTCTGTGACAGTAGCAGTGGTTTTCTAGTGTGCTTTTGGCTTCTCGGAGGGTTTTTCCTTTTTCTAACAGTAGGCCTAGGTTCTTTAGGAAGAACCTTTGACTGATTGTGACTAAGGTTGTTCGACACACATGTGAGTTTAGTGGCTTCACGCTTGTTGTGACACAGTATGTCAGAAACCAGATGTTCCTGAACAGGGGACGTCTGAATAGCAACATCCATCACTCTCGTAGTGACAGGTTTGGCTGAGTGTTCAATGACAAAGGTGCTGAGCTGCTTGAGGGCCTCCTCAATCAAATGATGTTCTCTCTTCTGATCTTCTCTGAGATACTCCAGCTTATTGTTTAACTTTTCTAGACTTGAGCTGAGATCAGCGGTGGCCTCTCCACTCTAAAAGATAAAAACGTTGAAATCAATATAATCTGTGACACTTTGTCATAAACAAAATCTTTTTTTTTTTTTAATCTCAACCTAATTCAGTTGTATTTTTGGCTCTGTAGATATGAATTCACCTTCCTTTCCAATTCAGTCATATTTTCCTTTGTTGAACTCACTCCATTCACCAAGTTCTCCATTTGCTGGGAAAAGTCACTCAGGAGACTATTGAAACTATTCTGTACTGGGATAGAAATGGATAAATATGGCAACATTTGAAACTAATTTAGTAAAAGTCTCTCTATATGAAGATATATAAACAAACAAATCAAATAAGTATGAGTGTGAGTTAGAGAACATGAAAATCCTTATAAATCTACTGGGCTAAGAGCACCATCTACTGGCATTGCCTTTTTAATTTGACTCCTCAACTGTATACGCACAGTTCACTATGCACATATATGAACACATGGTATTAATCTTAAGAGTTCAAACAAAACAAATGACTTTAAAAAAAAAAAGAAGAGTAAACTTACATGTTGAAACAGAAATGTCAAGTTTCTCAAGGCCAGTGAGGCACAGAGATGTATTTTTGTCTGTGCTAGAGACAAGTTCTTGTATCTGGGGGATCAGCACTTTTTAAATTATTTTCCATCATCATAAGAAATGCTTTAACAATGGATTAGAGATTAAAATTAATGTTACTCACACTGTTAATAGTTTGAAAAAAAATATGCCATTGCTTGGTTGAAATCTCACTGTTCGACAAAATAAATCATGAGGAAGATGTTTAAAAATCTTGTTCTGAACACCTTTTTCAGAAAATATCTTGAAAATGCAAATAAAGAAGAAATAAGAATTGTACCTGTCACTATTGTCTTTTGCTCGTCTCTTATCCTCCTGAAATGTATCCAGTATTCCACATGGTTTTCCTCTGTCCTTTAATTCTCCAAACAGGAGAGGCTTTGTGTGATACGTACTTGAAAGCTTTTGCTCAATTTCCTTTAGAGTATAAAATGAAAAATAAAGATACAGTGAATTCCCACACTGTCTCTCTCTCTCTCTCGCTCTGTGTGTGTGTGTGTGTGTGTGTGTGTGTGTGTGTGTGTGTGTGTGTGTGTGAATCAGGGGTTATATATAATCAACAAAGTCGACACAACTGATGTATCTCACCTCAGAGCTTTGTTGTGACAAACTCATATCTTGAGAAAGGGATTGAGAATTTTTGGGCCAAAACTGAGACCCAAAAAATGCTTGAGAGTCTGTAAAACTGGAATAGCCACTGGTTGCCACATTCCTGTGGAATGTTTTCCCCAATAAGGTTCCATGAAACAAAATAAACAAAATAAACAAGATTTGGTTGAAAATATTTAAACAATCCAGGACAAACAAACAAACACACACACCCCTTTTATGCAACTCTTAGATTGATTAGGGGTATAACCATTTGTAGCATAACTTAGAAATTAAGTTAAATATTAACGACTGGAGATGATGGTCAAACTCGTAAAATACCCACCTGCTTCCTGTTGGGATGCTCAGCATTTCTTTTATATTTCTCATATGAGCCATTGTGTTCGGCAGCCTGCTTGCACAAAACAACAAACTGAAAACTGGTCTATATGTTCTAAAAAAAAAAAAAAAAAACAACAACAACAACAACAACAACAACAATACACCATATTAAAGCAGCTCTAGGTAACTTTTCAACCATAAAATTACGATTCCAAACTCAGTAAAGCGGTACATAACCGATTAATAGGATCAATGGAGCCGCCTCGGCAGCGAGAGGGGGGTTGTGCCGGCTGTAACTGCACTGCTTAACTTTCAAGCGCGACCCGACACGCCGGACGAACCACTATACGGCAACGTCACACGTTTATATAGAGGCGGTTTTACATACTACTATTACAAATACATAAGATTATAAAATGACGAAATGGAACCCAATAATTAACCTCGATGAAAGACGAAGTAATAAAAGTGTTGAACGTTATTGCCAATGACTGTTTTGCATTTCATATTGGTGTTTTTCCTAAACACATACGAGCGCTCAAGCTAGGCGACTATTTGTGGTTTCCCACATCAATAAACTAGCGCTGCAGCGTGTTCACTTCGTCACTTCGCCATTTCCACCGAAAGTTACCTAGCTGCTTTAATTGACGGAAACACCACGTTCGCTGTTTAATTCGAGTTAAGCTAACACGAAGTAATTTTAAAACGTTTAACGTTCAAATCGTGTTACCTGTTTATCTCGTAATTTCAATCAAGTATTTCCCACTGGAATTGTGAATTAGGCAATGCGGGTTAGTTGTACTACAATACGTCGTTCAAATCTAAATGAATATGGCTTTTTATAAAAAGTCTCTTCCTCGACAAAGTTCTGTTAATGTGGAGGTGGAGATGCGGAAGAACGCGAGCGCACGAGACTCGCGCCATACGACTTTATATAGTAAGACAATGAGTCGTTCATGGTCCACGAATCATGGGGGAATATAAATAGTTTACCAAACGCCGTTGATTTAAAAAAAAAAAAAAAAAAACTGTCTGTCTTTGAGTTTACAATTCAACAAACACATTTCGTATTCAGTATTTTTATCAGTTTATAAATGTGCCTTGGAAAATCACATTTTCTTGTGGGGAAAAAACGCCGGTTTGAGTTAAAAACTTGTGGCAATATGTTAGGATGTGCATGTTTTTGAACTATGCTATTACGACCGTCATTGATTTATTTTGAAAAGCCCACCCGGAAGTATGTAGGCTTAATCGAAGCTATGTTGCTCTACAGGGTTGTGCGCACTGTAGGGTTCTCTCTGATTGAATTTGTGTTTTGATGCTGTAGCTTCTAAAACCTTAAACGACAGTTTGAAAACGCCCTCGTGGAGTACGAGCTGAGTCATCGGTCAAGCCGCAGCCTGATATTTGGTCGAGCTGAGGCCTAGTGTTTAACAGGTAAGTTAACTTTTGGGGGTGGGGGTCCAAATTTAAACTGTGCAGCCGCTTAGCTTGTGATTGTGAACATGTCAGAAAACGTACGACAACGTTTAGCCTGTTACGCATGAACTCTGCTTCCGGAATTGTTACTATAGCGCTGACTGATAACCCCATCACGACACACGGCAGGTAACTTCCTGACAGTGACAGGTGCTAGCTGGCTAAGCACCTTGCCTTCATTCTGCCTCATTGTAACAATGCCTGCACAATATGTTGCCAATCATTATTCTTCACGGGAAATTATTAAATTTCAGTAATTATTATCAAATATATGTATACATATATATTTATATTTTTGTATAGTCATACTTAACTTCGGCATGGAACTGCCTGAAACACTGAAAGTTAAAGATTGAAACTAAAAGTCCTGATGAGTCTGACTGTTTGTTTTGTTTGTTTGTTGTTGTTGTTGTTTTGTGTATGTGTGTTTTGTTTTGTTTGTTTGCACCAGCAACAAATGTGTAACTTGTCATTCAGAAATGGAATTTCGATGGCACTTTTGTCTTCTAGTTACTTGGGTGATGTAGGGCATTACATCAGTACATAACAAATGTAACTACCTATTGAAATCTTTTATAATCTCTTATTGGCAACCACAAGTCAGATGATTTCAAGACAGTAGGAGGGTGGATTTGTATCTGATGAAACTCTATTTCATATTTAAGGGCTTAGAAAATGGCTCTGTCATTCCTCTTGGTCTTGGCTGCTACCGTGATTCTCATCAGACCTGAGACCCCAGTGACTAAGGTATGAATTTCAAGTGGCATTAGTGCGTATGCATGTGCAAATGTGTCTTTCCTCTCCCTCCAATGTTTAGTCTTTTTTTCTCATGATCTGTGACCGTTCTTCTGTCTGTAGGCCCTTCATCAAAACTCTCTTGAATGCTGTGGTGAAAAACAGAGGATCAACAATTCATGTTCAAATGACACACATTGCGAGCCAGGTACATTGTGTAGACATTACTGTCACTGTTATTTGATTATGAATAAATTGATCATTCGCCTAAACAATACCAAGTAAACTACAAAACGAAGAACGAAGAATAGATTCTATTTTAAGGAGACGCTTAACAAAACAGAGATGGTGCAGTCTATCAGGCCCCGTCGCCATTGGTCAGTATTCAGTGGTTGGCTGGTAGTCAAAGACAGCGTTTACAAATTTGTGTTTTATGTTTTATTTTCAAGAAAATGCTAAATATTACTGATAGCGTCCTACTGTTTATTGTATATTTTATTAATCAGGTTTGTTTTTTTTAACAGTTTACATAATTTTTACATATTTTTATGAAAGCCAATAATTTACATAGACAAACATTTTGTATATTGGAAGTATTGGTATAGTGCACAGTGGGAGACAGTGGGTCTTTTAACACTATTGATATCAGCATTACATTTGTCAGCAATCTGCTCTCTAAATATCAGCCAATGACGTGTAATGTTTAGTTGTTTTGATCATTTCATGTTATCTTAAGAGAGTGTGTAATGTTGTAAAACCCTGCTGTTGTTCTGCTGTTCGTGATTACTGACCAAAGATTAATTGTTAATATAATTTTCCATTTCAGGATGTTTCATGCGATATCTTGAGAACAGCAACACTGTCTGCATATTCTGTGACTCGGCAGCTGTGGATTTGGAGAATATAACAGTTTGCACTTACAGTAAGGATCACAAGGATCTATCAAGCCATTGATAATGACCTGTTTTTATCTAGAAAATGGTGAGTCTCACATTGAGATTTTTTTTCTTTGTCCCTTTTTTATTGCAGATTATACAGTGGATAAGAAAAATCACACAACAGTAACAACTGTCTTTCCAAAAATTGGTAAGATGTCACATCTGGTCACCTCTGTGTCTGATGGAGTGCTTCACTTTTTGCCATGGCCTTTGTGTGTGTGAGCAGGAGGGCCAGGTGTGGCTGCCTCTCTTCTTCTGGGGACTCTGTTGATAAGCTTGTTCCTGATTCTCTCCGTGGCCTCTTTCTTCTACCTCAAACGGTCCAACCGTCTCCCGAACATCTTCTACCGCCGCAACAAAGGTAGACACGACACAGCTATCTACACAGGCGGAGCTCTTTCAGGCCCAAATCACGTAGCTTTGCTGCTCCACCAGACTCATGGCATGCATTAATCCTGCATGGCTGATGTGACTGTCAGCCAGTGAAGTTTGAGTTTTAATAATATTTTTTTCGTTTTCTTACAGCGTTCATATTCCAACCAAGTGAGACAGTAAGTTGATGTTATCACTTTCAAAATACACATTTAATGCTTATTTTACATATCTAAAAAAAAAAAAAACACAACCTGAAATATTTGCAAAAAATCTTTTTTTGTGTGTTTCAAAAGTTACTATTGCCTACTGCAGACTAATAAATGCAACAATCCAAACACAAATAATGCAAACAAAAAATGTATATATTTTTTGTTTATTCTTATTTATTGTTAAAAAAAAAAAAAAATGTCAAAGAAAGCATGTGGGTTGTGGCTGATTGGACCAAATGATTTTCCATTTTAGAGTCATTCTTAATGCAATGTATGACAAATGCATTTGGTCTCTTTTTTCTCCTCTGTGTGAAAATACGTTTCTTTCTCTTACCACATCATCTGGAAAAGGTTTTTGTAAGTGTTGTGTGTTCAAGATATTGTTTTAACTGAAGTTTTATTTTGTTACTCCAGGCTGTTATGATCCCCTCCTCTTCAGGTGAGACAACTAAACATTTCACCCTCGTAAAACCGCGTTACCAAGCAGTGATTTTGCCCATGTTTGACAGGGTGCGGTAGAAATGTGTTATCAACAGCCACTGAAAACCGCAGGAAGCCAAAACAACACCCAGGTGGATTTTATTACGTTAAAAGCAGCAAGAAAAACCTGAATGCTTTGAACGTGTTTGTGTTCACTTATCTTGGTGTGGACTTCATTTTGCTGTTGACCAAGAGTCAAGACGTTTGGCTCAATTCTTTTATTTATTTCGAAAAAAGAGGGGAAATATTTTTTCCCCCTTTGTTCAGTGGCAGTATTAGTATTTGTATTACTATAAACAATGTGGAAGTTGTTACGGAAAAGTAATAAAAGAAAAATAGCAGCGGTCTATGCCATACAAGTCCAGTGCATGTCTCCTCTTGTTGTATCTCCCTGGTCTGTTATTATGTTCTTACTTGTTTGTCTCTGTTGAAGTGAGGAAGCCAAGGTATGTCAGGAGGGAGCGCCACCCGGCAGCAACAGTGAACAGTGCCACCGTGCCAACCGCCTCCACTGCTCCAGACCCAGACTATAATGTGTAGAGGAGGAGGGAATTGTCGGTGGGGGGGCTGGTGCAGGTAGGAGAGAAAGCTCAGGAACTATGTGAAAAATTTTACTTAACGTGAAGGTGCATCAGAGCAGCTGTCTCAATGGCAAGTGGCCACATTTATATGTAGCTGCTTCTGCTGCTTTCTACACACTGAAGCTTGTCACCATCTAGTTAACAAATGTCAATCTCAATAAAGTTAGCTGTTTTTTTTTTTTAATAGATTTTCTTGGAAAATCTTCAAAAATTATTTATGTGCTATATTTCAGGCAGCACTTGCTTTTTTGTTTTAAAGTAAGATAATGTTTTTTTTTTTTAATCTGCTGTTTTGCAATACTTTAAAAGATGTGATTATGTTTCTCTTCTTTTGTCCAGGAAACAAATCTTTTGTTGTGTCTTTTTAAAACTGAAGTTCACATTCATTACATGCTTATTTGCCCATGGGCAGCGGTTGTCCAGCTTCTGAGCTGATTCCAAATATTTGTGCGATGCTAACTTGCGGCTATTTTTAGCGTTACCTTATCTCTGCTACAGGAACAGCTACTGATAAAGAGGCAGCCTTATGATCTTTGATGTAAGTCTGTGTTATAAAATTGCTTATCAAAGTGGGTTTTTTTTTATTGTTTGATATATATTTTTTCTATTGTTTATGTATATGTAGTATTTATTTGCATTTTTTTTTTTTTCAATGTACACTGGTTTGGTGTTTAGACTCTCACAGTTTAGTGCCAAGTTTTCAGCGCTGTGTTTGGGGTGTGACGCCGCCACCACAGAGACGTCCTCCATTCAAAACAAACAGCATTCCTCCCTGTCTGCTGGTGCAGTCTTCTGGCACCGCAACACTATAATAGAGGCTGAGGGCGGCACTATCGAAAGTGTTGTTGAAATTTTCCTCACACCCCCGCAGACATCACCATTTGTAGCTGCTGCAACCTATAGTTGCTCAAAAATGATGACGGGGACTCGTGTTTTAGGTTTTGTCTGAGAAGGGCCTAAACGTGAGAGTCGTTCAGTAGGAGTAGAGCCCTTATGAGGAAGAGTTACTGAAGACTACAAAATTACTTTTAATGCTTTTATTTTGTATTCTCACTTTTAATGACTCTAACCAAAATGAATGTATAACTCAACAAACCATTGATTACAGCAGTTACTGAAATGGCATTCTACACCAGAGGCACGCAACCAATAGAAGTAACTAAAAATCGTGCTTTGTTTTAAAATTCTTCACAACCTCACTTGTATCTAGTGAGGTTTACTTCCTTTACATGTATTTATTTCCTGAAAAATGGAACCATTTGATCTTTGTGCACTTTACTTGTCTGAGGTCCTGATCAAATTAAATGTATGGATGCCAGACTGACTTCAGGTTTTGACTATATGTTAGAAAGCGTTTGCCAAATGTTGTCTGAATAGAGTTGCTTTTACTGTGTGCTGTTAATGTGAACAATGTACCGTTGTTAGCTTTAAAAGCAGCCAACATACAGTTAAGGTGATGAAGAATTGGGTATGATTTCTATCTAGTGGCCTTTTACTGCACATACTTAAAACCCAAGGCTATTCATATAAATATATATATAATCCAATAAATTTAGCTACATGCTATTTTTTCCTCATCATTTTATATCTTGACAACACTAAGGCTGAACAAGTTTTCTTGACAAGTAAATGTGAACAATATTAATGAAATAAAAGGCAGCAATCAGTCCCCTTTTCACCTCCAATGTTTACCTCTGCACAAGCATCTGTAAGCTGAGTACATGTATATATGGTTTCATACAAATGGAGTATTGTTTTTTGTAATGATGTACATATTGTCATTGCGATACCATGAAAATTGTACACAAGACGTGTAATGTTAAATAAAGCACCTTTGCAGAATAGCTGTTGATCTCTGTGCAACAATGCAGACACTAGGATTGACTGAACTCAAGTGCTCGAGCACAAACGTGCTTAGCTTGGTGCTTTGTTCTATAAACAAACAAACTTTAAACACAATTCATTGTGATATTCATTATCATAATACATTTTGATTGCTAATGATCAGAATTCCTTACGTTTTTCTATACTACTAATATGAAGAAGAAGAAGAAGAAGAATTAGATTATTTAATAGAGTAATCAAAAGTGAAATAATGCCTTAGTCTTGGAGCTTATTCCCCTATATGAAAGCAGGTGGCTTGTCACAATAAGAGCTGGACATAGGATCACATTTCCACCAGGTGTGTTTAGTATCTATAAATATCAACCTCCACAATTATTTTTTTAATGGCAGCAAAAGCTGTGTCCTGTGGCAGATATATCTTGTACCGATTTCTTCACATTTCCCATGTCGCTGGACTCAGGACAGAGCTTGTGAGATTTTCCCCTTTTTTGTTTGTTGTTTGTTTAAATGTCATGGAAATGAGATATGGATAATGACAGGATGTAATGTGGGAGAGATAACACTTCATTTGCAAAAGGGCAAAGATTTCCTTCCCTGTAATATGTACAGCACAGTTTTCATTTTAGAAATATTTGTTTGTTTGTTTGTTTTTGAGCATTTTATGTTTACATTGAGCATTTTAAACAATAAAAAGTTCTTCCTTTTTGTTGAAGTCAGAGAAAAATTATATATTGTTACTTTATGATTATTCTTTTTTATATTATTATACATAATTAGAAAATATACTAATTTGTTTGGGGTGTTTTTTTGGTGGGTGGGGGGGCTTTGAAATGTCATACATTTGGTAGTGGGGGGGGGTTGTGCATTTATATAGCAGGTACATGTGACCGGGCATACTACTCTATTTATAACAGCTGAGGCTCCGGTTTGAAATAGGCAAGGACAGACAGACATCAGAGCTGTAACGTTCCTGCAAGGTGAAAACACTGACACTGTCAAAGTGGACGCTAAGTCTTTCTGCCACAGGTAGGTCTTTTTGCATGCAGACATGGAAAACATTGATTGTTTTTGTGGTACGTTGAGTTCTAAATAGGGTTGAAGACAAAAACATAGTGAAAACAAAAAAAAACTTTTGTAATTGAAGCTAAGACGGTGAGATGTGTCTTGGTCTTGTCTTCTCATGTTTGTATTCTGTTGCATCAGTGAAGTTAATATGAACTTTTGCGCTGCTGCGTTTTTAGTGTACTTACACTCTCAACAGCAGATTTTATTTTTTTTTTTCTCTATCAGGCCATGCGACTGAGTGCAGGGTCACAGAGTATTTTGGTGGGTGGTCAGTTATGGATCTTGTGGCCACAAAGTTGCTTTGTTGCTTTCTACACTGCCCCACTAATGCTAGCGCATGTTTGTTTTCCACTCGACTTCTTAATGACCGCTATTTACAAGCAATGCTAAGCTTAGCCAATAAATTCACGCTCTAATTTTAACTCAAGTGTGTTGGTACAGCTCTGATCATAACCTCAGCGGGACATTGGGGACAAACTGAGGCCACCTTGCTGCTGAATCCACCGTAGCGGTTCCTTCAAAACCCAATGTTTTGCTTTGCTTTTTCTGCAGATTGAAGATCATGTAAAATTTCAAAATGGATGACTTAGATCATAGCATGTGCATCGCAGATCACGACTGGAAGAACTTCTATGAGGAAACAGAGGAGTGCTGGTTGCTGCAGCCCTTGCTCGCCTGCTCTGATGACTGGAGCCTGAGTGATTCTGAGGATTCGGGAAATTTAAGTGTGTCACTCGGCACAGACCGACTAGAGCTGTGTCGGAATCCTGCTGCAACCAGTGATGGTGGTGAAAGTAACACAGTGGGATGCTGCACAGAAGATGGGGAGATTAGTCAGAGCCGCTCAGGCGGAGAACAAGACGAGCTCACGGCTAAAGCTGGGGGAGAGAGCAGCAGACAAGCTAAACCTGCCACATGCTGCGACATCAATGCCCCCTGCGCAGAGGCGCTGTACACGAGGGCCGTAGAGCATGTTCTACAGGTGACAAGTGTCCCAGGAACATCACGAACCACACAACAAAATGCCCTGTCTCCAGATGGGGAAGCAACTGAGCTGAAAAAAGGAGACGGAGACACGCAAAAAGAGGCCAACACGTTATCCCTCGAAGAGCCTGACCCACTTTCTGCCAACCAGAGAGAGCTTAGCGCAGGGAGAGACGTGAGCGGCGTCGCCAGCAGAGCAGAGAAAGAGCGCTGGTTCGTCACTGTGAGTGACGGCCCTCCGCGGCAACGAGCGCGCACGAGGGCCGTGAAGACAAAAACGAGGCAAAAAAAAACTTGTAGAAAAGAAAACAAGCCCCGAAGCTCGCTGAAAAAAAAATTGCCTGGAAGCTGTAGGGAAGCGCAATCCAATGAAATCTCAGCAGGGCGTCCCGGCTCTGGAGGAGGCGCTGTGGCAGGACTCAATTTGGAAATGACTCCGGCATCAGGTAATATGTTGACGACTGATGTAGACCGTCAGGACCCCAGCGGCCCATCATCCAGTACTGGACCCTCAGGGTTGGACAGTGAGACTGGAGACAGTCTTGAGTTTGTCTTGGCTCACAGCTGGGATTCAGACAGCTACCTGTCAGCAGAAGAGGAAACTCAAGAAGCTCAACACCTGCCAAGCTCACCCCCTCTTAGGAAAAACCCCAATTGCGACTCAATGGTATATCATGGCCACAACACCGTCCCCCAGAACTGTGAAAGCACAGATGCTGCACTGGCTCTTCCATCTGCTGCCCAATCTGCCGACAAAACTCCCAACGAGTGCTCGGAGCGCGATGCAGGCGAGGGCTGCGTGCCCGTGGAAACGCCTGGACCCCAAGCACATGGATCCGTCCATCCTCCAGCATCTGTTAGCTTAATGGGGGATGAGTGCGGCCTCCCCAATGTGCCTGACGTGACTCTGACACCTTGCACAGTGGCAGACAACCCTGAAACATACGCAGCAGCAGCGGGTCACCATCGCCCCGTCTATGCCATCTCGGCTTTTTGGGACGAAATGGAGAAACTGACGATAAATGACATCCTGCAGCTGAGGATGGGGAGGGGATCACCTCCTGTGGGTGCAGACAAGACGGCAACGCCACATGTTGATGACTTGGCAGCGAGTCACGGCTCTGCGGCCGACCCCGCGGAGCTCAGCCTGCCCGATGCCAGTCTGATGGACGGCTCCGACACTGCTGACTCGGACTATTTCACTCAGGCTGATGACTCCAAACCGGACCGTTCGAGTTGTGAATTCTCTGCTTCCGATTTTGAGGAGGAGTACTGGCAGTTTCTTGGCACCAGTAGGAACCCCAGCCCTGACCCTCAGACCGGCAAAGTCCGCGACTACCCGTTTACAGGGCATGAGGAGGAGGAATCCACGGAGTCTGAAGGGAGAGACACCCCGGTGCCTCCTGACAGCTCGGCTGATGGGTCTTTTGAACACCAGGAGGCTTTCACCCCAGACAATCCGCCAGATCCGAGACCAATTTTAAAAAGCAAAAGTGTGCGCAACATACAAGCCCTCAACACACTGGATTTGCGTCTGGATTCTAAGGATGAGGGCAGTTCGTTTCTTTGCAGCTGTCTATCACTGGAGGGAGAAAAGCTTGAAGGCGCAGATGACGGGTTGGAAACTCAAATATCGTTACCCTTTCCACCCGACACGGTTGCAGGGAATGACTGGACACAAATATCTTCCCTTGAAGTGCCTGAATGCTGCTACACAAAAGAAAATGCGGGGACAAACAGCAGGTCTGTCATTGTGTACAACCCAGAAGATATCTCACCGGTTTCTGCATTGGACCACAGTTTTCTGTACACACTCTGTTGTTCCCACGTCAGCAAGGAGAAACCCGTCCCTATTTTCTCCTATTCCCACTCAACCATTAGAGAACTCACATTCCCCAACTACATTTTCCTGAGCACAGACCCGATGGGCGACACAATCTTTCCCTTCACAGACGCAGGGGACACGCTTGACACTGTCCGTGGACTGTCTTCAGAAGCCCCAGAATGGTTTCCCACCTGGAATGGTCTTCTACCAATGAGGAAGATTCACTTCCACGATAAAGGTAGCATCTGGTGGAAAGGGTCTGGAGCCAGATTTTTCCCAGTTGAGGACCGTACGTTTTGCAGTGACAAGGCAGACCTGCCAATACCTCGGACAGATCTCGAAAGCGTCTCTGCAACTGGTCCTCAGACACGTGGAGATTTAGCAGTGCAGCAACGGATATCGGACACAATAAAGATCAGTATGTTTGAGCTGAGCATCCACACAAAACACAATAAACGAGCCTGCAGTTGATTTAAATATATTCTTCTGCTACTCTCAGGGCAAGATTACCTCTTCTCCAAACTGAGGCAGTCCGACATGTGTTTGGTCTGCATCGCCTTTGCCTCCTGGGTGCTGAGATCCTCTGATCCAGATGCTGCAGATGCCTGGAAAGCTGGTAAACCTGCATCTTCACATCGCTACTGTCATTGAGAACTTTCAAAAAGAAAAAAATGTTCCAAATGAATAATGCACTGTCTAACTAACAAACGTCCTTTTTAGCTCTGCTGGCCAACGTCAGCGCACTGTCTGCGATTCAATACCTGCGACAGTACGTGAGGAGGAAACCTTCCCAGAACAACCCCTGATACGCCCACACAAACATCTGCAAATATATTTTTTTCACTTGGGTCCAACACGCTGGTAGAGTTGCAAATGTGCCTTTTCTGTAACATGGTGGACATTTTAATTGAAGGAGTTATCTGAATATGCTGACTATTATCCCAACTTGCCATTGCATTATGTAGGTCCCTATTTATGAGCCTGTGGTAGTAATGCTAGGATCTTGTTTGTCAGCCGGGTAAAACACACAAATCAGCAAAAGAATTGTCATCCGATAAGTTACAGTAGCTTGTGTTACAACGAGTTAGACTGACATCGTTTGTTTTTTATTTTACTTTCAACATAATGTTCATTCGTCATGATAGCTTCTGTCTTAGTCTCATGTATGATCTGTCTTGTTGTGTTTTCGGGTTAGTAAGTAGTATTAAGATAGTTTCTAAGAAATACAGGGATTTTAATAGCCATTTTTGAAAATCACAGGACAGCAGTCCAACATGCAAATTAAATCAAAAGACACAATAATAGTTTAAATTACCTGCTTTATGCCTCGAGACATTTAACTGTGAATGCAATTCACAATTGTGTTTGTTTAAACCCCAGTATGTTCATGGATACCTCTGGCACAAATGCTTAAACTGCTTCAACAGATCTTTATTTCTCACTCGTAAACATAAGAGCAGTCTCACGTTCTGAGAAGTTCATTGACAGGATAGACGAAACACTTTTTTTGTAATTATGTAGTGTGGGACCTAAAACCAGATTTTTGAGGTCTGGTTAATAGTGATGTGTGGACCATCCTCCGTGTACAAAAGCTCACGCATTTAACATGCCACATTTCCACATATTTCAGTGTTTTGTGAAGCTGCATTTGAACCTTGATTAAATGGCAGCTAGCATTTATTTGGGAGCAAATATCAAGATGAGCACAGGGCATCGGCACAGGAAGGTCATCTAAGGTTGTGTTGCAGGTAAGGGTTTGGAAGGAATTTTGTGGTGCATGTTGAGAGAAAAGGCATAGTGGGTGAAGACTTTAGCTATGGTTGGTCCTGATAGACTGTCAAAACATTTTGGCTTCATACATTTACATATCAAAACAGAAAGAATACTGTACCAAGCAAAAACTGCAACAGATTTATGGTTTTGTCATTTGTTGAGCATCTTCCAAACCATACTTTCATGTTAAGATTACGTTACGTTATAATCTTTTAAGGATTTTCCAGAAGTTTACCGTGTTAAATTTGATTTACACAAATTTGTTTCGTGTAATGATGAAATAAAGTCTCTGTGCAATTTAATAGCTATCAAAGCTATACCAGCTGCTGACAATGTGTCGATATTATTCTGGTCACTAGTTCCTTGAGTCTCCCACAGACCACGTTTCAAAAACCATAAGCATCTACAGTGAGTTGTCATCGCATCAACAATAGACTAAGGACACACAGCTTCACTGCAGAAATATTTATTGAAATAAATATGCAATGGATACACTTTCATATAATGTCACATAAATATGAAACTTAAAGGTGGTTCTTTTAGAATTTCATTAAAATGTTCAAAATTTTAGGTTCCAATTAAATTACTTTTTTTTTTAAATGTTGTCTCTAATTATACTGCCTGTATGGCAGATCATGGTAAAATCATTGTTTCACTTTTAAACACCATATAATCTTTTAGTTAATGACTTACTCTTATTGTGATGACTCAAGGGTGAGGTGTTCACATCTAATGCTATATTAATAGTTCTCATTCATATAGTGAACATGTACTATATACAATCTCAAAGCTGAGGGAATAAAACCTCCGGTTATACCGTGAAAAGATATCTTAATATATAAAACTTTAGGATTTAGACAAATATTTAGCAGATTTAAGAGTAAAACCAACCTCTACTATGCTAAACACCATTATGCAAACTGCTACTCTAGTTTAATGGGAAATGGAGACTGAGTCATGCTAGGTCATTACAATCATTCAAACACTGGTTTAAATGTCATTCTGTACAAGGGAATCTTTTATAAACTATAGGGATATTTTTAAACTTAACACCACAGTCAGTCAGTTTTAAATCCATATTAATAGCTGTATTAAAGGAAGTCAATATCACTGCATATGAAACCAGCTTACAGTTTGTCAGAGAAAAGCCAACACTTTAAATCTCACATGAATGGGTGAGATTGATCATTACTTTGATAATAAAATTAGTATAAAGTTTTGAGTTATATGAAATTCTCTGACTGACATTTTGACAGTCCTGTTAAGTGCTGAACAAGGAATGCACATAAAGAGTCACAAAGATTTTTATCTCTAAAATACATTAAAACAAAACAAAAAGAAAACCAGACACACAAATATTCTTCTATTGTTTTATATGTAATTATTATTCTATTGGGTGAGAGTGTAGAGTTTCATGCACCACCTGGAACTCAAGATGGCTTGTCACCTTCTTTCTTCAGACGACTAAAAAAAAAAGAGAGAGAAGGAAACAGGTAACCGTTTAGGAGTGTCTTGCTGGAGCAATTGTTAAAGCAAGTGTGTGTGTCGAGTGAAGGAGCCTGATGTGCTAATGTTAGCTAAATTTATGCTGGATGTAACCCTAAATCTGCAGAGTTGCCAGAAGTCACCAGAACTCTGTTACCATGTCAGGTTTCCTAGGGGACCACTATCAGTGACGGACCTGCCTCCGTGTTTGTCCTCTTTTTGTTTGATTTTCTTCATCCACAGCCAGTTTAAATAAAACTGAACCACTTGAATATTTTAGCAGAGCCCGATGCCCTTCATTTAGCAGTGTCACTGATAGTTGTCCCCTTGGAAACACAACGCTGTAACAGTTCTGGTACCATACTGGATTCAGGGTTATACCCAGTATACTGTAATTCCAGGCATTTGGAGCCCTTCATGCTATTCACGTGTTCTCTGAAATTTGGTGCGGTTGCCCACTGCAGAGGTTGCTTCTGGCTATTTATAACAGCGAGAGGTGCAGCTGCCAATTCACACGCACTGACATGCCTTTGTGGCCGGAGGACAATTGCGTATTGCTCCTTTAATACCGACAATTTGCTTGTGCAATTATTTCTCTATTCATCTATCAAAGAGAAATAAAGCCCACTAAGAGTCAAACTCAAACCGTTTTTAACTAAAAAAAACACACAAAACCCAACTGAAGCACTTGACGGGACCCTCAGGATACTTACTTACCTGTAATAATCCTCCTGACTTGGTAAAGGGCCTCCGTGCAGGTGATGCCCATGCAGCCACTGCTGCTCCATCGCCATCCTCTGCAGCTCTGCCGACTGAGCGTGCATGGCCTGGAGCTGGTGAGCGGCAGACATGGGGGGAATTGGGCCCTGCAGCTCTCGTGGATACGCCGCTCCTACAGATGAACAGAAGCGTGAGCGCACAGCGGTGGGCTGAACCTTGGGAATGCTTGAGGCGAGGCCGGCAAAAAGCGCGTGAGAGAGACACGACGAACCAAACAGCGGGTGACGCAACATCTCGTGATCATGCGGAAGATCGCTGAGCAGCGGGTTCGGGATCGGGCCACCGGGGAAGGGGAAACGGGCCAAGCGTGGTCCATTTGCCAGTGGGTCGACCAGAGGGTGTGGACTGGACCCTGGGTGAGGAAATCAATTTGTGTATAAATTAGGGCTGCCAGCATGAACACGTTCATCGTGATGGAATACAAATACAAGGAATAATGCACTTAATTGCAAGCCTTTTTTCCCTTCCATTGACCCGTAGTCAGATCCTCAAGTTGTAGTGCTGTTCTGCCAAGCACCTTGTGTTGCATTTTTTATGTATGAAGGTGCTATGTAAATAAAGTTTGATTTGATAAGCAGAAAAGTGTTCTTAACGCCCTCCTGACAAATCTGGTTTGGATTCATGACAGCGGTCATGTTTCATTCAACAAATGCTTATGAAATAAGTGGGTCTTGGGCAGCCGTGGGCAAACTATAGCCTGGGGGCCAAATGCGGCCCATTGAGATTTTTAATTTTTTGTTCTTTTGTTCATTTTCAAATTAATGCACATTTTCTATATATCCCATTATAAGACTACTAGATTTAATTTTTATTTTTTGTGAGTTAATCGCAGTTAACTATGGAAATTCAGACCTTAATTGTGATTAAAAAATGAATCGTCTGACAGCCCCGGTATGAACCCATGGATTCGACTTGCTGAGGGTAAAGGCCATTTGCGACCCCTCGCTTGCGGCCTCACCTTGGCCGAGCGGGTCCTGCTGGTGCAGGTGGAGGTGCGAGTGGATGTGGGAGTGCTGGTGGTGGTGCGGCGTCACGTTGAGCATCTGGAGGCGCGCCGCCGGGTCCGTGGCCACCGACGCCATCCTCTCGGCGTGCAGCCTCTCGGCGGTGAGCCGCTCGGCGTAGGTGAGCTCCGGGCGCAGCTGGGGCCCGGCCAGCGCCATCCGCTCCCGCTCCAGGTGGCCCAGGCCGGGGTGGAAGTGCGCGAAGGGGATGCGGGGGCCCCGGGATGTGGGGCAGGGCGATGGCGCCGTGCCGGGCGAAATGCTCCATGGGGTTGGCCGAGGGGTGCAGGACGTCCAGGTCCGGGGGCTTGACCTCGAAGCCGGGCTTCATCCTCTCGCGGAGCTCCCTCTCGCGGAGGTTGCGCAGCTCGCGCTCCCGGAGGCCCGGCTCGGCGCTGTACAGGCCCGGCATGTGGTAGGCCAGCAGGGGGTCGCCGGGGCCCAGCGACACGTAGAACGGGTGGTTGCGGTTGGTGGGCGACATGACGTGGGGCCGGGCGTACTCGCTCAGGGTGCGCAGCGCCGGCGTGTCGGGCCCGATGTAGGGCGGCACCGCCGCCACGGTGGTGGGCGGCTGCTCGAAGGAGGAGCGGCCGTGGCCCGGCGCCGCCATCGGACCCTCGCTCATGCGGCTGTCCTGGGACGAGCTGGACGCTCGCTGCCGGGGAGAGCAGACGTGTGCGTGTGTGTGAGAGAGAGAGAGAGGGAGAGGGAGAGAGAGAGAGAGAAAGCGCTCGTGCGTGTGACTGGAGAGACAGATGTGAGGTTTGCAGCAGCGGTTCAGTGTTTCACTCACAGCGCTCCGGTCCGCCTCCCTCTCTCGCTCCCTCTCTCGCTCCCGCTCCCGGTCTTTCTCCCTCTCGCGCTCCTGCCGGGATGAGAGCTCGGCCTCGCGGCGCGACCGCTCCACCGCCTCCTCGCGTTTCTTGGCCAGCTTGGAGGAGGACAGCGGCGTGAAGAACAAGTCCGTTCTTGAGCAGGAGTTGTAACCCCGATCCAAGTGTTTGATAAACCTGAAAGGAGGGAAGATATTGATTCATTATTTTCTTGAAAAAGTTACTTTTTTTTTTTTTTTTCAGAAATGTGAGATTCCAAAAGGCTTCCACACCATGTTGACTGAACAATACAAGATGTAAATGTAGAAAGACTGTCCAGAAAGTTGTGATTTGTTTCCTTTTTCTATTGAAGAAAATTTAACGAACCTTCAACGTAGTTTTGTAATTTTAGCAGAATCACTTATCTTGACATTACCGTCTCAAAATGTATCTCAAATCACAAAAATCTGACATTAAAAATTCTTAACCCTTAATAAAACTAAACAAAACAACAGATGAGGTAAAAACACTTCAACAGAAGCAGAAACGACAAACACTGAACAACTATGAACCGTGTGACAGGCAGGACGCGTGCCGACGTACCGAGCAGACTGGCTGGCGTGACCGGCCATGTTGATGACGGTGGGGTCGGGGGAGGGGCTCCGAGGCGGCGACGGCGGGCTCTCGGGCTCCTCCATCTCATCCAGCGGCTCCTCTTTGATCTGAATCTGCGAGCCGGCCAGGCCGGCGCCGGGCGGGGGTCTCAGCGGGAGAGGCGGGTACGACGGCTGGAGGCTGGGCAGGGGCCCCATGGCGGAGGGCGCGGCGGGAGCGTGCGGGGTGCGAGGCCGCGGAGGGGCGTGGCCAGGAGCCGCTTCCCGGGGACGTGCTGCACCTGGGAGATGACGGGGAGGTGGGCGGGGGGGAGGGGCGGCACGGCCACGGGCTGGGGCATGAGCTGGAGGGGTGGCGGGGGGGCGCCGGGGAGATGCTGGTTGGGCAGGGAGTTGAGGGGCTTGAGGGCGGGCGGGGCGGCAGGTTGGAGGGCATCTGGGGGAAGGGCGTGGCGGACTGGTGCGGTATCTGCTTGTGCGAGGGGGATGGGAGTGGTGGGGGGGCCTGATCTGCGGCTGGACCTCCCGGAAGAAGGGCGGCGGCCGCTGGGGGGCCGGCGGCGGCGGCGGCAGCGCCGAGCTGAGAGCAGGAGGGACCTGGAACGCTGAGGCCAGCGCGGCAGAGTCCTGGCTCATGGGCGTTGGGAGCGGGGCGATGGAGGGGAGGCGGGCAGATGGAGCGTGCATGGCGGGCGGGTCCGCGTGCGGGGGGCGGACAGCGGAGGGGGGTCCGCGGCGCGGCAGACAGGGGCTCTGGGCGGCCTCGGCGGAGGAGGAGGCGGCGGCGCCTGCACGGGCTGGGGGCGGAGGGGCTTCTGGGACGGCGGGGAGGGCCGAGGGGCCGGCGCCCGCCAGCGCCGCTGGAGGGAGGACCGGCTCCGCGGGCGCCGCGGGCTGGGCGGAGGAGTCGGAGTCGCTCTCGTTGCCCTGCTGGGGGCTGGGGATGCTGGGCGAGGAGCTGCGGTTGTCCTGGTCGATGTCTTTGGTGTCGCTGCTGCCGTCGTCCTGAGCGCTGCGGCTCTCAGAGGAGCTCTCCTCCTCCACCTCGGCCTCGCCCTCCGAGCGGGAGCCCTGCGGATCCTGGACGGCCACCAAATCACGCTTAGTGACGTGTTGAAAACTGACTTGCACAGCAGGAACTTTAAAACCGTCCATTTAGGTTCAGAGATTACAATTTTTAAGGAAGCTAGCTTAAGAGCACGCTTTGTATTTAGGGCCACTGAATACAAAGGTGGGCTTCCTTAATCATGACAGCACAAGATGGTAGCTAATTAGGAGCAAGACCCTCAGTGTTCTATGTATATTCTTATATATATGAGAACCGTTTGACAGGGTAGGAAAACCAAATTACTTTGATTGTATTGCGATTATACACTTTTAGTAATGTATTTATGGGCAGCATTTTAAGGTTTCATCAATATAAAAATCATAAATCACGCCAGATTTTACACACAGGATCTTTAAGAGCCCATGAATGTCTCACCTGTGTCTTTGCCCTTTTCGGTGTGACTTTCTCTGGCTCCTCTGGCTCCTGAGCAGAACTCTCGCGTCCACGCTTTGTTGTCTTTGGCAACGTGACCTCCTCTTTGATCTTCTGCAAAAACAAACAATTGCAGAACACAACGTGCTTGATTATGAGCACATCAAGTGCGAGGGATTTTTTTTTTAATTTAACATGCCAAGTTTTAATGACAATGTGCATTTGACTCAAAGGACGCTGCAGGTGCAAAAGCGGGTGGTTGGGGTAGGGTTAGGATACTTAGCAGCAATTTAGCAGGCTAAGTTATCGTTAGCATCGTGCAGTGTCCGTTGTAAACCATCAATAAACCATTTAATGACAGTGTTTGGAAGAGGACCACGGGCTTAATGGTTTTCTAGGAGGAAGGAAGAGGACATTCACATACACATAAATGAGCGCAGCTGGCCTGGCCGATGGGAAAAAAAAAAAAAAACACACAGTGGGTGTCACTTTTTACTCTAGATGTCACTGTAGCACTAGTTGTGCAGAAAGCATTTTTTCCTGAAGTCCAACAGGATGAATTTCAGATTGATAAAATCCTACAATTCTTAGGTTACATAATTGGCGGGCTGCACTCACTATTGAACTGTATTTTGCTCACCTTGTTCTTCTTCCTGTTGGATTCGTTCTTGTTGTCCGTGGAAGACGACCTCAGAGAAATGGAGGATGTTCCACTCATGGAGGTCTGGCCCCTCGACGGCTGATCCTCATTGGTGGGGGAGCCGGTGAGCCTCCGGTGTCCACTTCTCAGAGACGACAGCTGCTGTAAGACATTGAGCGGAGGACCTTTAAGTTAAAATACGCAGGAGGACTCAGTCGTGATTACAAAAGAAGTTGCGCAAAAAAAGGTGAAAGTGACGTTGGAGGGCGCCAAGCTTACAGCTGCTCGGCTTCGTCGCGTCCTCATGCCGTGCTTGCTGTTCACCTCCTCTTCCTCTTTAACGGGTTTAAACATGAAGGCTGCAGATCTCGGTAGACATCCATGCTTGTTTTCGTAATTCTGACAACTTGAACACAGCAGCTGGCTGCCTCGGCCAGCCTGGTGCCAGTCCTTAGAGCCTGGACGAGAAAATGCCAGCAGATATCTGTTTCACATTTGCTCACTGAAGTCTGCCGTGACACGTGACAGCTTACGGATTCACAACATGCACTCACTTGTTGAGCCACAGTGACTGCAGCTTTTGATTTCCTGCTCGCTGTCCTCGCTGTCGAGGTCGTCGTCGCTGGCAGAGCTTGCGTCCACTGCAAGGGGGAGAAATCATTTTTTTTTTTTTTTTTGGTTATGAGCTCCACACGTATCACAAAGGCAGAGCTTTAGCAAAGCTTGACGGCAACACGTTTTGGGAGGAAGAGGCTGCGCGTGCTGACCAGAGTAATTTCGTGACGGGGTGTTGACGGGAGCGGCGGCCGAGCGGGTCTTGGCCTTGCGTGAGGAGGGCTGTCGCCGCTGCTGCCGGTAAGCTCTCGTTCCGGCAGCCTCGGGAGTTTTCTTCCAGTGGTAATAGAAAGTGATCAGCTCCCCCTGATGAAACGACGACACGTCAATTCTTTCTTCTGAAAAGTGTCCCCGACCACAGTTCAACTGCAGCACGGGATCGTGCACGAATACAGGCGGCGTTAACTCACGGTCTTTTTGCCAGGCAGGAAGTCTTTTCGGATGCGAAAGAAATTCTTTCCATATTGCCTGAGGCCTTTGATGAAGCGTTTCTGTGGGGAAACATAATGTTATCATCAGTTACGGGGATGACTTATTAGAAATGAGGGTTAAAAAAAAAAAAAAATCAAGCTTGCAGTCGGTGAGATTGCAACAAGTTCGTCAAACTGAAGTGAGCCTGGTGAATTGTGAGATGTTCTTCATTGTTTAGTCATTCTTATACTCAATACTTCAATACGTCTCTTCAGGGGCCACTCACCACATCGTCCTCCGACCAGCATTTCTCAATGAGCTTCGGCAGGGGCTTCTTGACCAGGCGCTGGAGAGCTTTCGCCGCATCGTAGTGACTTGCGTGCAGCTTGAGCGTTAAAAAGCGCAGATGTGAGGATTCATGATAAACAATCAGGATCTTACAAAAATAAAACAAAATGCACATCGGCTGAGGCCGGGAATCTCACCATGTTGAGTGCGTTGAGCGTGGTGTCGTCCCGGGAGGCAGCTAAACATCCGTCTTCCGTGGATCCTCCGTCACACATTCCTGCAAATGCTGCCATGCTCCTGGGAATAACAAAAACAAAACACAGTCATTTCTGAGGTTACTACTTGAATAATAAGCAAGATGAAAAATGACCGACAGCACAGGTCATGTTTTCCTGTTTCCAGCTTGATCAAGCCTACCAATGTTAAGCATCTTTATATTGTATCTTCAACGTAAATGTCAACAAATAACAACTTGTGAGACATCAAAATATTATTTATTTTATTACGATGTGCGTTGCATGTTAGTGTAAGAAGTGTGAGTGTGTGTAGGTGTTTGTGCGTCTCTGTATTTGTGGGTGTGGGAGGGTCGGGTTTTGTTTTTATTTTATTTTCTCTGTTGTTTATGTTTTCTGTCTTTGTTGTGAGGCACTTTGAGCTGCTCTCTGTATGAAAAATGCCATATAAAAAAAATAAAGTTTAAAGTTTGACGTTGGATGCGAGTGCCCAAATTAAAACACGACTACTGATTTGCATACTTTATAAATGAGAACATGCTTGTACATGTTCTACATGTTTGTTCTACATGTTTGCGGTCTTTTCTAACCGTCAAAACTATGATGCAATAAGCTCTTAGAGCACAGCCTGCACCAACACAATTAGGTTACACACTAGGGTAAGTGGTCGGCCAGTGTACTGCAGAGTCACACTAACGCTAAGCTGCTGTGATTTTTTTTTAAGGGCCTTTTTTGCAGACAGTGTGGAGGATTTGGATTAAAAGATACCTGCCAGCACATCAACAAAGACTCCAACTCAAGCCTGAGGTTTATTAATAATAATAAAAACAAAATAAAAATAAAAATAAAAATAAAAATTTCTGCTTAACAATGAAGCGTACATTTCCCAACATAACTGTACACTTGGACTGACCTGGCAGCTCTGAGATACATTAGAAGGTCACAGTCATTGACCCCCGGCGTCCACATCAGTTCTTCTATCTCAGTCTGACTCTGTAAGGTGGGAGCCGGCCGCTGCTGCAGTTCTGGCAGCTTAGCCTGCAGTTGAACCAGAGAGGGCAAGGACACAAAACAACACACACCCTCGTTAGGTAGGCTGCTTCCAATAAGAGTGACTGAATGTTTTGCCAAGATCAATATTTAGGGTAGTACAGAAAATAAGGCACAAGAGTGGGTCATTGCATGTAAAATGCAATCGTCACAACGTTTACCGCACAACTCTGGGCAAACAGAGAGAGAAATAAATTGACATTTTGATATTAAAAGTAAATATTAAAGTTAACCTTAAAAAATTAAGAGTCTAATATTTGATTTAAGTTACAGTAATGATTAAATGAAGGATTTCATTATGCAACATCAATTTTGATTGGGTCAAGCAGCAGTGGAAGTGAGTGCTCATTTCCCCACATCATGATTTATGACACTGACATTAATTCATGTAATAAGACTTACTGAAACATAGTGAAAGAAATAAGAATATTAAAATAAATTGCTAGACAAAACACTTAGACCTGTGATATATCACGACAGGCAGTAAAAATAAAAATCTATGAGCGTGAATTATAATTTAAAAAATATCTGAAAATATTTGTTATCATTTAAATAAATAAAAAAAAACAACTCATTATTAAACACTTTTAGTAATGAGGAAGCGACCCAAATAATTGCACAATGTACCTGATGACTGGGTCCCACTCTGATCTCACCCTGAGTGCTGTTCAGGCTCCTGAAATTAAAAGAGTAATGATTAGGGTTAGGGGTTGGAATAATAATAATAATAACAATAACAACAACAACAATAACAACAACAACAACAACAAATTATATCATCTTCACAATTTCAAATGCTTTATAGCAGCTTTTACGCTTGGAAATTCCTTCAGATTTCAGAGTTCAAATACAGCGTGTTAGATTAACATTATTATCATAACAGAGCCTTTTGGTATGTGCACAGACAGTAGTGTTAGTGTTAACTTGGGTGTTGTCACAGCAGCTCGCCTTCATCCCGCTGACTACACAGCAGTAAAACAACATCCCGCCCCCGCATCACGTTAACCAATCTCAACTGTCACCTGCGTCGCTTCCTCATCATGCGTGAATGAAACCCGAGCCAGGCCACAGCGAAGGACTGTCAATCAATCATACATGAGCGACTAATTCTTTTACGGTCACCATTACGCGAACAGTGTGTGCTACTTTTTTTGTCTTGACAGGCTGTCAGAAGCCGCTTGACTAAGTCCGATGACAGTGTTGGCCACATCGGTGACAAACAGCAGCGTTAGCATGCACAACATGTCGTCAAGATACGTGAAAACCTTTACACACGGCAGCTTTAACGAGCCCTGTCAATGCGCGTCAGCCCCGACGGAGATAACAGCAGATTTACTAATCGAGCTTAAGCTCGATTTGATTTGACGACGGTGTTGCACTTGATAACCGCAGGAATAGCCCTTGGTTCGATAAAAGCGAGCAGGAAACCATAATCCCACAGGGAATCGCTAGCTGCTAACGAGACTGTAACATTACGCCGTTATTTGGCTAGCTTGTTAGCCAGACACGAACTTCGTGACCACTGACACTTCAAGTATTTCATGCAAACGGCTCTCAAAGACACACCAGCACCGGTGAAAACGCGCATTCTAGCACGAGGCGGATAAAATGCGAAAGCTGCCGCGGTGTAAATCAAGTTACCTGCGCGGACTGAACAGGTCGTCCATGTCGACGGATGTTTGGATGAGGCTTGTTGACACTACGCAGCGCAGTGGGCGATACACACAAACTATTCGAATCCCCTATTACATGGCTATTCAAAATGGAGGCGGTGTAGTGGAGAGAGGCGATGTTTTTTTTTTTGTTTTTTTTCCCTCTCGCTCTCTCTCTCTCTCTCTCTCTCTCTCTCTCTCCTCCCTCCAGTGCAATGACCTCAGCAGCCACACAGCTAAACCTTCAAAGTTGTCTGGCTCTTCATTACTGAGCATGTGCCGCGGGTCGGCAGCAGGAGCCACAGGGGCCGCTCGACACAGCTGCTGCCGCCGCCGCCGTCGCTGCTACAGCCACACAGGCGTCCATGAATCAGAGATAGACGCGGTGTGATACTATCGCCGCTGTGGTTATTTAACCGCGTTATGCAAGCGCGACACTTCATGCAGGACGGCAAGGAAGGGAGCCATTACTGCCAGATTTGTCACATTTAAAAGGACCATTTTTCACGTTTATTTTATTTTGTTTTTTTTGCACAAACGTTCGTACTGATGCTGACTTTTTAACATGTACTTGTTGGTCAATGTATTGGTTTTAGGATATGGTCAAATGCAAGGTTACTGTTTCATTAAAAAATAAAATAATGAAATAGATGGTGGTAGTAATAAAAGGGAGCATTTAACACTTAGTACACATGGTGTCATAAAAACGTATCGTAAAAAAAAAATTGATACTGCAAATCTGTATATGTCTTTACCACACTTATATTTACACAATTATAATATGTACATATATACACAATATTAAAAAAAATTATAACAACTATATTTGTAAATTTAAATAATTTGAACCTGCGCATAAAAATAACATAATATTCTTTATATTGGTCACATATACTGTACAGAATGTAGCGTAAACTATCTTATCGCCATCTGACTTGTCCTCTTGTAAGCAGCAGTAGGCAGCCACTGAGCAGCACCTGGGCACTGTATCACACTACATCTTCATCAGGTGGGGTCACTGATGCCACATTAATCAGGTACAACCTTTGAATTACAGATGATTATTTAATGTATTTATTTTTAAAATACCCACCTCGCCTCTTTAGCAATGGAAAACATGCTAACAAAATAATGACCAATTTAATTCAACATGTTTCATCAGATGCAATCAAAGATCTAACACATGTTCAATGGTATTGTAATTCCATAAAGAGACTATTAATCTACTCACTGAGGTTGTCATTTATATAGGGAGCGTGCAAGCTTTTCACCAAGGTTTGAGAATCCGTGTTTTGGTGATGAGCAGATGATCTCACAAGATTTCTCAGCCCGTTCTGCATAAATATAATTTCTTTTCACATCTTAACCCTGATCTTCAATACTGGAAACAGGCTACCGTCTCTCAAATTTTCCTCCTGTAAAAATTCAAGTTAAAAATAAGATAAACTATTGCTGATATTTTGATGACACAGCACCCACATTAACATGATAGTACATTGCGTCAATACCACAATGTGATGCAAATACTTCTGCGGGCAGAAAAAATGAAATGATAAGCAGGAAAAAGTGCACATTTGATAATAACCTGCATCTGTCCAATTATTTTGTCATTCAGAGAAAAGCTTCATTTCTTGTTTATTGAAACTGCATGTTAAAAAAACTATGTGATGTAAAATTGTGTCTCCTATGTCACAAAAAACCCAAATCATACACATTTTATCATTGACATAACTTTATTCAGTTTGTCTCCAAGTGCTTTGTTTGTCTTTAGTTTTCATTGTTGCAGATTAATATTCATTTTAGAATGCAGCCTATTCAATTATTGCACATAAACAGGGAATTAAGATTGGATAGTCAAGTGCCAAATATCTGTAGCTACACAGTTCTTTCTACAATATTAAATCCACCTTTTAGTACAATTGTAAATCTACATTAACCATTAGCTCCTTAAAGTGGCAAGTGTTAAAATTCAGTAGACTGATATCAAATAGGTGGCAGGATTACTTCGCTGAAGTAAATCGCTTAGATATTCACTTATCCAAGGGGTTTCTGAATTTCTTTCCAGCAAAACGAGCTGCATCTCCCAGTTCCTCCTCGATTCTAGAGTAACAAAGAAAAAAATTGAAAAAGAAAAAAAAAAAGGCAAAGCAGAAGTTGTGCAAATACAGCTTGCAAAAAGTAACCAAATAAAACCAAAATCCCTCAGTTTGTGCGTGAGACTTACCTGAGAATCTGGTTGTATTTGGCCAAACGCTCAGAGCGACAAGGTGCTCCCGTTTTAATCTGTGAGACAGACAGTAGTAACGTTATTTTACCTTCATAGTCAATAAAACTAATAGACAGATATCTATCTATCAATAGATAGCATTTCCTGCCCTTTACATGGAGCTGGAATATAACCTGTGCATAAAAAGTAGGGTATGAAATACTAAAAATAGTCTTCAGAACAAAAATTAAAAGCATAATGAAGGACAGGGATAAAAGGATTTTCTTTTCTTATGCATGATTAATGTCACAACACTACATGCATCGTCAGGGTCAAACAATACAGGGAAGATGATGCTCCTACATAAATGATGGTTTAGCTGTGGATCAATAATAATTTAAAGTTGTGCTAAATGTAATGTGCTTTGGAATTTTTTCCTCATAAAACTTGCCTGATACGTTAAAATGTTGTATTTGTTTACACTGTATGTTTTCCCCCACAATCTAACATAGTAAATGTACTTTTTCCATGTGTACATCTCTTTTTTTTAATTTTTGAAAGTTTTCATTAATGAAATGAAACAAATACAGACTATTAATATTCTGATTACCTGTCCAGTGCAGAGTCCAACCACCAAATCTGCAATGAAGGTGTCCTCAGTCTCCCCAGAGCGATGGCTCACCATAACACCCCATCCGCTCTCTTGGGCCATCTTGCAGCTGGAAAGACAAATAAAAGTGAATGAGAAAAATATATGACAGATACTGTATAGTTAAAAACTTCATCCTGTGCTGTACATACTGTACATGCAGTCAGCAGGTTTGATCGTTGAAGATTTATTGCTTACAATTACCAGAAGTGCACATTCTTGATTGGTGGTTGGTAGTGATTGGCAATAGGGACAACAGCATGCGTTTGTGGTCAAAGTAATTGCGTGTGCTTTGTAACACTTCAAGCTTCAGTTTCTCATCTGACTTACGCTCGCATAGACTCGGTGACCGTGCCAATCTGATTAACTTTCAGCAGCAGACAGTTGCAGGCCTTCTCCTCCACTGCCTTGCTGATGCGATTAGGGTTGGTGACGGTGAGGTCGTCTCCGACAACCTGGATGTCTGTGCTTCCAGTGAAGTCGGACCAGGCTGCCCAGTCATCCTGGTCAAAGGGATCTTCGATTGAAACCACTAGGAGCAAAGAATGTGTAAGATGTTCAGATAACAGGCAGATAAACTGGAGTGAGTCACCTTACAACTGTGGTTCAAAAACTGGTTATACGAGTTCAAAAAGGATTCAGTGGGAAAAGTGAAGGGTCATTTTTCTCTTTGAAAATAACAAAAAGGGTGACATGGCGGTGCGGTGAAAACAAAACTTAATCACACATTAATTCACTAGATGATTAGTTTAATTATAGTTTTAATGATAGTTGTAATTTTCTGTAGAAATCAACCATTTTTCATAATTACAACCTTCATTGTTTGATTGTGCTTTTGTCACACTTTGACTCCTTGTCATTTTCTTTTATTTTCTCTGCAGATTATAAATATCCTACACTTATTTTTGTTCAGTATTGCACTGATCAGAAAGGTTAAGTATGAAGCAGCCGATTTGTTAATATTTTTCACTTTTTTTCTCTACGAGTTCAGAGCAGCGTGATAGCAACAACAGCACAATAAATTTGGCGGGCCCTCCAGGAGATGGATTGTTTCCTCACTGCGTGACTAAGTTGGATCTGGCATGACCTCAACACTGTTTGTCCTGCTGTTTGCCAACGGATACAACAATGTGTAAAAGGAGAGAGTCGGGAGGATACCTGGATAATCCTTCACAAAGCTCTTGTAGAGGTCAGCCAGCTCGTTGGGAGTGATGTAACGGCTCGGGTCATCAGGAGACTTGAAATCCAGGTCGTATTTTCCCTCCCTGAAGAATTCTGAGGCAGCCACGTCCATGCCGATGACAATTTCATCCGAGTATCCTGCTTTGCTGATGGATTCTTTCAGCAGCTCCAAAGCTGCATGGTCAAAACATGGAAAACAACTATTTGCAGACAACTTTTTCTCATTTCCAAATGTTTTAAAAATTGTCCCGAAGCAGAAATTTAAATTTTACAATATGATATTTGGCAAAATATAATGAAATCTCATTCTGTGCCCAATTAAAAACATCTTTTTACTTGTGTGGCTTCTTGGTGCATGGTTAGACCTTTATCATCAAAGTATTGGTTCTCTTTTCCAAAAAGTTCTAAATCAGACATGATTTTTTTCAGTCTAATAATTAACAATAATTATTTATTATGCTTCACATTGAATTTGCAGAAAATGCTAAGACTTTAAATCTTAGATCTTAGATTGTGCAGCATTTATTTGATCACATATAAGCACAAGATACCTTATTCAATTTCAAAGAAATGAATTGTTAGACTTTCTCTTTTAATATACCTTCTTTGTTCTCCAGGATGTTTGGAGCAAAGCCGCCTTCATCACCCACATTGGTTGCATCCTGACCATATTTCTTCTTGATTACATTTTTGAGATTGTGGTAGACCTCAGCCCCGATGCGCATGGCGTCTTTGAAGGTACTTGCACCAACTGGCAGGATCATGAACTCTTGCATTGCCAGCTTGTTGCCAGCATGGGAGCCACCGTTGATGACATTGAAGGCCTGTAGGAGATGGAGATAAGAGCTGTGACCTCACAGTGAACTCAGGGGACGGAGTTGAGAGGGCGGATTTCGAAAGGCAATTTAGCACACAGAACCTCACCGGCACAGGCAGGATGACCTCTGGGTTTCCAGCAAGATCTGCAATGTGACGATACAGGGGGACGTTCTTCTCTGCTGCACCGGCTTTGCAAACTGCCAGGGAAACACCCAGGATGGCATTCGCTCCAAATTTGCCTTAAAGGGAAATAGGGAGAAACATACAATTAGACGGTATGAATATTATAACTTCATCCTGGCTATCCTTGCTAATGGATTCATCAAGCAAATAATAAAATTACATGCATTTTTTTTTTTTTAACAAGTCCTGACAAGATGACTATCCTCACATTTGTTGTCTGTGCCATCCAGGTCAATCATGAACTGGTCAATCTTCTCTTGCTCAACCACATTCATATCCTGCGGACACAAGAAAAATTAGGCAGGCAATTCACACCGGCATTAAGCCATAGCAAACCTCTGCAAAAGTTAAAATTGTCTTCCTACCTGTTCCAAAAGTGCAGGTCCAATAATAGAATTGATATTCTCAACAGCCTTTGAGACACCTGTGATGGGAACAGATAACTGGGATTACTGTCTGACAGCAGGAAGGACAACACTTTGACTGCCAATGAAAAGGGAAAAAAATCCAACACATGCAAGTTGCTTTTAATGCACACAAGAAAGATACATGCGAGAGTGTATGTTTGAATTGGATTTGAATTTAGAAACAACTACTTTAATTTTAAACCATAAATTGATTTGTTTTTCAATCAAGTCAAACAGTCCATGAGTACGTCTGACCATGCTTTATGCTTATTATACATCGTGCACATCAAGTCAATTTAAATTCAATTTTTTTTTTATCCTCCGTTGTAACACCCGTTTAATCAAATGACAATACCAAACATATAATTCTTATTATTGTTTTTAATTGCGGCAGGCAACAGAAACTCACTAACCCCTTCACATGAGGCAAGAAGGAAGTGGGGAAGATGACACTAACATAAGAAAAGATGAATCAAATAAACATGTAATCCTTTACAATAGTTTTCAATTGCACACATGGCTGCAAAGGAATGTAGATTGTGACATGTGACCAATTCTCCATGTTTTAGAAGGAATAATGTATTGACAAACCTTTGCCAAGGTAACGAGACTTGTCATTGTCCCTGAGCTCCAAAGCTTCATAGATTCCAGTGGATGCACCGCTCGGCACAGCTGCACGAAACAACCCTGTGAAACGTAAAGGCGAACACAAACAAATCAAATTTAAATTGGGAAGAAATGCATCACACTGGTCGTATCTACTGCAACGAGCAAGTTCTAAATCTGTGCCAACCTTTGTCAGTGTAAAGGTCGACCTCCACTGTCGGGTTTCCACGAGAATCAAAGATCTCCCTGGCGTGAATCTTGACGATGGACATTCTGCATGGACATGAGGGAGACAGGCATTTAGCTTGCTGTTAAGTGTAATAACATGCAGTGTAGAGAGACAACCCACAATGCTGCACGTTTGTCCAGAAGACACAAATAATGAGACAAATTAAACGCCTCCACTATTTCACGCCCACAGTCTCGTTCCTATTGGTACCTGGCTTTTAACAGCTCTTCCCGTCGAGGTTACACTCAAAAATATCCTGACCTAGGGGCAAGCTTAGGCATACTAACAAGCATGCCGCTGGCCTAATTGGATTTCACCTCCTCATCTGATTAATCACATGGCCACAGGGATGTGGAAAGTGCTGGATCTGTCTGAACACAGTATCTCCATTTCTACCATATTCCAGAATTTGACCTGGTGATGGATTGAAGTTGCTCTACTATTTTATCCAGTTTAGTGTGTGTGTGTGTGTGTGTGTGTGTGTGTGTGTGTGTGTGTTGAGGGAGGTCAAGGTTACGTCATCTTATAATCACGTTTACTTTGTTTCTGTAGCTTTGCAACCGAGATATCGCTGACTCACAGGGCTTAATTTAATCCAAAATAAAACGCCGACAAGTTCGCCCCGTGGCTAACAAAAATAACAATGGTGACATTAGGGCAGTGTGCACAACATTTCTACAGATTTAAAAAAAAAAAAAAAAATCCACATTGCCAGGAGGCGGTGTGACAGTTAGCTAAGTGGCTAAGTGCTAGCGAGTTCACAGAAAAAAACAGAAGTTAGAGCCTCGACCAAGCCACGGCTGCATAGCAACTGAAAATATCATCTGCACAGCAAAAATTAAAAAAAATCACACCGATGTTAATGTTTGACAATTTTTTTTTTACCTTGCTGGGGGAGGCTTGAAAGTTGAAGAGGATCGGTGAAGTGACAACCCTCGGATTAGCTCCTGAACAATCTTCGCGTTTAGCCGCGTCCTGCGCATGCGCCACATTGGCATTGAGCGGTAGGTTACTCTTCTTCGGATTTTCACGGCGGCTGACTGTCAAAGCTTTTTCATTAGCGCCATCCTCAGGTTCGAAAGTAGTACCCATTGTTTAGTCCAGTCCTTAAAAAAAATGTATTAATTTCCTTTTTTTTTCTGGTTATACTGTGACTCAGTTGTACTGATTCAACTCTTGCCAAGCGCACTTTCGCGTGAATCTATCTTCGAATATAAGAAAAGCAACTGTATCTGACATTGTCTGAGTGCTGGTGTTAAAATTTGTTGACAACTGTATGCCTCCACGCCCCAAGCAAAACTTGTTGTCTCTGAACAAAAAAATAAGGAAAAAAGAAAAACTGTTATCATATCTAGATATTGTCAAATGTATTTCCTTAAAAATTATAAATGTTCTTTATAAAAGCAGACATCTCTCACTTTGAGGCAAAAATACGGACAGTCACATCGTTCAAAAACACTAGCAGGAAGCTGGGGGTAATGACATGGTTAAGAAGAGGGCATAGTAACCTAAAACAACCGCAAGAGATTAATTTTAGGAGTGCCAGCTAAGAGAAAAGGTTTGACATGTTCTCATTACCTATAAACACAGAATGCTGGGGACCATTCTCCTGGCCAGAATGGGGACAGAAGTTGAATAAACCAGGATGGCAAAAAGATGAGGATGAGGACGAATTATCAGGATTTCAACTGAAACATATATTAAGTGAGGTATGATTTTTTTCTGAAATATAGGCACTTACTACTCATTTGTCAGTCAAATGCATGCATCTCAACATCTCAGTATGCTGTAATTAATAATAATGATTCCATATACTAACAACATCATATAGATTGTGGCAGTGAGGGTGTAATGTGTGCTAGAATATGATTTTGACAGGGCAATAAATGACGTAAAACTGTCATATTTTGTTACCACATTAATAGTCAGTGAAGAGATTTAAATGTGCATTTACAAAAACATTTTCATTTACACTTTGTTACATTTCGCAACCTACAAAACAAGGGAATGATTGAAGCAAATTTAGTATTTGTTTTGAAAGTTTCTCTCCACAGCCTGTGATACCCCATGACAACGCGTTCACACGGATGACGTGTAATTTAATCCACTAGAGGGCAGTAGAGCGTTTAGAGGCAAAGGCATCAAAACCAAAGAAGTAAAACCCCGTTTGAAAGGAGTTGAATTGGTTATCACGTTGACCAGTGCTGCTAATTTAGTTTTTTTATCCATTAGATTTTTTCGAAATCGACTCGAAGTATCGGAAAGACGAAATGTCGGGGATACCTCCGGACACATGGCAGCCGAAAAAGGTGGCTTTAGAGACGACGTAAGTTTTGAGGGGAAACTACATGCTAACCATTGATGTGTGTTGCTAACTGTGAGCTATCTTCATTTCACATGAAGCAAGTGTAAAGTTGTGCGTTGCGCCAAAAGTTAGTCCGTCGTCATTCATCCATTCATAACTTCTCGACTTCATTATACCGGTGTCTCCACCTTATTTAAATGCTAGATCCTTTTCCCCTCCATGGTGCAGTCAGAGAACAGATCTCGAGCTGCTCCTCCATATGACAAAATACTAAGTTCAAAACCAGAAACGACCAGTCGTTTGCTGTGACTCCCTACAACACTACAACCTGTAGAATAATGACCCACGTAAAATATCTTTCTATGTGCAACGCTTTGGTCCGCCTTGGTTTCTTTGAGTGTTCAATTTTAATAAAAGCATACTATAATGACATGTGTTGCAGGATGGGTACCGTAGTAATCGAGCTGTACTGGCTGCATGCTCCAAAGACTTGCAAGAACTTTGCTGAGCTGGCCAGGAGGGGCTACTACAGCAACACAAAGTTTCATCGAATCATTAAGGAGTTCATGGTGCAGGGCGGTGACCCCACCGGAACAGGTGGGTTCAGTACATTACATTATCTTGTCGCGCCATGTGTTAAACTAATAGGTTTGTTAATATGCTAATGGGTATAATTGACATACATACCTGAATGGAGCAACGTGGGCCATCTTCAGTACACATATGGCCCTGTAACACTTATTTCTGGCTGCTAGTTGTTTTCTATTAGCTCAACTGTAAAGGCTACTCACGTTTGATTGGACTCACTCTTGTGGCGTGCATGAGTAATGCCTCTTATCGTCATATCTTAGGGGCAACTGGAGACTGTAAATATTTTGTGTATTGACCAGAATAAACAAGTTTATCAAATTAGACAAAAATAAAATAAACCCCAAAATGACCCCAATGAGCAAAGTAAAATTTCACAACATATGTGGGACAACTTTTCATTATCCTCCCTGAGATGTTCATGATTTCTTCATGTTCATTGTAAACCTGTTGCTTACCAATCAATGGTTTTGTCCCTGCAGGCCGTGGTGGTGCTTCTATTTACGGCAAACAGTTTGAAGATGAGCTGCACCCTGAACTCAAATTCACAGGTAACATGATTAGGAAAGAAGCAGATGTAGAGGCAAATGTTGAATGTCTTCTGACATTATGGATAATGTGCCAATTAGGACAAGGATAATGCTGAAATAGTTCAAGTTAATTGTAAAGTGGCAGTACAGTGGATGGTTTAATAAACGTCATCAGCTATTAATGCGGTAGCATTTATGTTGTGCGCGATGGAACGACAAACATACCATGTACTGAAAGTCTCTCCATTTGTATGTCTGCCAGGTGCTGGTATTCTGGCGATGGCCAACGCTGGACCAAATACAAACGGAAGCCAATTCTTCCTTTCTCTTGCACCCACTCAGTGGTTGGATGGAAAGCACAGTATTTTTGGAAGAGTATCGGAGGGAATCAGCGTTTTGCAAAGAATAGGGATGGTGGAGACCAGCACTCAAGACCGGCCAGTCGATGACATCAAAATTGTCAGAACAAGCATCGTTGACTAAGTGAAAGACTTTGTCTTCTTTGTTTGTTTTTTTCATTGTGCGTTTTTCAAGTTTTTCTTTTATCTTAAAACATGGTGAATGCTTCATGTTTTTTTTAATACAAGGAAACCATTCACACTTTTTTCTGTTACCTCTGATAAATGGAGTTTTTTTTTTTAATTGTAGATTAATAAAAGTGATTGTGAGAATGGAACAGAACGAGTCCCCCGAATGTCATGTTTTCATTTATCCTAAAATATATTCTTGTGTTTATTTGTTTAAATGAAAATATAATTGTAGATATTTATACCTGAGTGTGCAGTTCAATTGTAAACTCTTTTTTATTCTGGACTCCAGTTTAGCAGCATGATACAAATATTATTTAGAAAACAAAACAAAACAAAAACAATTTAGTTCTCCAGAAAAAAACCATAGATATTTACTTGTTTACAATATATCGCAAAATTGCTTGGTTTTAACCTCCTACTAAAACTGAGGTTTTGTTGAACCTTTTACATGTTAGGAAGAAGCGTGTAAAAAGCACAATAAAATACAGCATCTACTTCTAATTTCACTGTAGGGATACAATTTCATTGCTAGAAAACGTTGGTAAAGTGAATTCTGGTTGATTATTTAAATGTCCTATTATGAAATGAGGGACATTTAACAATCAGAGTGGACATGCATGTTTCAATAGAGACAGTGGGGCGAAAGGAAAAACTGTTTTTAAAGAAAGGTTGGTTGTGTTAAAGAACTGGCAGATGTGAAGGGTTTTGTGGGATCAACAGAAATCCGATATCATCTCATATCTTATGACAAGGGGCCAGCCTAAGGCTGCATCAACTTATTGAGCTCATTCATGCATTCATTTTCTATACCCGCTTATTGAACTCTGCTTATTTTTAAATAGACAACATACCTCCATTACTTACTTTTAAGGAAACAAAACAAATCAAATTACCACCAAAATTATTTATTTAAAAAAAAATACTGGATTATTGGATTTGAAAATAATCACTGCTAAAAAAAGGCACAAAACCTCTCAAAGAAAAGGCTGAGTCAAGAACATCTGTGAAGGATATGAAAGACATGTAAACAGCTGTTTCTGTCTATATACAATACATACAGACATATATGTATAGACATTATGTCCATGTATAGTATATAGAGACAAACAGCTGCTTCTATATACTGTGTACATTGAATATAAAAACTAGCATCAAGTTATGAGCACTACCAAGGCTTAATGAATCCTGATTATACTATTGCAGGTTTTAATGAAAGTTAAGGCATGTAAAACACACACATTTGAGTAAGAAAAACACGTTTTAAAAAAGCCCATATCAAAATAGAAATCTGACACATCTGGTCTTTGTACGCACTAAACAACTATTCGAGAAATAAAAGCCACATACTTTCATTTGTTAACCCCACTGACATTGTGGATGACCCTCAGAGTTCCACAAATGGGATCACACAGATGAATTAGTCTCTTACAACAACAGACTTATTGCTCATGTATTTTCAGCATAGAAAAAACAAAAGAACAAAAGGAAAGAATGTGGAAAACAGCTTCAGAGGTCACGTTGCACTGAGACCTTGTACATGCACATACAGCTGACAGTTCAATTCAAGAGCTGTGCCAGTACAAGTACAGCCTTAAAACTACAATATGCATCCTGTGATGCAAATGTGCCACGGCCGTGAAAGCTGAAAAGACTGAAACCCTAGCTTTTTGACATTGCTATAAGCTATTGTGAAGTTGAAGTTGAAGTTGAGAATTTTCTTCCGTTGTCATGCTTTTACTGGCTTTACACAAAACAAAGAAAAAATCTTTTCTTTTTTCAATCAGATGTTTTTCCTGTGGCTGCACGTTTGCACTGTTTTTTGTTTTTTTTTTACTATTATTATTATTGCATCGCCTGTAATTCTTTGATTTCATTCCTACCTCAAGTTACAAAACAGAAAACACAGTGTTTCGGTGAAACTTACCCTTATTAAATCTAAACATTTTCCATCTTTAAGGATGGAAAATGTTTTTTTTCTTTCAAAAAGCCGTTTAAAAAAAAGTTATCCATATTTATTCACCCCCCCTGTTGAAAACAGGAGTTATATGTTGTCATTATATGTTGCCACTGCCCGATCATCAAGGCCATGCAGTGAGGGACTGATGCTTTCCATCTCCTTTGCCTTCAGTGGAAGGTCATCTGCAGGGCGGGAACTTGACTTGAGGCGCTAGAAGAAGGTCTAATATATTACATATTTCTTTACATGTGGATTCATGAACCAACAGTAGTTTTGCAATGTCTTAAAACTGCAAACAGAGTAAGAAAAAAAGATGCCCACAGCCAAACCCCACTGACCTGCCAGAGGGTCCCTTTTTGTTGGGCCAGTTTGAAGACCATGGCGATTGGAATCTGCACTAGAGATGAAAAGGCCAGAAACCAGCCAATGAAGTAGGCCCACCATGGATAAACGTAGGAGTTGTTGAACTTCAGAGGTGTGTATCTCAGGATCAGAAATATCATGGTGCCCTTTGAATGGGAAATAAAGTGCAATGGCCAGTTTTACAATCAAGAAAAAAAAAAAAAAAGGGTTATTCTGTGAAGGAGCTTCTTCTTCAGACTTACGCTGCAAACAAGAGGGGTGCCGTACATCCAGAGGTACTTTAACAGTGGCATGGGCTTGTAGCCAATCATGGCTGCAATGTTGTTGCTGAAGCGCTCGGCACCTGCAGCAGAGACAAACGCATCATTTGAATGAACTACTGTATGTTTCCTGTCTATCTCTCCAACTTCAAATCCTTTTTTCTTTACTTAATTGACGGTTTATTGTAGGGATTTGCATTGCACCACCAAACCACAACAGACATATTACTGGCAAGGCAGTTCTACGTCCTCATATGCCCTTACAAGCTCAAGATTGTACCCTGGAGTCCTGGGCCAATTAAGCCACGCCCCCAAACAAGATACTGTCTGGATTGTCTGTTCGGGCTCCCTGCGCTTCTAATTTTCACAATAAAAGCTTCTGGCTCAGGGCTTCTGAAACAGGTGGTTAGCTAGTGATTAATAGGTCAAACCAAGGTGGCAGCGAGCAACACACTTGGCACCCTCTCACCCACAGTTTGTATTTGCAAAACAAAAGTCACGTGTGTTCTGGGTGTTCACCTGGATTAAGGGGGTGCGGGGGTGCACGATCGTTGACAGGGGTGCGCGGCGGATCGCGATCATTGACGGGGGTGAGGGTTGGGGGTTGGGGGTGCGCGCGCGATTGTTTTAGGGGGGGCCTGGGTGCGCGGCGGAGATTGAAGAGATCGCGTCATGTTTTCCGCGTAAAGCCGCGGGCAACTTAAAATCAGTTGGCGGGCCGGATTTGGCCTGCGGGCCGGACTTTGGGCACGTCTGCTCTAGAAGCCTACAACCTAAAATTTATCTGCTGTCCACTGACTTTTCCTGAAGCCCCTGTCATCCAAGTCTGCAAAGATGTTATTCCTGTGGCCTTCCTGTCTTGCTCCTCCGCCGTCTGTCACAATTAGTACTCTCACATGTGTATTACCAGTCTTCAAATGATGAATTTATCCGTTCAGTTTGATCTGTTTGCTACACAAAACCAAAGGCAGTATGTCTTACCATAAATCCATCCAATTATCATCGACTGGAAGAATGCCATTAGAAGTAGGGCAGGTCCACTGCATACATAGTGGTCAAATATTTGCATGATATATGTACCAGCCTAATATAAAACAGAAAAATGCAATGGAAAGGATGTCATTTGCTGTTGCTCCTACTGTCGCTGTTGTCGTCGAGAGGACGGAACATGAATTGAAAAAAGTGACATACAAATACAAAGTTATAATAACAAATGCACTTTTTTTTTTTTTTTTTTTTTTACCTGAGACACCAGTAGAAGGTCCATTACATAGCAAAAGGCACAGATCAACAGCAAAAGAAGCTCTCTGCGGTAACCTTTTCGGATTTGAGATGGGAAGATGTCGGACAAAGAGGTCATGATGCTTTCAAGTCCAATGAACTGGAGAGGGACAGAGGACAAAAAAGTTCATTGCAAGAGCTTCAAGAAAAAATAAGGAAATTATGTTAAGAGCAACTTACTTGTCCATCTATTCCTAACAGGATGATCATGATAAAAAAGCACACAGACCAGAACTGAGGCCACGGTAGAAGAGTGACAGCTTGTGGATAGACTATGAACGCAAGGCCGGGCCCTGTAGTGTGACATCAACACAGATTAAATCCTTGCCTCCAGTCTTGGCAAAGGTTTGCCATTTGTCCCAAGAATTTGCACTTCAAACAATAATACACAGGTAACATGAATTATAGACAAAGACTGTTTGGTCAAACAACTTATACTGTAGCAATGACAAAGTCATTTAAAATTGTATTACTTTCATACCAGATTCGGCCACACTGTTGATGTCAACACCCTGTTTTTGTGACATGTATCCCAGAACAGAAAAAATGGCAAAACCAGACAGAAAGCTGGTCCCGCTGTTCAACAAGCAAAGATAGAAAGAGTCTCTGAAATCAGAACAATCCACAAGCACAGTCAGTATTTTCTCCAGCTCAAGACAGCACTGGTAGATACAGTATGTACAGCCAAAGTTAAACAATGTACAGACACACTGGACTGGGTGTGGGGGCACATTACACACAACACTATGAAAGAAAGCATGTGTGGATCGTGGCCCCCTGATGGGTCTCGATGCTCGACGGGAAAGTTTCTCAGCTTTCAAATTTGGACCGTAAAACAGCACATTTTGCATCATAAAATCTAAAAATCCCTTGCAGATTTTGCTGGTGTGGGTTCATTTAGCCATAAAAGCCTTATGTCCTTTGTCCCACTAGTCATCACACTGTACAACTCTGCACTCAGTGGGAGGGGAGGGACCATGGGAGGAGAAGGGAAGGGAGCCTTGCAGCACTGTAGCACTTTTTGACTGGCACTTTTATCCATATTGGTTACTAATTGTCTGCCTGGTGTGGTTTTAATATCTTTTATTGTATTTTAACCATTGTTATTTTTATATTTTTTTAACTCTGTTTTTATGTTTTTCCGCACTTTTTCTGTGGTGTTGTGTTGTGGCTGGAAACCAATTTCCCAGAGGGAATTCTCCCAAGGGATCAATAAAGTATAATTGAATTGTATTGATGTAGTGTCACCCTAATATTCTAAACCTATTCCATGCATCCACAGAGCCGAGGCCCCATACAAATCATTCATAAACAAAAGCCCTTCCAAAGGAGAAAAATAAAACCTTGGAAGACAATTGAAAGGTGATATTAAAAGAAAGCGATCAGATAACGACAAAACGACTTGCCTGTAACAATTGTTGTTATACTTGTTGTAGCTCCCCAGTGTTGTCAGACAACCTAAACATATGGCATATGAATAAAATATTTGGGTTCCGGCATCTATCCACACCTACAAACAAAGACACAAAACGTTGGCCCTGAAAAAAAAATCCTAACTTGCACGGGTGTAATTGAACGGCGGCAGAAACGCAGGCAAAACATACCTGCGGGTCAGCCAGCCGAGCCGGATCTGGGTATAGGTAATGCCTGATGCCATGGATGGCTCCAGGAAGTGTTATTCCTCTGACGACAAGCACCAGTAACATAAAGAAGGGGAATGTTGCTGTGATGTATGTAGCCTTAAAAAACAAAAAACAAATCAGAGGAGTTCATTTGAAATGTTGCCCCACTGGATAAACAGTGCAACCTTAAGTTGAACTACTGTATAACCCAAAGCATTTCAACCCCTGCATGATTTATCGCTTGTAAAAATCTAAATCAGGGCGCAGTTTACAGCATGTCTTGTTAAAGCGCCTTCATGCTTCCTGGGGCATTTCCCCACACTGTCATTGATGCATTCATAAACCCCCTCTGAACCTGCAAATATGTTGGCCTCAGATCACAAGAGCTGTGTGTTAAGAGCCAGAAACCTGCCCAACAGTTAATACTCCGCTGTTTTGTCTGACTATATTAGTGTCACTGTGTATCCTCAGTTGTGTCGTGTTCAACAACTCATGGTCTTTTAGCCAGGGCCGACACACTGGTTCCTCTCGAGTTTGGTCAACCTCACCATGCATACTTCAAACTTCATTGCCAATTCATGATGATATATGTCACGTAAGCAGCGGCGACCACTTGTTGGATCACTCTCCTTACCTTTCCCGTCGACTTGACGCCCTTCCACACGCAGAAGTAACAGAGGACCCAGGCCAGAAGCAGACACAAAGAAAGGTCGCCCTGTATGTTTCCCAACTTCTCGATGCCAGAAGACATATTGAGCACTCGCCGCCTGAAAGCACCAAAACATTGTTAACGACACGATCAGCATGATGAGAAAATTTGCCACTATTACTTTTGTTTTGATCTGGAATGAACCTGGGAGTCAGAACAACCGTACAACATGTCAATGTTCTCTTTGACAAAAACTCCGCACAATGATAACTAAAGAAAAGGGGAGCTGAGCTGAAACATCAGAGACGTTGTATTTACCACAGGGCTAACACGATAACTTGATATATTCAAACAAATGCAATTGGAAAAGCCGTCACAAAATAGTGACAAGCGGCTCTGACAAATTCATCAGTTAATAGAGGTGAGGAAATAATGAGTTACAAGTCAGTAAAATTACTTTTGAGCAATTCAGTCAGGATTTGCAGTTCACTACCATGCTTGTATTTTTGGCCTGCGGGTATTGTGTACTCAGTTTACCACTCTCTCAGATTTGTTGTCTTTTCTGATGGTTTTTAATATATCTTACATAAGAGGATAACGATGGAAATAAGCTTTATTGGCTTTATTGTGCTCTAAGTTTGATGGCTTTAAGTGCACTTATTGGCTGCAGATGTAGTGTAGAGTTGTTTCTCCATCAGTCCAGCACAATAGTAAATAGTAAGCCTGTAACAAATTCATGTTATTGCCTTTACTCTTTTGGACATCAAATGTATCAGGATTTTCCAGAGATGCAGTGTGATAATTATACAAAATACGCCAAAGTTTTGTTCAAGTGAAAGGAAGTGAATAAGATAGTTTCCTCCCTTCAAGCAAGGGTTGTTTAACTCAGTGTATTGTATTGAAGTTTGTTGCTTGCGGGGTATGGACAAAGAAACAATAAATGATAAATGATATTTAATGCAAGATTGAAGATAAGACTAGGCAGGGGCTTAGAGAAAGATTAAGATTGTATGAGAAATGGTCATTACACTAACTTCCCAAAGATGGTCAGGAAATGAAAGAAATGAAGGAATACATTTTTCCTTTAACTAGATTGTCTCTCTGACCATGATAAAGTCTTCAAAATTGAAATGCAAAGAACTGAACGAATCATCAAAGCCTCTTTTTGTGAACGCTGCGATCAACTCTGTCTTGGCTGCGTACGCACAGTAGAGCAACTCCACCGCCGTCTGTCGCTACAACTTAAATCGCTAACAGTCGAATGGATGAGGCGATTTTCAGTGACTAAGGAATAACACAGCCCATTTAGTATAATCACGCAGTACTATGTGCGATGCTCAGGAAGTTATTGTTATACCATCATGAACATGAACATTTTTGCTTGTTCCTCGTCCAACTTTCAAAAAAACGTCTTTCTGTCGACAGTTTTAGTGGGCCCTGAAGTCATTCGCTGACCTTCTGCCCCTTTGACAACACCTTGTCTCCATGTTAATTGCTTTTAAATGCTGCCCAATGCCTCAAAACAGTTCCTGCTGTGTTTTGATCCGCTCTGAATAAAGGCGGACTTCCTTTCGTAAATACTAGTTACCGTAACTGCACACTTTCTGCCAAGTCACTGCAGGCAGCAGCAGCTGAGATTTGGCAGTAGATACATTTTTAGCAAGAGATCTCATGGGTTTTTATGTTTGATGATGTGTACTTCCAATGACAGCGGCTCAACCAAGCAGTCTCCTGGGCAAACTGGTGTTTTGATTAGGTAGGAATGTACTATAACTCCAATCTGGACAATCTGACTCCACTGGATGGAGCTGAGCTAAGCATAAAAATGTCATATTATCTGCACATTGCTGCTCATTTTGTGCATATTGTGGTTTGGCCATTGGTTTTGGCAGTGCTGCGGCTGAGTGCACTCCTACTGCAGTCTTGCCAGGAGAACTGATACTAGCTGAGCTGGAGCTGGGGTCTTCCTGGTCTTCTGCCAGGGTGCAAGAGGATCTCGCTTTAAACCCGGATTACCAAGGATTAACGTTTTTCTAATCTGTTTAATTTTCGTAATCTGTAAATTCTTGTGATTTAAAAGAATATTAACTTTTCGGCAAAGGACAAGTTGTTCGAGTTTAAGGAAATTTCCAAGTTAGGTGGTGGTAAATGTGTTGACCATGTTGGTCAATCTTAAAGGCCGTTTACACAGAATATTATTAGAGCCAATATAGTACTGCGAAAAGCTCTTGGTTTTTGAGAAGAAAAATACAAGGCATTCATTTTTGTTAATATTTAATTTAATTTAATTTAATTTAATTTAATTTAATTTAATTTAATTTAATTTAATTTAATACAGTTAACACATTTTTTCTCACATACATAAGCCTACTGTCAAGTTCACATCAGCAATGAAAGGGATACTGATAACTCTAATAACTCTGATTACTCTAATAACTCTAAATTGTATATATAGCCCTCTCTCTCAATGCTGCCCCCATCTGCTGTGTTGTGTTACAGCACAACAACAACAACAACAACAAAAAACGCCAGCTATTAACAATCTGATACCAAGGTTGTGATTGTTATTTTCAATAACTGGATGGATCAGCCCAAGTGTGAAGTTCCACACAGGAGCTTTAATCTGCAGTACTTGGCATCAACTATCAAATGCCAGATTTCTATGTTCACTACTACTTAGACTGTTAAACACTGACTGGATAAACTCACACCACCTCGTTAGTGGTTAATCTTCACTAGTGAGTCTTGACTCAAGGATGACAGCAGCAGTTGTCAGATCTCTCGGTGTCTCTGTGCACATTAAAACAAATGGAGGCACTGCCCTGTGGGCAACTGTCAACATGTGAAAAACTCAGATGATCAAGGACTAGTTCATGTGATCCCATGCAAATCCCATTGAGCGGCCACTGATTGTCTGTTCTGTCAAAAGATCAGGACAGTATGATCATATGAAGCAGTTTATGATCATCTGATTTCTGCACATGGCTCTGGTTAATTATCCCTGAAAACAAAAGCCATGTTTTGCAAAGTTTTTTTTTTTCCTGTATAATTCTGGGAATTTAAATGAAAACTTACTGCCAGAACTCCACTACCGACGATGATCCATTCACAGGGAGCCCAGTCCAGTTTGCATCAGTATTGTAGGTGTTTAGCACCAGACAGGATTCTGAAATAAGCCAAATTATTGAATATTGAAACAGTGCACAATTGTTAAATTAAAAAAATATAATTTCAACCTTAATATTATTCAAGATCTTTTTTTCTCAATGGTATTGGCTTGAATTGGGGGAAAAGTGCTCTTGCCATTGATAGTGGTCTTCGTGCTAGATGATAAATTACCTGTGTTCCATGTATTATTACAGGTGGCCCAAGGCAGCGTGTCAGAGAAAGAAGAGAAAAGGTAGAGAAAACCCCAGGCTAAAATCACAATGTAGCTGATGCATCCATAGAAAATGATCATTTGGCCTGCATATCCCATTCCTGTAAAATAAAGTTCAGTTAAAAGTATTTCCACAATACCCTGACTGTACGTGTGTCAGAATGCAATAGCACTGTTATTTTCAACTATTTTAATACATACATATGAGCGATCTTACAAAGTTGCAACACTGTTGAGCTGTCTTTCATTTATGAATTCACTCAAAATGAAGTGAAGAGAATTTATTTCAGGACAAGGCCTGCATTTCTATTCTATGTTCCTCCAGCTTGGACTTCACGCTGTTCTTCACTTGGCTGATGAAATGCTGCTCTCAGAAATAGGATAGCTGTACATTTTTTACTGACAGGAATTTGGTATCCTGGGGTTTTTACTGCAGGTAGGTCAGTGACATTTCAGTCCAAAATTCTGCATGTCCGGCTACTTGAAAACTCCCATCTGAAGCATGTTGAGATTGTCTGAACTGGTCTCCCGAGCATAGATAGAATTTTGATCAACACAAGAGTTTAAATTATGATGAGAATTATTAAAAATTCACATAGGAAGACCAAGGACTAAAAAAGAGGGGAAATGAGGGGTTCATGAATTGAAACAGCTGCTGCTACAGACATTAGGCGTTATCCTAAAGCAGAAGCAATTTAAAGGATAGCTTTGTCTTTATAGGAGAAAAAGAGCAACAATGTCTTTTCTCTGTGTCTTACTGATTTTGGCAAGCCTGTCATGGTGTCATAACATGCCTCAATTGATTTTCCTTTCACCAACAGGATGCCTTTTAGCATCTTTTCTTCTTGTTTTCTTTTATTCATTTTTACAAGACCCTCTGCTTTTCTATGGGCTTTTTACATATGGATGTATAAAAAAAACAAACTACACAGCATTAGAAATGTTCAATTTGGTGCGAGAAGCAACTCAGTCTACCAAAACCTGCCTCCTGAATTAAAAAAAAAAAAAGAAGATTCATTAAGGACACAGAGAGTCAGGCTCGTCACAGTCGATGACTACAGCAGATCATAAACTGGGCAGATGCACCTTACCCTCAAACAAGGGGCATATTTTCCTCCAGCACATGATTCCTCCCCGACTGGTGTACTGGCCGAGTGCTGTCTCCAGTACAAACAATGGAATGCCACAGGTCACCAGAAAGAGGATGTAAGGAATGAAGAATGCACCTGTAATGATAATTTGGCAGTATTTGATCAGGACCAAATGGAACATTGTCTGTCTGTCTGTCTGTCAGTTAGAATCCATATGACGCACCTCGACACTCAACACATTTGTTCTGGTTTAAAGAATCATTGGTGTGCCCACGCTGCCACTTTCAAGCCTCCTGAGCCAAGAGGTCATGTGACTGTGTGTTTACTTTTGATGAACCTGTTTCATTCAGGATGGAAGGTTCAAGAGTGCATTGTGTTAAAATCTAAGGCGCCTTTAATAAAGTGTATTGTATACGTTGCTTATTGTCTGTAACCAAAAACCTTTAAGTTGGCTTGGATCTCTTCATTTGCTTTACCCCGGCTCACGCTGCTCCATTGTGGTTTATTGCCTCCAATCCTGCCTTAAATGTAAATTGTTTTTGACTCCTCCTATGAACCTGACCTTGATGCTTGAAATCTCAATGGAGAACAAATTAATATTTATATTGTACCCCTGTTTCTTTTAAACCTGCCACATTTTACACCAACACTTTCTCCTCATACAACTGGCATCCAGTGTAAGATTAAGATTATCATAGGATAAAGCAGCTAAACGACCACGCAAAAAGACAAAGCATATACTTAAGATCGCAATTCACTTCATTAAAAAGATGCCATCTAATGAGTCAACATGCACCACATCCTGGTATGCTTGGTTGGTCTGCAGTTCTTCTCAAATATCTACATATTGTTGGAATCAGACATTTAACATCACGCATCACAGCCAATTGTGCTATTATATTGGTAACATTACATTTATATGTTGGAATTATTATATTGAGTTGAATGTAGAAATCTATTGAATGTTACTATATGTAGTGCTTTGGTGTATATTTGCTGATCATGACCATTGCCCTGGGGGTGTTCAAAACCTGGTAAGCAAAGACTGAATGTCTGACAAGATCAACAGTGACCTGGGGTGACCAGCGAGTGGTCAGCTGAAGGAACTGCCTTTGCGACCCTCATAAAGTGTGCAACCCATCCAGCCACAGGGATGGGCACTTGTGACCTGAGGCTTGTCTTGCAGAAAATTGTTTCAACAGGTCCCACTGGAAGGAAGGATGGACCATTTGGCTCATGGCCAAATAAGGACCTGCTTCCTGATTCACAAACAATGACAGTAACACCCAGGAATTGAAGGGGGAGAATGGACAGCCAATCTAAGGACAACACTTGACAAGACATTCTAATCAGGAGTCAGATTGTTTGTCATTGTACTGAATGACCTTCGTGGGAGAAAGGAGTCAGTCTGACTCCGGTGACGGCCTGGACTCGACTCCAGAGAGCTCTCCATCAGATCTCTGTACCAAATATCTTGTTCTTCTTTTCAGATAAAATTGATTAAGACTTACTTGTCTCCTTTTCTTCATTAAACAAACATGCGGTTTGGTAGCATGATACTAGATAAAGGACCCAAACCAACAATATGTACCTTGAATGAGACTCAAACAGTAGCGATAGATTAGATAATAAAAGAACAGAAAACATGCCATCATGTTACTATCATCGGCCATCACCTCTGTGATTTTCTCTGTGCAAACACTTGTCAGAGTGCAGCATTAGAACTGCATTAGAAATGTTATACATATTAATGACAGATAAACTGACAGTTCAGCCAAAAGTGGATGTTCTATGCAGTAAAGCCCATCGATGTGTGAATATTTTGCAGTTGCCTTAAGTGAACACACGTTTTTCTGAAACTAACTTTGTTTACATGTGTTTTCCATTTAGGCTGTCTCTCAGAAAGCACGGTTGTAAAAATAAGAGTTGTGTTTTTATTTATTTTTTGCTAGCATAGCCTTCGTTGCCCCTATGTATCTTCACAAAATGAGGTAGATATGAGGCAGGTCCTCGTCATCCCCTATATGAACGTGAGATAGAAAAAACTCAAAAAAAGAGAGACTGTATTGTGATTCATTGGCTTTGTCTTCAGTCATTAAAATTTGTGACAGCATTCTGCCTCATGTCAGGTTACCAAACATCTTCAGTCTCTCTTTCAAAACAGATCAGTCAATGATGTGTTATAAGATGGTGTTTTATAAGTGCAAGTTGGGGAGTGCCTTTATTTTAGTGTGAACGTTACATCACAGCCCACCTCTTTTGTAACACGCCCCAATTATAATCATTAGATAAGTCGGAGGCGTAGATCATCATTTCATAACGATCTAAGAGTGCATAATGTAACAATGGAAAATACGTACACACACACACACACACATTAAATCACATGCAAAGTATTGAAGTCCAATTAATTTAAGACAAGCTGGTTTTACACAGTTCCTTGTATCTTTTTTTGAATAAATTCTGCAAGCTATGATTTTTTTTACTGCAAAACTTGAAAAAGTCACCTGAAACTGAGAATAGTTTTGTTAATTTAAATAAAAAAAAACTATTGAATAATTGTTCCTTGTTAATTAAAAAAAACAGATTTATTATCAATTTCCTCATTATTTTATCCCATTTGAAAACAGCGAGCTAAAAAAAAAAACCTTTGCAACGCTATATTCATTTCGAAACAGAAGGAATACTAAACCGACCAGAAGATTAAAAAAAAAAAAAAAAAAGTGACATACCTCCGCCATTCTTGTAGCACATATATGGAAATCTCCACACATTCCCAAGTCCAATGATGGCACCAGCAGCAGACAGAATGAACTCTGTTTTGCTTGCCCATTTGCCACGCTCCTTGACTGCTTGTGGAGCGCGCTTTAGAGGGAGAGGACTCAGCCTGCACAGGGACTCGGCCATACTGCTCTGTGAGAAATGCTGGAATGGCAAAAGTGCCGTGCCTCTTAAATGTCTGGATCCACTCGCTAGGGCCTGCCTACTTTAGCTCCCATTGAGGTGACCAAATTGTAAGACAGCAGACTTGAGCCACAAGGGAGACTCTTATAGAACTTTTAAAAATGACTTTACAAATGACAAGAACGTACATGTTTTATTTCTTTATTTTTAACAACAAAAAAAAATGGATCCCCCATGAACTGGAACATCGTCGTGATTTGGTTTGGCATATATGCAGAAGTCCACCTGATTATGTCATCAGCCTGCCAGTCTTATCAAAGCACATTACATTTTAAAACTTCCACTTTTTTTTATAAAAATGCCAACGTGTGAATGATTGAGAAATTCTGGCACTGGTCTTTACCATCTCTCCAAGCACGCAAAGACAAGTCTTGTTGGTCTGATTCATCATCGTTACATTCAGTGAAAGTGTTTTGCTACACTAAACATAACGCTTCATTTAAGTGAGATTTCTTTTTTTATGTCAATGAAACAGAAGATAGAAAAACATTTTGAAACAACTTTTTAAAAATTACATTAATAATCTTTGTTTATTATTAAGGAGTAAAGACAATTGGTCAAATCTTCTGCATGTCTTATTCAAAACTGATCAATCAAAGCACGGACCGATCAAGACAGTTCCATGTCTGACTGCTTCCTAACTGTTTCGGATATGGAATATGCTTGTCATGTTTCTGACTAAGAATCAATTGTCAGACAAGAAAAGTGGTTAAAAGTTTGCAAAGTTGGCAGTCCATAAAGAAGATTTCATGTATAAGACTTTGTTCTTAGATGCCAGCAAGTTTCACGAAACCAAGATCAGCCACTGTCACATGCATCCTCTCATTGTTATGATAAAGATCGCAACCGTGATTCTGGGAAAGCGACATATACCTATCATGGATGTATTATAATAACTGGCACTGGCCTACGTCAGCAGCACCTGTCCAACAGAAAAGAAATAGTAAAGACATGAGAAGAACTTAAGGTTATATGCATAACCTTGGTTCTATGAGTAATATGAGTAGGGTGCCTCCCAAAGGGATCCACACCCCCTTGGCAGACACCCAGAAACATTAATCTTCTTATGTCAATTCTTATTGGCTGGTGAAATATGCTCACAAAAGGTAGTCCCACATACCAAGCACCTCTTTTAACGTGCCCAAGCAACAAGGGTTGCCTGGGAGACATCTCACTCATTTAACTCCGAGAACCAGGGTTAATAACCTCAAGGTCTCTTTCCTCATACTCGCTCAATGTCTCACGTTGGGATACGCTAGCTCCCATATTGCCAAACAGACTTATCTATCATCCACCAAATGTCAGAGCGGGTATTCTGTTCCAGTCAGGACTGTAAAACCACGTGCGCAAGGCATGAGGGGGACGCATAGAGAAGCACACGTGACCACGTGACTGGCGTGTGCCAGTGTGTCCATGCTCAGAGGAGCATCCATGCTGCGCAGAGAGTGAAACAGCATGCACCGTGGGTTTTCTCTCGAAGGGGAAACAGTTCTAAGGCGGCTCAACCGTATCGTATCTTGCCCGTATTTTTTTGCGCAATCTCTGGATAAACAGTTCACTCCCCATCCACTGGCAGCGCTCTGGAGAATTGCAGTGTGATCAACACTTACTCTGCTTTATGACACATGGGATCCAGCCCACATGAGGCCAGCAAAAGCTGTAGTTGGAATTCTCTTCTAGGCATCTCCTGGATGTTCCCAGCCACTCTTTCCAGAAAAAAAAAAACCCCAGAAAGATTATGTTTTGTTTCTTTTAAACCTGCCACATTTTACACCAACACTTTCTCCTCATACAACTGGCATCCAGTGTAAGATTAAGATTATCATAGGATAAAGCAGCTAAACGACCACGCAAAAAGACAAAGCATATACTTAAGATCGCAATTCACTTCATTAAAAAGATGCCATCTAATGAGTCAACATGCACCACATCCTGGTATGCTTGGTTGGTCTGCAGTTCTTCTCAAATATCTACATATTGTTGGAATCAGACATTTAACATCACGCATCACAGCCAATTGTGCTATTATATTGGTAACATTACATTTATATGTTGGAATTATTATATTGAGTTGAATGTAGAAATCTATTGAATGTTACTATATGTAGTGCTTGGTGTATATTTGCTGATCATGACCATTGCCCTGGGGGTGTTCAAAACCTGGTAAGCAAAGACTGAATGTCTGACAAGATGAACAGTGACCTGGGGTGACCAGCGAGTGGTCAGCTGAAGGAACTGCCTTTGCGACCCTCATAAAGTGTGCAACCCATCCAGTCACAGGGATGGGCACTTGTGACCTGAGGCTTGTCTTGCAGAAAATTGTTTCATTGAGATTTCCATATATGTGCTACAAGAATGGCGGAGGTATGTCACTTTTTTTGCGTTGCAAAGGTTTTTTTTTTTAGCTCGCTGTTTTCAAATGGGATAAAATAATGAGGAAATTGATAATAAATCTGTTTTTTTTAATTAACAAGGAACAATTATTCAATAGCTTTTTTTTATTTAAATTAACAAAACTATTCTCAGTTTCAGGTGACTTTTTCAAGTTTTGCAGTAAAAAAAATCATAGCTTGCAGAATTTATTCAAAAAAAGATACAAGGAACTGTGTAAAACCAGCTTGTCTTAAATTAATTGGACTTCAATACTTTGCATGCGATTTAATGTGTGTGTGTGTGTGTGTACGTATTTTCCATTGTTACATTATGCACTCTTAGATCCACCGACTTATCTAATGATTATAATTGGGGCGTGTTACAAAAGAGGTGGGCTGTGATGTAACGTTCACACTAAAATAAAGGCACTCCCCAACTTGCACTTATAAAACACCATCTTATAACACATCATTGACTGATCTGTTTTGAAAGAGAGACTGAAGATGTTTGGTAACCTGACATGAGGCAGAATGCTGTCACAAATTTTAATGACTGACGACAAAGCCAATGAATCACAATACAGTCTTTGAGTTTTTTCTATCTCACGTTCATATAGGGGATGACGAGGACCTGCCTCATATCTACCTCATTTTGTGAAGATACATAGGGGCAACGAAGGCTATGCTAGCAAAAAATAAATAAAAACACAACTCTTATTTTTACAACCCATCCAGTCACAGGGATGGGCACTTGTGACCTGAGGCTTGTCTTGCAGAAAATTGTTTCAACAGGTCCCACTGGAAGGAAGGATGGACCATTTGGCTCATGGCCAAATAAGGACCTGCTTCCTGATTCACAAACAATGACAGTAACACCCAGGAATTGAAGGGGGAGAATGGACAGCCAATCTAAGGACAACACTTGACAAGACATTCTAATCAGGAGTCAGATTGTTTGTCATTGTACTGAATGACCTTCGTGGCAGAAAGGAGTCAGTCTGACTCCGGTGACGGCCTGGACTCGACTCCAGAGAGCTCTCCATCAGATATCACCATCAGGTACCAAATATCTTGTTCTTCTTGTTCTTCTTTTCAGATAAAATTGATTAAGACTTACTTGTCTTCACACTGCTTCTGCATCGAGGTCAGTGCAGAGCCAGAGAACCCCTCCAGTACAATGGACATGTCCAGGTTGTTGTCCTTCTCTCTGTCTAACACAGGGGTGTCAAACTCATTTTGGTTCACGGGCAACATAGAGGAAAATCTATTCCCAAGTGGGCCGGAGCGGTAAAATCATGGTATGGTAATAATAACGTAAAAATAACAACAACTTCCAGTTGTTTTCTTTGTTTTACTTTGTTCGTGTTCTTTGAGCACTCTGCACTCTGCATCAGTGTTACCAACTCCTCAGTAAGGAAAGTCGCTATTGGCTGTCCTGAAAGTCGCTAGAAGTCGCCGAATGACCTCATTGTCTAATTTGCATAATTGACAATTTGCACTTGATCGCAACGTAATAACACAAGGAAAAGTCGCGAGATTTGTCGCTAGTTGCTTTTGACAAAAATAAAAGTCGCCATGGAGAGAATAGCGACTTTTTTGGGGGGAGAAAGTCACCAAGTTGGCAACACTGCTCTGCATCAGCTTTGTCTGTTTCGACAGAGACATTTTGGGTCAATGAGGGTAGCCAATAGGAGACGCCAGTGGATGTACTTGTGCCAATTTGCTCAGCCCCAGTATTGAGTTTGTTTGTTTGCAGAAACGATATTGCGACACCAAGTGGACACATTTAGAACGCTACTTTCTTTCACTGATGAATTGCAGTTTTTATATTTTGCAAAATCATCTCGCGGGCCGGAAGAAAACAGTTTAGCAGGTTAGCGAGGTTTTGCCAACGTGCTTGCTACTGCAAAACCTCTGTCCTCAGCGCTGTTCCTGTGGTGTGGGCCGTACAGCATTGGACAACAACACACCTGTCGGAAATGACCAGTAGTTCCTTTCATGTAGCTGGGTCCTAAGACTGCCTGAAGTCAGGACATTCTGCACTCTGGCCAAGAGCGCTGCCTCCTTGTGTGCCTTCTCAGTCAGCAGTGACTGGAAAGGGAACTGCCCATTCGTCCAACCTCCCATCAATCCGGCAAATTGCCCAGTAGTCCGAACTCCCATTAGTCCAACAAATTGCCCATTGGTCCGACCTCCCAAACTGTAACCGTAACCTTAAACGTAATGTGAGGTCGGACCAATGGGCAATTTGTTGGACTAATGGGAGGTCGGACGAATGGGAGGTCGGACCAATGCCCCGGCAGACCTGGTGTGGATCCCTGCTTGATATCTTGTTACCACAGCAACAGAGGCGGGCATCCAAAACTTTCAACCCTTTGGTGTGACAGGTTTTATCCTCCATTGGTCACAAACTGATGTCCTGAAACAGAGTCAAGGTGGTCAGCTGGTGTCCCGACTGAAGCTGAGAGATAAGCTGGTGTGTTCTCGGAGCGCAAACCAAGCCGTGGAGGGGTGAGGAAGCAAGTATTAGGAAAGAGAAATAGCCAAGCATTTAAAACAAAGTGATGTAAATAAAACATGTCCTGAACCTTCATAACAAAAAAAGATAATTACACAAACAAGATTACTGAAGAAACAAAATAATTAGCACACTGCAAAGCATTATGGCCTTAAACAATTCAAATAACAAAATGACAAAATAATTAACATACTGTATTACAAAACAACAAAACCTTCATTTTCATAATCAAAAGGAAATAGAATTATGTAGTAGTATCTGTAATAATTGGGTCCCATTGCTAGGTTGGCACCTGGGACACATAACCTTTCTTTAGAGTACACTTGGATCAAGTTTCGACAGGAACAGCTGAGTTACTAGAGCACTGTGCCAGTTTTAACTGGGCAATGCAGGAATTTAATAAGAATATAACCCCAAAACAGAATAAAGAACAAAACAAAAAAGCGTCAACACAGAATCAAAATAAAGTGTCATGAGAAAGTGCCTAACAAACAGCCATTACATCCAGGGGAGCCTGCTACTGATGTCAGGCAATTTCCAAAATCCTGACTTCCACAGAGACCCAGAGATTGTTAGCTGTGAAAGCATGTTCTCACTGGCTAAAAACATGCAACAGCATGCACAAACAGCCCTGTCATTGATAGACGGAAGAGCAAGAAAAGTAGGCTTACCAGAAGGACACAATGTCATCGTTCAGAGTGATCATGGTTGTATAAGTCGGGAGTATTTTCTGTAATGTTGTCTAGATGTTACCACCCTCTTCTGACTCCCGACTATACCTTTATGTTCATGGTGTACTATTTTCTCATGATTACTTGCAGCAGGACACTGCACCGTGCCGCAAAATGCAAATCATTTTCTCAACGCTAAAGTCTATTGTCTATTATCGTTTGTCCTGCACTCAGAGTTGCTGGATAGCAAGGTGCTGGAGTCTATCTCAGCTGTCTTTGGTTGAAGGCATAACATTGGCATTTAAATCACCGGCTATTGCAGAAAGACTCAGGGACACAACCGTTTGGACTTATACACACCTACAGACAATTTAGTGTTAGTGTCTAGTGGTGTTAGTCTTTGGAGTGTGGATGGGAACTTGAGTACCAGTAGAGACAGCAGGCAGGCCAACAAAGGGAGAACATGCAAACTCCACACATAAAGGCCCCGGGGTCAGAATAAAACCCGTGACCATCTTGATGTGAGCCGACAGCACAAACCATGGCACCACCTTTGTGAAGGTTAATCCCTTTTCTCTTTTTGGCACTGCATTTTTTTCATAAAGGATGTGGAATCTGTGGTTCTCTCCCTGAGTCCAAAAAAAATATGCATGTGAGACTAACTGGGAACTCTAACTTGTCAATAGGTATGTTTGTGAGTGTGAATGGTTGCATGTATGTATGTGTGGTAAGGTGAAGAGGGCCCAGGCGGGCTTCGAAGTCTGGGGTTCGAAGCCCGCCCGGGCCCTCTCCACCCTGCCACATTCTGTCGTTGTCTGCAGGATCCATGTAGCACTGGGAGTGGGACCATTGATTCCTCATGTGTGGCAGCCTGTGCGGCGCACGAGGACGTGCTTGTGAAAAGACGGGGAGAGATGTGACAGTTGAGGGTCCTGTCACTATGCCTCCAAGTGACCATGTGCCCTGGCCAGTGGCGCCACCAGGGGGTGGCCACCCCCCCACTGGCCACCCCACTGGCCAGTATAGGTTGTAGTAGGGTACTGACCCTACTACAATGCATTTCACCCTAAATGCTCAGCCAGCCAGGCAAGCCGCTTTTGATCTTCCCTCACTCGCAGCACCCCCCACCAACTCCCCCCGACCGCTGTTGCGCGCTCAGACAGCAACGGCTCAGCGTGTGCGCGTGACCGCCGCTTGTATCTACACAGATAAATGACCTCAAATGGAGTTAAGAGAGAAGACAGAGAAGACGCGTCAAAACGCGTCAAACAACCCGGCAAGGGACCCGGATTGAAATCGGCTCTAATCGGACGCCCGATCGGCTTGGCTCCCTCTGGTCCGATCGGAGCCGAGCCTCAGTAAGTCAAAATAAGTCATAAAGTCAAAATATTCTTTAGTAAAAGAAGAGGGGGAAGTATGCGTCGTAACGTGTGCTTTTTAAGTGCTAAATAGTGCCGCTACAGCACCTGTTAGAGCAGCTTTTTGACGGGTTTTTGACATGTAGAACTGAGTTACATAGCTAACGTTAGCTGCTGCTTGTATATGTTATGTCAGTCATTTTCAGACAATGAAGACAAAGTCCACAGACATCTCTTTTTATTTTAAAAGGAGTATTAGAACAGGAGAGAAAGAGACGACAAGGCAGCAACAGAGGCTTAGTGAGGAGGGGGAGGAGAAGGAGGAAGAGGAGAAGGATGGAGTAGAGGAAAATACAGAGCAGGATACACAGCCAGCGTCAATAACAGAGCCAGAAGCCAGGCAGGACTCAACAAAAGCAACTGCTCGACCTGTTCCTGGACCAACAGGTGAAATTATGACTGTTTGGCCTTAATAATGAAATTGACGGCTAGGCTAGATAGTAACGTCATCTGGAGAAATGTATGTTTTGTTTAGTGTGTTTGCATTAAATTACAAATCATGACATAATCAATTAAAGCTTGTTTATTGATAGTTGAGTTTCATTTGTCTGAATAGAAATACCTACAGGCTATAATTGATCATTACTATTGAGAGGGACTAAATATCATCATCATTATTATTTTGATGTCAGAATAACTGATTTTACCTCTGGTTTATCATAGATAGAGTCTGTGCACATTAGATCATTAGTAACATTAAATATAACACAATGAACCAAAGTATATCAGTAGGCATTTCCTTAAGTCTTTCTGATAGTTTTCTACTGGCTGGTTTACTACAACAGTATAATGATATCCTGAAATTATGGCTTTTGGTTTTGGTGTGCCACCTGAAGATTTTAAGTGTTCCCATCTGGCCACACCTATGAAAAATTTCTGCAGGCGCCACTGGCCCTTGCTAATTGGCCAAGGGGATATCCCTTTGGCCGACTGGTTAAGCGCACATGACGTTTACCCAGGAGTCTGGGGTTGAAGCCCGTCTGGGACCTCTCCACCCTGCTACATATGTTTAGCAACTTCCCTAGGTTGTACCCTACCTTTGCCCCATGCCTGCTGAGATAAGCTCCAGCAGAAGCCAGGAGGAAGCGGGTGTAGAAGATGGATGAATGGATGTGACGTCTGTGTTTTCTTAGGCCACTGCACTTTTTAAAACTGTAACTGTTGACACCTAATATTTATCAGAGCTACCTTCGGACACACACACACACACACGCACACAGTATATATAGGTGTCTTGCAGCCATAATCAGTCACACAGTTAGAAGTGTGCTGACACTCAGTAGGTTCTTAAGAAAAACACACTGGAAGAAGCAAGAAAAACCAGGAATTGTAACATGAATGCTGCTGTGAAATCTAGATAATACTAACCCTATGTCAAACTAGTTACATGCTAATATAGCACATCTAACTAGTTAGTCTGATTGTTGACATAGTTAACAATTAGACTAACTTTATTGTTTTCTATCTAAAATAGAAGTGTTGCCGGTTTAATTTTAGCAGTCCTTATAAATTAATAAATAAATAAATAAATAATCTGCTTTATGAAATAGCATGTCAGTAAAGCCTCTTGAAAGGCACTTTTTCATTTATTTGAATTCAATTTATTCTATTATTCTATTTAAAAAAAAAATAATTAAAATGTGTCCACAATATAACCCCTGATAGAACATGACAACAAGTTCAATTTACTTAAATTACCTCCTCAGTCACAAGATCTAATAGAACCAATATAAAACCTCTCAATGTAGTGGAATGAAAGATTAGTGTTACGGATCTATTGCTGACAAATCTGCAGCAAAAGCATAATGCTATCGTCTGTATTTGGACCACAATATTGAGGAACTTTTCCAACATCATGTTGAGGGTTTGGAAAAGGATAAATTAAAAAAAAATCACAGATTTCTCTCAACTGATTACTGCAGCTGTAACAGCTCTTTAAAAAATGTCATTCTTCAGTCCCATACACATTTATGTTTGTTTAGGTGACTAAGCAAACAGATCACAAAACAACACATTGACATAATAATAAATAAATAAATAAATAAAGTGTGCTGACCAGATGAACATAATGATGTCAGCCACACATAGCTAGCATGTTTTATAGTGTTATTTGTGAAAAGAATGAAGAGTTTTTATAGTTTGGCTAAAACTAGTACCACCTCAAACACAGAAAGGGAGACAGTAAACTGAAATCATCTAATGGCTTTTTGGCATTTACCATAAGTGAAAAACTGAATGGAGTTGTTGCTAAACTATTTTGTTATTAGTGTATTGTCTGCAGCAGTGGAGCAGCCACATTGTTACGCTAAGCTCAGGGTTTTCTGTTCAGGCACAGCAGACACATCCCCGTTCTTGGTTTGCTTCATCAAACAGTTGGTGCAACTGTTCATTTGGGGTGCACACATTTAACTGGTTAGTGTGGCTAAGCTTAGTGCTTGCGTGAGAGTGGCAGCAAGGGCCTGTGCAACCGCATTGGTAATGGTGACTTTTCAGATGCTCCACCCCCACAGAGACTGCCAGTCACATTGACAGAATGTGCAATTAAGTATTAGGTGAAATATGCTGCAGCAATCAGCAATGTTGATCTCATAAAGGGAGAGTGGAATGTATATTTACAATTTCTTTATTCAGTGTAAAAAAAAAACTTAACAATCACCAGTGCAAATCAGGTGAATCAGAATCAAGAAAAAATGTTAAAACTGTAACCAAATATTTTGGGATTAATGCACATTTGTAACTAAAGATGTATACAAATGGATCTCATAGCAACAGTAATTTAGCATGTTTCTTCCACTAACAAACTTACTACTGGCTCTAGAAAATAGTGCAAAAAGGGGAGGATGAATGCTGATGACACATGCTATACATGAATATTACAACTGCTGCAGAAAAGAAAATCCAGTCATAAGGTTGCATAGAGGAAGTATGTCTACATAAAATCTTTAACAATAAAAAGTTTAGTGTTGCCCCCTAGCTGCTGGATTGTGTTGATTTTTCCATCACAAGGTTGCAAAATTAAAATTGACTTTATAAATTAGGTTCCCCTTTTAGTCTTCAACTATTATTAAATTCACGCATGAATAAATACATACAGCAGACAACTGATTACTTTACAGCTTGAATTTTCCGGGGCACGAACACAGTGCAGAACCTTTACAATAAAATCAGAATGATTCTGTTGAATGTCGTCTCCAGTTAGCTCCTTCATGTCGTGTGACTTCACCCATCTGCAGCCTATCGACTAATTAATATAATTTCTGATCCTGTCTGTGGATTTATATAAGTGCAGTGCTCTTACTGCCTCACTGAGGTGATAATGGCTTAAAAAAAAAGCAACACAAAACTATATTTGCAATATCTGTCTTTAATAGACCGATCGAAAGGTATGTGACCAGCACCGATTAGGAAAAAAAGAGCGCATGGAAAAGCTAAAACCGCAAGAATTAGTTAGAAAATGTTTATGTATGCCTCAATTAAACTGATTATGAATATTAATGATGTGCTATCTTATTAGAAAGGGATTGGAGAGATAAATTTCACAGAACAACAAGAAGAAAAAAATGGGCACAATATTTTAACTAAAAAAAAAACAAAACTCCTATACGCTCCGTTTGCATTGTCAGTACTTGATGCTTAAATATTTGAACATTAAACACTAATGATCAAATTGAAGATCTGTAGGAAAGACATTTGTTCAGCCCAGTTTATTTTGCAGGTTGCAGATCTGGCAGGCTGATCAAATCATTTGTCCGATTCAAAATGCGTATGTAATAATAATAATAAAAATAAAATACTACTAAATAAAAACACCATATTTCCAACTGCATCAGTTGCTGTTTTGTCACATGTTTGTCTCCACCTCCATCCCACTACTTGCCTTGTATTCAACAACGGCTGGGGCAAGAGTGCTGTCTGGGTTCAGAGGCAGCTGCTCCGGTTGCTTCGACTTGTTGTGCGTCTCGATTTCAGGGCGGCAGAGCTGCGTGATGTTCTGTAGAAAGAGGATGGTGATGCACCATGACAGCAGCAGTGTCACAAATATCAATGATTTAGAGAGACGCAGCAATTTAGAGAGAAAAAAAAAATATAGAAACAAAGCAAATTGTAAAATATGCACATTAAACACATTTGCATGGTTTTATGCAGGAAATATCTGATGCACAAACGTCGGAACAACAGGATTTACAGTCTTACATACGGTACACAACATATACACACAGCTTTGGGGGATTTAGAAGTAGAATTATTTAGAAATTATGAGCCATGCAAACTAGGGGAGATTATTTGAACTACCACAAGCTTCACTAAGCAGACCTTCATATGCAAATATTATTTTGAGACACCTGACCAAATGATTTAAGTTCAGCAGAGATATGGCATTTTGTAGGAAATGATATCACCTTAATAATAACATCATTCTGGGTCTCTGAGTTGTCTCATTTTGGTCTTAACTTTTATTTTTATTTTTATTTTTTTTAGGTTTAGGTTTAGGTTTACACAGTTCTAGAAATATAAAGGTCAAACTTTAATCTCAATGTTACTTCACAGATGTGTACAATAAAGACAGAGAATGATGGTCCTCGATCAACATCAGTGAATGCACAGAAATTATTTTATTATGCATTCAAAACTGCAGCCTGAACTGTAATATTCAAATAATAATTTTGTGTCTTTAAAAGTCCCAAAAAAAAATAGACATGAATTGACCCATTCAAACACAAAATTCACTAATCTAAAACTATTCAATCCTAAAAGCGCAAAAAACACAGCTGCGGTATTTGATGTTATACCACCTCCTTATGCTACGCTTCAGATTTTTTTTTTTTTAGATTGTTACAATGCTTGGCAAGAATACTCTTTTATGCTTTAGTGTGTTCAGTCCTCACGAAGGGTGAAACACTGACAAACATGAAATGTTTTACCATCATCAAATGTCTCTTTCTTCATCACTGCCTGCACATACTGTACATACCTGTAACGCTGTCCCTTTCATCTGATTGGCTCTATAGACGATCCACAGGGGAACCAGGAGAACACAGAACAGTCCGAGGCTCCAGCCCAGAGCATAAGCCCAGGTTGGGTAGATGTAGGTTTTGTTGAACATGAGAGGTTTGTACTTCACCACGTTAAAAATAAAGGTACCCTGGCAAAAGAAAAAGAACGACAACAGGGTTTGGAAGGTAGCCTGTGGTGAAAGGAACTTGTGTGATGGCTTCAGAACTTTTCTCATTCTCAAGCTGTGCATTTCAGTTTATGCTGTTATGCTTTTTTTTTACTTTATCATAAGCTTGTCTAAAAGAGAAAAAAAACAAAAACAAAACATTAAGCTGTGTTTAGTATGTGTTTAGTGTTTTGTGTAATGTGTCCAGTCCACTTTCCAATTAACCCCTTAAATCCAAAGCACATAAAAATGCAGAATAAAAGTATATAAAACCACAACTCAAGGACCCATAGACAATAATTTGGTATCGTTAAATGTAGCTCACTTCAACACTCACCATACAAACAGTGGGGGTCACATAAAGCCAGCAGTACTTCATTATTGGCGACGGACGATAACCAATCATGTCCTCCAAATTGTCATAGAAACGGTCCGCACCTGGGAGAAAAACAGAGCGACTTTGTTGACAAAAACACAGAATAACTCGACTCATACAGAGACACATCCAAATATGTATGCTTCAGGTGAAGAATCCTTGAGTGGCGTATTTCAACGTTTTGGAAAGATTCGTATAGAATAGCCACTTGACAAAGTCAAGTGTGACATGCCTTTCTCCCTACAACCACAGACCCCTTTGGAACAACGTTTAATCCACGCTGAGAAGAGGACCATGCAAAATAAGCCTTATAAAAGCCTTTGTTTATGTTCACATAGAGCTTTCCTGGGGCCCCTGTATAAATTTATTCACATGCCCATCAAGCTTAAGGGATAAAACATTTAAGTGTAGAACATGAGATTTAAAGTGAGAGAAAACATATTGTACCAACAAGTTTGAATGGAATTGTGTTTTGATGAACAGCTACAATAGAACAATCACTCAAATGTTCCAGATTTTCCAAACAGTGAGTATAACAGATATAACGGTGGCATTCACGAGTTAATTTGAATTCAGTCCCATCACTAACCATTGTGTACATTAAATGTTTTATCAGTTTAGATTGGATGCCTTGATTATCATTATTGATTGTTTATTGTATTTAAAATACAATTCAATTGCGTGTAGCCGCCGCAGCTGAAAAACAGATAGCTTCCTCAAAAAAATGAAAAAAAAACTCAAATAAAAAGCATGTAAAAACTTTGTGAAACAATACTTGGCAAACCTCACCACGGTGAGGTTTGTCTTGTCATGGGTTTTTTCATCCTGTCATTTCCTGTTTTATTTTGGAAATAAATACTCCTCTCGTTTCAGAGCACTTGCCCTTCCTCATGTGTCGCCTCTGTGTCTGCCCTGATTACCGATTGTCTTCACCTGTTCCCCATTACCCTGTGTGTGTTCAAATAGTCTATGCCTCCCTTGTCCCATGCCAGAGTGTCTTTGTCTGTAGGTCAGTCACCTGAGCCTGTTCCCAGCCCTTGTCCACAGTCACAGAGATTGCCGCACCACGTAAGCCTTTGTTCCTTGAGACGAGTGATTTTGTTTGTTTTTTATTTTTATTATTTTTTTTTAACTTATATACTTAGTTTTGGTTCCTAGTCTTAGTTAATGTTCATGGCTGTTTTGTTTTCCTCTTTAAGGATGATTTTGATTTCGTTATTGAAGTTTCATAGTTTTTCTTAGATCCTCCGTATTTAGACGTGAGTGGTTATGTTTAAGGAAATTTTCTATTAGGTCTGATTTTCAGTTGGTTTTTTTTTTTTTTTTTTTAAAGCCCTATATCGTTAGCATTTTTTCCTCCTCCTGGAGTGATTATTATTTTTATTTATTTTTTTAATTCTTAAAAAAAGTTTTAGACTATTCACTGTTGTGCGTTCTCTCTTCTGAGAACCTGGATCGGATTTCTTAGGAAATTGCCATCGCCTTTTGAGTTGTCACTCTGTTTGGAGGTCATTGGTTAATTAATGAAGTCTGCTTTCTCAAAGATCTCTGCATCTGAGTCCTGCCTTGAGTCCCTGCCTAGCAAATATTGCACATCAGCTTTAAGACTTAAATATTTAAATGAGTTGCTGTGTTTTGTGAAGGTATTGTATTGATTTTGTATTGATCTGTATTGATTCCCCGAGTACAAGGGACCAAACAAAGAATGAGCCAGATGGTAAGAGAGAATGTTGCTCAATCGAAAAAAAAGGTAGCGAGCATCATCAATCACCTCCAGATGGGGAAGAGGGCAGCTGATTATTCTCGGTCCTTACAACCCCCTGTGTCCTGCTCATCTCCATGAGCCCACTGGCAAGTTCACATCAGTAAAAGGGTTCAATCTGTCCAATCAGAATCGTCAGAATTTACAAAGACAAAGTTAGATGGATCATTCATTGGTTTAGACTTCATGAGTCCAGGAGAAGGTCAAGCTGCGAGGGGTGAAATGACCAATCACGGCTTTATTTTAGGTGGACGGGGAAAAAAGACATAGTTGTAGGCCTTTTTGGAGTCTTAACTTCACTGTCTCAGATCCAGCAGTGGTGAACGATCGAGAAGAGTCAGAGAGTGACTTGGTGGAAGGCAATCGTAATATTGTAGCAAGCTTGTCTGAGTAGCAGTCCTGAGTGCCGCAGAAAAGCACTTCACTGCAAGACACGCTTAGTATTTCCAGCCTTGTGTAACTATTGGTGTAATGCGCATTTGAAATAGATTTTACTTTGATGATGGGCATTAACTTATTTGACTCGGTCAGCGTGTGTGTGACTTGTTATGTGCCGTGATTTCATAGTGCTGACCACCATGGTGATTAAATGAGCCTCGGAGTACATATGTGCAGGTTTCATGAAGTTTATGTTGAGCAGGTTTCTTGTTGTGGAGAATGTTGATGTTATAGCCTATAGTTGACATACTTGTCATTGATTGGATGATTGCGGTTAAGCGCTTTCAATTCATGACACTGTGACCTTTTTTCCCCGTGATGACGTCCTTTGGCATTTGGCTCGCGCACAAGTCCATTCTCAAAGAACTGGTTCCAACACTTCTATGAAAAGACTTTTTCACCACTTGGAATAATTTTTAGCAGGCCTTACGCTTGCAACTATTCTGATTCCACATGAAAAATGAAAAAGAAGGGCATTGAAAGTCACCAACCATATATCCATCCGATCGCTATGGATTGACACACTGACAGAAGGAGAAGGTTGTTGCCACTGCAAACGTAGTGGTCAAAGAGTTGAAGGAAGTACAAGCCACCCTACAGGACCAAAGAAAGATTGGCTGTGAAGATTAAATACTATTAACAGGAATGTGACTGTGTTCACTCCCTCCCTCCCACATGTCCCTCACCTCTGTGACAAGAAGGAGACCGAGAAAGAAGCAGACTGCGCAGAGGCATAAGAGCAGCAGTTCTCTGCGATAACCCTTCCTGAACACAGTGGGGAACATGTCGGTCACTGAGGTCATCAGGCACTCCAGACTCACAAACTGCCAAAACAAACACAAAACAGACCTTTTTGAATTTAAGGAAATACTTTGGAAAGAACAAAAGTCTTAACACAGCCATCTGGAACAAGTTAAACAACCCAACCGTGAGAGTGTTTTGTCTTTCAAACCTGTGTGTCAGCCCCTAACAGAATGACCATGACGAAGAAACAGACAGCCCATAACTGAGGAAAAGGCATCATGGCTACTGCACGTGGATAGGCAATAAATGCCAAGCCAGGTCCTGCATGAAAACAATGTTTGTTTATTATTATTTTTTCTTTGTATCACCACAAAATACACAATTAAATTCTTGGTTTGTTTATATGTGATGAGTGCAAGTGGACCAGCCACAAGTCTCTTAGTGTATCTTTCACTTTTCAAAGTACATGCCAACTACTGTTTTAGTGATCAACAGGAAATATGGAAATGTTGGAAGATGAAGGGGGAGGGTTCCGCTGCCTGATCTGGGTTCCTTCCTGCCCATGTAAATCTAAAACCACCTTGCTAATTTTAATATGAAGTCAAATTTATTCATTTTCTATTTGAGTTTATGCAGCTGCTAAGGTATGAATTTACATAGTAATGTGACAAACAATGGAATTGTTTGTTTCATATGGGCTCCATTCAAGTACTTTATAAATATTTATTACCTATTTGTGTCACAATTTTTAACAACTAAGGCCAGAGGCTACAAAGCAAATGATTGCAATTGCAACAAATATCTAACAGCAGTTTGATGATCTGAACTAACTAAGCACCCCGTGTAAAAACATTGCAACCAAAACAGACGCAGCGGTAGATCTGGGCAGAAATGATGGACTAGTGTTTACTTTTCTAATGCCATTTTGCCCTCATAAAAAGCAAAGGATTACACTGTAAGCATTTAATTGACAAATACTGCTTTCAGTATATGCTTGTTCAAATAAGATCTGCTAAATTAAGAATGGCCAATGAATTATTGGTTGGACAAAAATTACAAGTCATATTTTGATTCCAAATGCTGCAATGGTCTTACCTGTGGCAGCTACTTCTGATATTGGCAGTCCTTGCTCATATGACATAAAACCCAATACAGAAAAGATTGCGAAACCTGCCACAAAGCTCGTTCCACCGTTTAACAGACACAGAACAAATGTGTCTCTGTGGAGGCAAAAGCAAATTCAGCAAATTAAACAAATTAGACATATTAATGAATAATAATAATGTAAAATAGATTGTATTTGAAAAAACAAATACTCTCTGAATAAACAAGGAATTAATATAGTCTCTGATCAACAATTTAAGAACAAAAAAAGCAAAGAAGACTTACTTATAACAGTTATTGTTAAATGGGTTATAACTGCCAAGAGCTGTCAAACTCCCCTGACAAATCCCAAAAGAAAAGAGCACTTGTGCACCAGCATCCATCCAAACCTGAGTAATGGCAAAAATGTATGTTTTTGATGTGTTGTTTTTTTAATAAAATGAAATATATGTTTGAATTCTACACTACTATCAGAGTGGTGTGTAGGGTTTTCCAGCATTTGGGCCCCTAATGGGAAGCTATTGAGCTACTTGCTATTAAGTGTGTTTAATTTTCATTACTTACTTGAGGGTCCACCAACCTTGAAGGGTCTGGATATAAATAGAACTTTAAACCTTTCATTGCTCCTGGTAAAGAGAGTCCACGAGCCAAGAGAACCACCAGCATCAAATAAGGGAAAGTGGCTGTGAAGTAAACAACCTGGCAACATGAGACAAATTCAGGCATTCCAAGTGATTAAACAGATAGACCGGAAGACAGCCAGCCAGACAGATTGCACTTTTACCTTTCCTGTTGATCTCACTCCTTTCCAAACACAGAAGTAGCAAATGATCCAGGCAAGTAGCAGACACAAGACCAGCTCCCACCTCAGACTGCCAATCTGCTCGATCCCTTTAGAGATACCCAGAACCCGTCTCCTGAAAAGATCCAGAAACACAGTGCATTTTCATAAGAGGATTGGTAATCACTTTGAAGATCACAACATAATAGATACAAAATATTAAGGATTGTTACGATTGAATGTTAAATCAATGGTCACTTTGCTACTAATTTTACTCTGTATAGAAGCTACAACAGTTAAATGAGTTCATGTTAAAAGCACTGCAGAATTTGCGAAGGACTAAATAAATAAAATATGACCTCTGTGCAATTTGCTTTTAGACAAACTAAGACATTACAAGGAATAGAAGGGTTAAATTGGGGCAACTGGACTTGTTCTTGTGATCTTGAAGGTGTTTCGCCTCTCATTCGAAAGGCCTCTCGTGAAGAAGCCTTTCCCAACTTAACCCTTCTACATTCAGAAGACCTGGATGACTGAGAACCTTCATGAGACATCTCAAGAAGGTCCACCAAGATCTCTTGGTCAGTGCTCATGTGACGCAATATGTTCCATGTGCAAACTCCACACAGAAGAAAGGCCCCTGGCCGTGGGATCAAACCTGTAAACTAGGTGCTGGGAAGTATCACTACTAAACTCTGCACCATCCTGTCACCTTGCGAGACTGAGAGGTCTGGGGTTCGATTCCCAGGCTGGATAAATGTGACAGGCAGGACATACGAGTTCAAATTTTATGGTAAATTAAATTAGTCTTCACTGATTTAATGATCTACATTCACAAAACAGCACAATTTTGAGTGTGACATTGACTTTAATCATGATTTTCTTTCAAGAAATATTATGTTTTCTGGGAATTGATAAATTATTTATAGGTTCGCAACTGGACTGCACCGTTTACATTCATTGTCAACGTCATCCCCTATGGTTCACACAGCTTGTGTTGACATTAGCCACAGACAACGACTACTTGTCACTACAGTATGTCTGTGTGACTGTGTAGCTGTAAATCATGCCTCCTACAGGTTATGAGATAGAGATGTGCACCTGTTATCAACATTTTGCGAGACCCCCCACAACACCACCTTGTCTGGCTTTCATGCAGCACAAGTGGGATTTGGTTTGAATAAGTGACTAAAACACCAGTGAGGGTCAGCGTGGCAAAGCCAGCCTAGAGTCAACAATCTAACCTGCAAAGATTGCAAGCAGTGTGGTTGGTATGTCGGTGAATAACGGTTGAACCACTCATAATCCCTCACCCAGTGCTGGTTTAAACCCGTCGGTCCACATCAATGACAGCAGTCTTGAGTGATTCAGTTCTCCTCAATGGGTTACTGCTAAAAGCTACACAAACTGGAAGAAGTTTGAAGTCCTTGTGCTTATATAATATACATGACATGCAGATCCCAAGACTGGACTACTGCAGGGCGTTGTGTCAGGAAGGGCAACTGAAGGAAGGTGGATAGGCAAACTAGAAACTTAGAAGCAGGGTTCAAGTGGGTTTGTGACAGGAAGAGAAATTAAAAAGGTGGTATCCTGCTGAGATGAGATGAAGAGATGCAGAATATTCCCAGTGGCGAGAGAGTGGGGAGTGGTGCATACCTCAATGGACAGAACTTAGGGTGACTTATAAAACAGGGATTGATAGGCACCTTGTATAGAAGATGTGATCTGAAGGAGATCATTGACCGCAAGTTAGCGGTAGGTGAGAATCAAGGCCAGACAGTATATGATGGTGGTGTGTAGGATGACTCCGGTGTCGAGGAAGGAGAAGAAGACAAAGGCACAGCACAGGATAAAGACTTTGAGAGAGGCACTACATGGTCAGCAGGTGCTTCCAAGTGACTGGACAACTTTTGCTAATGCGATTAATGTAGGACAGATCTTGGTGTGTCATCTAGAACAGCGGTCTCCAACCTTTTCAGCACCACAGCCCGGTTTAATGTGAGACAATATTTTCACGGACCGGCATGGACGTAACGGAGAGAATCCGGTCATTTTTCAAAATAAAATTGTTCAGACTCAGATAATGAATGAAACCTGGGGGGACCTCTGATCTAGAAGAAAATAGATGAGGCTATGGTGGAGTGAGGAATTGCAGGAGTGGATGAAATAGTGGGATGACGAGAGGGCTGAACTGAAGGGAGTACAGGGAGATACAGGGTAAGGTGAAGGTAGCACAGGCCAAAAAATGCAGCACACAGTGACTGGTATGTTAGGTTGGTGAATATTCAGAGATACCTGTAGTCGGATTGGAAGATGGAAAAGTACTCTGATGAATTGAGAAAATGAAAGAAAACAAAGAGTCGAGTACAGGAAGTTGATTAGTGATGTTGAAGTGAGGGAGGCACAGGATAAAGAGTAGAAAAAAACTGTCGGTCCTGAGTATATAACAGTGGAACAGACAGTGGGGACAGTAATGGGAGCTCTATTTCCACTAAAATGATAAAAAAGTATATAAATGGCTAAATATGGAATGTTGTGTTTAAACAACCCCTAAAAATGCATGAACGCGTTCATTCAGAATCTACTGTTGACTTAAGGTTGACTCATTTAATTTCCAACCAATCATTCTTTGTAGCACACAGCGTATTTGTCTGTTGATGCTCAGGATCCAAGGACTTCTACATGTTGATTGGTGCACGTGTCAAAAGAGTCAGTCGTGTTTAGGGTTAGCAAATTTCAATCAGTTTGGATTTAACTTCAAGAGAAGTGGTTGTCAAGTTTCTGACTTGTTCAAAAAAAAATCTGACAATCACTGACAACAAATCTAGACCTATTCATAGACGCTGAACAAGTCCCCATTGATGCATTTAACTGCAGGTTAAACAAGGGCTGTGAGCCTCTAAATATTAAATATGGCAGGGTTGACTTAGTGCTTAGTGTCTATGCTGGGATTCCTTTATGTTTTGCCTTTTAATAATTGCAAATGGCTGTGTCTCCCTCCCACGTTTCTCTTTTTCTTTGAAGCACTTGTACTCCTCCTACATTCATACTAAATTCAACTGAGAAGAAGTGACATTTAAGAAAAAAATATATGGTTAATGATGTTCTGCTGTGGAGGTGGGAACTTTGTATAACGTCTATAGGTGCCATTATTACAAAAAGATGACCCGAAAGACTGTTTTACTTTCAAGCTTGACCTGTTGGAAGATCCTGTTACTCAACAAAACAATTTTCTAACTCTTTGGGTCCAGAAGAAGCCAGAGGCACTATATTGACTAAAGGGTGCTGCAACAATTATTATGGAGCTGCTGGTGAGAAGTTTCAAGTAGCCTTACATGGCTGCAAAACTTGAGCAGAAGTTATAGTCGCATGTGCAGGTGAAGGCACAAGCCTTTTCAGACTGTCCCCCATCACGAATAGAGTGATGGGGGACGAATAGACAACAAGAAATTGTGGCTATTCAATGCAACTTTTTATAATTTACAATAGAAGTTTTGAAATGGAAAACTTTCTGCAAAAATAATTGTCTATATAACCAGCCAAGTTACACCCATATCACACCGACATGCCACGATATCAATAGTCTGTAGTTTGGAATTTGTCCTATACCTTGTAAAAGGTAGATTTCACTACTTTAGAGAGCTGTAGATCTGCGGCGGCTGAGGGCTAATATGCTGCTAGGGCAAGACGGATTACACAGTGGCAGCCAGTAAAATGAACTGATGCCAGTGCCAATATGCTTGCAGAAAAGGTGTCAATAAAGAATGAAAAAGCAGTTTTAAAAAAACAGTTTTTTGCTGCCAAGAGGCTTCTGGAAAGTCGCCAAATCTGAAAACAAAGGTGCCAAGTTCAGAACACTTGACAGGCCTCCTGTTGTATAGCTGTAGAGACATCATGTTGCTATTGCAAGGATAGTGATCAGTCTAGACGATTCAGTATATGTATAAATGGCAATAGAGGATTGATGTACGTACGCATTAATGTGAATTCATCCTGGCAGAATGCTTCTTCAACATGGCGTTATAAGATAAGATAAGATAAGATTTCTTTAACAGTCCCACAGTGGGGAAATTTCCATCATCTGTAGCAGGCATAATGGCTGAGGTCAGCAGACACATAGACATTGGGCAGTGCAACAGAAATTTTGTAAACTGCCTTAGCAGTCTTCAGACTTAAACGTTGCAGTCTTAAGACACCCACCCCAGCCCACAACCACTCCTCATTAGTAGTCAACAGCAACATTCAGCTTAAAGACCAATATTTTCATGAGCCAGTCCTGAAAGAATGTGTACAATCCAGCAGCAAACACTGGTGGACATTTACTACCAAAACCTCTGAATGTGGCAATTTCAGCAGAACATTTGCCGTATCAGCATCTGCTTGCCGTATTTGCATAAGCATCTAATAAAGATCATATTCTTTCAATGTGAGTGAGAATGTCTAAGATGGTTTTGTTCTTATTAGACTTATACTTAATTAACCCTTTTCTCACTTTTGTTCCTCTTCTTTCTAGTACTCCCAACCGAGAATCTTGTATAATGTGCCAGACGGTATGATGGTTCATATGACTTTTTCTTTTAATTCATGGCTGGGTGTTCACCACATTCTGTAATAATCTAGAGATGAATTTCTGCGTTTGTTTTGTAGCATCTCTCTGGTGTTTGTGTGCTTGGTATAACACCAGTATGCCAAGTGCAGAGGAGTGATGAGTCACTCATTGTTGGTTGCACTGTTGTGTAATTGTCTATTATATTGTGTGCTATATATATTTGTACGCATGCGTGCCGTTCATCAGTGGCGTTATGATGCTGCAGCACACTGCCACCTTGACTTTTACGATCACTTTTACGGGTCAATCTGAATGGTGACTTTTATTGTACCGGACTCATAAAATAGCAACTAAAAAAAAAACCCTCAAAACTGTGGTGTTTCCTTTCTGGCAGGGTTTATGTGGCTTTATGTGAAGGTATTATAGCAAGTTGGGAGGAGCACAGTACTGTTTTTTTTAATCTTGTTTTTCAGGATCAAATTGTTAGTCCCTACCACTAATTTGCATCATATGCATTGCGAACTTGCGTACATTGAACTATATTCACGTATAATCAATGCAAAATGTGTGCATTTAGTTTTTGAGGGACTATAAACATAGTACATGCACAAGAGTGAATTTTAAAAACTGTTGTTTTGTGTGCATTGCAATGATTTCCATTGAAGTCTTTTGGTCAGTGGCGGTGCATGTATTTCAGGCCAAGCCATCAGTGATGTCATATTAGTCGAGCAACACAGCAATTAACAGTAGGAAACTAAGGCCACTGAACAATGAGCGCTGAAAACGTACAAATAAAAGGTGATTTTAAGATTTTCCTCAATAAAGTTTTAAAACGTTCACCAAAATTACAGATATATATAGTATATGTGAGCTTGAATTCTCGTCAAATTTATCCAATGACGTGCGCATTGTCACTATAATAAATGATTTAACAGCTGAGCATGTTGGCGTAGCAGCTTTGCCAATGTGTCACATTATTTACATTATAAATTGCAGATAAATCTTTAACTTGTCCTTAAGCCATCGTTGAGCGGTTGAGTTAAATCTTACGGGCTCTCGGTGCTTGTCCAATCACAGGACGTGTACGTGTGCAATTAAGCATAAGGCCCACAGGCTGGCCTTGGCATCACATATTCGGGATCTGATTGGCTATTGCAACTTCCGACTTCAATGTCGATTCTGAAGGCCCAAAGTTGATTTGATAAAACCTGACAACACAAGCCATCTGAAATATGATTGGATAAAAACTTTGCCGTAATATACAACAGTGGAAGCAACACATCCAAGTGGATATTATATGAGGTGAAAAGAACAGACTATGGAGGATAACTTTCATCATATTTTTGGGAAAATGTACTTTTCTAAGTATGTTTTGACCAACAGAGGAGGCCTTGCTGGCCCAGACGGCCCGCCACTGCTTGCCACTGCTTTTGGTATTGCGTGTCATTTCTGCCTGCAGCCATGAGGCTGTACAACTGCACTCTGTGAACACTCACTACTGTGCAATAGCTTTTCTCTCTCCTCCATTTTGAATGCGGCTGTGATTAGGGACATTTCCCAGGGCTAGCTTAAAATAAATAATAATAATCAATTTACAGTGCTTAATTTATTAATTAACACCTCAGAGGAAAATATCAACACTATTCTATATGAGATTCGCATATTAACACAAAACTTCTTAACTTGGCATTCAAACTAGTTAAGTTGTTTTGGTAACCTTTTTCTCTTGTGACAGCAGCAGTGCAGGAAATTAATCCTCCCTCTTCAAATTTTTCAACTTACAAAAACAACACGTCTCCATCTAGTGGAGTTGTGTTGTAGTAGTGGTCCTTAAGACAGGTCAAATAAATAGTAAGGAACCATGCTCCTTGATCAATTCTTCAAAGTGTGATTACTGAGGACTCGAGACCTATAGGATGAGGGGGAACGAGGGTGCACACCAATGGGAGGCTTCAGCAGTATCCACACTCATCTATTCTGTGATGTCAGTAAGAGAGCATGTGAGCAGGGTGGAGAAGCCATAATTCCTGCTCAGCACTCAGTACGGTCGACTTCGAGTTCTCCCTTGGCTCATTTTGAATTTCCCCAGTGACGCTCTGCTCCGCTCATGATGAAAACATGATGTACATTCTTACATTCAAAGACACTCCATGCTCTGGCAGAAATACTGCGGCTCGGCTCCAGCTCTTCTTCGCTCACATGCTGTGGTCTGTAAATCATCATTTATTGGTGTGCGACTCTATACCGGGATGGACATATTCTGTTTTGATTGTTTTGACTTTTTGCTCTTAGCCACTGCTAAAGACTCAAATTTGAAGTTGAAAAAAAAAAGGAGTGGCAGTGAGGAAACCAAAATTCTAACATCGCAGGTGTTTGTGAGGCATCAAAAGTGTTCACTTTGTTTACCATGCAATACGATGTCTCTATCTTAGCACGACTGCTGTTATGATTGGAGGGCGGTCATGGCGCATCAGTCTTATATTTTTTGTTATATATTTGACAGTTAACTCCATCACCTGAGTGCAATTTGTAGCTGTTTTGTAACTGTTGATCAAGGTTTAAGGTTTCAGTCGTAAGTGATGAAACTTTGTAATTCAGTGTATCAATAAAATATCTTTATCAAACTCAGTGGACATTTTGTCTGTGTTACTGTATAAACACATGTTGTCAAAGTTTTCCATGGAGAAATTAAGAATTTGTCAAATTTCATAAGGAGGCCTAATAATTTTGGTCTCAACTGTATTTCAATTTCAAATTCAACTGTATTTTAATATCATTCACTTCTCATCAGCTCTGCAGCGGGAGAGAGTCCTCTCAAGGACCTGCAAAAACCTTGTGAGGTTTTTGCAGGTGTTTTGCACGTGTCAGCACAAAGTCACCGCAGATAAAGGCATGTTTGTTATTAAATATATTTGCATAGAAGTCGCTTTGCGTGATGTGTATGCAAAAGATCAACTGACGATAGGACGCAATTTGTTTTGGTTCCATCCTTGCCAGGTTTTCTGCCACAAAAGCAACGCAATAACTTTGTCTATCTGGCCTTTGGACTTTTCAGGGTTGGCTTTTCTATCAGTAATATTATAGTAAAACAAGAAGTTATACTTACTCCCAGAATTCGGTGGCAGGTGTTGTTGCATTTGCAGGCATCGTCATGTTGGATGACCCGTTTCTTTTGTCAAATTCAACGCAAAATTCTGAGAAAAAACAAACGAGATATAGAGCTGTGTCAAACTGCTTGATATTATAATATCAATGGTTGTATGAATGAATAAATGAATTAGTCAGTCAATAAACCAATCACTAAAATAATGTTAAATTCAATTCTTCCAAAGTTGTGCGGATACGAGTCAAAGGTCTTGCTGGATTGCTGCTCTGCAGATTCAAACACTTGTGCACCTGTGTTCCAGGAGTTCCTACAGCTGGCCCACGGGACCTCAGCGGTGAAGGAGGAGAACAGGTAGAAGAAGGCCCACGCCTGGATCACAATGTAAGACACTGCGGCGTAGGCGATCACAATTTGCGTAGCGTAACCGATCCCTGAGAAAACAGACAGCAGATGGCCACTGAGAGAATGGATTTCAGTAGCACCGCAGGTTAAACCTAACTTGAGAGTCATAAAGCTTTCGACGGCTTGCACTCCGGACATTTCGATTTGTCACAACAAGGAACCTTAATAACATAAAATGATTGTTTAATAAAGTGTCACAGTGAGCCTAGTGTGCAGCAGCAGGACTTTGTGGAATGCAGCCAATGCAGCGATCAGCACAATTTCTGCGAGAGTCCTGCTGGCACGTGTTCAAAGCGTCTGTGCATGCGGTCCATTGTGGATCAATGTACTGCAGCAGCTAAGCTGTAAGGCAATATTTACTTTCATGACATGAAAAAAGACTGTAATTACACAGACACTTACATACAAGCACCGCAGTGCTTGTTGAGGCAGATGTTAAGCCTAGCTTGACATTAGAGTGCGTATTGGACAGCTGGACCTTTAATGCATGACTTAAGGAGAACCTGCTGCCGCCTGGTAAATTCCATGTGTGCTGCTGCTCCTTGTAATGCTATGTGAACTGCCTGATTACACATATTTTGGATCGCGTTCAAAAGATCTGGAGTTTAAAGTCCACAGAAAAAGTGGAGAATTATTTGATAAGAAGGTGGTAAAAGGATTTCATCAGTTCGGCAAAATGCCCTGTACATTGACTGGACTGAAATGTATGAGAGTGAAACATATTAACAGTTTGCTCGACACAGTGCGCCCTGATGACACGTGCAGAAGATTATGTAACATCACATCTTCAATATCATGTAAGAAAAAAATACAATTCAATGGCCAATAAGAATTAAACAATTACAGTAAACAATTAATACAAGAACTTGCAAGAACTTGTTTCATTTATGTAAAGTCAGGGTAGGGGGGTGAATGGCTGTTGTGCCTCAGTGTTTCTGTTTGTATGAGACGTGCAACACACTGACCTTCAAACAAGGGACAGAAGTACCTCCAGCAGGTGATGCACCCTTGGGAGGTGAACTGTCCCATGGCTGTCTCCACGAGGAACATTGGGATGCCACAAGTAAGCAGGAACAGGACATATGGGACCAAAAATGCACCTAGGAAATGTTGACACACATGTTTGAAGGCTGTTTTTGCCCAAGGGAGAACTGATGAATCACACATGTGATCCGTGCTAATAATACTTTACTCCGTTTGCGGAATCGTCGCAGCAGCATCGTTCAAAAAAACATTTTTCACTCAGTTGTTTTTTCCTTTGGCATGGCGGCGTCTAATTTGGTCCAAATTGCATTACGGGCAGAGTAAATTAAATTTCACAGCCACGTAGTTTCTTTGGAACTTACTCCATACAATGAGCAATACATCAATGTAATATGACTCCAGACTTCTACAAGTCAAGTCTTTACTTTCAGAGTAGTGTGCCTTACGCAGTTTAAGGCCAATGCCCAGGGATCAAATAAGGAAACAAAAAAAAAAGTTTTCCTTTGGCACAGAACTCACAACAGCGGCTTTGTTGCCGCATCAGAGCAACTTCGTCAGATAAATTAAACAAGCAAGGATCATTTTACCACTATTGTTTCACTGCATACTGATAGTCATGCAGTTTTGGCTCAAATGCAGAAACAAAAAAAAGCATTTTGTTGTGACGCTATGAATGGGAATCTCTCTTACCGCCTCCATTTTTGTAGCACAAATAGGGGAATCTCCAAAGGTTTCCCAGTCCCACCAGCGTTCCGGCCACAGCCAGCAGGAACTCTATTTTGTTTGCCCACTGGCCCCGGTCCAGCAGCTGGGTCTTCTTTGCAAGAGTTATATCCTGACCGGGCATCTCGCTGCTCTTTCCTTTCCGGACTTCCCTTCATATGGTTGGGCAAGAACAGCAGGTTAATCAGTGAAATCTGATCCTTGCAGCTCCTCGCGCAGGCAATGGGACAAAGCAGTGTCAGAACTCTGCCGCTGTGAGTTGTGTGCAGAGACAAAACTTCTCAGCTGATCATCTGGCACCACTCAAACGCTTTGTTTATTTAGTTGCTGAACTCAAGCTGAGGGCGGATTACAGCAATGGAAAGTTTTATTACTGGCAAGTGTTTTTGTTTTTTTTTGTTGTTTTTTTTTCTTTCAGAAAAGCTGCACCTCTTAGAGCACATTTCTGAGAATTAAAACAATGCACTTAGCAACCTAGTGTAAAAACAGAGCGAGGTACTTACCCCTCCATCAGAAAGTACCCCCCTCCCCCTCCCACAGAGCTGGATACAGCAAACTAATCAGTATTCCTCTGCGTTCCGAGGGCTCCCTACACAGCCAACAACATGTCAGGGGTAAAGCGAGAAACAGGAGCTACGGCTGCATGTGCTGCTACTGTCACCTCTCTATTGTCCAATTGGACTGCTTGCCATTCTGCTGCACGTGAAAAAAAGAAAAAAAAAACAGCTCCTCTCTGATACAGGCCCACGCTGCACTTCTTCCTCCCTGTATTTTTCCATTCAAACAAGGGCCGTTTGAGTCACTGAGATTAGCTAATTTGCTAACAACTAAACCAAGTCAGCTGAGCAGACTCTGTTTTGGGAGTGGCCGTACAAAGGCTCCAGCTTCCATCTGCTTCCTTTTTCACGGCCCCTGTTATTGAATGGGGACTTAATATTAACCACTGCCACCAATAAAGTTTATATCTAATCTTCACTTCATATACGCAAAATTTAGTTCTTAAAGACTTGCGTGGACTCTGAATCATTGTAAAATGGATTGATAACGGTCCCATTATTTTCACTACAAATAGTGAAAACACTCTCGACGCTGCCTGGTTAACAAGAGCTGGAGTCGGTCGCTCGTGTCCTCAAAACCCACAGACCAAAACAAAAACCAGTTAGTTCAGCTCTCAGCCTTGCACGGTCTCATGTTTTTTATAGCTATATCATGGCTTGGATTGTGCGACATCGGAATGTGTTCACAACAGACTCTTTTCAGATTGCAGCAGTTTTGTTGTCTTGTGCCTGTTGGTTTAGTGATCGAGCCTCTGTGATACTCAATGAAACACAACCCTAAGTTCTGTAAATTTATTATTATTATTCTGTAAACTCCACTGGTATATAAATCAAGTATGGACAATTTCTGCTGAAAAGGTCTATTGTTAGCCTGCCCAGAAAAGAAAAGCTGCATTACAGTTAAACCTGTGTGATCATATCTTTCTTTACCTCTTTAACAGCAGGCTTCCTGTGGGAACATGATAATATTCACTGATTTGACAGTGGACTATTGACACACCTTGGCTTTATGAGGTTAATCTGCCATTCATGTTTCAAGGCACTTGACAATTATCTATTGAATGGATAGATAGACGATAGATAGATAGATGAATAATTTATTAATCTCCAAGAGAAATTTGCAATCCAGCATACACACTCTTTTAAGTAAATATAACTTGGAGATACCTGCGATTCCCAGTGGAAACTTCAGTCCCTATAGCCCCTAAATGCTTAAGTTATTAGATTTTTGTGACGCCCTCAAAACTGTCCAGGTAAGTAAATATTTAACCTAATGTCCGATTAAACTAAACCCAACTCAAAGAAAGGGCATACAACAAAACTCACTCAAGCAATTGTTTTTCCACTTACCCTGCAGTTGAAGCAGGTGATCACCCTTTTTTTTTTTGTTTGTTCATTTTGATCAACTGTCTATAAAAATATAACCAAACATCATTAATCAGACACCTGGAATAGGACCCGTCATTGATTAATATTGTGCCTTTTACTGGTAGATAATTATTTAGTATAATTCATATCAACTTTGCACTATACCATAGCGAAGCCAAAATAACATGTTTAGTTTCTGAATTTAGACATTCTTATAAAAATAAAAAAATGTTCACAATAGTATTCTGAATTAAAAGTAAAATTCTGGTGCACCTTGCAGGTATGATTAACATCACCTATGCACACTGATGTAAAAGTGAAAAAAAAGGCAAATAAAATGTCAAATTATGTATGTTTGTATGTATGTATGTGTGTATGTATATATAAAAAACATATATCGGTGTATAAGAATAGTTATAGCATAATATCATAACTATATTACAACAGCAATAACAGCATAATAGCAAACTAACTCTGTATATCTTTCAGACAGATGTTTATTCTTGTCAAGTGATACGTGGCAATTGACCTCATCACCGGTTGAGTTACACATCAATCAACCAATCTTCCAGTAGACCTTAACCTTTGATGATAATAATATTATTTTGTCCTTGGACACCAGTTAAATTTTCAGTCATACAGCTACTCACAAATCAAACATAACGTTAAAATGATATCAAACATTTACTGAACTTAAGTCAGTGGGGTAAGATCAGGATTTTAAAGACAGAGAATAAAGGAGGCCTCGTGTCTGATGTCAGGTTGAACGTTTGAGAGATCAATCATATTAAATGTGACCAGTCCCCTTGATAAGTTTAAAAAAAATCCAACATTTTTAAAATTGACTTAACTTAGACCAGATGCTACTGCGGAGAACCTAAAATAGTTTTGATATTCTCTCTTTTCCTGGTAGCATTCAGTGTTATGACGCTACTTTCGGGACTTCCAGTACCTGAAAGTAGGCACTAGCAAGACCAAGGTAGTACAGGCCATAATCTAAGTGCCATCTAATAAAAGTATGAATGTAGTTTGGCAGATCATAATTAAAGTTAGTAGATCTTAGTTTAGCAATAATTCACAATAGGGAAAACTGTAAAAACAAAGAAAAAAAGCTCTATGTTAAGATGCTGTTCTGAACCAAAAGATGACACCCAGATTGTTTGACTGCAAGGAGGGGTGGAATTCTATGGAAGGTATGGCAGGAAACTATTGAACTTTGGACAATGAAGTGGTTCCCTGCCTGAGATAAGACTTGAAGCATTTAAAGGCTTCAGCCCAAAATATAAACCCAGGTTGGTTGGTACTTATTCAATGTTGTAGCTGAAGGAATTAGAGGTTCTTGCTTTAGTTGTTTGTTTTTTTTTCACCCAGACCACAAACTCAAGGAAAACTGAAACCCTCCTCAGTTGCAGAGCACGTTTCTAGGTGTCACATGCAAGTCTGCAGCCGCTGCCGATCTCCCTGTGTTCTGTTTCAACCATATTAATAATTGAGTGCTCGCCATTAAGAACAAGCCCAGCACATTTGTGACATCAAGTAGGTTAGAAACAATAACACACGTCTTCATTGTTGTTTTTTGTGTTTATTGGTTTTTTTTTATTGTAAGGATCTCCTGTAATTATTCATAAAGCAGCAAAGTCCAGGGAACACAAGACAACACGCCCACTAGTTTAAAGGGGCAATAAGCGATTTTCATCCATGTCAGGTGTGACGAATAAAGAAAATTGGTATGTGAAGCTCTTGTGAGTTTTAAACTCCTCTGGGGTAGAGTGTCACATTGCGTGCCCTCTCTGCCTCTTGATGTCAAGCCCTGTCTATCCTCTATCCTTCTCCTCCCCTACCCACCTCCCTAAGGTCAATCGGCCTGCTCTTAGCCCACGGGGGATTCTTGCTGCTGCCTGATAAAGTATCAATCAATCAATGATGCATGCGCACCGGTGAGCCCGCACTTTTTTTTTTTATTCATTTGCCTTCATCAGCTAAGTATGGTTTATTTACCTCTTTGCCACAAAGTCTAAACAGACCAACACCCTGGAGTTTACACAGCCACCTCCTCTTGCCAAACAGGTTGTCCCACTGCAGTTATGAATGGCGTGAACCAACACGCTGTTGTGCATGCCTATGCAATGAGGATTACACCTGTGGCATACAGTAGATCATCTAATCTAGAGTGACATTGGAGCTGGGGGGGAAATAATAAGGAATGTTGTATTTCACACTATGCTCTAGCTGCAATTATGTTAATAGGATTTTGTGAACTCTGGAGGTCAAGAAACGGCATTAGCTTCAGGCTCTCTCAAGGTCATCTCACGCAGTTGGGTAAGACGTATGTTTCCAAAGGAGACCAAGACATTTGATGTGCAATTAACATGACAAAGCTGAGCCTGTTGAAATGTTTCAGGAAAAGATTTCTGGGATGGGGCATGATCTGCGGTAGCCAGTGCATCAAAAGGCCCCATGGCAGAGAGGAGCAAAGGTGGCAATACAGCTGATGAACTGGGATAATCCTTCAGACATGGGATGAAGGTATTACATGAGGTTGGAAGGTTGCAAATGGAAAACATAGAATAAATGAAGCTGGGGGGACAGGAGGACATTGTTTTCTTCAAAAAGTTGTTTTCACTAATTTGAGACATTAATAATAATGATGTTGGGGGGGG